>CM044006.1:51708540-52381040 GCA_024085815.1 Flaveria linearis
GAGTCACCATCTGAGGACATAATGCAGCCAACTCGTGCGAAGTCGTGTACTCCTCAATGTCTGAACCAACCATCTTTAAATTCCAAAATTCTGCCTCCAGTTTCTGGACTTCGCTCCTGGGGCAGTACTCTTCTTTTATTAAAATTTTGAAGTCCTCCCAAGGCATACTGTTAGCAGCATCAAGTCCTAAGGTTTGGACCTGTGAGTTCCACCATGTCAAAGATGGTCCTTCCAAAGTGCCGGAAGCATACTTGACACGGTTTTCTGCTGGACAGTTACACATTGCAAAGGCGGATTCCAGCTTCTCAATCCAACGAAGGAGGGTAACAACACCTTCGGAGCCTTTGAAGGAATGAGGTTTGCAGTCCATGAACATCTTGAAAGTGCAGACTGCTTGACCTGGAATGAGTGGATACATATTAATGATTTAAGGATTGTTACGTAGAGTATCAAGGATTTGATCCAAAAGATCTATTTGACAGAGGTTTACCTCCTTGGTTTTGGTTCTGGTTGATATTGTTGTTTTGATTTTGGTTTCTGGTCTGTTCGAACGCCTCGAGCGCTTCAGCAACACGCTCATTTATGATGGCATCGAGTTCAGCTTGTGTTAGATTAATGTTTTCTTGTCTAGGTGGGCGTCCAATTCTTCGTCCAGACATGATTCTACGTATTCACAATACATGACAGTCACTATCGATTAATAACTATTGATAACAATAATCTGTTTCATACTAGCAGAAATGAAGGATTTGTTTGCATATCGATAGTGAGGTTTCATGAGAACCGAGACTTTATGTCTCCAAGTATAGAAACGAAAAATTTGTACTGACTATGACTGTTATCACCTGATAGAGTTACCAGAATTCTCATGCACGACAAATTACAATTACGTGTGCACCCGTAATTCTAATTTGCTTTGCATAGTCATTCATGATTCCTCCCATTCATGATAACACACTTTGTCAAGTACCGAGTGCTGTCTGTTAGGACTAGCAAAGATGATAGAGTATGTTGGAAGTAGAAACGAGTACGATAGAGTTTGCTGTGGTGCTCAAATCTTAGATAGTTTATTTTCGGGAGGCGAGATCAAGGACAAGAATTATTCACACGATAATGAGATGTTCGGAGTGTATTCGTTTGATTCATGAATCAAAGCGAGTACGTTGACTAATCAAAGTATTGGGTCAATCACAACTTTGTTGAAGACATGCGTACCTATAAGCAGATACTCATCCCAAGGGTTCCCAGGTAAGGTAAACAGGTCCATCGGTTGATTTGGATATATGCGAATACCTTGCCTAGACAGAACACCCCGAGATACAGGCATCTTACTCTTCCAGCATTGCATGTATTCAAGTTGTAAGACACAGACTTTGACGAGACTTTGAAACCATTAATAACAATCGAGGTTTTGGAGTTTGAAATCACTTGAATTAGGCACTCAAACCCTCCCGTGACTCACAGCACAGAGATATGTTAAGGCAAAAGTTTTCAGGCAACTAAATTAAGTAAACATAGCTTAGAAATCTATGTGTGTGTAACTAATGCAAATCCAGCTATAGTCTAAAATGCAATGCAAATGAGATGCAAGTACATTTTAGTTCGCTATAACTAATGCTCTGATACCATTCTGTAACACCCCGGCCTCTCACACCAACAATATTGTCCGCTTCGCCCACGAGGAGCTCACGGATTTGCTTTTGGTT
Organism: Flaveria linearis; assembly: GCA_024085815.1. Classification (NCBI taxonomy): domain Eukaryota; kingdom Viridiplantae; phylum Streptophyta; class Magnoliopsida; order Asterales; family Asteraceae; genus Flaveria; species Flaveria linearis. Next base: position 51,710,247 of record CM044006.1, read on the forward strand.
GCCCGGGTGAAAACTTCCCAGGGAGGTCACCCATCCCTGAATTGCTCCACCTGAGCACGCTTAACTGTGGAGTTCTCCTCTCATCCACAGCCAATACGCCCAAAACGCGTTGTTGATATTAGAGGCCAGACATTCCTTATGAACCAGGAATCTCTCCTGTCCACGGCCGATGTGGGATATGTGTAGGGTGTCACAAGATTCTGTCACACCCGGCCTCTCACACCAACAATATTGTCCGCTTTGCCCACGAGGAGCTCACGGATTTGCTTTTGGTTGCCCGGGTGAAAACTTCCCAGGGAGGTCACCCATCCCTGGATTGCTCCCACCTGAGCACGCTTAACTGTGGAGTTCTCCTCTCATCCACAGCCAATACGCCCAAAACGCGTTGTTGATATTAGAGGCCAGACATTCCTTATGAACCAGGAATCTCTCCTGTCCACGGCCGATGTGGGATATGTGTAGGGTGTCACAAGCACCCCTGTTTGGACTCATCGTCCTCGATGAGCCCAAGAAGTCACCATCCTTGGTGAGGTATGTCCCACACCCCGAACGGCACAGGAGTGGCTCTGATACCATTCTGTCACACCCGGCCTCTCACACCAACAATATTGTCCGCTTTGCCCACGAGGAGCTCACGGATTTGCTTTTGGTTGCCCGGGTGAAAACTTCCCAGGGAGGTCACCCATCCCTGGATTGCTCCCACCTGAGCACGCTTAACTGTGGAGTTCTCCTCTCATCCACAGCCAATACGCCCAAAACGCGTTGTTGATATTAGAGGCCAGACATTCCTTATGAACCAGGAATCTCTCCTGTCCACGGCCGATGTGGGATATGTGTAGGGTGTCACAGGGGGTTGTTTTGCCATTTTGAAAACTTTGAATAAAAGTTTAAAACCTGAAATAATAAATATTCGAAAGAAGAGGGGCCGATTGTGCAATTTCCCAAACCAAACCCCCACCCCCCCCCCGTTTTTCCGGTAACCATCGGCCGGAGCTCCGGCCGAGCTCCGGCAATGCCCCAAAACCCCATTTCAAACCGATTTTGACCCAAATTAAACCCCCAAAACCCTCGGCCTCATGTTTCGAACTCAATACTCAACCCAATTTGAAAATCCCGCTCATTAACCTTTCCAAATCGAACCTCGAACCAACCAAATCAACACCACAATCAAACCTTGCCTAAATCTGCATTTCAATCAAATTAATCACCCTTAATCATAGTACGCGGCCTAATCAATTAATAAATCAATCAACATCGCAAAATAACAGCTCGAATCGCACAATTTTGGTAAATTCGGACGCGGTTTCAAAATCAAACGGTTAGGCCGAAACCGTGTAATCGAAGCTACAAATTGAGGGGTTCGGATTCATTTTGAAGTTCCTAAACTCTCTGAACCCTCAATTGCACAAGAAAACCTCTCAATCATAAAACCCTAACCCAAGAACACCCGAATCAAATATCGAACTCGACATCACTCGAAACCCCATCAAAACAGGTAATTGAAACCTGTTTTCTACTCGATTTGGTCCAGGGATCAAAAGCCCCATGATGATTCGGGTGTTTAACAACGAATCGGAGGTCAATTTTGACCCTGTTGAACCTAGGGTTCATACGATTTGGGGGAAACCAGGGAGACAAGGTTTAAAATTAAAACAAACCGAAGTGAAACCAAGGCCTTGGCCCTGGTTCACTGGTTCCGGCGCTTTATGCTCCAAAGGAGGCCCCGGGTTCGACCCCGGGCAAACCCCCTCCCCTGTTTTCTTTTTTTTGATTTTTTTCTTTTCTTTTCATTTCTTTTTATCTATTTAACCTTTTTAAATTCTGAAAATTTCTAAAATAATTTTATAAAATACAGATTAATTTTCTTATTTTTGTTTAATTAAATTGTGACTAAATTAATTTTTATAAAATACATTTGTATTTATAAATACATAATTTTAGTTTAAAATACAAAAGAAATACTTGTATATGTATATATATATTTTAAATAATTAAATTGTTTAGTACTTATACCTATATATTTTTTTAATAACTAAATCACTTAATATGATATTATAATTGTTTAGTATGTATATTTATATATCTATGCAAACAATTAAATTGTTTAGTTATTTATACCTATATATATATATATTTATATATTGTTCTTTTAATAGTTAAATCACCTATTATGATTATTATACACAATATCATAATTGTTTAGTATATATATATATATTTATATATAGTTCCATATAATAGCTAAATCACTTATTATAATCCTTATAAATTGGTTCAACGTACAATTAAATCAAGCTTATTTATTCCTTCTCTTACGCGTAAACAATTGATTATACCAAGTATAATCCATTCGTTCCATTTAACCGATCACGTTATTAACATGTAATAAATACGGATAATTATTAAATCCTATAAGACCTACAATTAATCATCAAACAAATTATAACGCGCTACTTTATTTTGTTTAGGTGCGTTGTGACGTTTGTGTTGGAAATCTTATTCGTGGTTATTCTTATTACATCTACAAGTCTCCTTATTAAACACGTGAGTTCTTATGCCCCGCTTTACGATTATTTCACATCTTTCGGGGTGAAACATGTTGCTTATACAAACTTACACATACACGCTTTGATACTTATTACACACGTGCAATTCTTTACATAGTCGTGGTTGTTTGGATATGTTAAGTATTATATGAGATGTGACATACGTGTGCAATCATTAACTATTGCTAGCCTAGCGAAGTCTTAGATCTTTGGGCCTGACAAGCCTATTTGGTGCTAAAGTCGATGTATTGCCGACTCCTAGGAGCCGTATGCTTGTGCACTAGGGAACCAAATACACTTAGCTAATCATGCTTATTCATATTATTCAGTCGAGGCTTGATTGTAACTATGCATGTTCTATATACTTGCTATCTTGTGACCATTGACTAGAATTGCCACATTTTGTATACTTATTGTATTTAAAACCATGAGAATTCACCAACTAGTTTGTTGACTTTATTTTCAACATGTTTCAGGTAATGTGCAAGCTTAGCGATGATTGAAGGAATGCATAAACCTAGATCATGGACCTAGGCTTAATAAAGACGATTGAATTCTTGTTTTTGTTTAATTTATTTTGAGACATTGATGTATGTGGTGATTGAAAACAATTGATTATGGCATTTTATACTTTAAGATAGCGTTATGTGGCTGGAACAATCTTAACCCTCACACCTCGACGTTTCCGCCGTCAAGGTTGGGGTGTGACATTGTAAGTTAGAGAACAAAGTAACCAGGGATGTAAGACAGAATGCACAATCAAACCTTGACAGATTTTTACAAGTCTCAAACGTTTACAAGTATATACGATTAGCTAAATGTACTTGGATTAACCAAGCAGGGTTGTCAGGCCCATAGATCTATTACATCGCCAGGATAGCAATAATTAATGATTGTACATATATTCGACATTACATGGTAGCTACAAAGGTCAACTAACCACAACATACAGGTGAAATTCCATAAGTTTACAAGAATCAAACGTATTTACAAGTGCAATGTTTATAAAGTAACATGTTTCACCCCAAAGTGTAAAAATAATAAAAAGGGTATAGAAATACTCACATGATGTATGTATGTAAGATTATAATAAGAATTAAACGATATTCCAACGTATTCTTTACAAGACACCTAAACATATATATTACAAGCCTAAGATTAATAATAAGATTAACGTTCTAACGAGAACTAGGGTTTCAATAGAATTGTGAGGTTTTTGACAAGTAAATAAATTATATAATAAAATCATTTATATTTTGATTTAATGAAAATAATTATACCATTTCAATGTTTTATATAGAAAAGAAATTAGGTATAATAATCTATAAAGTTTAAATATAAACTGTAAAGAAATTTTCATAATCTTTTGAAATAAACATGATTAACCATGATTAAAATAACATATTGACTAACAATAATTTATTAATCTAAACTATTAGTTAAAGTACATTTGATAAGAAATAACTCAAAATTAACATATGTGAATAATTTGTGAAATTATATATAATTTCTATAATTATCATGATTAATCCATAATTAATGATAATATGGTGTCCACTAATAAATTAATGATTTAAGTTATTATTTAGAGTCTATTTTTATTTTAAAAATAACTATTTATAACATTTGTAAATAATATTCTATAAAAATTGTTAAGGTGTTTAAATAATTAAATTTACAGAAAATAGTTAGGTAACTTTTAAAATAAGAAAAGTTTATAAAACTTATTTTTATAATTTTTAGACTTTTTAAAAATGTTTTAAAGGCTAAAAAAGGCTAAAAAAAATAGTTGAGGGTGCCCGGGTTCGAACCCGGGACCTCAAGGATGTGTGCATGTGTTCTGAACCATTAGGCGAATGCGCCTAAGCCTGCCAAGAAATGGTTTTTAATTCTTAAATACATAAACACAATAAAAACCCCCAATTTCATAAGAACCCTAGAAACCAAATCGATCCAATTGAACATCCGAATGAATCTGTTAATCAACGAATGTTTGGGGCTTTTAATCTCACATAAACCGAACCCAAAGAGTGTCTAATTACCTGTTATGAAGGTGGAATTCGATGAATACGGGTTCGAGTGGGGTCGCGGATGTTCTTGATTTGATTTTGATGTGTGTGTGTTTTTTATAAAATTAAGTGTTTAGGGAGTTTAGGAAACTCATTTCGAGTAAGAATACACTGATTTATAGCTTCAATTTGATCGCTTGGTACTCAACGACTATGTCGTTTAAGGTCGAGGTTTCGGTTAGAATTGAATAGTTTTTTGTGATTTCAGGTGAAATTAATCACACCATTGTTTTCTAATTGATTGAACGAACGTGGTTACATGATTAATTGCATTATTATTGTGATTTCAATGTCGAAACGGATTTGATTTGGATGAAGTACTCGATTCATGGGTTTATGTCATCAATGCCGACTTAAGGTTCAAATTAAAGGCATGATCAGGTTCGAAACCGGTCATTGATTCGATTGGAAACATTTTCGGAATGAAACGACTCGAAAATCGGTCGTTTGGGCCTCGCCGGCGCCTCGCCGGAGTTCTATCGGCCGGCGGCCGGAAAAGCGTGAGAGAGAAGGGGGGGGGGGATTTAAGTTTGGGAAGTTTACACTTTGGCCCCTGCAGTTTGATACTCGTTTAATTAGTGCTAGAACTTTAGTTTTAGTCTAAATTAAATTACAGTATAGTCCCTGGGGCTTTTAGGCTTTATTATTTTATGCCAAAGTTTACAAATTACAAGCTTTGAAATAATAAAACTTATATTATATTATTATTATTTTTTTACAAGATTACCCTTATTATTATTATTATTATTATTATTATTATTATTATTATTATTATTATTATTATTATTTTTCTTATTATAATTACTATTATTACTATTATATTTAATAAATTAATTTACTAACTTTTAAATTAACAAAGAAACAAGCATAAACGACCCACATAGTTTCATTAATGACAGAAAGGTTCTTACAAGAACATAACAAAGTTAACTTTTATTTAACGAAAATACGAAAGGTTACAGTCTCCTCAACTTTTAAGAATTTCGTCCCGAAATTAAGAGTAAAACTCAAACAATTAGGAGACTTATGATGAAAGGTAAGTGTACTAACGTGCTGTGATTGGCGTTTGATTATGGGTAAGATGCTTAATACATCCAAATTTGAACTCTTCCAGTGGAGTGCGAAAATTATCATTAACAAACTAACTCTTTGAGATTTGACCCATGAAACATTGGAAAACGATGATGAGTTCCTGAGGTATATTAGTCTTTTAAGTCACACTACTCTCAACATGTTGAATGAAATTATGTAATAAGGTGACGTCTTGAAGCCAATGAAAAAGTCCCGTAATTGTATGAAAGTTTTACCGACGAAATTTAAGTATCCCAGGTGCCATTAAATATAATGACACAAGCTTAACGCATATCTTATGAATATGTATTGTTCCTTCGGTCAAAACGTCAGATAAAGAATGACACGATATGCTGAGATTTTGAGTTGGGTTCCCAAAGATGATTAGAGATATTGCTAATATCAGAAGGTGAATCAATCATCAAAATTAACGATCGATGTTTAATGACACACCACGATAACTGACTATTTGAGGTAGGTACGAGCCAATTTCTCGACTCGTTATCTCACATGAGTCAATATGAAATGTGCGAAACTAGCCAATCGGTCAATAATGCACCAAATGACATCAAGAAATACAAGGCAATTTGAACATATACCAAGCTATGTCCACATTTCCTTTATGCCAAACCATGAATACCAATCGCGAAAATTCATGATCCATTTTGTCCACATCGGAATAAATGTAATAACAAGTCTTGTGAGTCGCAATCAAGATAGAGATTTAGAGATTTTTAAGATTAGGAGTTCAAAGGTTATCCAAAATAATAGGAATTGCATTTTTAATTATGGGTAAAGAATGGAACAAAGATGTCGTTCATGATCGGATCAGAATTTAAATAATTCAGAATATCGATGGTAAGGACGATCACAAATAGCTTTCCAGGTACGGCTTGCACACGCAGTTCATCAAACCCGTGAACATAACCGTACATTGATATAACCAGAAGGGCATGACATAACTTTATAATGGCTTTATCTTGTACGAATGATCGTTTTAGGAGTGTTATCATCGTGTAATTAGATTTTGATGGTAACTCAGAATGAAAGTCGATAGAAAGGTTCCATAAAGCTAGATCAAATGTCAAATTGAAACATAAAGCATGTGAGAAGAAATCGATTTAAAATTTAAATGTTCCAGACTTGGAAGTAGTGTTACCCTAAAGTGATAACGACCCCTTTTGAGTTCAAGATTCATGCTTTAGCTTGACTGGCTGGAACACTATCATCGATAAATCAAATAACGGTGTTCACCCTTCAAGTTATTACATGTTTTTTGTCAATTGAAGTCTTAAAACCTTGGTAAGTTTGAGATCAAGAAATGGGATTAGTCACCAAGATGTGGTTATCACTCCTAGCTTGGTGGTGTATTTTCCAAGGTATGACTCTTAACTACCAAGCGAGAGCTTGATCCTAACTCATTGTTAAGGATCCACAAGAATAAAGTAAGATAACTTACCATTAAGGTAAGGATAATCACTCATATCTTAACGGTGAAGTTTTATAAAACACAATATAGCAAAATGAAAGACTTCATTAAAGTACAGAATTCACCCTACTTTGATGAGGTCATTTCATTTGAGGAAAATACCATCCATAAAATTTTAAACGAGTGAAATTGTCATCAAGGTATGGATTTCACGCCTATCTTGATGATTGAATTTCATGATAACAAAAAAATCGAGAACTGACATTTGTCACCCAAAGTACGGGATTCAATCCTATTTTAGTGATGTCATTTCATTCGTGGAATACGAGTTCCAAAGGAAAATGATTGAAATCCGTCCTCAAAACAAGGAAATCACCCCAATTCAGAGAACGAGATTTCATAAAACACACAATAGAAAAGTTGAAAACCATCATTGAGGTACGAAATTCACTCCTATTTTAAGGAAGTACTTCCATTGATGAAATACGGATTTCACAAGAACAAGAAGAAGAAGTGGTCATCAAGGTAAGGAATTCACTCCTGTCTTGATAATGAAATTTCTTACGAACAATAGTGACGAATGAAAAATCATCACCAAAGTAAAGGATTCACCCCTGTTTTGATGAGATAGGTTCATTTAGGAGGTACTAGTCTTTTTAGTCATAAGTTGACTTGCAGATTGTTGCATTGCCTACTGTGCAAACGGTTAAAAGATTTTACAAAGCTCGACTTAGCAAACGAAGAGAATATCGGCTAGAATTTCAGAAACTTCAAATTACATCGATGTAACATTAATAGGATTAGAAAACCATGCTTGCTAGGCTTAAGATTAAAGTTCAGGATAAACAAACAAACAAACAAACATACCCAGTGTATCCCGCTGAAAAGCAGGGTCTGGGAGGGGTATGTGGTGGCAAGTCTTTCCTCTATCCTGAGAGATAGAGAGACCGCTTCCGAAGAGACCCCCGACTCGTTAACAAAGACAGTACCCATAACAATCATAAATACATATCATACAACACATAGGTAAATAACACATACAGAATTAGATATGGCGCACATAATAAAAAGCGATGTGTAACACCCAAAAAGGGTAGATGAACGAAAACTACACCTGACGCGGGAGGTCCCGCCACATGTAACTGAAACCCGTCCCACCCACAAATCCCACTAAAAGTCCTTAATTTTTATTCGACGCCTCCACTCACTCCTATCCTCGATCATATGCTTAGAGAGGTGCAAGTCTATCATATCTCGCCTAATAATCTCATCCCAAGTCAACCTAGGTCTACCTCTACTCCTCCTACCCTCTACGCTGATGTTCTCTACTGCTCTAACAGGTGCTGCCATCGTTCTCCTCTTCACGTGCCCAAACCTTCTTAGTCTTCCCTCTCGTATTTTATCTGTGATACATGCCACCTCTAGCCTCTGGCGAAAGACGTCGTTTCTGATCATATCCAATCTTGTGTGTCCACACGTCCACCTCAGCATTCGCATTTCTGCGACCTCCATTTGTCTCTCATGCGATTTCTTTATGACCCAACAGTCTGTGTCGTATAGCATAGCTGGACGTACTGCCATTCTGTATAGTTTTCCCTTTAGTTTCGATGGGAACCTCTTATCGCACAGAATCCCTGATGCTGCTCTCCACTTGCACCATCCTGATTGCACACGGTGTGCTACATCGCTGTGTATCTCTCCGTCTTCCTGTATATACGAGCCAAGGTATTTGAACCTACCCGTTCGGGGGACCGCCATGCCCTGTATACTTATTTGGGTGTCCTCTTCGGCCTCACCACTAAAGTTACAATGCATGTATTCTGTCTTAGAGCGACTTATCCTTAAGCCCCTGCGTTCTAGTGCTGCTCTCCACTGTTCTAATCTCTCGTTAAGCACCGTCTTAGATTCTGATATTAAGACAATATCATCCGCAAACAACATACAACATGGGACTGGCTCTTGTATAGACTTGGTCATTTTGTCCAACATTACTATGAAGAGGAATGGGCTCAATGCCGATCCTTGGTGGAGTCCCACTTCCACCGGGAAGAAGTCTGTGTCTCCGACAGGTGCTCGTACACACGTTTTTGCCCCGTCATACATATCCTGTATTATTTTGATATACCTCTCTGGTACCTTTCTAAGTCGTAGACTTACCCAGATGATTTTTCGTGGCACACTGTCATAAGCTTTTTCTAGGTCAATGAATACCATATGTAGGTCTCTTTTCTTTTCTCTATATTTCTCCATTAACCTCCTTATGACGTGTATAGCTTCTGTTGTAGAGCGTCCTGGCATAAATCCAAATTGGTTTACCGCTATCTGAGTTTCTCGTCTAATTCTCGTGTCAACAATTCTTTCCCATAGTTTCATCGTGTGACTCAATAGCTTTATTCCCCTGTAATTTGCGCAACATTAGACATCTCCTTTTTTCTTATATATGGGGACTATGACACTGTTTCTCCACTGCTCTGGCATCTTTCCTGTCTTAAAGATAGTGTTGAATAAGTCCGTTAGCCATTGTATGCCCTCATCTCCAAGGCACTTCCACACTTCAATCGGAATGTTGTCTAGCCCCACCGCCTTAGCCCTTCCCATTTTCTTCAAAGCTCTCGTAACTTCATCGACTGTGATGCTTCTACAATAACACTTGTTTCGTTGCGTCGTTTGATTTATTTCATCGATCTCCGTTTATTGATTACGGTTCTTTATGTTGAAAAGGTTATCGAAGTAAGTTCTCCATCTCCCCTTGATGTCTTTTTCCCTCACCAATACCTTACCATCCGCGGCCTTTATATACTTCACCATTCTCAGGTCCTTCTTCTACGTTCCATTGCCTTGGCAATCTTAAACATGTCATATTCACCCGTTTTCGTCTCTAATCGCTTATACATCCTCTCGTATGATGTGTTCTTTGCCTCTGACACAGACTTTTTCGCCTCTCGTTTAGCCTCTTTGTATTTATATTTTAGCTCGGTTCGTTCTTCTTCATTATTACAGTGTAAAAGCTCTCTAAAACTTTGTTGTTTAATTCTTATCTTCTCCTATACATTTTCGTTCCACCATCAGGATTCCTTATGACCGACTGTCCTATTTGTTGTAGTCCCAAGCGTTTCTTTAGCTGCTTGAATGACTCTAGTTGCCATAGCCTCCCACTTTTGCTTGGCGTCTTCCTGTGGCCCACTCAGGTTCATTGGTATGATTTTATCTCTAAAGATGTTAATCTTTTCGTCTTTGAGTTGTCCCCATCTGATCGTCGGTCTACTTCTCTTAGTTGGTTGGACCATTGCTCTCTTCAGTCGCAGATCTGCCACCAACATGTGATGTTGAGTGATTACTGTCTATCCCGGTATTGTCTTGCAGTCCTTCCACGAGCTACGATCTTCCCTCCTCATCAACAAATAATCTATCTGTGTGTGTCTCCCGCCGCTGCTAAACGTGATTAGATGCGAGTCTCTTTTCTTGAAAAACGAATTTATGATGCTTAGTTCATGCGCTAATGCAAAGTCAAGGAGCTCCCCACCGACATCATTCCTCAGACCATACCCAAAGCCTCCATGCACCAACGGGAAATGATCGTTGTCCTTACCGATATGCCCATTAAAATCTCCTCCTATGCATATTTTTTCTTGTCGCGGTATGTCTCCCATAACGTGATCTAAACTCTCCCAGAACTTCTTTCTTTTCGTTTCCCCTAATCCAACTTGTGGTGCATACGCACTAACTACAGCCACTACTTCGTCCCCTATTATTATCCTTAACAACATAAGTCTATCGTCGTATCTTCTAACCTCCACTACATTATCCTGAAGTTCTTTGGCAACTAGAAAACCTACTCCATTTTTTATTCCATCTGACCCTGAATACCATAGTTTATACTCATTACACTCCTTTGCCCTACCACCCCACCTTCTCGTCTCCTGAAGGCATGCTATCTGAACCCTACGTCTCCTTAACACATCTATTAGCTCTAATAACTTACCAGTAAGGGTTCCTACATTCCACGATGCCACTCGTAACCTATACCCCTTTTTCTCTGTAATAACACCTCTCCTCACCGAACATGATCTCGAGGCATCAAAAAGACTCCTGTTATCTATTATACCACACTGACACACCGTAAACAGCCACAAAAGACAGGTCAACAAAACCCTAGGTCACACAACACAGGTCACATATACGTAAAAGCCAAAAACGGAGGGTGCAGCACAAGAAATAGACAACACAACACAGAAAAATACACGGTAGATAGCCAAACACAACAAACAGAGGCACACGAAAGAGGGATGATTCTCCCTATAGGTCGGTATTCCTAACCAATCCAGACAACAGAGAACACAGGTAACAAAAAGAAGGTAATATAACGAACGGATGAAAACACACCAAGTTAATAGACAGATACTGGTACTCCTAACCCAGTCAAAACAGGCCTATCAGACTATAGAACAAAAACAGAAGGAAATAAGGGAGAAAGAATGTCCTCACAGCGGGGGTTTTCCCAAGTTAGGGTTCTCCTTCCAGAACTCAAGTAACTCGCAACCTTCTATGGTTACAAGTCACACGAGAGAAAAAAAAACAAGTAGCAGTAGATTTTTCCTCCGTATAGCGGTAACTCGCAACCTTCTAGGGTTATAAGAAACCGAAGCTTTAGAATGGTTTAAATCAGGAAAACGGAGTCAATTGTGATAGGTTCTCAAATCTTGAATGGTTTAAATCAGGAAACGAGATCAATGATGAAAATGATTCAATGCAACAACGAGATGTAAACGTTCGGTTTGAAATAAAAGGGAAATGTGTTGACTTCTCAATGTGTTACGTCAACCACAACTTTACGGAAGACACGCGTACCTATAAGCGAACACCCATCTCATGAATTCCAGGTTAGATAAACGGATCCAAAGGTCGAATCAGATTTATGTGTATACCTTGCCTAGACAAGGTATCCCGAGATGCAGGTATTCCACCTTTCGGTATTGTGTGATTTCAGTTATGGGACACACTTTAAGGACATTGAAAACCCTAGGTAACAATTTTACGTTTTGAAAACCATTCGGTTTAGATGTCCAATATCTTTGGATATATTCAGATCCATGTGCGCGTTGGTCAAGGTATAAAGATATTTACATAAGGCGCACAACGTATAACGATGTTTAAACGTAAGATTTGAGGAGTAAAACGAGTTCAATATCAACGGGAACATTCTGTAAGATAAGAATAAGAAAATATTAGAATTTTAGTGATAAACCAGTTCAAGGATTCAAGGGTTTTTGATATTTTCAAAATACAAATAGGATGGTTCCATTTGGTACGCATTACCATTTGGAAACGTTGACACGTCAAGGTAAATTGATCCATTTACCTTAGAAACTTGTGTATGTTGACCATAGTTTATCACTCATCCCAGAAATCCCCAGGTAAGCATATCTTGTCTCGCAATGAGATTTATACGATATGCTTGCCATAGCCCGAAGGCCTTTTGCCAGGAAATCTAGAATACAGGTGTCTATGGTCACACAAATTTCTTAGGTTCATGAAATCAAAACCTTAATGAGATTTTCAAAGATTAGACATAGAGTCGAGGGAATTAAACCCGCGATAATAAGTGTAGATTCCACATGTCGTCGAGAATAAGTTTAGGAAGTTTCATTTGTCGGGGAGAATCAAAGAGTCAAAGATAAGTCTAGGGGATACAGGTAACAAAGTTTAAGCATACATAAGGCAATCCTATGCTAAGGCATCAAGTTGCACATAAGAAGGCATAGCATTATATAGCATGCAAACCATATATCTACAAGAATTGAAATATGATTCTATAAGGTTCATGCATACGCTATAGTCTAGGTCACCATTTCTAATAACCTAAATCCCTATAGTTATGGGCTCTGATACCAATCTGTCACACCCCAACCCTTATTATTATTATTATTATTATTATTATTATTATTATTATTATTATTATTATTATTATTATTTTTATTTTTTTTTTATTTTTATTATAATTACTATTATTACTATTATATTTAATAAATTAATTTATTAACTTTTAGTTTAACAAAGAAACAAGCATAAACGACCCACATAGTTTCATTAATGACAGAAAGGTTCTTACAAGAATATAACAAAGTTAACTTTTATTTAACGAAAATACGAAAGGTTACATGGATGGCCCGAACAACAACTTTCCTTGATAGTTTGGTTCCATGAGGACTCTAAATTTTACACGCTCTACAATTCCATTTGAAATAACCACACTTCTCTCTAATATTTTGTTTAATGAGTGTTGAGGGCCTAGTTGCAAGCTTTCTTGAAGACCCTCTAGAGGGAGTGAGACGACGATCGAGAAAGGATAAACTAACTCTGACGACGATTGCTCAATCGTTGGTTGAACGAGAGGCCTTGGACAACCCTGAGACCAACACCAGCTCGACCTCGAGACATCCTCTTCTTAGCTGAATTTCTCTTTTTAATGAAAAAACATATATTGTATTCAATTTTAATATTATATAAGATTCTTTTGTTTATGGTTTATTTTATTTACAATTTACAATTTAGTTAAAAACAAAACTACTTTGAAAAAAATAAAATATTATGAAATAAAATAAAACATTTTTACTTTTTTTTAACAAAAGTACTTCTTAAATTGTTAGCATATATGAAATAATAAATTGTTAAAAATATATATATATCACCCTTGATAATGCTAGTAGATTTTACTAAATATTATTGATGAAATTCTATCATAAATCAATTATGCAAGGCCATATTTTCAAAAGAGCATAATCAACAATGGAGAGGGACGTGAGTGATACTCGTTTGTTTTGTCTTGCATATGGGTGGAAACGAGCCGAGTCGTTCATGAGCTACTCGAGATCGGATCGATAAAAAACTCAAAACGAGCTGAGCTTTATTGAGCCCGAGCCAAGCTCGAGCTTGAAAAAAAGCTCATTTAATTATCGAGTCTGAGCCCAAGTTTCACGTATCGAGCTCGAGCCCAAGTTTCACGTATCGAGCTCGAGCCCAAGTTTCACGTATCGAGCTCGAGCCAGCTCGCGAGCCTAAACGAGCTTTTTATTTATATATTTTATTTAATTTATTAAATATAATATATAAATAATATCTATTATATATAAAGTTATGATAAAACAATTAAATAATAAGAATTATATTATATATAAATATATAATTATATATATATATATCAAATTAAATATAAAAATATTAAAAATAATATTTAAATAAATAAACGAGCCGAGCCCGATCCGAACTTGAGCTTGAAAAAGTATTTGTTGAGCCGAGCTCGAGCTTTAAAAATAAAGCTTGAAACGAGCCGAGCTCGAGCTCGAGCCCTCCTAAGTCATCACGAGCCGAGCTCGAGCCCATACGAGCTCGGGCTCGACTAGGCTCGTTTGCACCTAAGAAAATCTTGAACAGAACATTGGAGATTTATCTGTCAAGCTAACACCCGAAGAGATGGCGGAACTTGAATTCATTGCATCAACGGATTTAGTCAGGGGGCGCGATATGGTACTGGTCTTGCAACATATAATATGGACTCTGAGACTCCTCCATTGTCATCATGGAAATCTTAGTCAGTGACATGAGTCTTTTGATTTTTTCATATGCTGCTCTATATACCTAAGATATCGTTTGTATTCATGTAACTTAATTGGATACACTTGATCAGCTTGTGGTTTATTGTTGGGTGTAATTTTGATGAGAATAAATAAAAAGATGGTTAATTTTATTTAAAGTGCATAATGTCACGCCCCGTCAAAAACGCAGATCGCAACACCTTAATTTTTATCAATTAGGGGCGCTTGTGAAGCCAACAAGGCTGCCCAGAAGACTCCGGAACAACCCACACAATTCTACAGCAACATAGCAACATTGGAAGACTCTAGAACGTCTCGCACAACACTAGAAAACGTTGCTTAAAGGGTTGCTATGAAGAGGCAACTTATGCAGCACTAAAGGACCGAAAATCTCTAGAAAACACTACAATATTCAGCATGAAGATATCATGAGCAAGATGGTTCCATGTAAAATATCCAGGCTTAGATATTATGTATAGATGCATCTAGATATAGAACACTCTAGAATTCATGTAACCACTATAAATAGGAAGGTGGTGCATCATTTGCACACACCCAAGATCCTTGTAACTCAACAGCCTTGTACTTGTATTGTAAGTAATACAAGTAAATCACTTGTGTTGTAATCACACACTACAAGCATCTTACTTGCGTACTACCAAACTAACATTCTCTTACAAGACTTCCGCTGTAAAATCCATCCATTCAAGATCAAGAAGGCTGACTTAGAACGGATCTAAGTGTCGCACGAGAACTGAACAAATCAGTCCGTGACAATAAGCTAGCTTGAGCAAGTTTATGATTTATGAACATCAACCACATCCCTAGTCATGTTCTTCCGGTGTATAATTAATGTTTGGAATTATGTTGGAAGTTTTGGTGGTTCCTAGAACGGGCACAACATCACTTCCTTGGTGGTGAACCCATGCTAACGCTAGTTGTGAAGTTGTGCACCGCCCCTTCTTTGACGCGATTTAATAACACGCTCGTACAAGATCTTGTTGTGTTTAAGGTTTTCAGGTTGGAACCTCGGCAGGTGCTACAAATGACATAAGTTCAAACATGATATAATTCCAACAATTAAGACAGTTAAATGAAACAACATTACATTAATATAGGGTTTAATCTTGACGTTGTTTATTATTTTGTTTATTGTTAAGTTTAGGCTTTATTTTCATTATTTGGTGTTTGTTATTATTTATATTTTAATTAGTTTGGTATTCATATAAAGAAAAGGAAAAAAAAAACGTTGGAATTGACCAAGTAGAGAATAGGATGTTGGGGACGGTTCTTGTGGGTGTTCCTTTAGAATGGGTATTGTAGCCTTTATAAGACATGGTTTAATTTTGGAATAAAGTACCCTGCTTTCATTTTTATGCTCTGCAAGTTACTTATATTAATTTGTCAATCTCATGCAACTTCATCTTAAAATTAGTAGCAATCGAATTAGGTAAGGGTATTTAAATTCAGATATCCGAAATTTTGGATAATAGATATCACTATCCGTATCCGTCTCCGAAATTTCGGATATCCACTAAGAAATCTCAATCTAAAATAAAAATATGTTTAAAATTAATTTTTTTTAGTTTCGGATAAACGGATATCCGAATATCCAAAACTTTTCAAAATCACTATCCGAATCCAAATCCGACTTTTTCGGATATCTGAAAAGTCAGATATTTTGGATTTTCGGATCGGATTCTCATATTCAGATAATTCCGAACACCCCTATAATTAGGGACTTGTACCAATAATTAATACGGATCAATGCAAGCGACTTTCAATTGCTGCAGGATAGCTTCACAAGCATCCCTAACATAAGCCGGATCTCCGCTGATCTCCCACGCATGACGTTTTTGTTTGAGCCCAAATTTGGTAGCCAGCTCCACGTTCTTCCTCATCCCTCCTTTCCTCATCCACATAAGAAACACAATAGAAATACAAGAAAACTATCAAAATAAACGTTTAACCAACCATTTTATCATAATAAACTTTTCGATTTTATCCATTTATAACCAAAAGTATAAGGTGTTAAATACCCCCTTCAAGCTAAGTCGGCTACTCAATAGTCGACCTGATCATTGACTTGGTTTCACGTGAAATTAAATAGGGAATAGACACGTGTCCCAGCTAATCTCGGCTGTGAGAATATTCATTATTAATGTGAGAATTACAACATTGTTACCTTGCCAAAAGGATTTCGTTGGTCTTGGGGTTGTAGAAGTCGGAGGTGTCTATAGTGGTGACACCAGCGCTAATCGCTTGGCGGATGAGGTTGATCACATTGGGCTCGAGCTTGGGTGGTCTGTAGAAGGCGGACATGCCCATGCAGCCTAAACCCTGTGCCAATACCTCTAGACCCTTGAACCCAATTTAACCCGTGGAACTCTAGCCATTTTGAACGTTGGTTTTTTCTTTAGACTGATTGATCAAAATACCACCTAAGTCAATCCAATTTGAAAGGTACCTTTTATGATATGGGGATGTAAAAGCCTATGCATTTTCGTGGGTGCGGAGAACAGTAGAAGATGTGCTTATGAAAGTAATTGTTTGTCTACACGTGTTGTACATCTTTTTGAAGGGGGTTTATTTGATTTCTAAATTCTTTGTTATCATAAGTATAGTTGTTTTGACATTTCATAAGTAATAGAAATTTCAAATTGGACACGCATTTAAGTTTTAGTAAGATTATGAATGAAATTCTATTCTTAAATATGAGTTGATTACACAAACGGTCCATGTGATTAACCAATATTACAGGTATATTCTTCATTGATAGCTTCTAACACCTAACATACGTCCAAAAGTCAATTAAACATAGGACCCACTCATCCACTCTCCTTCAAGCTAGATTCAAAATCGACAATCCCCAAGTAATTTGACAGAAATTAAATAAATTTAGGACAGGAAGTTTTGCTCAATTTTCTTCCTTTTTTTCATTACAAAAAGTGATTACATATTTAAATGAACAAAAAAGCAAATATAGATCCTAACTTGCTACAAGTAACAAACGTGATAGCGATTTTTTTGGGATATAAAAAGTGGGGAGAGAAGGATATGGTGGGGGGTTTGATACCGGTATTTTGGTCAGTTTAGATAATGGTGTTGATAGTGGTGTGATGGCAAGCTGCAACTATTGATCTCCACATTATGGCATACCATGAATATGTATTGTTGGTTACATGAATTGTATAAAAGCAGACAAGGAAATCAAAAGAACATATCTTCAATAGTTGTTGTGTCATGGTTGCACCATTAGTCCATTGCACTGTCATTCTTGTAATAAAAGCAGTGTATCAGGATATACAACTGTTGATCGACATAAGCATTTTATCGGCTGATACATAGAAATTAAACAGTTGAAGTCCTCAGAAGCCGACTTCAAGAGTTAGACTAGAGCAATAGACTTTGTGTATGAGTAGTTGTGAGCTCTCCGGTAACAAAATTGATTCTTTTACCATATCAATTAATTAGTTTACACACTGAAACAACAATTACATAATATGAATTTTGCAGATGTGATGTGACACCATGAATAGTACCATTCACAAGGTAATTTAGGTATTTCACCAAATGGCTTGAGTTTCTTCTTTAAAGGGTAAGGCGGTGGAGGTTTCTTCCTCCTGCCACCAACACCACCAACCACGATAACCCCACCAACCACCTCCACCATCGCTCCACCTCTGCCGCCACCACGACTTGAGCACCGCCAAACCATCACAATACAACACCACCACACTACAACACCACCATAGCCACAACACCACCACCATCATAAGCACTATAGCCCCAACACCGCTGATCCTAATACCACCATCACCACTGCCACCGTAACACCCCACCACCTCAATACCTTCTCAGCTCTAAACATCCATCGGACCTTCTCACTGAAATAAACATCGACCACCCACCGGATTTTCTCACCCCTTTCGCACTAAAACCGAACCCTAAAACCCAAATTGGGGGTGGTGGATTTGTTGGTGGAGGCGGAGGTCGACGGTGGTGGTTGTGTTGGTGAAGGCAGAGGTCGGGGAGGCGGAGGTCGGCGGTGGTGGCTGCGTTGGTGGAGGCTGAGGTCGGTGGTGGCTGCGTTGGTGGAGGCTGAGGTCGGCGGTGGTGCCTATGTTACTGGAGGCGGAGGGTTACATTGGTAGTCATACGGTGTTGCAGCTGCTGTTGGGTGGATATAAGACGGTGGTGATTGATAATCTTGATAATTCATCGCAAATTGCTATCAATCGAGTTCAGGAGCTCGCGGGTGATCATGCTACTAACCTAATTTTCCATAAGGTGAAGTTTGTTGTTTGATGGAGTTCAATTTGATCTTGTTGTTAATGAATTGTTAGGGTTTTAAGGAGTTGAGGTTGAAGTGTTTGATTTGGGGAATTGGGGTTTTGTTAGATGATTGTGGCAGTTTTTGATTGTGCGTTGTAGCTAATCTGTTGAATTTTGTTTTTACCTGTTAGTTAGAGTTTTGTTTTTGTAAGTTTTCAGGTGATTGTGTGTATGATTTGAGTAATTTGAATTGGGTTTCCTGTTTTAGTACTTTTTATAGGAGTCTATATGCACATTTAGGTAGTTGAATTGAGTTGTAATGTAGTTTAGCTAGAAATTGATCTTTGAATTAAGTGTGTTTAGTAATTTTCATGTCAATTGTCAAGTGATGTGGACCTGCATGCTTCAATTTGGAAAATCGGTTGATGTTACAGTTTTTGGTTGGTAGGAGTTCTAATTTTATTTGAAGCATGTCCACACAATAAAATGAGAAAAGGGAAGATACTTTTGAACTTTTTTTTTTTAAATTATGATTCTTGATCTACTTAATATGATCAATCGTTTCAACCATTCTTCTTCTGGAAAAAGCAAAATTGACTCGATTAGGACCACTAAGAACGGTCGATTTTTATTAGATTAAAGGTTTCATTCTATTGTATTTTTAATAGTGGATTTATGTTAAATGAGCAGTAAAGTCATTTGGGCATAATTTATCTATTTATGAGTGAAACTAAGGTTTATTTTATTTTATTTTATTTTTTTTGGATTTTTGATGCAGATTGACATTAGGGACAACCCTGAATTAGAGAAGCTTTTTGCCTCCACAAAGTAAACATTTTTACTCATTGCTATATTTTGTTTTTATGTTTTTGTTATCGGTATAAAGACGCTTATAAATAAGTAAAAATGTGGATTAGTTAAGATTGTTATGCAGATTTGATGTTGTGATACATTTTGCTGGATTGAAAGCCGTTGGTGAAAGTGTGCAGAAGCCATTGATGTATTATGATAACAATGTTGTTGCCACTTTAACTCTATTGGAAGTTATGGAAGCTCATGGATGCAAAAAGGTATAATATTTGTTTCATTTTGTAAATTGTGTGCTTATGAATAATACATAATATATATCAATTGTTGATTTGACAATTTTCCCCTTGGTTTTTAAATATTTCAGATTGTGTTTTCATCGTCCGCTACTGTTTATGGTTGGCCAAAGGAGGTACTGTGCACAGAAGATTTCCCCTTATCTGCAGCCAACCCATATGGACGAACAAGGTAGTAAACGTTTTAGATTGTTTTTAATATTCTTGAAATGAAATGGGCTAAAAATTAAATAAGATTGTAGATGTGCTTAAATTGACAGTCCTTTTCACTGTAACAATACTTCATCCGTCCCAAAAGTTCCACTTCTTAGTTTTCATTGTTGAGTATCATCTTGGGTGAGGAAGCATGGACTTTAAACATTATTATATAGGTATTATATAAAGTGAATTAATTAATTTTATTAAAGAGCTAGAAAAGCTACATATATTTTTATGTGAAATGGCTACAAATTGTTTGGCACAGAGGTTGATTGTTGGAAGATGTACAAATAAAATCAATCTAAAAACTTCAACAAACCAACTAACCACAGACACAGTAAACGGTCGTCAATTTTTGTTCATTGTACATATCGACTCTTTAAATAACTAAAATTTTCCTAAACACTCGAAACATGTGATAATCTGATTATTACAAATTCAAACAACATAAGCATACCCAAACACTACTTTCTGTAGCCCCTTTAATTATTCAATATAATAGTATTTTTTTTTCTTTAATTGTTTCTATAGAATCCTTTGCATCTCTTTAGTATGTACCTAATCATTTTAATCGATCCAGCTCATGATTAAGGATATTTTCATGATATATATGCTTCGGATTCTGAATGGAAAATGATTATGTTACGATATTTCAACCCAGTGGGAGCACATCCAAGTGGATATATTGGTGAAGATCCACTTGGAACCCCAAATAATCTCATGCCATTCGTCCAGCAAGTAGTTGTTGGCAGGCTACCTGCACTCAAAATATTTGGAACCAATTACTAAACCAAAGATGGAACAGGGGTATGTTTTTGCTGCCAATATTTTCTTTTTGATTATGACTTAATGTGGATATTTTGCAATTTGTATATTTATATTGGTTTTGATCCGTTTTTCTTATAAATTGCAGGTACGTGATTACATTCATGTTGCAGATTTAGCTAATGGGCATTTGGCTACATTGAGAAAACTCTCGGATCCTGAAATAGGTATGCGCCTCTTTAGTCATGTTTAAATTAATATAGATTTTGATTTATGCATTTACTGAAGCAATTACTAATGAACACAGTTTTGTTTAGTTACAATGTGTTTCCTCTTTCTTTTAAATTTTTAGAGACACCTTTAGAATTTTTAAGTTTTAGGTTTTGTTCATATGAGGTATGTTTGTATCTGTTGGTTTTATTTCATGTCGATGATGATCGGACCTAGCTCATCTGAGACTTTTTTTGATCGATTATATTGTCTCGACGCTCATGTAAGATATTGTTGGATATGCTCCTTTTCGGTGTTCCTTTGGACTGATATGGTCATATGTCGGTGAATCGTTAAATAGCAGATGTCGGTGATGTTCTCTGTTGTTTATAGTGTTGTTCATAGTCTTTTGAATTTGTGATACTACATCTGTTTCTATTAACCTTGCAAGCCCCACATGGTCTTTGATGACGGACCTATGTTCATCCGAGACACATTCAATTGAAGAAATTGCAGGTGGGTGAGTGTTTTATATGGTTTTTACAGTGAAATGCTAGGATTTGAGTAGTGGTAATGAATTTTGAATGTTGTTGGTATTTCTTATGGCTTTTTGGTTGCAGAGATAAGGAAAATTTTGCGATGTGGAACTTTGAATCGTTTGATTAAGAGAGATGTTTAGTGAGATCTTAGTTGTTCAAATTTTATGGTTGTTTCTTTTGGATATGAAGAGAGTTGGTTGTTTATGATGATTTGTTCATTGATTAGTTATAAAGAAGGTCACTTGCTATTGATGTCTTCTAATTAGTATCATTTTGTGATGAATGAGACTGAATTCTTTGAGAAAATCAGGCTTATATAGATTCTACTGCTTAGTTTTTAGATTATGATTGTTTAATGACAACCTCTTTTTCAAGTTTATATTTGTTTTTTTCTGTGTGTTTTTGTTTTGTGAGTCGGATTGTATTTGTTGAGTAGAAACGGAGGTGTAATAATGGCCTGAATTTGCTTAATGCGAGGCGAAAGTAGAAATGAAACCTTATAAGTAAACTTTGATGTCAAGCAGGGCGGAATCAAGGTAGGAGGCTTTATGGAGGTATTGGAGTTCCAGTAAAGAAAGGAAGGTCTCATTTTTCAGTCTCAAATGTTGCCACTGAAATCAGCCCTGCTCAAGAACAGGTACAATTGCTCATAACATTCATTTTATTAAATGGTTAGTTGGTTACTATTTGGGTTGAGTTGTGTTTTTCGTTTGAAATTGTTTGTTGTTTCATAACTGTTAGACGTGGTAAACGGTTAGTTTGCAGCCATAGCAAACTAGAATTTCCGAGCCTTTTATCGAGTTTTCTAAGTATCGATTCAACCCCGCCGCGAAGCGCGGGGGGAGAAAACAACTAGTTCAATTAATTTCTAGTTTTAAGTAACTTAATCTTTTAATATTCCAACACCTTGTTTTGAAGTATACTGATAGACAGGTGATTTACATGCTGCTAATTATGTTTAAGTATATATTTTTAGATACTAATTTATGTAAGGATCCCCAATAACAAATCAGACCAATCTCGTGATAAGAATGCATAATATAATCATCATGGTAAGAAGATTGAAAAAGGTAAAAGATGAACTCAAGTGTAAATAAATTGTAACACATGTCACTACAAGAAATTACGTTTTTTGCGTCTAAGTTTTTTGCGACGACCTATATTTCGTCGCAAAAAAGACGCTACACGACAAAAAAAATTACTTTTCGTTGCAAAAGATCTATTTTAATTTATTTTATATTTTTAAAATTATTTTAATTATTTATTTTTTTATTATCTTTTTCGCGGCGATATTTTCGTCGCAAAAGGTAAAATCCATTTACTTTTTATTTTTTTTATTTTCCAAAAACCTCATTTTGGGGGGAAATTTCCCGCCTTTCTTTTTTGCGGCCACAAAATCGTCGCAAAAGATTTTCAGATCTCAGAAATAGGGGAACGCAGATCTCAGTCGACATTCGACATTTCCCCTAATTTCACCCAACAGAGTTCCGAAACCTCCCCCCAATCACCGACCAACCGACCACCCCTCCTCTGGCCGCCGCTCCACCGGCCGCCGCTCACCACGCCGCCTTCGCCACCTGCTCCACCGGCCACCACCTGCTCTCTCCATTTCTATTGTGCTCTCGTTTGTCGGTATTTTTGATTTGTTTTTGCTTTTGTTTGTATGTAAATTTGTTGGTTAAACTTCAGGAAACCTGTTTCAGGGTACAAACTAAAGGAGATAACTGGAAGTGGTATATTTGCAGCTGGTGGAGAGAATGGTTCGGAAGAGGCTCATGCTGCAACCCGCACGCCATCGAACCCGACTAGCATACGGATGTACCAGGTTACCAATTTTACTGTTTGACCTTTTTAATATACATATACTACTTTGAAATGGGAAAATTGCATAGAATGGTAGCATGCTTTAGGTGAAATTTAAGGTGACTAATTTTTCATAAATTGAAGAAACAGATTTCTGATGCAAAGAACAAGATTGAAGAAACAGATTTCTGAAATTCAGCCCCCTCCATTGGCTGCCCGGTGAACCTGCATATAGTGTAAGTATTTCTTTCAATCATAGTAACTTATATTACTTATGATATGATTTATGTATGTGCATAGAAAGAACACAAATGTCATAAACCATCTTCAACCAAGACACCAAGTACCAACTAGGTTAACCAGTATCTTACTCACAGCTGATTTTTTGTTATTCACACACTTGTTAAATATTTAACATAAGTAAGATTTAAGCTAAGCAACTAACTTTTTTTGCATACATGGGTGGATACCTGGGTGGATTGCAGAAAATGAATAATTTTTTTTAAAAAAAGGTTTTTTTTGCGGCGATTTTTCGTCGCAAAAAAGAAATTTGGTCAATGTTTTTTAATTTTTTTTATTTCGTCGCAAATTTCATCGCAATAAACCTTTTGCGACCATTTATTTACGACGACTATATAGCGACGATATTTTCGTCGCAAAAAACATATTGGGACGAGAACTAAACCTATAGCGCAAAAGGGTAATTTTCTTGTAGTGACACCGAAAAGTCAAAACGAGTTATCAAGGATAATGAGCTTAATTAATGGGTATTTAATAAAGGAAAGAAATGGACATAGGTTAAAATAGCCTTATTGGGTAGTAGCCTAAGGGATTAAAGGCCCATAATCAGCCCTTAATGTCACACCCTCAATTTCCACAAACGGGGTATTACCGTTAGGCGTGTGACTTCCAGGATCTCAGCCACTAGTTACACCAAACGACACGTTAATTGTAAAACATAATTCATTTTTGAAGTTTGATATTACCAAAGACCAAGTTTTTAAAATAAACATAACAGAAGTTGCGGAAGCATAGTAAATCTTAATTGTTTAAATGGCGCAACACGCGCAACCGAATAAATGAAAGTTACTGAAAAATATTAAATAAGCCACGTGAGATAATAAATGCATGAGTGAATGCTCCTAATCGTGCGCGTCTTGTGAACCTGAAAGAAACATGCTAAAGTGTCAACACAAGGTTGGTGAGTTCACAGGTTTTTCAGAAAATAGTGTGTATCAGTAATGAAATCCCCGGATTATGTAATCCGATAAGTATCAGTAATGAAATCCCCGGATTATGTAATCCGATAAGTATCAGTAATGAAATCCCCGGATTATGTAATCCGATAAAGGTGTAATTCCCAGATTATGTAATCCGTCAAGTATGAAATTCCCGGATTATGTAATCCGTCAAGTATGTAATTCCCGGATTATGTAATCCGTCAAGTATGTAATCCCCGGATTATGTAATCCGTCAAGTATGAAAATCCCGGATTATGTAATCCGTCAAGTATGAAAATCCCGGATTATGTAATCCGTCAAGTATGTATTTTGATAAACAGAACATAAAGTAAACCGATACAGTAAACAAAGTAATATCAGTAGGTAGCTAGTCTACTAAACCAGTTACTCAGTGTATGAAGTTCGAACCGAAGCTGACAATCGAAACTGAACGCCTCGGCTGTGAATACCAGGTCACAGCAACAGAACTTAGGTCAATTAAACACCCGTTTGACGAACGTTGTGCTAGCGCGACTAGCCCGGGTGGGGTTTGTCAAACCCAGTAGATCTACTCAAAATTGCCTTGCTATACTACATACATTAACGGTTCGAGAGTGAGGACTTAAGTGGTATCACACTAGTAAACAGGTGATATTACAATAATACTGATCAATGAAAATGAAATTGTTTCCACGTTTCTACTTGCGTAGTAACGGACCGAATGAAATTGTTTCCACGTTTCTACTTGCGTAGTAACGGACCGAATGAAATTGTTTCCACGTTTCCACTTGCGTAGTAACGGACCGAAGGGCAAAGTATACGAACATAGTATCATGTATATGCAGTATCACAACAATCCAATATAATGTAACGTTTATGAAAACAGCATGTTTCTCTCCCCCGAAAATAGTATAAAGTAAAAGTGGGGCTGTAAACTCATCTTGGATCGATGTAATGTATACGAACAAGAACTTCAAAGAATTGGGCAATGCACGATCAAACACGTTCAATACCTATTATTGTTTGTAATGGAGTCTTTAATATAATACGAATATATTTGGTAAGGTTTAGGTCGATTTGTTTTAACACGTGGCACACACACAATTAGATGTATATATGTTACAATATTTTTATAGATTTGTATTAATAAATAATTATCAATAAGCATTAAGTTTTACCAAATAATTATTTACATTTTGATTTCACTAAAAGGGTTTCATATATGTATTTAAATATTTTTAGAATTAAATATAAAAGTGATATGGTTTAATTATATAATTTATAATTATCCAAGAATATTTACAAATAAGGATAATCACATTTATAGTATTTTGATTAATAATAAGGTATTAATATATTTTACAAGAAATAACCCACAATTTCATTTGTAAATAATTTGTGAATTTATAAAATATATTAATCTATATTTAAATATAATGTTTATTTTATAGAAATAACTATTTATAATATTTATAAATAGTTTATGTACAATTTTTATGATTATTGCATAGTTATACACGATTTAGAAGTTATTTTACAAAAATAAGTATTTGTAATACTTTTAAATAATATTTTATAAAATTTTATTAAAGTTTTTAAATAAAATAAATTTACAGGAAACTGTTTTGTAAGATTTAAAATAAGGGGAACTTATAAAATTTATTTTTATAATTTTTAGGAATTTTTCCATATTTTTAAAGTATTTTAAAAAGCTTAAAAAAAATAAAACAAATAAAACGAGGCTGCCCGGGGTCGAACCCGGGTCCTCTCCCTGCATACACACACACCGAACCAGTGAACCAAGGCACAAGGCCGCGATAGGAATCCGTTTCAAATTCTTTTAAACACACCTTTAAACCAATCCCAATTTCCCAAGAACCCTAGAGTGAAACCGATTCAATTGAAGATTAATTCGATGTTAATAACCAGATTAAGGTTAGGGCTTTTAATCCCCATGATAAACCGAACATATAGGTGTGTTTAATTACCTGATTCGAAGTTAAATTGATGATGAACACTACGAAGAACAGTCGCGGCTTTGCCAGAATCTGTTGGAGTGGAATTTGTTGATGATAATCGAATTAACTTTGTAGGAAGTTTCTAATGGCTTTAAAGATAAAAAGCCCTCTGTTAATTTCAGGGAATAGAACTCAGAAGGTGGGTATCGACTATGTTGCAGGTCGTGGCCGAAGGTGGTGATCAATGAAGGTGTTTAAGCTTGTTTCAGATGCGATTGAAAGTTGCATTCTATTAGTAACTGATATATGGTATTATATACACGTTTATTCCGATTAATTTATAGCAAAATGCGTGATGTTGGTGGGTGGTCGGCCGAAAAAAAATAGATAATCGGGTTTAGTGGTTATTGCACTGCAAATTCTTAATTTGAAAGTTGCCCCACGATCGAATCACCCACTGAAATATGTCGGAAACTTTAATTAGGTAAAACCGCGTTTGTTGGACGGATCTGGCTCTCGCCGGAGAGGTGGCCGGAGGTGGCCGGACGGAAAATCGGGGAAGGGGCGGGTGGTTTGGGGAAATTACACAACTAGTCCCTGTGGTTTTAGAACTTATCATTTCATGTAAAATATTCTTAAAAGTAGTTTTATGTTTTGCATTTTAACCCTAAACCTTTATAAAACATTATTATTATTATTATTATTATTATTATTATTATTATTATTATTACTATTATTATTATTATTATTATTATGTTTAATAATAATATTATTATTATTATTATCATTATTTTTATTATTATTAATATTATCATTAAATAATAATAAAAATATAAAAATGAATTGTAAATTCACATAAAAATTTTAATAAATCGTGAAAAAAAATTTTCGGGTTGTCACATCATCCCCTTGTTGAAGAAATTTTCGTCCCAAAAATTAGAACACACGCGTTAACGAACTACTAGCAAGCAAGCTGGTCAGTGAGTAAGCTGATTAGTTATCTAGGACATAGGCAAGATAGGGTCTCCGGGAGTTTCTGAACAAACCGTAAGGTTTCGTGAGAGCTATTTCTTGCTCACGGTGTAGATACGATGACTTATACTGACTACAACGTTACCACCCGACCAAATTCACCGGAATTAGCATGCACGTCAAATTACAATTACGTGTGCACCCGTAATGATAATTTGCTTTGCATGATCACTCTGGTTCCTCCTGTCAGGCTAACATGTCTTGTCAGGTACAGTGGTTATCAACGATAGGAGTACCAAGTATGTATGTATTATATCGGGGTTGGTATACGAAAGGATCAGTAAAGTTTTGGAAATCATTGACACACCAAGGTAATTTGACCCATTTGCCTTAGAGACCTGTGTATTGACCATAGTTTATCACTCATCCCAGAAATCCCCAGGTAAGCATACCAGGTCTCGCAATGAGATATATGCGATATGCTTGCCTTAGCCCGAGGGCCTTTTGCCAGGAAATCCAGAATACAGGTGTCTATGTGTCACACAAATTACGAAGAACATTTAGGCGATATCAAATGCACACAGACTCTCCCGTGACTCACAGCAACTTGGAGCCACCATCCCGGTAGCCATATGCTCACAGGGATATGTTAAAGCAAAAGTTTTCAGGTAATCAAAAGTTTGGGAAACCTCGTAAGTAACCCTTCCTGTGACTCACAGCAACTCGGAGTCACCCTCCTTGTAGACGAACACTTACAGGATGACACCTAAGCAAACAGTTCTTGAGCAGGTAAAAACTAGTAAGGCATGCAAACAAAACCAACTAACAAAACTACACGTGTCTATATGCGTGTAACTAAGGCAACGGCTATAGTCTAAATGCAATGCAAATGAGATGCAATGTCAATTTAGTTCGCTATAACCAATGGCTCTGATACCAATCTGTCACACCCTCAATTTCCACAAACGGGGTATTACCGTTAGGCGTGTGACTTCCAGGATCTCAGCCACTAGTTACACCAAACGACACGTTAATTGTAAAACATAATTCATTTTTGAAGTTTGATATTACCAAAGACCAAGTTTTTAAAGTAAACATAACAGAAGTTGCGGAAGCATAGTAAATCTTAATTGTTTAAATGGCGCAACACGCGCAAACCGAATAAATGAAAGTTACTGAAAAATATTAAATAAGCCACGTGAGATAATAAATGCATGAGTGAATGCTCCTAATCGTGCGCGTCTTGTGAACCTGAAAGAAACATGCTAAAGTGTCAACACAAGGTTGGTGAGTTCACAGGTTTTTCAGAAAATAGTATGTACCAGTAATGAAATCCCCGGATTATGTAATCCGATAAGTATCAGTAATGAAATCCCCGGATTATGTAATCCGATAAGTATCAGTAATGAAATCCCCGGATTATGTAATCCGATAAAGGTGTAATTCTCGGATTATGTAATCCGTCAAGTTCTGATTCCCGGATTATGTAATCCGTCAAGTATGTAATTCCCGGATTATGTAATCCGTCAAGTATGTAATCCCGGATTATGTAATCCGTCAAGTATGTAATCCCCGGATTATGTAATCCGTCAAGTATGAAATTCCCGGATTATGTAATCCGTCAAGTATGAAAATCCCGGATTATGTAATCCGTCAAGTATGTATTTTGATAAACAGAACATAAAGTAAACCGATACAGTAAACAAAGTAATATCAGTAGGTAGCTAGTCTACTAAACCAGTTACTCAGTGTATGAAGTTCGAACCGAAGCTGACAATCGAAACTGAACGCCTCGGCTGTGAATACCAGGTCACAGCAACAGAACTTAGGTCAATTAAACACCCGTTTGACGAACGTTGTGCTAGCGCGACTAGCCCGGGTGGGGTTTGTCAAACCCAGTAGATCTACTCAAATTGCCTCGCTATACTACATACATTAACGGTTCGAGAGTGAGGACTTAAGTGGTATCACACTAGTAAACAGGTGATATTACAATAATACTGATCAATGAAAATGAAATTGTTTCCACGTTTCTACTTGCGTAGTAACGGACCGAATGAAATTGTTTCCACGTTTCTACTTGCGTAGTAACGGATCGAATGAAATTGTTTCCACGTTTCTACTTGCGTAGTAACGGACCGAAGGGCAAAGTATACGAACATAGTATCATGTATATGCAGTATCACAACAATCCAATATAATGTAACGTTTATGAAAACAGCATGTTTCTCTCCCCCGAAAATAGTATAAAGTAAAAATGGGGCTGTAAACTCACCTTGGATCGATGTAATGTATACGAACAAGAACTTCAAAGAATTGGGCAATGCACGATCAAACACGTTCAATACCTATTATTGTTTGTAATGGAGTCTTTAATATAATACGAATATATTTGGTAAGGTTTAGGTCGATTTGTTTTAACACGTGGCACACACACAATTAGATGTATATATATGTTACAATATTTTTATAGATTTGTATTAATAAATAATTATCAATAAGCATTAAGTTTTACCAAATAATTATTTACATTTTGATTTCACTAAAAGAGTTTCATATATGTATTTAAATATTTTTAGAATTAAATATAAAAGTGATATGGTTTAATTATATAATTTATAATTATCCAAGAATATTTACAAATAAGGATAATCACATTTATAGTATTTTGATTAATAATAAGGTATTAATATATTTTACAAGAAATAACCCACAATTTCATTTGTAAATAATTTGTGAATTTATAAAATATATTAATCTATATTTAAATATAATGTTTATTTTATAGAAATAACTATTTATAATATTTATAAATAGTTTATGTACAATTTCTATGATTTTTATGATTATTGCATAGTTATACACGATTTAGAAGTTATTTTACAAAAATAAGTATTTGTAATACTTTTAAATAATATTTATAAAATTTTATTAAAGTTTTTAAATAAAATAAATTTACAGGAAACTGTTTTGTAAGATTTAAAATAAGGGAAACTTATAAAATTTATTTTTATAATTTTTAGGAATTTTTCCATATTTTTAAAGTATTTTAAAAAGCTTAAAAAAAATAAAACAAATAAAACGAGGCTGCCCGGGGTCGAACCCGGGTCCTCTCCCTGCATACACACACACCGAACCAGTGAACCAAGGCACAAGGCCGCGATAGGAATCCGTTTCCAATTCTTTTAAACACACCTTTAAACCAATCCCAATTTCCCAAGAACCCTAGAATGAAACCGATTCAATTGAAGATCAATTCGATGTTAATAACCAGATTAAGGTTAGGGCTTTTAATCCCCATGATAAACCGAACATATAGGTGTGTTTAATTACCTGATTCGAAGTTAAATTGATGATGAACACTACGAAGAACAGTCGCGGCTTTGCCAGAATCTGTTGGAGTGGAATTTGTTGATGATAATCGAATTAACTTTGTAGGAAGTTTCTAATGGCTTTAAAGATAAAAAGCCCTCTGTTAATTTCAGGGAATAGAACTCAGAAGGTGGGTATCGACTATGTTGCAGGTCGCGGCCGAAGGTGGTGATCAATGAAGGTGTTTAAGCTTGTTTCAGATGCGATTGAAAGTTGCATTCTATTAGTAACTGATATATGGTATTATATACACGTTTATTCCGATTAATTTATAGCAAAATGCGTGATGTTGGTGGGTGGTCGGCCGAAAAAAAATAGATAATCGGGTTTAGTGGTTATTGCACTGCAAATTCTTAATTTGAAAGTTGCCCCACGATCGAATCACCCACTGAAATATGTCGGAAACTTTAATTAGGTAAAACCGCGTTTGTTGGACGGATCTGGCTCTCGCCGGAGAGGTGGCCGGAGGTGGCCGGACGGAAAATCGGGGAAGGGGCGGGTGGTTTGGGGAAATTACACAACTAGTCCCTGTGGTTTTAGAACTTATCATTTCATGTAAAATATTCTTAAAAGTAGTTTTATGTTTTGCATTTTAACCCCTAAACCTTTATAAAACATTATTATTATTATTATTATTATTATTATTATTATGTTTAATAATAATATTATTATTATTATTATCATTATTTTTATTATTATTAATATTATCATTAAATAATAATAAAAATATAAAAATAAATTGTAAATTCACATAAAATTTTTAATAAATCGTGAAAAAAAATTTTCGGGTTGTCACACTTAAGCCACTTAACCAGCCATCATCTCCCTCATTTGAACCCTAGCCACCCAAATTCGTAGAGAGAGAAAGTAGAGAGAGAAAGTGAAGGAAACTCAAGATTTGGAGCTTCAAAGGTTAAGCGATTGAAGATCTAGGTGTTGGAGCATCAAACCATAAGAAAGGAGTAACAAATCAGGTAAGAATCGGCCTTTAAACCCTTCTGTAGATCACACCCAGATTCTAGGGTTTTGGGTTTTGAAAAGTTGTAAAGAATCGCATAAAGGTCATATTTTTATGTATGAAAACATGTAAAAAGCTAAGATATAGCCTCATGGTTGATAAACTAAGATATTGGACGTAAAAAGTTGCGATTTTGGGTTAAAAACAGGCTGGTTCGTATTTTTTATACGTTCTGCGAAACTATCTGTGCATCCAGCGAAACTGGGTGTTCAAACGGCGAAACTGTAAGTCTTCTGCGAAACTATAGTTTCACAAGTAATTTCACAGCCATGGAATTCCAACAAAAGTTTGGGGAAACTGTCATGCGAAACTGGCAGCTAAACTGTCAGCGAAACTGTCAGCGAAACTGGCAGCGAAACTGGCAGCGAAACTTTCAGCGAAACTGGCAGGGAAACTGCCTATCTGGCAGCGAAATTAGCAGTGAAATTAGGTAGAAATTAACCCCTTTAAGTGTTAACTTATCTGCAGGCTGTGTAGTGTGATCCTAGCCTAGAAAGCTTAGTTTAGAAGTTACTCACGATATCCAGGTGAGTTCTACATCCCCTTATTTAAAAGTTTTTCCATGTTTTTGAGGCTATTATGCATAGTAAACCTAAGGTTTTCAAGGGAAAGATTTCAAGGGGTTTTAACAAGAAAATAAATTTTCCTATAACAAAATATGCTATATAAAGTTCTTAAAATAAAAATTTTGCGTGCTGACCTGGCAGCCCGGCCCTAGCCAGGGGCGTTGCCCCTGGGACCCTACTAGGGGCTGCTGCCCCTAGGACCCCGTTGTCAGGGGCTGCCCCCCCCCCCAAACCCCCGCTGTCCTGCAGAGGGTCGGTTATGTATTATGATGACTAGTACTTGGTATATTGTGTACTTAATAAGTTATGTAATATATATTAAGTGGGAGATAATATTAATGAGAAGTAGAACTTAACGAATGTTACCCTGGGCCCGTTTGATGATGAAAAGTCTTGCAAGCACTATGATAGACTTCACTTATGTGAGTCTGACGTATAATGATGGATCCGCATTCATGAGCAGGCTATATGCCTTGCAGTGTGGATCAACTGTCGGGGGTTAGCTACCATGATGATGTGTACCGATGAGGATCGACATTCATTATCAATCAACATGGAGCTCTTGCTTTGTGCAATCTCGCTTATGATGAAGTGAAAGATAATGAAAAAATGAAAGATAATGAACATGCTTAATATCATGCAAGAAATGTTATGTAGTATAATGTATGCGTGGTCATTATATGGAGGATAAAGCTTATACTTTCTTATTTATCAAAAACTAGAACTCACTCAGCAAAGCTGACTTTTATGCATAATAGTGGGCAGGTAAATGCTGATAATGAGGATGGCACCAGGGAGCTACTTGGAGAGCAATGGATGACATTCCTGTCTATAAATCTTTATTGTAATTTAATACAACGCACTATGTTTTTATTCTATTTAAAAGACAAATGTATGAGTACAATATGATTTCCAAGTTTTAAATGAATGTCTATTTAATTCCGCTGTAATGTTTTGGTTAAAAATGATTTTATGCTATGATTAGCCAACTGTAAGGTTTCCTGGGAATGAGGCCTTACATAAACTTTGATTATATTTCTCTCTGATTTGAAAGGATTACAAGTACATGTGAAATCAGGAAAGTGAGAAAAGCTTAGCTACTTTACTAAACTAACTAGTTCTCGCGCGAACTACTTAGTTCTCGCGAGAACTACTTAGTTCTCACGCGAGATACAACTTCTTGCGCGACTTGATCTTGATCATCTAGATTTTAATTTCCCGAGCCCCTAGGTTCAATCCCTACAATCTCCCCTAGGATCGGTGAATCAATGCTTTAGAAATCCATATCTACAACCTTGTAACTGGCCCCGTAAGCATACATCTTGTTCTCGAGGGCATTCATAATCAACCAACCAAACTGTGCTATCAAAAGATGAACAGATTCATCAGCTGCAATTGGATGAGCCTGCAACCTCATCAAATCATCCCTTCCAAATTAAGCAAATCCACAGGGTCGATGATACGGTAATCTTTTTCGACACAATGAATTAACGCATGTCCCGTCTCCTTCTCACAATTTTTATTATCAATATCCATAAAAACTATTTTATCATCACTTTCCCATTATTTTATATTACAAGCTTGATATTGAGGTTTTTCAACTTCCAACATCAAGTGTTCGTTGTGAACTTTGTATCTTTGAATCTTTTCTACACATGCATTCAAACATTATGCCATATAATCTTATAGGAATTGTATGGTTGCAAAGTTTTGGTTACTAATTGAATTAGTATTTTGTACTAAGGCCCATTAAATTTTAGTTATGAATATCACTTAATCATTACACACATAGAATCACCGTTAAGGATTTTCCACCAAGTTGGACTAAACAATTACCGAAAACCAAACCTTGATCTCGAGGTGGAATACTCTTTTCATAATTGTCTTCGTAATTAATTTTCATTATTTGCAATTTGTTTTCCTAGTTAAGTTGTTAAATATTTCAAAATCCAATTTTCATAGCCAAAAGACAATAGTATAAGTAATTCAATAATTTAGTTTTAGTTAAGTGACTTAATTAAATAATCAAACAAATCGTGTAACACTAACCACATGCTCCCTGTGGATACGATACCTGACTTATCCTAACTATCCAAGTTGATTAGGTTTTTGCATGATCCTAACGACAGGTCATCATATACTTAGCTAGAGGTGGGCATAAAAACCAGGTTCGGACCTGACCCGGACCCGGGTACAGGTAGTACCCGATGGGAGGTATACTAGGGTTGGACCTTTTTAACCCGTAGGCTTGGAACCGATTTTAGATTTTGAGTGTTTTAGCGAACCCGACCCGAACCCGAACCGGTTGAACCTGAGTTGAACTCGATATTGGACTTGATATTGTACACACACACACACAAGAAAAGAAAAGAAGAAAAATAACTAAACTCGGTATTGGACCTGGTTTCGGACCCGACCCTGCCCGAGTATAGCGGGTAGGTTTTTCAAGTATGTGAACCTGACCCGGGTTCATACCCGGTTTCGCCTTAACCCGGGTATAAAATGTGACAACCCGGAAATTTTTTTTATATAATATGTGATTTTACAAATTTGTTTTTATATTTTTATTATTATTTAATAATAATATTAATAATAATAAAAATAATGAAAACAATAATAATAATAACAAATGATATTATTAAAAATAATAATATTAATAATAATAACAATAATAATAATAATGATATTATTAATAAAAATAATTTATAAAAATTATTAAACTTAATAAGTTCAGGGTTAGTTTTGTAAATTTTGAAACTTGTTTTAAAAGATTAAAACATGAAATAAAAATGTTTTGAAACTCCAGGGACCATTCTGTAAATATCCCAAACCAACCCCCCTTCCCCGTCGACCCCTTTCTCCGACCATCCTCCGGCCAACGATTCCGGCGAGACCAAACACCCCACAATACATGGTTTTAATCAAATTAAACTATGCCGACAACTTCTCGTGGATGATTCGACCTAAACCCCACAAAAATTAGGTTCGATGGAAGTGTGATCGGGTACCTAACCCACTTCGACCCACTCGACCGAATTTTCAACCACTACCGAGCACTAGACAGTATAATAATCAAATTAGATCGACTAAATCGAACTTTATCCACCTATAAATCGAATGCAACCTTCAATTCCATCTAAAAACACATAAACATATCGATTTGATTAGTTCTCTCGGCCGCGACCTGTAGCTACTCGAACACCCTCTGTGGAACTTCGAAACAGGTAATTCAACACACCATTGTGCTCGTTTTTACAAGGGGAACAATAACCCCATGAATTCTGATACAATTGAAATCGATTTGGGATCAATTGGGTGCGGATCGAACCTGGGGTTTTGGTGAATTGGGATTATTGCAGTTTCTGTTTAAAACCAATTGAAACCAAGCTCTAGTGCGGCTATATGCCTTTGGTTTACTGGTTTGTGTGTGTGAGGGTCAACCGGAGGTCAGGGGTTCGAACCCTGCCCCAACATTTTTTTAAAGCCTTTTTAAGCCTCTTAAAAATACAGAAAAATTATTAAAAATTATAAAAATAATTTTTACAAACTTTGGCAATTTAAAAATTATATAGTTAATTTCTGGAAATTTATTTCTTAAATTCCTTATTTAATTATTTATTTATATAATTATTACAAATGTTATAAATAGTTACTTTTATAAAAATGAATTTTAAATGATGATTTAAAATCATCAAGTTATTAATAAAGATTATATTATTTTAATTATGGATTTATTATGATAAATGAAGGAATTATATTTAATAAATTTCATAAATTATTTACAAATACAAGTATTATCATTATAATTATGATCACGTCATTGTTATTATTAATATCAATATTGGTAATATTATTAAGACATGGTGTTGTTTGTATACCAAATCGTGTACGTCAAACCGAACCGACCCGAATCCGACCAAATATATTTATTCGCGTGGAACACATTTTAAAAATTTAATTACAATTAATAATAGGTGTTGATCGTGTTTGATCGTGCATTGCCTTATTCTTTGAAGTTCTTGTTCATTTCATTACATCAATTCAAGGTGAGTTCAAGCCCCACTGTTTTACTAAATCTCTTTTGGGTGAGTTCAGGCCCCACTATTTTACTAAATCTCTTTTGGGTAAGTTCATTTTATTAAAACTCTTTTGGGGGAGATAGCATACTGGTAATGTTACAAACGTTTTCATTATATATTTAAGATGTGTATGATATTAATATAGTGCTGTTTATCATTATAAAAGTCCTCACACTTTCGAATTGTTAATATTGGATAGCGGGGAAAGTTGGGTAGTACTACTGGGTGTGACGAGCCCCACCTGTGTGACTTGAGGTCAACCGGGTGCAATTTGTCCTATGATTATTCGTCACGATATGGAGACGTCGTGACGGGAGGCAAACATAACATAGTCAGCTTCAATGTCGAAATCACTATTTAATATCGTTTGTGAATGGGCTAGCTAGCCATTACAATGCACATGCTTAAATATTCGCTATTGTTAAACTGGGATGTTTAACTGTGAACTCTTAAATTGATCAATCGTTGGGTTGATACACGCTATTGTTAAACTGGGATGTTTAACTGGGAACTCTTAAACTGATCAATCGTTGGGTTGATACACGCTATTGTTAAACTGGGATGTTTAACTGCAAACTCTTGAACTGATCAACCATTGGGTTGATACACACTATTGGTAAACTGTTATGTTTATACGCAAACTCTTGAACTTACCAACCATTGGGTTGATTACACTTTTGTTAAACTGTTATGATTAAACGCAGACTCTTGAACTTACCAACCATTGGGTTGATTACACTTTTGTTAAACTGTTATATTTAAACGCAAACTCTTGAACTCACCAACCGTGTGTTGACTTTTAGTATGCTATTCTCAGGTCATTAATCTAGACTGCTGTTAGGAGCACTACACGGGTCAAGCATGCATCCTAACGCTTAAACAATGATGCATTTGTTTATCTTTATATTTTGGGTTTGTTTTATTTGTTTAAACGCTTCCGCATGAATTATAAAGTTTAAACTTTGGTTTGTTATGTTAAACGTTGCATATAGAGTCGTTCCGAGTAACTATTGACTGTGATCTGGTTTGCTCACCCCTCCGTGATAGATTCCAGACCCGGAATTTGAGGGTGTGACAGATTGGTATCAGAGCCATTGGTTATAGAGAACTAGGTTGCATACACACTAGACTATAACCGCACACAGTTAGTTAGTTACTTGTTTCTAGACTTCCTAAACTTAACTTATCATCGTAGGTTCAAATCCTTAGACTTTATGTCTAACCTATGAAAATCTTATCGAGGTTTTGAATTCCATAAACCAAATGAACTTGTGTGACACATAGACACCTGTATTCTGGATTTCCTGGCAAAAGGCCCTCGGGCTAAGGCTAGCATATCGCATATATCTCATTGCGAGGCCTGGTATGCTTACCTGGGGATTTCTGGGATGAGTGATAAACTATGGTCAATACACAGGTCTCTAAGGCAAATGGGTCAAATTACCTTGGCGTGTCAATGATTCCCAGACTTTACTGATCCTTTCGTATACCTTGATTGATCGACCCCGATACAATACATACATATTTGGTACTTCAACCATTGATGACCACTATACTTGACAAGATATGTTAACCTGATAGGAGGAGCCGGGGTGATCATGCAAAGCAAGTTACCATTACGGGTGCACACGTAATTGTAATTGTCGTGCATGCTAAGTCCGGTAAATCTGGTCGGGTGGTAACATTGTAGTCAGTATAAGTCATCATTCCTACACCTTGAGCAAGAAAGTCTCGGTCTTCATAGAACATAGCCATTAACTATCTATCAGTTCTACTTATAGGAATGCTCACCTTACCTTGAATTTGGACGAAATTCAAACCATGACATTTGTGTTAATCCCACGGATTCGGACTGATTCTCTAGCTTGTCTGTTTCTTTAAATCCTTGAATTTCTCTTCCTTTTCATTTCAAGACAAAAGGTCTATTTTCATACGACTGATAGCTTTTGATATTTGGTAATTTAAAGAATGTCTGGAAGAGGACGTGGACGTAGGGAGAAGTGACAATCATGAGTATTACAAGTTTCTATTCTATACCCTAGAGTGCTAGGATCATAATTCTAGTAAGACCTTGTTAAGGGTAATAAAACATTACTGACACTTGCTATTACTTAAGTCTGTCCTACTTAGAGCCTTCATGGTATTTCCAATCATTTTAAGAGACATTCCTCCACTTAGTATTTCAGTAACTGAGGAACTGATTGAATGCTTAGAATGAAAGTGAATTACAGGAAATATAGAAGAGTGATGATACTCTCTATACATACATTACGTTATTCTTTAGGATGATATTAAGGAAAAATTTGGATGTCGTGTAACCGGTTTAAGCACATTCTTAGTATACCGGTGATGCTATATATAGGGTTATTGAGGTGAGTTCAAAGCCTTGGTGATTGAATACTATTACTTAAGGAATGAAATGCAAAAGTTAGAATTGTAATTCTAAAATCATGCAATGGTAGGGTTAGGTTGTGCTCTTTATACAGACAAACTCTAGGACCTGACAAAGCTGATGTCATACCTTATGACATTAGACCAAATAAAATTAAGAAGGACACTAGGAAAATCTAGTGAGTAGTAGAAAGAAGTTGGAGGGTTGAACAAGCAGTCTAGCGGTAAGGTAAGAATGCTAATGTTGTAAACCTAGCTAAGTTGGTTAATACGATTAAGCTAAAATGCGTTAAACAGGAACATTAAGAAGGTTGGAGTTCCGACCATTACTATAAGTGTGCCCTAGGTCGATTAGGACCCCAGGACAAGTTAGAAACAATCAGAATTAGGAAATGGCTATAGCTAGAAAGTAAGAACAGTTCAATTATGGAAATAAAGGTCATATCAGTCAAGGTAATACATCACGCGGTCATACATTTACGACTGAAGCAAGCCACATTTGACAAGACTAAGTGTTGTTACATGTATGTACCTTATCATCAATAGCTACGCATCTATTTGATACCAGGGTTGATAATAGCTTTGATTCTTCTGAAATTATTCTTTAACTTAGCATTAACCCTAGTTGTTTAGAAATTATTTACTCTGACCAATGGTAATAATTAGAGGTTACACAAAAGTACACGAACATCATGACCTTGACATAGACTTAATACCGTATGAATTGGTTATCAAAGAAGGAAACCAAGATAGTCCGTCAGGAGAAGGTGGTTCGACCTATCAAACCAAAGCATGATCTCGGAACCTGAAAGGAGACCCAATCGTTTTAGGTTGATTTTTATTCTAAGCTTGGAGCACTTAACTTCTTAAACTGATCCTCATTTGACCTAGCTATATGGAATCATTTATTCCTTATCTATCGACTTTCATTTTGAGCTATCATCAAAACGTGATTGTGCGATGGTAGCCTTCCTAAACACTCTCTCTGCTGAAGATATTGTCAACTTATGTTCATGACTTTCTAGTCATACAAATGTTCTCAACTATGCTTATGGTTTGTTGAACTACGTATGTAAACTTACTTAGATATTGCTACCTTGCAAAACATGTTTTCAAATACCTTTCCTATTGTTCGCGTCACTTCTTGAATCGCTTTTGAATCCTTAAACTTGAAAATAATTAAATTTCTATTTGAACAACAAGACTTTAAAAGAGAAGTTCTGGAGAGAGTTACCAGTAAAGAGAGGAATTACTTTTGAGACTGAGTTATTTAGAGCCAAAACATTCTTAATATATGTTGAACCCGTGTTCAGCAAAGATGGGGAGGAAGTTGGTGTTAATTACATGGACATGGAAATCACTGATCAGGTGAAAAAGAGAGAAAAGATGGCAAAACTAAGAGAAGAAATAGCTGTACAGAAGGCCAGAGAGGCATAACTTAATAAAACTGTTCATGTTACGGAGGTAACGATGAGAGCAAAACAAATGCTAGCAACCATGTGACACGAGATGAGATCTCAATTATCAGGGGTCGTTAGCATAGCAGAAATTCTATCAATAACAAAACTTGATAAAGATCAGAAACAACTTTTGAGTGTCATGTTGTCTTCTGATGATCTAGTCCTTCAACTTATTAGTGACATCCTTGACTTTTCCTAAGTTGATTCAGGAGTTCTGAGGTTGGAGGCCACAAAATATAGGCCAAGAAGAGGTGATGTCCCAGTGGAGGATAATGGTGATGTTTTACGGATTAGACAAATTCTCACCCACTTGATCAGCAATGCTATCAAGTTTACCCACCAAGAAAAGATTCATAGTAATCTTTATGTAATAGCAAACCCATTATCTCACAACGTCGAGAAATTAACCTGCATCTGTTTCAAATATTCGTACACCGTGGTATGACGTTAAAATATCAATCGTTATTCTGAATGATTGATTCATTTTCTGTTTTAATAATATCCTTAACCATCATTGTGGACCCATTTCAAGATCTTCGTATAGCGTATTATTCTTAGACCGATGGTTGGTCAAAGGAGAAATACATATTCACAAGATATGCGTTAAGGTCGTTTCATATGGTGACGTTTGGGATTCTTAAATTCCAACGGATAACCTTTCTTATCATTGTTGGTCTTATCACCTTACCACGAGATTATATTCTGGGAATTATGGATCGATAAGTTAAACAACTTATGCATAGGAAAATTCTGATTGGCAGAGTTCGGTGGAACTCCCGACATGGTCCTAAGTTCACTTTGGAACGAGAGGACGAAATGATGCGCAAGTATCCTAACTTGTTCAAGGATGTTGCCAGTACATCTTAATTTTCGGGACGAAAATTCCTCTAACAGGGGGATGATGTGACAACCCGGAAATTTTTTTTATATAATATGTGATTTTACAAATTTGTTTTTATATTTTTATTATTTTTAATAATAATATTAATAATAATAAAATAATGAAAACAATAATAATAATAACAAATGATATTATTAAAAATAATAATATTAATAATAATAACAATAATAATAATAATGATATTATTAATAAAAATAATTTATAAAAATTATTAAACTTAATAAGTTCAGGGTTAGTTTTGTAAATTTTGAAACTTGTTTTAAAAGATTAAAACATGAAATAAAAATGTTTTGAAACTCCAGGGACCATTCTGTAAATATCCCAAACCAACCCCCTTCCCCGTCGACCCCTTTCTCCGACCATCCTCCGGCCAACGATTCCGGCGAGACCAAACACCCCACAATACATGGTTTTAATCAAATTAAACTATGCCGACAACTTCTCGTGGATGATTCGACCTAAACCCCACAAAATTAGGTTCGATGGAAGTGTGATCGGGTACCTAACCCACTTCGACCCACTCGACCGAATTTCAACCACTACCGAGCACTAGACAGTATAATAATCAAATTAGATCGACTAAATCGAACTTTATCCACCTATAAATCGAATGCAACCTTCAATTCCATCTAAAAACACATAAACATATCGATTTGATTAGTTCTCTCGGCCGCGACCTGTAGCTACTCGAACACCCTCTGTGGAACTTCGAAACAGGTAATTCAACACACCATTGTGCTCGTTTTTACAAGGGGAACAATAACCCCATGAATTCTGATACAATTGAAATCTATTTGGGATCAATTGGGTGCGGATCGAACCTGGGGTTTTTGGTGAATTGGGATTATTGCAGTTTCTGTTTAAAACCAATTGAAACCAAGCTCTAGTGCGGCTATATGCCTTTGGTTTACTGGTTTGTGTGTGTGAGGGTCAACCGGAGGTCAGGGTTCGAACCCTGCCCCCAACACATTTTTTTAAAGCCTTTTTAAGCCTCTTAAAAATACAGAAAAATTATTAAAAATTATAAAAATAATTTTTACAAACTTTGGCAATTTAGAAATTATATAGTTAATTTCTGGAAATTTATTTCTTTAAATTCCTTATTTAATTATTTATTTATATAATTATTACAAATGTTATAAATAGTTACTTTCATAAAAATGAATTTTAAATGATGATTTAAAATCATCAAGTTATTAATAAAGATTATATTATTTTAATTATGGATTTATTATGATAAATGAAGGAATTATATTTAATAAATTTCATAAATTATTTACAAATACAAGTATTATCATTATAATTATGATCACATCATTGTTATTATTAATATCAATATTGGTAATATTATTAAGACATGGTGTTGTTTGTATACCAAATCGTGTACGTCAAACCGAACCGACCCGAATCCGACCAAATATATTTATTCGCGTGGAACACATTTTAAAAATTTAATTACAATTAATAATAGGTGTTGATCGTGTTTGATCGTGCATTGCCTTATTCTTTGAAGTTCTTGTTCATTTCATTACATCAATTCAAGGTGAGTTCAAGCCCCACTGTTTTACTAAATCTCTTTTGGGTGAGTTCAGGCCCCACTATTTTACTAAATCTCTTTTGGGTAAGTTCATTTTATTAAAACTCTTTTGGGGGAGATAGCATACTGGTAATGTTACAAACGTTTTCATTATATATTTAAGATGTGTATGATATTAATATAGTGATGTTTATCATTATAAAAGTCCTCACACTTTCGAATTGTTAATATTGGATAGCGGGGAAAGTTGGGTAGTACTACTGGGTGTGACGAGCCCCACCTGTGTGACTTGAGGTCAACCGGGTGCAATTTGTCCTATGATTATTCGTCACGATATGGAGACGTCGTGACGGGAGGCAAACATAACATAGTCAGCTTCAATGTCGAAATCACTATTTAATATCGTTTGTGAATGGGCTAGCTAGCCATTACAATGCACATGCTTAAATATACGCTATTGTTAAACTGGGATGTTTAACT
Source organism: Flaveria linearis (assembly GCA_024085815.1). Lineage (NCBI taxonomy): Eukaryota > Viridiplantae > Streptophyta > Magnoliopsida > Asterales > Asteraceae > Flaveria > Flaveria linearis. Next base: position 51,753,801 of record CM044006.1, read on the forward strand.
GTGAACTCTTAAACTGATCAATCGTTGGGTTGATACACGCTATTGTTAAACTGGGATGTTTAACTGTGAACTCTTAAACTGATCAATCGTTGGGTTGATACACGCTATTGTTAAACTGGGATGTTTAACTGCAAACTCTTGAACTGATCAACCATTGGGTTGATACACACTATTGGTAAACTGTTATGTTTATACGCAAACTCTTGAACTTACCAACCATTGGGTTGATTACACTTTTGTTAAACTGTTATGATTAAACGCAGACTCTTGAACTTACCAACCATTGGGTTGATTACACTTTTGTTAAACTGTTATATTTAAACGCAAACTCTTGAACTCACCAACCGTGTGTTGACTTTTAGTATGCTATTCTCAGGTCATTAATCTGGACTGCTGTTAGGAGCACTACACGGGTCAAGCATGCATCCTAACGCTTAAACAATGATGCATTTGTTTATCTTTATATTTTGGGTTTGTTTTATTTGTTTAAACGCTTCCGCATGAATTATAAAGTTTAAACTTTGGTTTGTTATGTTAAACGTTGCATATAGAGTCGTTCCGAGTAACTATTGACTGTGATCCTGGTTTGCTCACCCCTCCGTGATAGATTCCAGACCCGGAATTTGAGGGTGTGACATAAAACCCGGTTGGGCCGAACCCGGTTTGTATCCAGTTTCAGGTACGGCCCAAAACCCGAATGCCCACCTCTATACTTAGCCTTATAGTGGTTAGTAGACATGATCATCCACTACTAGAAAAACTGCAATAGATGACGCGCATTGCGCGTCATCTTTGGGGTCAGATGACGCGCAAATGCGTGTCAAGGAAGGGGTAGTCCTAAATGATAGATGACACGCATCCGCGCGTCATCTGTTTATGACGCGCAAAAGATGACATGCATTTTATAACGTGCAAAGATGACGGGCAATGCGCGTCAAGGAAGGGGTAGTCATAAATGAATAGATGACACACATGCGCGTGTCATCTATGAAGTTTTTATGACGTGCAATAGATGACGCGCAATGCACGTCATAAAATTAGCTGTATTTTTTAATTTTTTTTATTTTTAATAATTTTACCTGTTGTTTTCTAAAACAAATTGTCAAATAACACTAAAATCGAAATCCATTAAATACCAACAAAGTTTACAAAAGTTATTAGTTAACAACTACAAAGCATAAAACAAGTCCAAATTCAATTAGTACCAATACTAATACAAGTCCTATATCAATACTAACACAAGTCCAAATATATCATTTCAGGCCTACATATAAATAAAATTTGATACGTAACGCGCCCAGTCTTCATGAACTTCATCCAAATCACCATCAGTGTATTCATCTGTACCTTCTCCAACCTAAGACAAAACTAATTTCATCAAATTAAACTTGTCAGTTTTGACCCAAAAACCGCTTTTTGTAAAACACATGTAATTTACTTGACTAGTTTATTAATATCAACTACAAGGCAACAACAATGGTAATTTACTTATAAAAACTCATACATAGATAGTTATATTCAATAATATCAACTACAAAGCAACAAATGGTAAATATACGGGGTAATCAATGATCAGCTTACATTGTTATTGACTAATATTTCAAGCCCTTTATCTTGGGAGAATTTTGACCCATTTAACGCTTTTTAGTGAAGTTCTGTTATTTTAGCAGTTTGGCCAGTTAAAGATCAAACATAGCCAAATTTGACCCACAAATTTCCATCTTTAAGAAGGCATAATAGGTAACATATTTTTATACTTAATCTAACCAACTGATTTACCTGAAAAAAGGACCAAAATTCTCTGCATTTTCAGATTCTTGGCATACATCATCTTTTGGTGAACCTTCAAATGAATCTGAAGCAGCCAATGCAAAAGTGCATAGATATTTACAATGAAGGATGTTATTCTTTATAACTTATAAGCTTAAATGTTTTCTTGAGGAACAACCTTCGTACCAAAGAAGAATGGTCCTGAAAAGAAGCAACTTCCTAAATAGCATATTTCTTTCATAATGACTACTTAAATCTTTAAAAAGTATATCAAATAAAACGATAAAAAGATTCAAACCTTGGCCATCAACATAAGAGGCTTTTCCTTGTGCTACAGTTTCAAGTCTAAAAGTATGGATTTTAAACATTGTTTGCAAGCAAACTAGTAAAACATTAACTTCACAAACAAATAAGACAACTAAAAAAATACTTAGGGCTCCAACGAAAGCGATTAACGTGGTCAATTAAACTATCAACAAACATCATCAAGTTTTTCATCTCGAACTGACTCTATATGCTTAACAATCAACTATATCAGTCAAAATTACTCCATTATTTGATGAACATAACAAAAGGTTGCGATGACAAAGAACACAATAACACATAATGTGGTAATATTAATAATCTTGAACTCTATTGTTTATTTAAATACAATGCTTAATAAAAATAACCCAATTAGACTGTAGACCTCTATGGAAGCAGATGTAAGATTCAAATCAAAATTGATTTCTCTTGATGGTAGCTCTTAAATGCACTTTTACAACAACAATTTAAATCTCAACTATAAATTTGGAGTTGAGAGCTTACCTTAACTGTGTATATACTAAACTACCATTTAGAAGAAACAATACAGGAGCAGGTGCACAATATACTTGCCAGGAGCAATAAATGATAATAAGTAGCAACCACTAGACATAAACAAAGTATTACACTTTATACTAACCATCAAATTAAGTTGCTTATTTGTTTCTAAATTTTCTTCCTATAAATGGGCCACAACTTCCTCATTCTGTATGCAATTCATGTCTACAAATTAAAAAGCAAATCAAGTCAACGTACAGAAAGAGAACTCAAGCGTAAAGAGCAGAACGGTGTGCACTAACAAGGCATAATGAAGATTAATAGACAGTAAATATTTCTTAAAGCCTGACTGTAAATTCAACTTGACTTATAAAATTCATGCCTATTTTCACACAAATCATGTTCTTATAACTGAAATGAAAGACAATAGTCATTAATTTTGAATATGAAACAAACGACAACATTAGTGCTTTAAAACAACATAGAATCATCCACATATTTTTAACCATTATAACGAGTCATACTCATTATAACTGATAAGAAATAACAAACCTGTAATGACATCATTTGCCGACGTATAAAAAGACTCTTCAACAGAATAAGAGAATCCCACTCCAGCTGGTGATTCCAGGTACAACATTTTTGCTTCTGTCAATAAATATGGAAATTCACAGTGTTAATTTCTAAAATTATGTATTATATATCAGAGCATTTAGCTAAGATATCTTTCATGTTAATATGTTATGACCCATTCTGACATAAATTAATTGTAATGATATAACAAGAATATTTGTTTAGATAAGGAGAAAGCATAGCTACTGCATATTTGCATACACCTTTGTGTTTTCCCCATGTAATGCCAAAATCCTCCCCAATCTTCTTCCTTATCACCTTCATCGAGCTTTCAGTGTTAACAAGATTTTAATCCTGCATCTACCATGGACAGGATTGCCGTTTTAATACACCCACGCAAAAAACAAAACCAAACCCATACAAAACCTATTTGGCTGTTCCATCTCAGTGCTCTTGATCCCTTTGCTTTATGGAAGTATGGAACCAAAGCCAATGATTTCCAACATACTTATGCTAAAAATTAGCCAACCGCACATACATTTAAGTGCCAATAAAACCTAGAAACTCTACAAACACTTCAAAACAACAAACAAAAAGAGCAGGACAAAGAATAGACATGTTTACCTGATAACATTTGTTCATGAGAAAAATCGTAAGATGAGTATTGTGCATGAAAATTCGATTAGAATCCATAAAAAGATGCCTTTACCAATCGACTAAGAGAAATAGAAATAACAATTATAAACAAGCAAATAATGAGCGAAAAGCTATTGCAAACTATGCATGAAGCTTCAAATAAAATCCATCAAAAGATGCCTTTAACAATCGATGGAGAGAAAGAGAAATAGGAAATAAAAAACAAGCAAATAATTAACTAAGTGTATAAAAAAACTCTACGAGTCCAATAATAAATAAGAATGAAAAAGGCACTTGATAGAAACATGAACCTAGTTGATCCAAAACAGTTGAAGACAATTTAGTGGTTTTATTTTCTATAAACAACAATACATGAGGATCTGGCATAAAAGGCTAAGAGTGTATATATATATATATATATATATATATATAATATATATATATATATATATATATATATATATATATATATATATATATATATATATATATGAGTGCATGAGAACTCATGATTGCATTATGAACAAGTTCGCACAGAATAACCTCAAAGACATTAAACGTAAAATTCAACAGAAAAATGACATCTAAAACCATTACAACAAAATCGAAACCCTAGATCTAGATTGAGAGAGAAAGTTGCAATGTTAACCTTGTTTGGGTTTCTTGAATCCATCGTTTTTGTTCTTTGTTGTTAGCATAAGGTTCCTTTACTTTTCGAACATAGCACAAGCCCAAACCCTAAAATTGCAAACCATGAACAAGAAGAGCATGAAAACGAATTTGATTACATCCTTTAAAACCAGCGACCGATTGAGGGCTGGGTGCGGCCGATTGAGGGCTGGGTGAGGTCGATTGAGGGCTGGGTGAGGTCGATTGGGGCTGGATGAGGTCGATTGGGGCAGGGGTGAGGTCGATTGAGGGCTGGCTGCGGGCGGTTGAGGGCTGGCTGGCTACGGGCGGTTGAGGGCTGGCTGGCTGCGGGCGGTCGATGGGGCTACAGAGTGCCGGCGGTCGATGGTACCGCAGGGTGCCGACGGACGATGGGCTGCAGAGTGCTGGCGATGTGAAGCCCAGTGTGGCAGTTTGGTGGTCGCGTCGCGTCGGGCGGTGGAAGGTCGGGCGGTGTGAAGGGGGCGGCCGATGGGGTGGAAGGTCGGGTGGTGTGAAGGGGCCGGCCGATGGGGTGGAAGGTCGGGTGGTGTGAAGCTAGGGCTTTAGAAGCGGGGGTTTTGGAATATAATTGATCAGAGTCGTGCGCGGGTAGTAGTGACCTATAAAAAAATTTAAAAAATGACACACTAAGATGACACGCAAAAATGCGTGTCATCCTTTCTAAAAAAATTTTGAAAGATGACAAGTAATTTATGATACGCGTAAATGCGCGTCATCTTTTTTCGCGCGTCATCTTTTTTCGCGCGTCATCTTTTGCGCGTCATCTATTAACAGTTTTCTAGTAGTGATCCTTGACCCAACCACTGTTTTATGTAAACATCATTACGCTTTATGCAATACTCTTCATGCATGGCCTCATCAATCACTCATTGTCCATTCGATTATGGTCCTAGACGCTAGTTTAGTTCTGCATGACTCTAAAATTTACACGCGCGATCCATTTAAAACAACCATACTTTTATCATATTAGTTTTTCTTTGTTTATGGTTTATTTAATTTATTATTTAGTTAAAAACAAAAAGAGTTTGAAAAAATAAAATATTATGAAATAAAATAAATTATTTAATAAAACTATATGAAATACTTTTAAATTGTTAGCATTAAAATATATGAAATTATAAAATAAAAAAAAATCTTGGTAATGTTATTAGATATTAAATATTATTGATGAATTCAAGAATTGTCAATGAAGTATTGATCAAATTCGTTCGGAAACGAATTATTCATGGCCAAATTTTCAAATGAGCATCATCTCTCGTTGGTTCATACAACAGAGAGAGCCGTTGGTGATGCTCACTTGATTTATAGTGCATACGAGCAACATAACTCGACACATTAATTTCACACCGAAAGAACATGACCATGGCTCCTGTTGATGTTCATGAATTATAATAACTTCTCAAGCATACACATTCTAAATAAAAACCACCTTTTATTTATTATTATCAAAACTACAAGCAGCTAACCGCAAGCTGATCAAGTGTAACGAATTAAGTTTCAAAAACTTAACAGTTCTTACAGGAAAACAAATATGATATATAAGGTATATAAAGCAACACATGAAAAACCAAAAGACTCATGTTGATGATTAAGCTTTCCATGACGACAATGGAGGTGTCTCGGAATTCATGTATGTTGTAAGACCATCACCATATCGCGCTCCCTTGACTGAATCAGCTGATGCAATGGATTCAAGTTCAGCCATCTCTTCGGGTGCTAGCTTAATCGATAAAGCTCCTATGTTCTGTTCAAGATTTTGAATCTTGGTGGTTCCTGGAATGGGCACCACATCATTTCCCTGCTGGTGAACCCATGCCAATGCTAGTTGTGAAGTTGTGCACCCCTTCTTCGACGCGATTTCATTAACACGCTCATACAAGATCTTGTTATGTTCAAGGTTTTCAGGTTGGAACCTCGGCAAGTACTACAAATGACCAATAAGTTCAAACATGATATTAATTCCAACAATTAAGACATTTAAACAAAGCAATATGTTAGGCTTGAATTTAGAACTAGTTACGATCCATAAATTTATTCCAATCAGACCAGGTCAAACAATAGAAACATAAGAACAAATCAAATCTCAAATATATGATAAAAATACGTCAATTTGATATAAAAACACATAATAGAATTAGAATAACATATAATTAATGTGTATTGGGGTTTCTTTTTTAAATTCTAGACATAGTATCATCTAGAAAAACATATATAAGCACATATTTTTCAATATAGGAGATATAATTATTGTTCAAATTTTCATCTCCAAAAAAAATAAGTCGGATCGTAAAAAATTAAAACGGGTCTCAAAGTCTAGGATTTACATATCTAACAATTGAAACAATTAATCACACTCATAATATTGACGATATGTAATATTTATCTTTTTTCTCGACTCTAGGTTAATATAGTAATAATTCATGTTTGTGATTAATAACCAATAACAGAATTTCGGCCAACAAGTTTCAAGCTAATCTTCGAATAAAAATTAATCAAATAATAAAGTAATATTAAAAAATATTTTATAAATAAATACGTGAATTAAGGAGTTTATGATTGTGCGGAATCGAATTTGAGAGATGGGGCATGTAACCACAACAAATTAGAGACTAGATGAATCAACTTTTAATTTCCGCTAATATTATGATTTTATAAATTTTAATATTATTTTTGTTAATTATTAGGTCAATTGTTAATAGGATCCGTGTAATTTTTCTACATTTTAATTTATTTTTATTAAGGGTCAGTGTCAAAGTTTTCTAGTGAGTTGATTTCAAAATTTCTTGAGGGCCGTTGTCAATGGTTTATGGGCGTTAATGACAAAATTTCTTGGGTTCATTCGAGATTAAATCATATCATATATGTAGTAAACAAACTTGTTTTTCATGGGGTACTTATAAACCCCAAGAGAACGTTTTGGGTCCTCCCTTGCTCACAACCCAACGGTTATAGTACATTTATATATCAAGGGAAGAAGGTTATTGTCATGTGATCTGAATGTGACAGGTTTAAGTCTTGAAAACATCATTTTATAGATAAGTATATATATGTACATACATCAAGCTTAAATTAGTCCATATGATGTTAATGTTGCACTAGACTATGGGCAGACGCAATACGATTCTCGATAATAAAACATAAAGGTGTAAACGACATACCTTACGGTAGTCACCATCTTCCAACTTGTCCATTATTTTTGAACCAGATGAGAAAAATCCCCGTCCTAGAGGACTATACGCGACGATTCCTATCCCAAGTTCTCTGATAGAGTATGATAAAAATAACTAAGAACTTTGATAATGAAATAAATGAACAAGATAGATGATATGATCATATCAAACCTGCAAGTAGGAATAATTTCTTGTTCAACATCTCTTGACCATAAGGACCATTCTAGCTGTATGGCTGTTATTGGATGCACTGCATGGGCTCTTCTAATGGTTGATGCTGATGCCTCTGATAATCCAACATATTTAATCTTCCCTTCTTCCACCAGCTTCTTTAGTTCTCCCATCTATCAATAAAAGAAAAAGAACATAATCAACCAATGCACTTGAAACAAAAGGAAAAATCATCAAAATAAACATTCGACCGTACAAAAAAAGAAAAATAAACATTGACACGTTAAAAATTTAGTACACTACAAGGAACAAGCGCATTAGCGGCGACAACTGTCGCCACAATTGACCCCGTCTGTCGCCGCTATTAGTATTAGCGGCGACATGTCGCCGCTAATGAGTCGCCGCTAATGATTCGTCGCTATTGTGGAAAATATCGCCGCTAATGGGTCGCCGCTATTGATGTCGCCGCTAATACCCTTATTTGCGGCGACAATATCGCCGCTATAAAGTTGGAAAAAAAATTCCGGGAAGACTATTAGCGGCGACTATGTCGCCGCTAAAAGTCAATTTTTAATTTTTATTTTTTTTTTATTTTTTTAATTTCCATTTTTATAAACCAAGAAAACCTGTAAATAAAACCAAATTTCCAGATTTCCAAACAACACAAATAACATAAGTATTAAGATGTCGCCGCTAATGGCGATGTCGCCGCTAAAGACGTCGCCGCTAATAGGTGTCGCCGCTAATGGCGATGTCGCCGCTAAAGGCGTCGCCCCTAATACGCGCGTTTCTTGTAGTGGTAGCCGGTTTCAACAGAGACTACCAAAAGTCTCTCTTCGTACAATTTAGCCGGTTTTAAAGAGGAAAGTATATACTGGTTAAAAACTTGCTCACATCTTCATTCATCCTTAACATACACATTAAATAGGAAAAAAAAACACTTTGCACCTAAAGGAAAGGATACCCACTAACCCACTGCTTGTTAACCATCCATGATCTAACAAAATAATATAACATCTGCCTAAATTAACTATCCAATGACCCGTTCAACCAAACACGGTTAGCTCCATGATCAATACCCGTTGACCCGTCAAGATTAACCAACAAACCAAGACATGCGTCCTGTTAATTTCACATGGGACCAAGCCAGTGACTGGGTTGGCTAGGGACCGAGTTAGCCCGTAAAAGGTATTTAACACTTTACTATTGGTTGAAAATAGATTAAAGTATACTAAAAGTCAAATATCCATTCTAACAAAAAAATATTTGGTCAAATGTTGATTTTGGTAATTTTCATGGGTGTTATGAATTGCATATTGAAAACTGACCGTGATTTCGATAGGCACACGAGTGTCAATTCTGTGCTGATAATACAGATCAATGCAATCGACATCAAGTCGCTGCAGACTCGCTTCACAAGCAGCCCTAACATAGGCCGGATCGCCCTTAACCTCCCACGCACCATCGTATTTGATCCCAAATTTGGTCGCAAGCTCCACCTTCTCCCTCATCCCTCCTTTCAAAGCCTACACTCAAACAATTGCATATAATCAGTCAATCCACACAAGTAACAAACTCCAAACCAATACACATAACAATAACAATAATAATAATAATAATAATAATAATAATAATAATAATAATAATAACAATAATAATAACAATAACAATAACAATAATAATGATAATAATAATAATAATATTATTATTATTATTACCTTGCCTAGAAGGATTTCGTTGGTCTTGGGGCCGTAGAAGTCGGAGGTGTCGAGCAAGGTGACACCAGCGTAAATGGCGTGGTGGATGAGGTTGATCATATCGGGTTCGGGCTTGGGTGGTCCGTAGAAGGCGGACATGCCCATGCAGCCTAGACCCTGAGCTGATACCTCTAAGCCTTGTGAACCCAATTTGACTCGTGGGACTAGTTTTGTCATTTTGAACTTTGGTTTTTTTCCTTTCGAATGATGGATCAAAAGAATGTGTGATATGATTCAATATAAATGCTCATAAGAGTTGGATATGGGGACGTAAGCGCCTACGTTTTGGGTGGTGGCTTATAACAGCGTATGCGTCAGAATATTACTTTGTAGACACGTGAGGTGAGGTGATGAGAGTTTCTGCATCTTGACATTTCAAAATGGTAGAAACAATTTCAAAATTGACGAAGTTGCTTTTGGAAATGTTTCTTTTTAATAAATTTATTGATAAAAGGTCAATTAAATTTATGATCTTTTTGTTTTACTTTCTTTATTTGTTTTTTACATTTTTACTTCTAGATTTATATAAAGTTAATTTATACTTACGCTTTCAAAAGCAAAATTTTAATCTTTTGACAAGCATTATTTTTCTTGGTAAATTTCGATATATATCAGTCAATAAATGAGTAACCTTAATTAAGAATGTTAGAAGCGCATTGTTTGAAAAACTTGTTAAAAATTGGGTCGTCCGTAACGAGCCAAAGCCAAGGTAAAGTTAGTATGATAGCTTGCTTGTTAAATAGTTTTACTTGTTCGCTCATTACCTCATTTAAATTAAAGCCTATGTTTTAATATACATAAATTATAGGCCGAAGATATCTTACTTTTTAAGCTTATATATACTATCTATAACTTAGAATATATAACTAAAAATAAATATTTCCTTACACATTATTTGAGTTTATATATAATCTATAGTAAAAAAATCTATAAATATAATCTTCATACTCTAATAAAAAGGTATCTTGGATGACACGTGTCAACACCACAATCATTCTCACCAAAATTTTCCCGCCTCTCTCTCCTATTAAATAATTACTTTAGTTACTAATAATACTATTTAACACTTTTTTAGATTTAATAAATTAATAAAGAGATCTATTTATTAATATTATTTCTAAATAAATAATTTTTTATAAAATAATAAATTTATTTAAAGCATAAGACTTTTTTAAAAAATACGAACTATTTAAAATTGGTATTTTTAAAAAGTTATTTTTTAAAACCAAAAATAATTAAATTTAAGGGTTATAATAAGAAAATTTTTAAAAATGACATTTTTATACGGTTTGTTTTAGAACAAAACGTTTATTTTTTTTTGAAAAAAAATAAAGTTTTAAAAAGTTGATATCACTATTTTATAACTTACAGTCATTTCTAATACATAATTTCAATGATATTATATCTTAAAATATATTAATTTTTTATTTATTCAACCTGTGTAACACACGGGTTACTATAGCTAGTATTATATATCAGATTGAATTTACAAAATCCTATCATTAGATTATACAGTTATTTTTTCGAGTGTTAATAGATGACTATCGACTATAAAACATAAAATAGATTTCCTATATAAATCAAACAGACATGATTATGACTAAAAGTCATTCCATATTTCTTCGTTGTTATGAAAACATTTTTAACTTTGGAATTCTATTTCGAATCTATATCTACAACTATATTTATTTTTCTAATCTAATAAAAATATAACTAAAAAAGACAAGTGACAACACCATGTTAATCTTCATCTTCACAAAAAAGGGGGAATTCTGCACACACCGCATTTTCCTGGGAAAAACCGATTCAAACGGTCACGATTAGGGCTCTCCGTGACCGTTCAATCGGTGTGAGACCTAACTGTCACGGTGAGGCCTAACCGTGACAGTTAGATCTGGGGATCCGTTGCCCAATGATTGGGTATGTAATTAATGGGGAATTGATTAGGGTTAAGAGGCTATATGTCACGGTTTGGCCAAACCGTGACATATTGCCTATATTTTCTATATTTTTTAATTATATCACTTTGTTTTTATTTTAATTTTATCACTCGTTTAACCTAATCGTAACTCACAAGTTTGTGTTTTGTGTTTATTAATAATTTATCTTATTACAAGTATTTATTTACTATCAATGTGACGGTTTTGTGTTTAATTTGTTTACGAGTTTGTAAAAATCGGTTGTCTTTATACAGACATATTATATATATTTTCTAAATTTGAGTAATCATACTAGTTGTTTTTATTTTTATTTTATCACACGGTTAACCTAATCGTAACATACGTGTTTGTGTTTTGTGTTTATTATTAATTTATCATATTACAATTAATTTTTGTGTTTAATTATATATTAAACAAGTTGGTTGTTATTATTTTATCATATGGTTAACCTAATCGTAAAAATCAGTTGTTATCAAACATATACAATTAACATTATCAACATTACAAATATAAAACAAACAACCAAAGAAACACAACCAAACAAACGCAACCAAATATACAAGTCATCATAACTGAAACTGCATATATATATATACAACGAGTTTTTACATACAAAAATAAATAAAATACAAACAAAATATCTATCAAATCCATCATCTCCGGATCGCTGCCCTGACCAGACTCGCCCGCGCCAGATGGGCCAGCATCGTCATGGTCTAACCGCCTCGGTGGCTGTGACAACAACGGCGTACCCGAGGGGCATAGTCCGCGACCATGTGCCGGATGACCCAGTCCATCATATCCTGCAGCCTCGTGGTCATATCCTCCAGCCTCGTGACCCTATCTCGTATGTCCTGAAGCATATCAAGAACATGAGCAGGCAATCGTACGGCATGGTACACGCGCTGAGGATGCTGGGGCGGGTCCTGGTCGTGCGACGGGGGAATGGGCTGATCCTCCCCGCCACCAAGGGGCTTGTGGGCATCCTGAAGGTGGACCTCAGCCCCCGCCAGCTCGGGTGGGTCCACCAACGGCTCGGGCACCCATGTCACTAGCTCATGGTATCTACTGAGCAGGTGCCACGTGCCGTCGGGGAACCTCCGAACGATCCTCATCCCAGTGGCGGTAGTCCGGCCGGCCATGCGCACAGGAGTTGGAGGTAGCGGGAGCTGGGACATGGCATGCGCGTACCCTAGGCCCCGAGCGATCCGGGAAATGATGTTCCCGCCCACCAACGCCCCTTGTGACTGCCTGTGAGAATAACTAGCAAAACAATCAGCAAGGGCATGCACGAGGTGGCAGTGTCGGTGTGTGAGTACACACCGAAGAAAGAAAAGGTCGGCGGCGTTGACCCTGTCGGTCCCCGCCCCACGACCAGCGACGGACGTGGCGATGAGTCGGTGAATGTATCTATAAAGAGGGTCTCGTATATGAGAGGACCTCGTATCACCACCGTATGGTCCGTCGCCGATCGCAGGTGTCACACCCCGGGCCCAGAGAGGCGGGACGTCACGATTAGTAAACAACAACCAAAATGCAGCGGAAACTAAATGGTTTATTAAACGGTGTCACATGATATTTACATTAAAATATTGGCTTTATTTCCAATTCACAAGGTGCTTCAATCTATGATCTATAGGTGTTGTGATCCATCTCTCGGTAAATATTTCTTGGAGCTTCGATAACTAAGGCTTCTAGGCTCGACTTGTGTCTTTAACCTCTACCCTCATATCTTGCTTCGGATTTGGTAACTTCTATAGCTCAACTATTCTCCCTAGCTGTACCTGAAGACATGCTCAAAAAAAGAATTGTGTCAACATAAAGTTGGTGAGTTCAAGTGGTTAAAGTTTCAAAAATAAAAGGGACTCTTAGAGTCCACGAGTGAAGGTTTTAGAATCAAGTGTGAAAGTTTCTGAAAATCTCATTTGATGTTTAAAACATCATTTTTAGTATCAGTCATTGTGGGGTATCACAATCAACCATGCACTTGGTCCACGGCTGGCCTCTTCTAAAGTTATGTTGTACCGGATATTCCCGTAGGAAAGGACCAAACCTCAGAATAGTGAATCATTCCTGCTAGGATGGTTCACCATAGTAAAAACAAGCGGTTCACAAAAGAAAATGATTATGACTAAAATATCAGCAGGTATCCAAAAAGTCCCACATACAAGCATCAAGTAAGCATAATCACAGTTCATAAAACAAAAGATCATGCCAAATAGTAAACAGTATCACACATAAGAGTTTCAGTTTAAAGGAGCATGCTTCATCCCCAAAACAAAAGTAAAAAGGGGGAACACGAGAACTCACCTGGTTTCCTTATATAATTTCAGAGCTTGATAAAGAAAAGTGATGATCACCAACAAAGCAATTCCTAACTAGAACATATGAGATTCACGTTTAGAATTAGCATGATGTTATTACATGCGTGCAGTTGAGCTCTTTAGTTAACTTAATGTTGGTGATTAGTATCCTTAGCTTCTTGTGTATTTGTTAATTGTCATGAGTTGATTCGTGTACATTAGGTTGATTTATGTATTTAATCAAGAATTGTGTCTTAGTATGAAGAATGTCGAAATATCAATTCATATCATGGATTCCAAATCTTTGTAAATAACTTGCATTAACAGTGTAAGTAATATATAATGTTTCAAACGATGTTTATAATGCCCGCGTTTATATCGTATTTGTTAACTTGATTGACGATAATTTGTATAAAGAGTGTTACAATTAATATTTATGTCAATAACAATGAGATGGCCAATTACTAATAAGGACAAGATAACGGATCATTATAGAATTATAAGCCCATTTGCCATAATTAAGTATGCGTGAACATCGGTTAACCTGATGTATCTATTGTACAAATATATCTTTTTGTATGCAATTTTACATCCCAAAGTATTGTAAGGATTAATCGTGACGTGAGATCAACTTATTTGTTTAATCAATAACATGTTATAACCATTTCCCCAAAATGTGATGTTTCATATATCTTATCTAGGTTGGTTTCTAGTAGCTAGCGTTATTGTTTAAATCTCGGGTCCAAACCATCCATTTAAATCAAACATTTATAACAAGTGACGTTCGTTTTCGTTTAATTCACATATTTTATAATTTATGCCCTTTTTATATATAATTAGAGCTCAATAACACGTATATAAATTATAATTAAATTTCAAATGTGTTGCGCGTGTGATTATACCTTTCGCTCGGTTCGCGTTCGCTAACCCACTCGTATGGATCTTGATCTAATCTTATTCGCGTTCCGTTGTCCGCTCGCTGACCAAGTTTGACCAGCTTTGACCGATGTTTTATCTAACCAAAACGTACCAAATCATTTATAAGCACTAAAACAACATAGATTTTTACCTAAACGCAACCAACATCGCAAGGTACGTTACCAAACAACCTCGCCGCAGCACTTACCACCATTATCACCGCATGCAACCACAATCAAAGCCCTAGATTACCACTACTAGCCTTTTCCAACATCACCACCATCGGTTATAACTTTTACCATAATCGACACCACCACCGCAAGCACAACTTTCACCCGAAATCAACAACAACCATTGACACACTCACAACCAAAAATCAACAACAGCCAACAACCGCAGCCAACAACCATCACTTTGTAACCACCACTACTAACTGTCACAGCCAATACCATCACAGCTTACATCACTACCGTTATCGGGCCTCAAAATAACCAAATCCTATGGATCTAGTCTAGAACCCAACATGTAACCACAAGAACAACATCAAATGGCTGTAATTCACCTCAAACAGCAACACCCACTACAAACCACCATAAATCCTAACCTACAACAACCATCGCCAAACACCAACCATGGCTGCCATCACCACAACCAACAGCCCCTGCTGCTATCACCTTCACCAACATCGACCACATGCAGCCATCGCCACAGCCGTCCAAACCATCCCCAATCCCGTTGCCATAATCAGCACCATCACAACCACTGTCTCGAGCCTCGATCTGGTATAGATCTACACATGCAGTCCAAAATCTTAACAATCTGCAGTTTGTAGTCCAAGAAAACAAAGGAAGAATGGAGCAGATCGGTTCTAGGGGACCTTACCGTGAGTAAAGCAGTGGGGCGGCCTAGGCCACCTTCGGCCGCCGTCGCCTGTGGTGTGGGAATCACCACAACAATACCACCACCATCGCGACCGCATACCACCATCATCACCATCGCGACCGCACACCACCATCATCACCATCGCGACAACCACAGCCTCCAACACTACCGTCGGCTTACCATCACCACCCTCGCAGTCACAATGCTGTCGCAGCCACAATCGACAACCGCTATCATCGCCAATCGACATCATAGCCTCCCCACCATGAACCCTCGGCAGCCATCTCCTCGACATCGACCTGCAACCGCCATTTTTGCCTTCGATTCGTGTCCCTGTGTCGCGTTTTGGGAGAAATCAAGACCACCACCGTGATCGGGGAGTCGTGGGGGCTCGATGGAGGCGTGTCACACGCCGGCACTCGCCGGAATCGACCGTCGGTGGCCGGTCATCGGAGATCGCAGGGAAGGGGGATGGGGAAGCCGTGACTGGCCCTCTCTCTCTCTTTTTTCTAAATTTTGTTTTGTTTTAAAACCCTAAATTAGAGAAAAATGTGTCTATATAGTGGGCTAATTGAAACGGGTTCGTAAACAGTTCGGTTCCTAACGCGTTCAGGTCAATTTTTCACGTATCGTTATAACTTCGCTTCTCGCTAGTTTCCATTATAGAAAACGTCATAAATCTTCCGAGATCAATTATTTCGTCGTATATAAAACATGCCAAATAATTAAACGGAGTTGTAAATTAACGCGTATTTAACACGTTCAACGGTTTTACGTGTTTTTATCGAATGAGTGATATTCTGATCATTTTAGCATCAAATTGTATGCAATTAAGCATTAGAACGATATTTTGTTTGTTAACTTCCCATGTTCGTCATGTTAAAATTTTATCTGGCGAATTCTCGGGTTTGACCTGATCGTAACCCGGTTCGCGTCACGGTCGCGTTTCAGAACGCATTTATTCCGGACAACGTATCGCTCACCAAATTTAATATGTTATGATAATAAACAATGATTAGATGAATATTTACGGAGTTACAAGACTCGGTTGTCATAACTGACGTCAGTTAAATGCCGGTGAAAACCGGTATTCGCGTTTCACTTACGAAATTCTGCTGTTTATGCATGCTTGATGAAAAATCTTTTAGCAAGCATTAATTATGATCTTAGTTAAGGTTAACAATGATTTAGATTGGATGACAGACATTTTAAGAATTCCTGATGGAATTCAGACGTTAGTACGGTAATTTGCCGGATTTTACCCGGTATGGGTTCTGAATCTGTTTTCAGTTTGAATCTTTCCATAATTATTTCAAATCACATAAATATTCATTGTTTCATGGTTACTCATTCAATTAGTTCATAAACTTGCATTTGGGCCTTAAATGAGCCTTGTTTGTATGTTCGGGCCCTTATTGGGCTTATTGGGCCCAAAAGACTAGTTTTGTTTTGCAAGGTTTCTTTGGTAAGCCCAGATCAATCCGGAACTTTATTGGTTCCTATAATACATTAAGCTTTCTAAATGGGCTAGATTTCAGAGGTGTTACATTCTCCCCTCCTTTTAGAAATTTCGCCCTCGAAATTTTAGTATTGTTAATATTGTTTCCGAGTGTGATACACTCATAGTATGAATCTTGAAGATTTAGAGTTATTTAGCTGAGCATCCCAGGACAAATGTTGATGATTAGGTGTCAAATAATCAGGTTTGATTTGGATTGGAGTAACTATCTGAATGTTAGAATCATGCTTGACAGGATTAGTGAGTCAAATTATGAACAGGTTTTTGGTTTCACAATCAGATCATTTAACAATCGTATAGAATTAACAAGAAGAGACTCTCCACCGTGGTTTAATACACCGACCTACAAAATAGATCTAGCAAGGAGACGATTCCCAAAATCCCGACGGTGTTACCGTCCTCACTGAGAATCTTAAGAACGATTGACAAGAAGAGGATATTAGCAGGAATGCCATTAATTAGACAGGATAGTCGTGATACAATAGATTAAAGGTTTCAAATCAAGAAGGATTTGGGTTTTCCCAACGAGTACAGATGAATATCTAGGCATCGCACGATCATTTCTATGAAGCTAAGATTAAGAAGTTTTCACGATTTTTAAGAATAGAGAGATTAGCTCATGCACAAAGGTCTTCATCTTTCAAAGTCTACTCTTTAGTTCTCAACTTCCTTCCGAAAAATTTCTTCGATTTCTTCCTTCTATGATTTCATCTTAAGGGTTAAGTCCTTTCTTCCACTACGTGCTTCTTCTAGTATGCATCCTTTTCTGGAACGGTCCTGTATATCAGAACCTCAGTCTTCGAGTAGATCCGTTCATCTTATCTGACGCATGACAAGAGTTTCCCCGAAATGGGATGTGCTATATATACATATTCACGTGAACTAATGCTGGTAGAATCATAAGTTCAGGAAATGATACGGTGTAGGTAATAGAAGGGAAGTCTAACTGTAGGCTATCTGCATTCGTCGACGAGGGTAAGCAGATACAAATGCGCTCAACACTTGTTCTCTCGCATTTGGTGATACGGATGTCTTAGGACAATGCGGATGATGGCCTCCTATTCGCACTTGCCAACGCGGTTGACATTACCGATTGTCGATCACCCTATGGTGCTTGGTCTAGTATTCTGATGTGTAGTGGGTAGTGTTGTATTGATAATGTGTCCAGGTGCATCCTTTTATTTTACGGAAGTTTCCAATTCATGCTTAATGTAGCTCTCCATATATCTTCTCAGCTTCAATCGGGCGACTAGAAAATTGTCTTGTACTGTTATATCAACACACATCTGTAACTTTCTTATACGCGCCCAAACGAATTCCACTTTTCTCCAAGGATAACGATGCCAGTCGTATGGTTACACGAATCAAGTTTTTGTTAATCCTTTTACAACTTTCTCCTATCCCTAAGCATTGACGCGTCTCAATGTGGTTTTTACTTCTTCCCGACATTTTATAGCTTCAACTATAGCGATTTGTCTCGAATTTCATGCTTAGTAGTAGTGGCAAAATGACAGACATGTCTAATTGTGTCATACAGATCCTATCCATGAGACTTTTGATTACATGAGATATGTGGGTCCTCCCACACGGGCTTGACCACAACCTTCGTACTTGCCATATCTGATTTCAACGGTTATTTGTGAAATGTCGTTTTCCTTATAAACACGACTGATAACAATTAAGACGTAGGTAACATCTTGAAATTGATTAAGTAGGTTATCATCTTTAGGAAGAGGATATCACTTATCCTTGGTGACTTTATTTAACTCTTAATAGTCCATCCATAACTGGAGCATTCTATTTTCCTTCCGCAAAGAGCATTAAGTTTCCTCAAGACGACATACTAGGTCTTATGAACTGTTTATCTAACAGCTATCGAATCTGCTTCCCTTCCACCAGCTCCTTAATATAAGCTTCAAGTCCAGTACCTCCATTTATATATTTTACTTCTATTCTCCGACTTAATTTCCTTAAGAGCAACCTCAACTGTTGTCTTAAGCTACAGAATTGCTGCAAACGTTTCCACTAATTCCTTCATAGTGCTTCCCAATTAAGGTCAACCTTCTAGATGGCCTCTTCCTTGGTCCACATTCTTCGAGGCAACTATGCCCTGTAGGGGGGGTCTATTCGTGAAGCAAGTAGCTCTGTTTAGATTCCAATCCTTTATAATCATATCGATTGTTCCAACGAGATACGGGAGTATGACTTTTTGCTCGAATTTCCGACGGTACGGAGCGTTCTGGGGTAAGGTATTAGAGAATCACTTTAGGAGAGGTTTGAAAATTTAAAGAGGAATGACACCAACGCTTATGATCGAGGGTGATTATGCAGACTTTCTTTGTCTACAATCTGCTGCATGTTTATCACTTTGTTGTAGTTGGATCTCAAGTGGTTTAACACATGAGATTTCTTGTAGCTGATCTTCTATGCTTCTTAGTACATCTTTTGGAGCAATACCCTCCTTTAAGTTCAACCATGAGTCTTCCCCATGAATTCTTCATTATTATCGACCGCGTCGATTCGAACAAGCTTAGGACGTTATGAAGGTGCTTGCTAGCACAAGAAGGTTAACTACCACTCTAATACCTTATCGTATAGTTCGAGATCGTATTCTACTTCAGATCTTCGCGCTCGAATCACGAACTTATCACTCAGGTAGTAGAGATCTCCGAGTAAAGATGACTTACAAGGTTTTAAAGTTTCCCGCATCGGCTATCACGCGTTTCCAAAGATGAGGGTTATGCTAGAGGGCTTAAAGTGAGTAGCACTACTCGTTAAGAGAATAAATCGAGAACAGAGGGTGAGTGGAAAAATCGGGGATCCAAATAAGTTGTAAGTTTAGATTTTTGTCTTGAATCAAGCAAATAATGAGCATTCAGGTACATACTATTCTAGGGAGCAGAGCAAACAATAAGGCATCATGGTTAATATCTTATCACTAAATTCCAACATGTATCATCTTACAAATGAGGCATATGAGCAAGTATCATCATTCCAACAAGTATCATTATAACTAGGGGTGTCGTTCGGGTTGTGTAATCGGGTTTCGGGTTCATCGGGTTTTTGTATGTTGAAAATTAAACCAAAGACCAAACCATTTAAATATGTATAATCGGTTTTCGGGTTATTTGGTTCGGGTATGATCGGGTTTGTAATTCGGGTTATTTGGTTCGAACCTATAAAATTTTAAAAAACATTCAACCTATCAAAAACTATCTAAGCTCTCATTTTATCACCGGTTAAATAATAGTAATTCAAGCATCAACAAATCCATGCATCTAAAAAGTAGAATACATAACCAACTTTTTATATTGCAACAAAAATCCAAACTCATAAAAAGAATATAATTCATATTAATAAAGTAATGAAATCATGATTCAAAGGATTTTAGATGGTAAATGGAATCAATAGCAATTAAAGATCCTTATTAAAAAACGATTACATATTATTATAAATGATTGAATTCACAGGATGAAGAAAAACACAAGTCTAAATTGTATTATCATATTATTATATTACGAACTTGAAAACACAATTTGAGATAGATATTACTGCAATCAACATATATATTATATGCAAAGAAAGTGACATATAAATGGATAGCATTACAAGAATATTACTTTATACTCAATTTAGACCACATGCAATAGGTGTATTGTTTGTGCCACAAACCTTCAACGATTTGCCGTTGCCGAATGATTTCACTCAATGTAGTTGCTTCAAAGATCAAACCCGACACCTTGAACTTCAACTAAACCTGCGCATTGAATTTCAATCTTTTAATAACAAACCACAATAAATGAATGCTAATACAAACCTTCAAGCAATGGATGCTAAGAGTTAAATTCAAACCTTTAGTTCATGCAGAATTGATTACGGCTAAGTTCCTATTGAGGTTTGAAGATGATGGGCAATACAAATTTGCTATATAAATTGAGTAATGATTGTTTATTTTGGTATAAGATTTTGGTAAACCGAGAAAATCTCGAAAATTTGAATAAGGTGTAATCGGGTTTTTGGGTTCTCCGATTCTTTATTTTTTAACCCAATGACCGAACCATACTACACATTCGGGTACGGGTTATGCATAAATCGGGTTCTGGAAATCGGGTTATGTGTAGTTCGGGTTCGGGTTCAATTTTTCCGGGTTTGGTTTTCGGGTTCGGGTAAAAAACACACACCTAATTATAACAGTTGTCTCATGTAACGACACAAGTCGTATCAAGTGTATAGCTAACAGACGTTGTTTCATTTACTGACAAAAGTCAACTGTGCAATCAGATAAATATCTCTCCAGGATTTAAGTCCTAATTTATATGCACATCTTTGGTTTCTAACGTTCTTAGTACTTGACATTTAGTAGTCCTAAGAGTCAACTCCAAGAGGTTCCATACCTTCATGGTTTACTCGGGTGCACCTATCATAGGTAATACCCTAATGTATCAAGGTTTCTTATAGGGTAGAGAATTCTTAATAGGATATATGAAATCCTTAAGGTATCCAGGTTAAAGAAGGATGTTCTTAGGGAAACCTATTCTTGCTACAAACTTTGGATCATTGTATCATGGAAACAACCTACTAGGCTGGTCCTATTTATGGTTACACCTTAGGTATTGCAAAGCAAACCCGTATTTCTACACCATTGGTTCAGCAAAGCTCAGAAGAGTCTTCTTACTAAGGTGGTCCTATGAGGTTCATATGGTTGTAGTTTAGGTCTCGCGAAGAAGACCTACTTCGCTACAACCTTTGGCTCTGATACCAATCTGTCACACCCCGGGCCCAGAGAGGCGGGACGTCACGATTAGTAAACAACAACCAAAATGCAGTGGAAACTAAATGGTTTATTAAACAGTGTCACATGATATTTACATTAAAATATTTGCTTTATTTCCAATTCACAAGGTGCTTCAATCTATGATCTATAGGTGTCGTGATCCATCTCTCGGTAAATATTTCTTGGAGCTTCGATAACTAAGGCTTCTAGGCTCGACTTGTGTCTTTAACCTCTACCCTCATATCTTGCTTCGGATTTGGTAACTTCTATAGCTCAACTATTCTCCCTAGCTGTACCTGAAGACATGCTCAAAAAAGAATTGTGTCAACATAAAGTTGGTGAGTTCAAGTGGTTAAAGTTTCAAAAATAAAAGGGACTCTTAGAGTCCACGAGTGAAGGTTTTAGAATCAAGTGTGAAGTTTCTGAAAATCTCATTTGATGTTTAAAACATCATTTTTAGTATCAGTCATTGTGGGGTATCACAATCAACCCTGCACTTGGTCCTCGGCTGGCCTCTTCTAAAGTTATGTTGTACCGGATATTCCCGTAGGAAAGGACCAAGCCTCAGAATAGTGAACCATTCCTGCTAGGATGGTTCACCATAGTATCTTACTCAAAACCTGTTACATGCCACAAACGACCCCTCAGGATCTCAGTGGGGTACCTCCCTGTAGCGGGAGCCACTGTGCGTGGGGGATTCCCCAAATAGATCTATTCACGTAAAAACAAGCGGTTCACAAAAGAATTAATGATTATGACTAAAGTATCAGCAGGTATCCAAAAAGTCCCATATACAAGCATCAAGTAAGCATAATCACAGTTCATAAAACAAAAGATCATGCCAAACAGTAAACAGTATCACACATAAGAGTTTCAGTTTAAAGGAGCATGCTTCATCCCCAAAACAAAAGTAAAAAGGGGGAACACGAGAACTCACCTGGTTTCCTTATATAATTTCAGAGCTTGATAAAGAAAAGTGATGATCACCAACAAAGTAATTCCTAACTAGAACATATGAGATTCACGTTTAGAATTAGCATGATGTTATTACATGCGTGCAGTTGAGCTCTTTAGTTAACTTAATGTTGGTGATTAGTATCCTTAGCTTCTTGTGTATTTGTTAATTGTCATGAGTTGATTCGTGTACATTAGGTTGATTTATGTATTTAATCAAGAATTGTGTCTTAGTATGAAGAATGTCGAAATATCAATTCATATCATGGATTCCAAATCTTTGTAAATAACTGCATTAACAATGTAAGTAATATATAATGTTTCAAACGATGTTTATAATGCCCGCGTTTATATCGTATTTGTTAACTTGATTGACGATAATTTGTATAAAGAGTGTTACAATTAATATTTATGTCAATAACAATGAGATGGCCAATTACTAATAAGGACAAGATAATGGATCATTATAGAATTATAAGCCCATTTGCCATAATTAAGTATGCGTGAACATCGGTTAACCTAATGTATCTATTGTACAAATATATCTTTTTGTATGCAATTTTACATCCCGAAGTATTGTAAGAATTAATCGTGACGTGAGATCAACTTATTTGTTTAATCAATAACATGTTATAACCATTTCCCCAAAATGTGATGTTTCATATATCTTATCTAGGTTGGTTTCTAGTAGCTAGCGTTATTGTTTAAATCTCGGGTCCAAACCATCCATTTAAATCAAACATTTATAACAAGTGACGTTCGTTTTCGTTTAACTCACATATTTTATAATTTATGCCCTTTTTATATATAATTAGAGCTCAATAACACGTATATAAATTATAATTAAATTTCAAATGTGTTGCGCGTGTGATTATACCTTTCGCTCGGTTCGCGTTCGCTAACCCACTCGTATGGATCTTGATCTAATCGTGTTTGCGTTCCGTTGTCCGCTCGCTGACCAAGTTTGACCAGCTTTGACCGATGTTTTACCTAACCAAAACGTACCAAAATCATTTATAAGCACTAAAACAACATAGACTTTTACCTAAACGCAACCAACATCGCAAGGTACGTTACCAAACAACCTCGTCGCAGCACTTACCACCATTATCACCGCATGCAACCACAATCAAAGCCCTAGATTACCACTACTAGCCTTTTCCAACATCACCACCATCGGTTATAACTTTTACCATAATCGACACCACCACCGCAAGCACAACTTTCACCCGTAATCAACAACAACCATTGACACACTCACAGCCAAAAATCAACAACAGCCAACAACCGCAGCCAACAACCATCACTTTGTAACCACCACTACTAACTGTCACAGCCAATACCATCACAGCTTACATCACTGCCGTTATTGGGCCTCAACATAACCAAATCCTATAGATCTAGTCTAGAACCCAACATGCAACCACAAGAACAACATCAAATGGCTGTAATTCACCTCAAACAGCAACACCCACTACAAACCGCCATAAATCCTAACCTACAACAACCATCGCCAAACACCAACCATGGCTGCCATCGCCACAACCAACAGCCCCTGCTGCTATCACCTTCACCAACATCGACCACATGCAGCCATCGCCACTGCCGTCCAAACCATCCCCAATCCCGCTGCCACAATCATCACCATCACAACCACTGTCTCGAGCCTCGATATGGTACAGATCTACACATGCAGCCCAAAATCTTAACAATCTGCAGTTTGTAGTCCAAGAAAACAAAGGAAGAATGGAGCAGATCGGTTCTAGGGGACTTTACCGTGAGTAAAGCAGTGGGGCGGCCTAGGCCACCTTCGGGCGCCGTCACCTGTGGTGTGGGAATCACCACAACAATACCACCACCATCGCGACCGCACACCACCATCATCACCATCGCGACCACACACCACCATCATCACCATCGCGACAACCACAGCCTCCAACACCACCGTCGGCTTACCATCACCACCCTCGCAGTCACACCGCTGTCGCAGCCATAATCGACAACCACTATCATCGCCAATCGACATCATAGCCTCCCCACCATGAACCCTCGGCAGCCATCTCCTCGACATCGACCTGCAACCGCCATTTTTGCCTTCAATTCGTGTCCCTGTGTCGCGTTTTGGGAGAAATCAAGACGACCACCGTGATCGGGGAGTCGTGGGGGCTCGATGGAGGCGTGTCACATGCCGGTACTCGCCGGAATCGACCGTCGGTGGCCGGTCATCGGAGATCGCAGGGAAGGGGGGATGGGGAAGCCGTGACTGGCCCTCTCTCTCTCTCTCTTCTCTGAATTTTGTTTTGTTTTGAAACCCTAAATTAGAGAAAAATGTGTCTATATAGTGGGCTAATTGAAACGGGTTCGTAAACAGTTCGGTTCCTAACGTGTTCAGGTCAATTTTTCACGTATCGTTATAACTTCGCTTCTCGCTAGTTTCCATTATGGAAAACGTCATAAATATTCCGAGATCAATTATTTTGTCGTATTTAAAACATGCCAAATAATTAAACGGAGTTTCAAATTAACGCGTATTTAACACGTTCAACGGTGTTACGTGTTTTTATCAAATGAGCGATATTCTGATCATTTTAGCATCAAATTGTATGCAATTAAGCATTCGAACGATATTTTGTTCGTTAACTTCCCATGTTCGTCATGTTAAAATTTTATCTGGCGAATTCTCGGGTTTGACCTGATCGTAAACCGGTTCGCGTCACGGTCGCGTTTCAGAACGCATTTATTCCGGACAACGTATCGCTCACCAAATTTAATATGTTATGATAATAAACAATGATTAGATGAATATTTACGGAGTTACAAGACTCGGTTGTCATAACTGACGTCAGTTAAATTCCGGTGAAAACCGGTATTCGTGTTTCACTTACGAAATTCTGTTGTTTATGCATGCTTGATGAAAAATCTTTTAGCAAGCATTAATTATGATATTAGTTAAGGTTAACAATGATTTAGATTGGATGACAAACATTTTAAGAATTCCTGATGGAATTCAGACGTTAGTACGGTAATTTGCCGGATTTTACCCGGTATGGGTTCTGAATCTGTTTTCAGTTTGAATCTTTCCATAATTATTTCAAATCACATAAGTATTCATTGTTTCATGGTTTCTCATTCAATTAGTTCGTAAACTTGCATTTGGGTCTTAAATGAGCCTTGTTTGTATGTTCGGGCCCTTATTGGGCTTATTGGGCCCAAAAGACTAGTTTCATTTTGCAAAGTTTCTTTGGTAAGCCCAGATCAATCCGGACCTTTATTGGTTCCTATAATACATTAAGCTTTCTAAATGGGCTAGATTTCAGAGGTGTTACAGCAGGCCACCAGACCTGATCGGAGTCGTCGGCCCCGCGGATCAAGGTCGTGGTGTACATCGGCTGTTGGACCTCCACCTCCGTGTAGAGGCCGCTGACGACAGCGAACCGCCTAAGTGACATGCGGTGGAGGGACTCGAACAACCGGAAAGCAACCTCCGTGGGCGCACGACCGTCCGCTATGTCGTCCTCATCCAGCTCCACAAGTCCCTGCTCACGGGGACAGAATGTGAAGGTGCAGCAGAACTCCACGGTCAGCTCTCGATGGGCAGGGTCGCCCATCCGGAACAGCTGCTCCCACTGGCCGTCCTCGCCGATAATCTCAAAAAAACGGTCGCGCTCTCCAACGAGCTATAAGAAGTCCTCCGACAGGACGGTCCCCGGTGCTGGCAATCGTGCCCCCAGGGTCCTGAACCGCTCGTACGGTGTAGTCCCCTGCTCGAACTGCAGCGTCGGACAGTCATCAATGCCGGGGATAAAAGCATCGTCGGCATCCATATCTGCGAAAAAAAACGTATTTATCATTATTTACAATGTTTATAAAATTAATGGTTGACGGTTAATTATTATTATTATATTATTGGTATTATTACTATTACTATTATTATTATTATGTATACTATTATTATTATTGGTATTATTATTACTATTACTATAATTATTATTACTATTATTATTATTATGTATACTATTATTATTATTGGTATTATTATTACTATTACTATACTTATGATTACTATTATTATTATTACTATTATTATTATTATTATTACTATTATTATTATTGCTATTACTCTTATTATTATTACTATTATTATTATTATTATTATTATTACTATTATTATTATTATTACTATTATTATTATTATTATTATTATTACTACTATTAGTATTATTACTATTATTATTATTATTATTATTATTATTATTTATTATTATTATTATTATTATTATTAGTACTACTATTATTACTACTATTTGTAGTATTACTATTATTACTATTATTATTATTATTGTTATTATTATTATTATTATTATTATTATTATTATTATTATTATTATTATTATTATTATTATTATTACTAGAACTACTACTACTACTACTATTATTATTATTTTTATTATTATTATTATCTCTATTATTACTATTACTATTATAACTATTATTACTATTATTTATTATTATTTCTAATAATAATAATAAACCGTCGACAAACTACGCTACACATACGACAAAATCTATCAAATCTATAAGGGAAAACCTATCAAATCTATTTGGGAAAACCTATCAAATCTATGTTTACCTCTATGGTTTAAAGTTGTAAATTACGTACCGAAAACGATAATGTAGCGGCGGTGGTGGTGCGGCGGCGGTGTTGCAGCGGCGGCGGTGTTGCAGCGGCGGTGGTGCAGCGGCGGTGGTGGTGCGCAAATGATGGTGTAGCGGCGGTAGTGGTGCGTAGATGGTGGGGAGCGGCGATGGTGGTGAGCGGTTGTGGTGGTGAGCGGCGGTGGTGGTGAGCGGCGGTGGTGGTGAACGGCGGTGGTGGTGGAAGATGGTGGATGAATGTGTCACGGAGAGGGCTCGTGGTGACGGTTTCGCGGCGGTGGTGGTGAAACGTTTATGGTTGTGGTGGTGAAATGTTTGTGGTTGTGGTGAAATGGTTGTGGTGTGGTGAATGTGTGGTGAAATGGGGTGTGCGAACGGTTGAAGACGAAACCAGTAACCACGAGGTCACGGTTTGGCCTCCACGTGACCTCTTACACACACGGTACTCGAGAGGCAGGTGCACTAATCGAGGGGAAATCAGATTCAAAAAATATCTCAAGAGGTCACGGTTTGGCCTCCACGTGACCTCTTGCTTTTTTTGTATTATTATTATTATAATTATTATTATTGTTATTATTATTATTATTATTATTATTATTATTATTATTATTATTATTAATATTATTATTATTATTACAATTATTATAAATATTATTAATATTAATATTATTATTATTATTATTATTATTATTATTATTATTATTATTATCATCATCATTATTATTAACCGTAACCTTTTAGTTTCTGAATACACAAAATAATACTATTAATATTATTATTATTATTAAATTTAAAATTTTGCTAAGTAAATAATTTTATAAAAAATACTTCAATGAACCGGTGGTAGTGGGTTTCGAGCCCACACCACTCCCCTATTGCCCTACCGTCTTAACCGGTCGGGACGGGAGTGCTTCGCTGAAAGGTATAGAAAACAAATTCTTTTAAAATGATCTGGACCAAAAGGTCACAGTTTGGGCAAACCGTGACACCTTTGTTACTTTTGTCAGAAAACCTAACCTAACCGTCACGTAGAGGCCTAACTCTCACGGTTTGGGCTCCTAACCTTGACATTTAAGGCAAACCGTGACATTTACTATTGTTTCTATTATTATTATTATTATTATTATTATTATTATTATTATTATTATTATTATTATTATTATTATTATTATTATTATCATTATTATTATATTATTATTATTATTTTATTATTATTATTATTACTATTATTATTATTATTATTTTTATTACTATTATTATTATTGTTACTATTATTTGTAGTTTATTATTAATATTATTATTTCTATTATTTCTATTATTTGTACTATTATTTTAATCATCATCATCATCATCATCATTATCATCATCATCAAATAAAAGGATATTCATTAATATGATAAAGTATCGGAAAATGATAACTTACAAGAGGCATTGGTGCCTCTATGACGATCCGTTATTCTAACGTAATTATTTATACGATCCTTATACATATTTTGCCATTCTAGTGCTTGTTGATATGCAAATCTCGGCCAATGATAGCTCACACTAGGCATTGGGTAATCCCCTTCCAATTGTATGCAAAGAAAGTGATCTTCTTTAATATGAGCAAGTGCGACAACTGGATAGTTGAATAATGGCTCTGGGGCTGTTCTCAGCGGGAACCATGTCTAGCTGCTAAATGAAGAAATAAGATGCACAATACAGGTGAATGTTTCCGCAATTACGAGTCCATGGGCCGAAAAAGTTAGCCAATGGGTATCAGGTGCGGGTTGAGTCGTGCCAAACCAATTTAAGCTATTACGAACAGAATCATAATAGCCAGACATCTCGCGGTTCAAATTGCTCCGCCAATACCACATGTTTTTGTCCATCTCCGACAACATTTTACGCCTAACCCATTCCCATTCATTTTGCTTTTTCCCTAAAGCCACCGCGATCGCCCGAAAACCACAGTTACCATCAGGCCGCACATCTTTTATAGTCGAAACGTACCGGTGAATCCATTGGGGCAGCTGATCCTTAAACTTCATAACTTTTATCACGTCCTTTGGTTTCAATATTAAAGGAAACCCTAGGGTAGCTCCCGTAATCGGTACATTTGAAGTAGCCTTTGGCTGATTAGAACGGTCGTTGGGCATTTTAAACTGAGGGGTATATGAGCTATGTCTCGCCGGGTCAGGCATAGTTTGTTGTGAGAAAGTATAGGAACTGTGTCTAGCAGCCTCATACTGTGATGTATTGGGGTCCGCTCTTCTTTGTTGCTCCTTAATATTTGGACGACCACGTCGGTCATGACGCACCTCAGGTTGTTTAAGTTTTGACTTGCTCTTAAACAAAGAGTCAAATACTTTGTTAAACAATTTTTTCTTTACTTGAGGATTCTGGCGACGACATAACCTTTTGTTTCAAGTCATCAAATTTCACATCGTAGTCGGGTTCAGGCGGCGCGACGTACGCTGGCTCGAAATCAAGCTTCCTCCAGTGTGGATCTACCGCATCGAGTGGAATACTTGTGACTGGATTTAAAGGTTAAATTATTAGTGAAAAATATGCAATCGTGTGACAACAGTAAAAAAATGTATTAAGAAAAATATAACCTTCTCGGATGTATATCTCCAAACGACAAGCACATGGCAAGCCCATGGACGTGAACAACTGGTGTCCACATAAACCCCCAGACTCCTGAATCATTTCCATTTTCGTCAACTCTGATTCAAGAAGGCTAAGGCAAAAAATGGATACTTTATAATGTAATTTTGAAAACAATGGCAGTCGATGGTCTTTTTTAATTTTCACACGGGACACCTCGAATGTTTTACAAATTTCAATCTCCTGGCCGCGCACGAGGTCACAAACATATCCGACAAGTGTGTGCAACATATTATTGGTCCGTGTGAGGTAATTCTTGAAGTTGGCATGTTGGCCCTCAACCCTATTAGTTGTAAATTCACCAAAGTTAAGGCGGTCGTACATCTAACAAGTAACAATTTTCTCTTTGTACGGCACCAACCAATTATTCCAAATATATTCCCATACCTCTGAAATAAATAACAAATTTTATAAAATGAACAAATAAATTATTAGAGTAAAAATAACTATGAAATTCTTATCACGTTTACCATCTTCATTTAACTTTTCTTCCATCTTCCTACAATTGTAATCGTACATTGCCTCTGTGGGAGACGAACACAAGGTCTTCCACCAGTATGAAAAATCCTTCCACATGTCGGTTTTGAAAAGGATATTCCACCGTCTTTTGAAATTCTCCCGAACGTGCCACCTGTATAGGTTTTTAGTAGCACTCGGGAATATTGTGTCACACGCGCTCATCAAGGCCAGGTCCCTGTCTGTGACAACAACGCGGGGCTCCACACACCCATCGGGCATATCTCTGATCCGCTCCAGTACTCATGTGAAGTTGTCCTGTCGTTCCCTCGATATAAATGCATGCGCAATACAAAACGACTTCGACATTGACGTAACGGCAATAACCTGAACAAATGAAATGTTGTACATGTTGGTCTTGTACGTCGTGTCTATCAACATCACATGCGGGAATACGCGCCCCATTTTATATGAAGTAGGATGACAAAAGAAAACATCTTCCACGGCTTTAGTAGTTGCATTCGTTCGTGTTTCATACACGAACTCTTTAGATTGTAGCAGGTTTTCAAGTTCCTGCATTGGTGTCATGCCTTTTCTCCCCTCGGCCCTAAACTTCGACGTCAGATTGCATATGTCTTGAACAATACAGACGCTGTGGGGAAAGTGCTCCCTTACGGCTGAATGGATATGTCGTGGCCGCACGTGCTGCGTGTGTAACTTCTCGACAAGATCAATTTCTTCGGCGGTCATCTTCCTAAGATGCGCGTGGCCCTCCTCGTACATAACAGGATCGTGGTTGTGCGTCTCGTTTCTCACCTCTAACATCCAACTGTCACTCTTTCCTACGTACTTCCCTACGAGTTTAAAGGGACATCCTTTCTTTATGCTCCCAGTACGTCTACTTGTGCCAGTGAATTTAGGTTCACCACTATGATTGCATAATAGTTCCACATCCTTTTTTCGTGACCGACCCACCACAATGACGCACCCATGCTCGCGTCCTCTCATTTTAGCCCACTTCTCCAAGTCCTCACGAGAATCAAAATACTGAAAAAATGATAAAGCTAGACATAAAAAACAATATATAAAACAAATAAAAAAATAAAATAAACAAAAGAATAACAACTCTTAGTACTTTATCGGTTTTATAAGAAACCGTAACCTTTCTTATCCGATCCTCATCCCCATCATGCTTCGCGGTGTCCCCATGGTTTTCTTTGAGGTGAACCGAACCGTCACTCTCATCTGTGTCATTCCCATTAAAAGTATCCGACACATGTGTAATTTCTAGTTCTGACTGGTACGGGGGATGTCCGTAATCCAGCTCTGTTTGTGAGTGGTACGTGTTTGGGGCATGCCCGTAAGAATTGCAAGGGGGATATCTGTACCCTTCACCGTAACCTGTCGATCCAAATAAAGAGTTGTACGCCTCTTGAGCAAATGTGTTCGACGGGTTGGTTTCCTCCTCCTCCAACGGAGGGTGACTCCCGTATACGTAATATTCATAAAAAAGATAATGGTTAGATATTTCAAATAATAAGTTATAATAAAACATATACTAGTTCAACTTGGTTCGAATCTTCGATATGTGGCACCTCATTCAAATCTGGAAGCTTCGGCTTTTGATAATGATCTCCCGAACTCGACATTGTTTTCGAATTAACGTGTTTTTGGAATAACGAAGGCTGAAAAATCTCGAGTGTTGTAGGAATGAAAGCTCAAATGAAAAAATTTCGAGTGTTGGATTAGATGTCGAGTGTTGAAAGCTCAAAGGTATTTAAGGTGAAAATATGGTGCACAAACCGTCACGGTTTGGCCTCCACGTGACGGTTCGTGGCGCGAATCCCGACCCTTTTGTCAAAATCACGTCTACACCGTACCTACATCGTGCCTTAAACTGAGACCTTGTACCCTAGAGGTCACGGTTAGGCCAAACCGTGATGGTTTGGTTCAAACTTTATCAACCCATTTGTCGTTTTGTTGTCACGAGGTCACGGGTAGGCCAAACAAAAACCGTGACCGCAAGCCCTTACGGTCACGGTTAGGTACCAAAATGTGACCGCAAGCCCTAACCGTGACCTTTTGACCCGGCCTACCCTCAAAAACCCCAGCGGTGTCCCCATTAGGACCCAAAAAAAATTCACTTCTCTCTCTTATTAAATAATTACCTAATTACTAATAATATTATTTAAATATTTTTAAATTAAAAATAGTTTTTTAATAAATTAAAAAATCTTTTTATTATTGTTATTTCTAAAGATACAAATATTATAAAATAAGAAATTTTTCCATAACATCAAACTTTTTCAAAAGTACAAAAATTTTAAGATTGGCGTTATAAAAAAGTAAATATGTTATAAACAAAAATTAATAAATATTAGGAGTTATAATAAGGAAATTTTAAAAAATGCCATTTTCTTAAATGGTTTATTATGAACAAAATGTTTAATTTTTTATGTGGGTAAAAACAAAAAAGAAGTTTAAAAATAAAAGTTCAGAAATTTTATATCATTGTTTTATTATGTATACTCTTTACTTTCAATCATATTTTATCTTAAAACTCATCATGTCCAGCATAATACAATGACGATAAAAAATCACAGTAAGACATTTTATCATTTTGATTTACGTTTTATATCATTTTATGTTGTTTTGTTATTGTTTTTAACATATTAGATTAATTAGTTGTTGATTTATCATTGTGTTTTACATACTAGAATTAAACAACACTGTATTTCATCATTATGATTCTTCTAAAATTCATCATTTAGAAAAAACATAATAGTGTTTAGAAAAACGCAATGATAAAAAAATACATAATTAACTGCAATAAAACACAAAGATGACCAGATTTCTTATAAGCTAAAAAACATTAAAAAAACTAATTATCTTTTTATATAACGATACTATACATGTTTTAAATATAAAAAACGCTCACTTTATGGTGTAATTTTTATAAAAAAAATAATTTCATCTATAAAAGTTATAAACGTTCAAGAAAAGTATAGGAACTTGACAAAAGTCAAAATAATAGTTATGCCTAAAGTACTGATCTAACAAAAAATTTATAATTTGATCTCAACCACTTATTAAAAATATTGATCGTTAAGATTCTTTTTTATACTATTTAATTTATTGTCTTTTTTATTTGAATCATTTGCTTATTTTAAAAGTCTCTTTTGTAAAAAAATCAACATAGGAATTAAGAAATATTTATGACTTAAGTTTAATGTTTGATAACAATTACATTAAATTATAATTGTCTCGTCATAATTATTATAAATTATGAATTTATGATGGTTAACAAGGATTGATGGTGTAAACTTTTTTTTTAAACGGCATTGATGGTGTAAACTACACAACCCATCTTCATGGCTCCTAAAAGAAACCCCAACAACCCACCTAAAATAGAATCTTTCATTAACTTCATGTGACAAAGACCCTAAACAGATATTTTGAAACTAAACTTGTAGAAAAACCATACATAAAATTTAATAAAAAAGGGCTTTAAAGTAAAATACTAATATTGAAAGACAAGGACACACAATTCTAGAAGTTGTTGCAATTGAAATAGAAAAATACAAACGATGATGGCTGAAGATTCATGTTTACTATGAGTCTGGTAAGACATATGACAAGTCTTTTATAAGAACCTGTCTATTTGTCATGATATAATAAGAAATAATTGAAAATTTATTTGAGTGTGTGCTTTAAATTATAGTGTATTAGTTGCATGCCCACCTATGGTAATGCCTTCATTTTATTGTCACTTTAAAAGACAAAACTATCAAATCATTTAATTTCACCATATCAAAAAAATTGTTATAATATAAATATAACTAACACAAGATTGATATTATAATTTATGAACTTTAGAAACAAATGTAAGAGGAAAAAGTAGAGAAATACATAACTAATGAAAGTGAATTTAAAATTGTATTTCCTCATTTATATTGAGGTGGTATTTATATTACAAAAATATCGATCTTTTTGGAAGACAAGTAGTATAGGAAATGTTTCTACAAGCTTAACAAAGTGTTCATCCATTTAATATGACAATAATTTATAACACCCACCATTGATGAAACTACGCAAACTTCGAGGGTTTAACTATTTCCTCATTAAAAACCTTGTAAGGAAAATTACTCAATCGAAAAAACTTTAGCTAAAGATAAGAGAGCGCATTTTATAGCTATCCTCAAATTAATTTTTGTAGATCATTACATCGTGCGTACGTATCGCATGCTGATACTACAAACATGTTTCTTGAAGGTTAATATAGAGAGTGCTTTTGTGAAAAGTTTAACTAAATTGCTACTAAATCGAATATATCTCATCTCAACTTGTTTGTCTTTAATAAAGTCTTGATTGGTTGTGAAAATATTATTTGTGGTATTTGTTTTGTTGTAACTTTTGATATGCCTTTATTTCATCTGCGAAACACAAGTTGTACTATTTTCGTAGATTGGTGTTAGACTTTTATCTTTCTCCAATTCACAATAATATGAGTTGGTTCATAGATCTTTTACATACATATTCTCTGAAAGTTTTAATTAGTGTAATAATTTAAACATGATTTGACGATGTTACAACAAGTGTTTATTTCTAAGAACGTCATGAAACTATTGTTCATCCATTCTTAAATACGTATCCAGTTTAAAATCTTGTCTTGTGAGAATCAGATAAATAACATACATCTACATAACGAACTAAACGTTCTTTTGCATCGCTACGATAAAACAAGCCTAAATCAACAGTTCCTCGTAGATATTGAAAAATATGTTTTTATCTCATTCTGGTGTAACTTTTTAGGAGATGAACTAAACCATGCCAACAAATAAAATATGAAGGAAATGTTAGGTATTCTACAATTAGTAAGATATATAAGAGCTTTAGTTGCACTGAGCTATGATACTTATGGACTAAAATCTTCTTCATTGTCTTCATAAGGTCAAAATGAATCATTATTAATATTGAGTGACCTAACAACCATTAGGATGCTTAAGGTATTTTTCATGTCCATAATGAAACGTTTTAAGAGCTTCTCGGTATAATTTTGATTGATGCCATCATTATTTTATTATGCATATGCTCAATTTGTAAACCAAGACAATCTTTAGTTTTTTTAAGATTTTTTTATTTCAAATTCATTCTTAAAAGAATAAATGCTTCATGAATTTCCTTTTACTTCCCAGTTATATTTAGGTCATCAACATATATAGCTATGATCACAAATCCTGAAATTGTCATTTTAATAAAGATATGGACAAATAAGACTAATCGTATAACCTTTACTTATCAAATAATCATTCAAATGATTATGTCATATTTTTCAGGAATTTTTATATAGATGTCACTATCAAGTGATCCACATAAGTAAATTGTAACAACATCTATAATACACATATCTAAAATTTAGATACTACTAAGTTGTCGCACCCTTGTTTCAGGACACTCCGGGAGTACGACTGATTGATACACATGGTTTTATTTGTTTATTCATAAATTCAAAGTTTAGGAAACGAAATACATAGCCTTTTGTATTTCATTTTTCATATGTTCGTAATGATTTGGAAATGCCCCTATTTACATTAACATCATTTTAAGCTGATGTTTTAACAAAATCTTATGTTAGAAGCATATATTACATGTTTTTATAATATTGTCACAAGATATAGTGTGTGTTAGGATTCATTATCCATTTCAAAACCTATTCTTGGATACACTAAGCATTATTACTAGACAAGTTTTGTAAATAATACACAATATAAACTCGATGAATACATTCAATAGACATTAATGTAGTTAGACATGAATATAGATAAATATTTTAATCATAATTTTTATGGTAATCACATATTTAGGAATCTATTTCAACTGTGGTGTGCATCCTCCATATATACTTGTCTCTTCAATCAGACTAATAACCGGACCGAACTTTCCAAATCATTATTATTTTACTAATCCCCATGATATAAAATGGCCAAACTATACATATACATCTAGTCTAAATGTTACCTTTGGTAGCACCTTTATGAACTAAGACGTGTTTAACATATTAATATTGTTTTTAAATAATTCAATCATTTATTTATTTTGAAAGCATTAAACGTATCCATCTTTCAATTTGAGCCAAATATCCACTTAGGATCAAGAAGGTAGTTCATATATAAGCTTATTAGATATTTAAAGGTAATTGCATCCATAACAAGAGAATACGTTTCATCAAGCCAATTTCTATCCTTTGAGAAAAACCTTAAGCTACTAGTCTAGCTTTAGATCTTGTAACTTTATTTTCCCTCATTTTGTTTTCGACCAAAATCCAGTTATACCCTAAAGGCTTTATGCATGTAGGTGTTATAATAATGAGTTCACAAACCTTTTGGTTGTTAAGTGAACTTAGTTTAGCTAGTATATAATATTCCTATTTATATATCCTACTCATGTTAATTTTGGTAATCGTTAACAGATTTGGTTTGAGAATATCAACACCGCTCATAATATCACTCGCTACATAATAAGAAAATATCTCATCAATTGTAACACCCGGATATTTCAAGAAGTTGTAAAAAGAAGAATAAAAGTGGAAAATGTAATTTTACCCAAGTTGAGGGGTTAAATATGTCAAAAGAATAAAATAATATGTTATATTTTGTACAAAAGGTTGTATGGCTGCCCATGTTTGCTGCACAAGACCTTTTCAACCGATTTTAAAGAGAGAAAGAGTAGAGAGTTCGGGTTTTTGAAAAAGAAGAAGGAAAAGTCGAATTTAAGGTAAGAATTTGATAATTTTTAGGTGTTCTTGACTGATTTTAGTTCGATTTTATACTTATATATGTGTATGTACATTTGTGTGTTTGTTTGGTGGGTTTTAGGTGTTTGAACTCGTTGCATTCGGGTTTTGAAGAAGTCATACATGAAAGTTGCATAAGGTGAGTTTCTAGGACCCCTTTTAACATGTTTTAAACGATTTTAGGGCTGGAAATACATGTAAGGATGTTTTTACAAAAAATG
Organism: Flaveria linearis; assembly: GCA_024085815.1. Taxonomy (NCBI): domain Eukaryota; kingdom Viridiplantae; phylum Streptophyta; class Magnoliopsida; order Asterales; family Asteraceae; genus Flaveria; species Flaveria linearis. Next base: position 51,791,416 of record CM044006.1, read on the forward strand.
GGTTTTTCACCCGTATGTGTATGTATGAATATGTATGTGGGTGGGTGCAAGTTTGGGTTAAATATGTAGTTATATTCATGATATAATGCTTAGAATGTTAGTGTTAAGTGTAGATCATGATATATGTTAAATTAGGACTGATTTATGTTGAATAGGTGTAATTTGGTTACCCATATGCCTAAACAGTGGCCCATCCGCCCAACGGTCAAATTTCGTAAGTGTTCCCAACCGTCCAAACGCCTAAATAGTGCCCAACCGCCTAAGTGTCCATGCACCTAAGTCAGGCCCATGCGCCTGAATAGTGCCCATACGCCTAGAATGTTGCCCGAATTGACTAAGTGTTGGGCCATGCGCCCAAATAGTGCTCATGCGCCCAAATAGTGCCCGTGCGCCCAAATAGTGCCCCTGCGCCCAAATAGTGCTCATGCGCCCAAAACCTTCACATGCGCCCAAAACCTTCCCATGCGCCTAAGTGTTCCCATGCGTCTAGAAGGCCAAACGTCTGCATAGTGCCCATGCGCCTGCATAGTGCTCATACGCCAAAAAAACATAGAAATATTTTTAAGAGGTTTTAACAGGAAGATCGATTTTTCTATAATAAAATGTGCTATACGAATGTGTAAAAATAAAAATTTTCGTGCTGACCTGGCAGCACGGCCCCAGCCAGGGGCGTTGCCCCTTGGACCCCACTAGGGGCTGCTGCCCCTAGGACCCCGCTGTCAGGGACTGCCACCCCCGAACCCCCACTGTCCCACAGAGGGTCGGTCATGTTCTATGATGACTGTTAGGTATGTGTATGTGTATGTAAATGGATGATGCATGATGTTTATGATGATGTATGATGATGTTATGATTATGTATGATATGTTTTCTTATGCTCCTTATTATGTATTATTCCGCGACCTACGTATTATGAGTATGAGATGAACGTGAAGTATTATGTAACGTAAAGCGGAAGTTAATGTTAATGATATGAGAAGCATAAAGAAAGAATGAATGCATGCATTAATGAACGAACAAATGTAAGAAAAGTCTTGCAAACAATGTATGGAGGTCCACACCCAATGAAGGGTGTTAGCTCAATTGTATGCGGGTTAGCTACCCCGAAAGGATACACACTGGGGTCTAATCCTTGTGATTGACCATACGCATGGGATCTTTTCGCTTACCCCGGTACTGTGGTCAGGCCACCAGGCACCATGTATGGGAGTCTACTTATAGACTTCGGCCCAGTACCCGCTTTATGCATGACAGTGGGGTATAGTACATGGCATTGGTCCTAATGAAGTTACCCTGGTACTGTGGTCAGGCCACCGGGCACAATGTATGGGAGTCTATTTATAGACTTCGGCCCAGTACTCGCTTTATGCATGATGGCGGGGTATAGCCCGTGGCATTGGCCCGGAATGCGAGGAAGATAAAGGTGAATGTTCGTAAAATATGGTAAGAAAGATAACGAATGATAACGATGACGTACGATGTTGAAGGAACGAAAGTTAATTAATGATGATGAAGATAATAATAAGATTATCTATTTGTATGTATGATGTATGAGCACATATGAAAGTAAAGAACGGTTTTGAATGATAAGTGAAGTATTTTATTTATAAAACTAGAACTCACTCAATAACACTGACTTTTATGTATTTTCCAGTTGGCAGGTGATTATTGCTGAGGATAGCATAGGGCAGCTACTTGGCATTTTTGGGATGGCATCCATTTGAATAACAATGACGTTTTTGTGTTGTAATGCAAATTATAATATTTTGTAACAGTTAACTACATTGTATTATTTGCAAAAGCATTCATTATTATATGAAATGGTCAAAAGTAATTTCCGTTGCGATGTTTTAATTAAATGTTTGTTTATGCGTTTTGTGCAATGATAGTCCAATTGTTTTGTGCAATGATAGTCCAACTGTGAGGTGCCCGGGAACGGGGCCTTACAAGTTGGTATCAGAGCAAAAGTTTAAGTGAAATGGGTAAATATTTTCAAAAGAAACCTGAACTTAAACTGAGAATGGGACAAAGAGAAGGGATGTCAGTCCAAGTAGCTACGTGCCCTCAGGTATTATCTTGAATATTAACCGGTATTATGTGTGCATGTTATTTGATCTGTTTGCCCTTAGTTGATTTAGATACTGATGTAGTCAGGATAGAAAATGCTTGAGGTATGAAGAGTAAAGTAAGTGGCTAATCACAACTGGCCACTGTAATTAGGGACTTACAATACTTAACATAAACTTAGCTATTACCTTGAATGACCATGTTAGTGTTTGAATCTTATAGTGTGTTAGAGGATGGCGGGAGGTAGATCTTCTAATTCTTCACGAGGCGGAGCACGTGGTGGATGTGGTGCTGGACCACGGGTCACAAGAGGAAGGCCAGGGTTGAAAAAGTGACCCATGAGGAGCCCGAGACCCCTCATCCGGATGGTGGTGATGAGAGTGCTAATTTGAGGGCCTCAGTGAAGGAGGTCGTGGTAGAGGAGGTTCATCAGGTCATGCAGACAATCTTGCGATCTGTGGTGACCGAAGTGATTAAAGTTGTTAGGGAAGGAGAAAGGAAGGATAGGAATAGGTCCTCGAGAGGGAGAGAACAACCCAAGACTGAGACAATTATCCCTACTGATGATGAAGAGGAGGAAGAAGAGCCTGTGCCGGAGGCAGCACGAGGCTGTAATTATAGGGCATTCCAAAGATGCAAGCCCCCTACTTTGATGGTAATGGCACTGCTGCTGCTCATCGATGGGTGAGGGAGATGGAGGCTGTCCTTGAAATCAGCGAGTGCCGGGAGAACCAGAAGGTGAAGTTTGCCACTCATTCATTTATGGACTCGGCTCTATGCTGGTGGGATAACATTGTCCAAGCCGAGGGTAGTAGGGCGATTGGTAGAATGAGGTGGAGTGAACTAAAGAAGTTGGTGATCGAGGAGTTCTGTCCTCATCGGGAGTTGGACAAGGTGGAGAGAGAGTTCCTACAGCTGGAGGCAGGAACCATGACACATCAGCAGTACACCACCAAGTTTAATGAGATGGCACGGCTAGTGCCAGATCAGGTGACACCCTTGTCACGGAAGATCAAGAGATACATTCAGGGCCTACCGGCAGACATCCGTAGGCATATGATCGCTGCCTGACCGAGCATGTTCAGGTCGGCAGTTGATTTGACGGAGAGGCTGTATGATAAAAGGGAGGTAGTGGTGGCTGAGGTGAGTAAGAAAGGTGGTGGTGATCAGAACTGGAATGTGAAGCGGTTTGGACGGGGTGGTGCTCTGTCAAATAACAATAGTGCACGGGTGGATGACCGACGTATGGTCACATCCGATGCAGGGTCAAAGAGATGTAGAAAATATGGAAAGGAGCATACCAGAGAATGTAGGTGGGGATCAAATGTATGCTTCAAGTGTGGGAGGATGGGACATATAGCAAAGGACTATCATGTGGTTAGATGTTTTAACTGTGGTGGAGAGGGTCACATGAGCAGGGAATGCAAGAAGCCAAGGGCTGAGAGTTCCGGGGCGAAGAAGAAGACCGGGACTGAAGGGTAGAAGGCTAGCGCAAGAGCTTTCACCATGACCAGGGAGGAGGCTAGGACGGACCCAGATGCGATGTCAGGTACGTTTCTAGTAAACCAAACTCTTGCTTCTATGTTATTTGACTCTGGTGCTAGTAGGAGTTTTATTTCTGCTGCTTTCTGTGCTAAACTGCCTGTTAGTAGTAGATGTATTGATGAGCCATTCGATGTAGAAACTGCCATAGGTAAGTCTACAAGGATTTTTGAGATAATATAAGGTTGTGACATAGAATTAGAAGGTCATAAGTTTCCCGTTAGACCATTCGTGATGACCTTACGTGGGTTTCATGTAGTCCTAGGAATGGATTGGTTAGCGGACTATGAGGCGAACATTGTGTGTCGCAAGAAGATGATTAGGCTGGCAGCGCCTGATGGGAGTTCGGTGACGATATACGACGATCGAGTTACAACGATTCTGAAGATGATTTCGATAGCGGTGGCCGGAAAGTGTATGAGGCGTGGATTTAGTGCTTATTTGGCCTACGTGAAGGATGTAGACACGTCAACACCACAATTGTCTGATGTACCGGTGGTGTATGACTTTCCTAATGTGTTTCCAGAAGATTTGCCTGGTGTGCCACCGGAACGTGAAATCGAATTTCAAATTGACTTGATACCCGATGCTCAGCCTGTAGCTAAGGCACCATATCGTTCGGCTCCCTCAGAGATGAGGGAAATGATGGAGCAACTGCAAGATTTGCTAGATAAGGGTTTAATTCGACCGAGTATCTCTCCATGGTGTGCCCCGGTCTTGTTCGTGAAAAAGAAGGATGGGAGTATCAGGATGTGTATTGACTACCGTGAATTGAACAAGATGACGATGAAGAATCGGTATCCCTTACTGAGGATTGATGACTTGTTTGATCAGCTGCAAGGTGTCAGTTGGTTCTTGAGGATTGATCTTCGATCTGGTTACCATCAACTGAAGGTAAAGGAGCAAAATATTCCTAAAATAGCTTTTCGCACGCGTTATGGACACTACGAGTTCCTTGTTATGTCCTTTGGTTTAACAAACGCGCCATCTGCTTTTATGGACTTGATGAATCGAGTGTGTCGGCCGATGTTGGATAAATCAGTGATTGTGTTTATTGATGATATCCTGATTTACTCGAGGAGCAAAGAAGAGCATGCCGGTCATATTTGGGAAGTGTTGGAGACATTGAGAAAGGAGAAGTTGTATGCTAAGTTCTCCAAGTGCACGTTCTGGTTGCACGAAGTTCAGTTCTTGGGTCACTTGGTAAATCCTGAGGGGATTATGGTAGACCCAGCAAAGGTGGAGGCGGTAATGCAATGGAAATCTCCAAAGACGCTATACGAAATCCGTAGTTTCTTGGGGTTGGCGGGATATTATCGAAGATTCATCCAAGACTTCTCCAAGTTAGCTTCTCTATTGACTAAGCTGACCCGTAAGGATGTGAAGTTCGTATGGGGTCAAGATCAGGAGAAGGCTTTTGAAGAGTTAAAGATGAGGTTAACTCAAGCTCCTGTTTTATCCTTACCCAAAGGAAGTGAGGACTTGGTAGTCTATTCGGATGCTTCTTACTCGGGGTTAAGTTGCGTGTTGATGCAACGAGGGAAGGTTATAGCCTACGCATCCCGATAGTTGAAAGTTCATAAGGTTAATTATCCTACTCATGACTTGGAGCTGGCAGTTGTGGTCTTTACCTTGAAGATTTGGCGGCACTACCTATCGGACTAAGTGCACCATATTCACTTACCACAAAAGATTGAAGTACTTCTTTGAGCAGAAAGATTTGAATATGAGGCAGAGGCGATGGTTGGAGCTCATAAAGGATTACGATTACGAGATCTATTACCATCCGGGCAAGGCCTACGTGGTGGCATATGCCCTTAGCCGAAAGGATAGACCCGAGCCGATTCGGGTGAAGGCTTATCAGTTGATTATGACCTCTGACGTGATGATGTAGGTCAAGTAGTTTCAAGGTGAGGCGTTGAAAGATGATCATCTTAACTCGGAAAGGATGAGAGGCCTAGTTGCAGAATTGGGTGAAAACACTCTCGGTGTTAGAACCCGATATGGGCGGATGTGGATTCCTCGTTACGGGAACTTACGTGGAAAGATCATGGATGAGGCTCATAAGACTCGGTACTCCATTCATCCTGGTGCAACCAAGATGAACCATGATATGAAGAAGAATTATTGGTGGCCGGGTATGAAGCGTGACGTAGCGGAATACGTGAGTAAGTGTCTTACTTGTTTGCAAGTGAAGGCGGAGCATCAGAAGCCGTATGGGAAAATCCAACCTTTGGATATACCTGAATGGAAGTGGGAGCATATCACCATGGACTTTATTACTAAGTTACCGTGTACCCCGAGAGGGTATGATGCTATATGGGTGATTGTTGATCGTTTGACGAAGAGTGCTCACTTCCTACCTATCCGAGAGACGTATTCCTCTGAGAGACTCATGGATTTATTCATCAAGGAGATTGTAGCTCGTCATGGTGTACTGGTGTCTATTGTATCTGATCGTGATAGTCGGTTTACATCTAAGTTTTGGAAGAAATTCCACGACGCGATGGGGACGAGACTACACATCAGCACGGTTTATCATCCTCAGATGGATGGTCAGTCAGAGAGAACCATACAGACACTTGAAGACATGCTTCGGGCATATGTCATTGACTTTAAAGGAAGTTGGGATGACCACTTACCGTTAGCTGAGTTCTCATATAAAAATAGTTATCATGTCAGTATTGGTATGCCACCTTATGAGATGCTATACGGTAGGAGATGTAGAACACCCGTGTGTTGGGGCGATATTGGTCAGAAGGAGTTAGGAAGTATCGAAGTGATCGAGGCTACGACCAAAAAGCTAGAAAAGATCAAGGCCTTTATGAAGGCAGCTAAAGATAGACAAAAGTCGCACGCCGATAAGAGACGTAGACCGATTGAGTTCCAGGTGGGAGATAGAGTCATGTTGAAAGTCTCACCTTGGAGGGGTATCATTCGGTTCAGAAAGCGGGGCAAGTTGAGCTCAAGTTACATAGGGCCTTTCCAAATCATTGCTCGAGTAGGAGAGGTGACCTATAGGTTGGAACTACCAGATAAGTTAAGTGGAATTCACTCGACATTCCATGTATCTCATCTGCGGAAGTGTTTTGCAGATGAGGATATGGTTGTACCACTGGAAGACATCGAAGTAGATAAACGGGTCAATTATGTGGAGCAACCAGTGGCGATCATTGATTGTAAAGAAAAAAGGTTAAGGAATAAAGTGGTTCTCTTGTGCGTGTACAGTGGAAGCATAGGAAGGGATCCGAGTCTACATGGGAGACCGAAGAAGAGATGAGGCAGCATTACCCTCATCTGTTTGAGGAATAACAAGTTTTAAGGATGAAACCTATATAAATGGGGTGGACTTGCAATACCCGGATATTTTAAGAAGTTGTAAAAAGAAGAATAAACGTGGAAAATGCAATTTTACCCTAGTTGAGGGGTTAAATGTGTAAAAGTACAAAATAATATATTATATTTTATACAAAAGGTGGTATGGCTGCCCATGTTTGCTGCATAACACCTTTTCAAACCGGTTTTAGAGAGAGAAAGAGTAGAGAGTTCGGGTTTTTGAAGAAGAAGAAGAAGTCGAATTTAAGATAAGAATTTGATATTTTTAGGTGTTCTTGACTGATTTAGTTCGAGTTTATACTTATGTATGTGTATGCACGTTTGTGTGTGTGTTTTGGTAGGTTTTAGGTGTTTGAACTCGTTGCATTCGGGTTTTGAAGAAGTCATACATGAAAGCTGCATAAGGTGAGTTTCTAGGACCCCCTTTAACATGTTTTAAATGATTTTTGGGCTGGAAATACATGTAAGGATGTTTTTACAAAAAATGGGTTTTTCACCCATATGTGTATGTATGATATGTACGTGGGTGGATGCAAGTTTGAGTTAAATATGTAGTTATATTCATAATATGATGCTTAGAATGTTAGTGTTAAGTGTAGATCATGATATATGTTAGATTGAGACTGATTTATGTTGAATAGGTGTAATTTGGTTGCCCATGCGCCTAAACAGTGGCCCATGCGCCTAAACAGTGGCCCATGCGCCTAAACAGTGGCCCATGCGCCCAACGGTCAAATTTCCTAAGTCTTCCAAACCGCCCAGCACGGCCCCAGCCAGGGGCGTTGCCCCTTGGACCCCACTAGCGGCTGCTGCCCCCAGGACCCCGCTGTCAGGGACTGCCACCCCCGAACCCCCACTGTCCCACAGAGGGTCGGTTATGTTCTATGATAACTTGTTAGGTATGTGTATGTGTATGTAAATGGATGATGCATGATGTTTATGATGATGTATGATGATGTTATGATTATGTATGATATGTTTTCTTATGCTCCTTATTATGTATTATTCCGCGACCTACGTATTATGAGTATGAGATGAACGTGAAGTATTATGTAACGTAAAGAGGAAGTTAATGTTAATGATATGAGAAGCATAAAGAAAGAATGAATGCAGGCATTAATGAACGAACGGATGTAAGAAAAGTCTTGCAAGCAATGTATGGAGGTCCACACCTAATGAAGGGTGTTAGCTCAACTGTGTGCGGGTTAGCTACCCCGAAAGGATACACACTGGGGTCTAATCCTTGGGATTGCCCATACGCATAGAATCTTGCCGCTTACCCCGGTATTGTGGTCAGGCCACCAGGCATCATGTATGGGAGTCTACTTATAGACTTCGGCCCAATACCCGCTTTATGCATGACAGTGGGGTATAGCACATGGCATTGGTCAAGTTACCCCGGTACTGTGGTCAGGCCACCGAGCACAATTTATGGGAGTCTATTTATATACTTCGGCCTAGTACCCGCTTTATGCATGACGGTGGGGTATAGCCCGTGGCATTGGCCCGAAATGCGAGGAAGATAAAGGTGAATGTACGTAAAGTATGGTAAGAAATGTAATGAATGATAACGATGACGTACCATGTTGAAGGAACGAAAGTTAATGAACGATGATGAAGATAATAATAAGATTATCTATTTGTACGTATGATGTATGAGCACAAATAAAAGTAAAGAACGGTTTTGAATGATAAGTGAAGTATTTTATTTATAAACTAGAACTCACTCAGCAATACTGACTTTTATGTATTTTTCAATTGGCAGGTGATTGTTGCTGAGGATGGCATGGGGCAGCTACTTGGCATTTTGGGATGGCATCTATTTGTATAACAATGAAGTTTTTGTGTTGTAATGCAAATTATAATATTTTATAACAGTTAACTAAATTGTATTATTTTGCAAAAGCGTTCATTAATATATGAAATGATTTAAAGTAATTTCCGTTGCGATGTTTTAATTAAATGTTTTGTTTATTCGTTTTGTTCATAGTAGTCCAACTGTGAGGTGCCCGGGAACAGAGCCTTACATCAATATATTCTATTTCTTCCTAGTTTGATAATATGTGTGTATGACCACAGTTGAGCTACATCTCTTTGTTAAAATCCCTCATTAATTTATTAGGAAAAGTTTCGATACTCGGTGTTTCATCATCATTTTCCTTAAGGTAATTTCTTTTTAGAAAGTTTTCTTTTTTGAGAAATTTTATCCTTCGATCCAATAGGTCATTCAAGATTTAAGTGTTTATTAGATTCATGAGTCATGCTTTTATTTCTTTGCTTGTTTGGTACTTCAATTTGAGCTAGGGCATTAGCAGCTGGCATGCGTGAACTAGCGGACCGATCACTAAGTGGGGATGCTCCCTCCAGCATGAGCGAACCTTTTCGAATTTACGAACTCCTTTTGTATCGATAAATAAATTGGGAAACTGATATGTAATTTCTTACAAATGTATTATCTTTTGAAGCTTTGTCTCATATTGTTTTGTCCTTTTAACAAGATAGTAACAATAAAGACTCACACCATGAGACACCATCTTGTTTTTTTTCTCCCTTAATGCCAGGTAATTTGCCTTATTAAAATGGCAATCAACAAAGCATGGCATAAAGACATCACATCGTAAAGGTTTAAGATATCTTATAATGAAAGTTGTTTCATATCCAACATATATTCCCAACCTTTTCGAAAAGCTTATTTTTGTGTTGCCGCGGCGAAATAGGAAATACACTACACATTCAAAATTAAGGTGGCAAATATTTGGGTCGTGACCAGAAACAAGTTGTAGAAAGAGTACTTATGATTTTCACTTGGTCTCATATGATCTCAAATAGACATAAAAAATATTTTTTCTTATAACTAATGGTCTAGCTATTAATTACTAATATTTGATTACTGATTCAGCTAAATCATTTTACGTATACATAAGCAACAGGGTGTTCAATAACGATTCTCACAACATTCATAATCATTAAATGCATTTGATGTAAATTCACGTGCATTATCAAGTCGCGTTCTTTACTAGTGTAATCACAGATTTATGCTCATAACTTAATAACTTGACCAAGAATTTTAGCAAATGCTACATTATGTGTTGATAACAAAAAGACATGAGACCATCTACTTCATACATGTATCATGACCATGAGTTATCTAAATGGTCCACATGGTGGATAAATGAGGCCACATACATCACCTTGAATTATTTAAAGAAACACAGCTTATTACTTTTTAACTTTTAATAGCAAAGGTTTAGTACTTAGCTTTAGGGGTGTGCAATGGGCCAAACCCGGTCCGAACCAACTAGAATCGGCCCGAACTGAGGACCGAAATGTACAAGATTTAAGGACCAATAACCGGACCTTATAAAGATAGGTCGGTCTGGTCCAGTCTCGGGCCTAAGGGGTCAGTTCTACTAATTGGGTCGGGTCAGTTTGATAAAAGAATTATGCTGCTTTAGTGGGCTAGAACTGAACACACTAAATAAAAAAACATGATACTTAGAACACACTAAAACAATAATATGTAAAGCAAACTTACAAATAAGGAAATGTGTAATTTGAAAAAATATTTAATAACAAATAAAATCTTTATAATGAAAACAAATAATAAAATAAAAACACTAAGCTTTTTCATTCGATCTTTATTTACTCTTAGTAACGCACAAAACCGACGTTATCATAAATTTCTTAAAAAGGTTAATGCTTGAATGGAACCACTTTCTTTTTTATTTGATCCTGATATGCAACGTTGACGTAAATTTTAGGTATTTTTTTATTTTTTTATAACATGTTTTTTACTTTTTATATAATTTTATATATTAAATATTCTGACCCCCACGTCACGTCTTCTCCATCTTTACTTTCTTACATAAGAAAATTTAATTATGACTCAATTTGATCGTTTGGTGGTCCATGTGAGAAAAATATGCATGAGTGACTAAATTAAAACACTCTGGAAACTTGGTTAATTAATATTCCGTGACATTTTCCCGATGTATTTTATTCGATTATGGATCTTTGATCTTTCAAGGGATGTTCATGTGAACCTTCTGTTAACATTTTCATAGATCTCGGCTGACCTAATCTGTCATGCTATAACTTGAATATCTCAAGATCACAAAAGTTAACTTTAACTACCTTGTGTGCTTGAGGCATATTAATATGTGTAAAATGCAAACCAGAATGGGAGTGTTAGCAATGTTTCTAATATGAGACTTTTGCTTGTAATATGCAAACATTTTTTTTATTTTCAACAATCACTGACTCCAGTATCATATCCATTATATTATATGTTTTTTATGCATAACAAGTTTCTTTTTGATCTTGGAAAAATAAAACATTTTCTATTAAAACCTTTGTACAATCTGATAACACTAATTTAACACTTCCAACTCTTTTTTTCAAGTCTGTATGACCTAATATTGTATCAATGGTTATTTTTTTGTATTATTGTAAAAGAGCATATGTTGGATCTAAATATAATGTGTGTGGCTCTACTATATGCTATACATACATCTCTTGTATTTGTTTAGCCTTGTGCCTTGTGCTTTAATGAGATGTAATTTTAATCTCTAAAAATGAAGAAAATTAGTAAGTGTACAATGATGTTATTATGGAATTTTCAACAAGTCTATTCATTTAGTGAACATAAAACATGAAAAGAAATTAATTAAACATAATTAAATATAGTCATTATAAGAGAAATAAATTATTGTTGTATATAACTATTATGATCTAGCAACATATCTCTTAGAGTTTAAAGTCACCTATAAAAACTGAGTTATTTAGCTCAATGTTGACATCATCAAAGTTATCCATATAGTTCCTGTCAAACTTTTTTCATACATGCGGAGTTGTACGACAAGGTTTTGACAAGTGGTTTGTATTTTCATATGTAAAACATGATGTGTCATAATATTAGGAGGTACCAACTTTATTTTTAAATTTTCCGGGTGGCTTGAATTAATACTTCTTTGATCACGACCATGACTACAATCACGACCAACTCCACGACCATGAGTATTATATCAATAATTATTGTTCCATACTCCTAGTATGGTTGCGACCATGAAATAGGTTTTATCAAAACGGTCACGGCCACAACCTCGTCCATGGCTTTGTTCCCATTTATGTCCAGAGTTTTTGTTATCATAAATATTAACAACATTTAGTTCTGGAATTGTTAGTGAACCTGTGGGATTAATATGATGATTTTCATCGATAACTCGTTGTTTTTCAATGCTATAAAAAGATATGAAGTTAGATTAGAAATTTCTCAAACTTTAGCAATTTATATAGGTTATGCATGAAATGTGGACGAAGTTTTCTCCGGCATATCTTTCCCAGTCATAATATCCCATCAAATCAGAGCATTGAGCATATTTTAAATACCACATTAACATATTCATTTACTTTTTAAAAATATTGAAACCTTAATTTGTTCAGTTCATTTATAGCAGCAGGAAATAAACTTTTCTTTTAATGATCGAATCTACTTTGTAAGTCTTTTTCATAGGTTCTATAGATCATCGCAATATGAGTATTCAAATTGTAGTATTTCTTCAATGTGCTTATGCAAAAAGACATAAACTTTTGCTTTGTCTTGTTCTGAGTATATATTTACCACTTATGTTATTTCTAAGACACCCATAGATTTAATATGTCTTTTTACATGAGTTGTAGTCGGCATATAATCTTCTCCATTGATTTTAAGAGCTGGAAATTTAATTTTAGATAATTAAGCAAATAACAAGATAAAAACTAGAATATATATATATATATATATATATATATATCAATAAACATTGAAAATAATAGAGCGATAGAGATTTAAATAGATGCATAAATAAGAAAATTTTAAATTTTTCAGGCGAAAGTTCAACAATGAGGATAAGAATTAAAATAAGTATTATGATAGCTAACAACAAAACCGGGTGTAACATCTTTAAAAATTATCTCGGGTACACTTAAAAAAGTAGATAATCTATTATTTTTAAGCATAAATAGATTGATAATTTTCAATTAATAGTAAAAATTGTAACCGTATACAACGGCTATATAATCGTTTATAACAATTTAACATACAAGAGATTGGAAATAATTTTAGAAAAATAGATAATTATAAGATTAGGATATAAGAATTAGATTAGTTTACATAAAAGTTAGAGTGAATAAGAATAAAATTGTAAGGATAAGAATAAATTGTTAGTTCAAATAAACGTTAATAAATATAATTAAATATCAGTTACATAAGTAAAAATTAGTTGACACAAAAGAAAATATTAGTTACATAAGAAAATTCCATCAAACATGCTATTATATTACTATAATTAACATACAATTATTGTTATAGTTTAAAACTTTATAGAGAATTGTAGTAACAAAAATTAGAGAAATATATAACTTATGAAATGTATACAATAGATACATTTTTCATATACATTAAAGTGATATTTATACTCTAAAAGATCAATTATTCTGGTAGACAAATAAAATTATCTGATAAACAAGTAGTATATTAAATTTATCTACAAGTTTGATAAAATGTTCCTTGATTTATTATGGTAATAATTCATAACAAATTTCCATTAGAAGTAGCATTATAATTGTTGTTTACATGACTTTTATTGCACATTTTAAAGACATATGAGTGTTTTAAGTAGGGAAGTATTACAGAATAATAATTAAATTTTAAAATATTTAAATTAAGTTATTTATACATATTTTGTCTAAATTGAATCACTAAACTATTAAAACGAGTCAATATCGGATTTTTTTATGTCAAGAACGAAATGAAAGAGAAGATGTGGGGGTCAAGATTTTGAGTATATATAAGTATATTAAAAAAAACATGTTAGGTATATTACAAAATAAAAAAAAAATACTAAAGCCATGTTAACACTTCACATCAACATAAAAAACAAATATTTCTAATTGTTACAAAGAGAAAAACATACTAAAATACATGTAAAATATTTTATTTAAATAAAATATAAAAGTTAAGTACTTAATTAGAAGATTTTTTAATTTGAGTGACCTGATCTAATTGTGTAATCTTTTATTAATGTACAATTTTCTATATTTTAACGCTTGTTTAGTTGATACACAATAAGAATAAAGAAAATTTAGATTACAAGTTTCGTTTTCTATGTATTTGTCATGTAATATAGTTACATAAAATTTATTGCATACTATCCCAAGAGTTCTAAACCAAACACATCATCATGTCGATATTATATTTTCGTTTTACAAGTTTCGTTTTACAGAATGATTATTTGAGGTATAAAAGCCTCTGGAACTATTTCAGAATTTTATTCCTTATTATGATTAATATATGAATTTTTATATATTCTGTAGTAAATAAATATGAATAAATACTTAAAGTGAATAATAAATTATGATAAAATCATGTATGTAATATTAAATATGACGCTACCGAATATATATTTTTCATAATTTTTGGAGTAGTATAAGTATTTTTTTCTAAATATTTCAATTATTGTGGAAATTACAGAAACTGTTTTGTTATTATTTGAACTTTGAGAAAATTATATGATGTATGGTTTTATATAAGAAACCGTCTGTGAAATATTGGGAATTTATGAATAACAGGAGCTATTTTTAACGATTTATGAGAATATTATGAAATTTACAGAAAATAATCTGTTAAGATTTGGATGCTATAAAAATTATGTGATGTTACTAACTTTCTGTACAAAATACTATGAATTTTGGAGGATTTATTGAAGAGCAGTAGTTATTTTGTTAAATTTTGGAAATATTGTGGGATTTATATAAAATAATCTGTTAGGAATTTGATGTTGTAAAAATTATAGGAAGCTACAAACTATTCAAATTATGTTTTATAAAATTTTGGTGATTTTGGACATCAGTAGCTAATCTCTATGATTTTTGAGAAATTTTGAAATAACTACAACTATTATGTGTAGTTAAAAAGATTGAGAAATTTTAGAGACCCAAAGGTGTTTCTATTTACAGTCAATAAAAACTAGAAAAATGTTTGAAGTATTGTCTAACACTGTGAACTATCTTGTTAGGTTCAAGTGAGAAGACACGGTGAGTTCATAGCCCCATTTTCAACCGTTTGGTATTCAGTAAAGTTTTGGGGGAAAAAGTATAATATTGGGTTGATGTATTGTTTTGAAAATATTTTTGTTTGCTTACTGTCATTTGCGACACAACCATTAGTTCGAATGAGGAACCGGTCAATAATATTGGTAGCGCTACTTAGGAGAATATTTGCACTAACCGGATGAGGGTTACTGCTATTTTCCTGCATCTAACCGAATGGGGGTTAGGATGTAATATTAGCTGATTTTATGATTATTTCGTGACAGTATGATTATGTTGTGAGCAGGTTTGGTTGTAATTGATACATCAACATAATATTTTGTCTGGATTAAACCTATGTTCTCACCAACATTTTGTTGACTGGTTTAAGTGTACTTTTTCAGAAAATGAGTAACACCTTTGATTTCAGCTTTGAGGTTCATGATGGTTGGGGCGAAGTCGTAGGACGGGTCTGTGTAACACTGACCGTCAACATCGTTGATGGAAGTATGTACGTAGACGCGCATTTTCATAGATTTTAGACATGCTGTAACTTAGTTGTAACTAATTACATCGAATTTTAGTATATTATGTAAAAAGATGTAATTCCTCAAGTATTAATAAAAGCATGTCTGTGTTATGTTTTATATTATAACTGTGTTTATTTCACTGTTAACAATGCACTCTGATAAAAGCTAGTCACATTCCACCCGTATCGTTCACGCTTCCACCGGGATGTGAAAGGTTGGTATCAGAGCCATTGGTTATAGAGAATTAGTTATTTTAAGTAAATAACTAGACTATAACCATAAGTTCAAAATATACTTTATGATTTTATGTGAAATTCTGTGATTTTATGATTAAACTACTAATAAAATTTTGATAAGTTATTTGACTAACTTTTTGTGAAATATTGTTAAGAAGTTGTGTAGTATGAATTCAGATAGATATCACTATGAAACCGATCCTTCAGAAGATCCATACCATAGCAGTCCTAAAGAAATAACACCTGAACCGGATGCTCAACAGGCTATGGATGTTACCCCAACAGAAATGGAGAACAAGACAAAAATTATGTTAGACGTGCACCAGTACACGTGGGAGGATATACAATTAAGACTCCTAGGAAAAAGATACTACGTGGACACAAATTTAAAGCTAAGCAATCTGAGGATCTAGAAAGACAACCTCCTGATTTTCCCAAAGATGAAGATAGAATTATTAAGCCAAAGTTGGATCAGGTGAAGGCAGCCCGACAGACTCTTAAGAAACTTAAGAAGATACAGCTAGGAATCTGGAAAATCCAAAAGGATATTAAAAAGCTCAAGATACCCAAGAAAAGTATCTTCACCAGGATCTGGAAATGGCTTAGCAGAAACTGAAAGTTTATAGTTTAACTTTTTAGAATATAAGAAATAAGAGCTTAACTGATATATGTATTTTTGTGGTAACATGTTTGTTTGAATTATGTTAAATAATTTTTCTGTTAAGATATTTATTTGCAATACTAACATTGAAATTCACTATAGTGAATCATGCCGCCAAAAAGGAACACTCAGCCTGTCAGGAGAACAGCTCGAGTGGGACGACCCAGGACCAGACTTGGGGAAGAAACACCCGTGAACCCTGATACAACTGAGAATGATAGGATATCTCAGATAGTAGCCCAACAACTGGAAGCTACCCTACCTACCCTAATTACCCAACTCCAACAAAATCTGAATATTGGAACTACCTTAAACCCACCAGCAGGGCCTGAAAATATGAATATAGAAGAAAGACAGGAAGAAGAGATTCTAAATGGAATTTCAAAGGGATGCTCCTACAAAACCTTTATGTCCTGTAGACCTACGGAATTTGATGGAAAAGGTGGAGCAGTACAAGCTTTGAGATGGCTAGATGACATGGAAGGAGTCCTGGAAATCAGCAACTGTGCTGAAAACTTCAAGACACTGTTTGCTTCCCATTCCTTTAAAGGAGAAGCACAATCCTGGTGGAAAATGGAGGTACACACTAGGGGTAGAAATGTTATGAATAAACTGAGTTGGGAAGAATTTAGAAATCTAGTGATAGAAAAATATTGTCCTTACAATGAGATAGAAAAACTAGAGGCTGAATTTTTAGCACTAGAGATGAAAGGGTCTGCACACCGGGAATATACTGATAGGTATAATGAATTATCTAGATTAGTACCACATTTAATAACCCCGGAATCTAAAAGAATAGGAAGATATATTTGGGGATTAGTGCCACAAATAAGATGACTAGTGAAATCTGCTAGAACCAAAACCTTCCAAGAAGCAGTAATTTTGTCAGGAAGTCTAACAGATGAAATGATCAGGAATGGATCATTAGGTCATCAACAGGTAGGAGAGAAAAGAAAATGGACTGAAAACCATCCTGGAAAAAGATTTGGAGAAGATTCCCAGAAAAGAGTAGCCCGACCTTCACCAAGAAACTTTCTAGGAACAACTCAAGGAAAGAAAGTAGAAAAACCACCACAGTGTAACATCTGTCAAAGATATCATACAGGAAACTGTATGACAGTGGTGTGTTATAATTGCAAAAGAAAGGGACACATTTCTAGAGACTGCAAAAACCCTACTAACCCTAAAACCGTCTACTTTCAATGTGGAAGTGAAAATCATTTCCGGAACGAATGTCCACAACGAAAGGGTAAGACTTCAGCTAACCAAAACAACCCTCGGGGAAGAGCTTTTGTGATACAAGCTGATGAAGCTCGTCATGAACCAGAAGTAGTTACGGGTACGTTCCTTATCAATAACCAGTACGCTAAAGTATTATTTGATACAGGAGCAACCCGCAGTTTTGTCTCACATACTTTTAGACCATCAATTAGTTCAACATCTGAAAAATTATATGATATTTATGTGATAGAATTAGCTGATGGTAAGATAATTGAAGCTGATGAAATTATTCCTAAATGCATCTTGAATTTAGATGAGTACTGTTTTGATATAAATCTGATACCTATTAAGTTAGGAGGATTTGATATCGTGGTAGGAATGGATTGGTTGAGTACAAATCATGTTGAAATCATTTGTGATAAGAAAATCATTAAGGTTCCTTTGGCTAAGGAAAACAAAATTCTCTGCATTTATGGTGATAAGCCAAATAATACTGTGAAACTGATTACTTGTGAAAAAGCACGAAAATACCTCAACAAGAATTGTTTAGCATTCTTGGCTCATATTGTTGATACAAAACTTGATAAGGAAAATTTGGAAAGTGTTCCTGTTGTAAATGAATATGCTGATGTGTTTCCTGATGAATTACCTGGACTACCACCTCCTCGTCAGGTAGAATTTAAAATAGAATTGATACCAGGAACAACCCCTATTGCCAAAACACCCTACCGTTTAGCACCAACTGAGATGAAAGAACTCATGACTCAGTTACAGGAATTATTAGATAAAGGATTCATACGTCCTAGTGTATCCCCTTGGGGAGCACCAGTCTTATTTGTTAAAAAGAAGGATGGAACCTTTAGAATGTGTATTGATTATAGGGAACTTAATAAGGTTACTATAAAGAATAGGTATCCACTCCCTAGAATTGATGATCTGTTTGATCAACTACAGGGATCCAGTTATTTCTCAAAATAGACTTAAGATCTGGATATCATCAATTAAGGGTACAGGAAGATGACATTTCCAAGACTGCTTTTAGAACAAGATACGATCATTATGAATTCCTTGTGATGCCATTTGGGTTAACCAATGCTCCAGCAGTATTTATGGACCTAATGAATAGAGCGTGTAAACCTTACCTAGATAAATTTGTTATAGTCTTCATTGATGACATTCTAATTTATTCTAAGAGTAAGGAAGACCACGAACAACACCTCAGGTTAACCTTGGAACTGTTACGAAAAGAAAAGTTATATGCAAAATTTTCCAAATGTGAATTCTGGAAAGAGAAGTACAGTTCCTTGGGCATATAGTCAACCAAAATGGAATTCAGGTTGATCCAGCAAAAATAGAAGTAGTTAAGAAATGGGAAATTCCAAAAACTCCGACAGAAATACGTCAATTTTTAGGTTTAGCAGGATACTACAGGAGATTTATAGAAAACTTCTCAAGAATAGCTCAACCGTTGACAGAATTGACTCAGAAAGATAAAAAGTATGTATGGGGAGAAAAAACAGAATGAGGCCTTTGAACTTCTTAAGAATAATTATGTAGTGCACATGTGTTAGCTTTACCTGAAGGAACAGATAACTTCATAGTCTATTGTGATGCCTCTCGTCAAGGCTTTGGATGTTTTTTAATGCAGAAAGATAAAGTAATTGCATATGCATCTAGACAACTTAGAGGTAGTGAAAAGAATTACACCACCCATGATCTAGAATTAGGAGCTGTAATATTTGCACTAAAGATTTGGAGGCATTACTTATATGGAACTAAGTGTATAATATATACGGACCACAAAAGTTTGCAACACATCTTTGATCAGAAGATGTTAAATATGAGGCAAAGAAGATGGGTAGAGTTATTAAGTGATTATGATTGTGAAATTAAGTATCACCCCGGGAAAGCCAATGTAGTAGCTGATGCTTTAAGTAGAAAAGAAAGAACAAAACCTCTACGGGTACGAGCAATGAAAATGGAACTACGCTCAGATTTGTTAAGACAAATCCGGGAAGCTCAAAAACAAGACCTGCTGAAACTAAAAGGACAAAGAAAAGACTTGAAAGAAGAAGCAGATGGAATTCTGAAATTCAACGGAAGAATCTGGATACCGGATAACAACCTAATTAGAACAACTGTTTTGCAAGAAGCTCATAAGTCAAGATACTCTGTGCACCCAGGAAATAATAAAATGTACAAAGATTTAAAAAGTCAATACTGGTGGCCAGGCATAAAAAGATCAGTTGGAGAATTTGTGGAACAGTGTGATGTCTGCTCAAGAATAAAAGCTGAGTATCAGAAACATTCAGGATATTTGCAACAACCAGAAATCCCAGAATGGAAATGGGATCAAATTACAATGGATTTCATAACTAAGTTACCCAGGACCAGAAATGGATACGACACAATTTGGGTTATAGTTGATAGACTAACTAAGTCTGCTCATTTCTTACCTATCCGTGAAGATTAAAGATTGAGAGATTAGCAAGAATCTACATTAAAGAAATTGTGTCTAGACATGGAATACCTGTATCCATTATATCAGATAGGGATAGCAGATTTATTTCTAGATTCTGGCAAACTTTGCAAAAAGCTTTAGGAACTCAAATAAACTTAAGTACAACTTATCATCCACTGACCGATGGACAGAGTGAAGAACCATACAAACCTTAGAAGACATGTTAAGGGCATGTGCTATAGACTTTGGTGGAAATTGGGATAGTCACTTTCCTTTAATAGAATTTTCATACAATAATAGTTATCACTCTAGTATTGGGTTAGCACCATTTGAGGCTCTATATGGAAGAAAATGTAGGTCACCTTTATGTTGGAATGAAATAGGTGATAGACAACTCACGGGTCCTGAACTAATCCAAGAAACTACAGATAAGATCACAGAGATTAAAAACAGGTTGAAAACAGCTCGTGATCGACAGAAAAGCTATGCAGACAAACGGAGGAAACCCTTAGAATTCCAAATTGGAGACAGCGTTTACCTAAAAATATCACCCTCTAACGGGATTTTCGATTTAGAAAATCCAATAAACTGAACCCTAGGTACATTGGTCCATTTAAAGTTATTGATAAAATTGGTCCTGTAGCATATAAGTTGGAATTACCACAGGAATTAAGTGAAATACACAACACTTTTCATGTATCTAACCTCAAGAAATGCTTAACCAATGAAACTCTGGTAGTGCCAATTCAAGAAATACAGGTGGATAAGAAACTGCATTTTGTGGAAGAACCAATAGCCATTGTGGGAAAAGAAATAAAGAAATTAAGAAGAAGTAAAATTCCCATAGTGAAAATTAAGTGGAATGCAAAAAGAGGACCAGAATACACCTGAGAAAGGGAAGATGAAATCAAGAAAAAGTATCCTCACCTGTTCAGAGGTAATAATTAATTGAGTTTTCTAATGAATTTCGGGACGAAATTCTTTTAACGGGGGGATAATGTGACAACCCTAAAAATATTTCATTATATTACGTCGAAAAATTTTATTAAGTTATGTTATAATCACGATTAATGTTATGTTGGTATATATATACGTATGCACGTTTACATGCATGCCTATATATTAGTAAATTACGTATGCATGTATGTTTTTACACCCGAAATTCACACATACGTGTATATATACATAAAAGTTTACGTGTACATGTTTACATACATACATGTACATGGAAATTTTTTGGAATGCAAGTATATATGTTTGGTATGTATATATATATATATAAAGCTCACTTATATATCTATCTACAAGTATATATATGTATATATGTACACATTTAATTAAACTAACATCAAACCTAAAACTAAAAACCCAAAGCACTCCGCCTTAAACCACTCTCGGTTAACACCTTATACCACCACCATATCACCCGATTACCACCCACGATATATCCAACGACCCATACCCTCGGTTCTATAGTTACCTCACCACCCGAAACCACCTTACCATAACACCACCGGATAACAACCACCACCACCCTCGGCCACTTTACTTAACCCACCACCACACCATCTTATCCTATCACCTAGATGTCCATGTGATTAAGTAACTTGTTCTATTTTACTATCTTCCCAAACCGCCACCTATGCTCCGATTTTTCTTGTTTTCACACCCAAACCGCCACCACATCATCTAACTATCACCACCACCCGCCACCCCATCACCTTAGTAGTATCACAAACCGCCACCTAAGATTCCTACCTTGACTAAACAAACTCATTCATACCATGAATACTTCTTAACATTCACACTCCAAAGTCAAAACTTATATGCCACCTTATCCCTATCTCTCGGTTGTCTCTCTAAGAAACCACCTCTAGCCTTTTCTCTTGACACCTAAGCACCCTACAAGCATGATTCATCAAAGCTATGTTCCATGAGGCGGTCGAACAAGGGGATATTTGCTAAACCAATTTGAAAACAAAACATTACTTGGTCTCTCTCTCTCGGATCGTTATATACACACCATCACCATCACTTTCTCTCTCGACAGCCACAATCAACTCAGCACTATCCTAATCAAACACTACCTTTCTGCCCCTCTCACCCCTCGGGTTCACTTAGCAAACACACCCCTATCACCAACCAATAACAACCGACAACAAATAACAATAACCCGTAACAAACAAACACCATCACACACCACCATCACCTACCATCATCATCCACCACTTTCACAGCCTTGTTCTCGAATTCAATAAGCTAAGATACTATTAAAATCATCATCACAAGGTATAAAATAATTATTGTTACATATATGTTACAAAACATATATATATATTGTTAGTTTTGGTATTTAAACACCAAAACCAATTTTGAAAATTATTATTTCATTAATCATAAGTAATGAGTTATAAAAACTCAGAAACTTATGATAAAAAGGTATATTTGGAATTTGCAAGGATTAAATCTTGTAATTATTTAAGAAAAATCAAATAAATATTAAACAAATGCAATTGTGGGAATAAACATTGAAAATTCTCACTTACCTACTGAAAAGTTAAACTGGAAGTTTTGATAAAGTTTTGATAAAGTAAATAATTTATATAAATTATTTTATAATGGAAAAATAGAAGAAAATATCAAAAATAGAAATAAATTTGGAAAATTTCTGAAAAAATTACAAAATGATTCTTTTGAGGTATAAAAGCCTCTGGAATTATTTTAGAATTTTATTCCTTATTATGATTAAGATATGAATTTTTATATGTTCTATAGTAAATAAATCAGAATAAATACTTAAAGTGAATAATAAATTCTCATAAAATCATAGATGTAATATTAAATAGGAAGCTACATAATATATAGTGTTCATAAATTTTGGAGTAGTATAATTATTTTTTTCTAAATATTTCAATTATTGTGGAAATTACAGAAACTGCACTGTTATTATTTGAACTTTGAAAAAATTATATGATGTATGGTTTTATATAAGAAACCGTCTGTGAAATATTGGGAATTTATGAATAACAGGAGCTATTTTTAACGATTTATGAGAATATTATGAAATTTACAGAAAATAATCTGTTAAGATTTGGATGCTATAAAAATTATGTGATGTTACTGCTTTTTGTACAAAATTCCATGAATTTTTGAGGATTTATTGAAGAGCAGTAGTTATTTTGATAAATTTTGGAAATATTGTGGGATTTATATAAAATAATCTGTTGGGAATTTGATGTTGTAAAAATTATAGGAAGCTACAAACTGTCCAAATTATGTTTTATAAAATTTTGGTGATTTTTGGACATTAGTAGCTAATCTCTATGATTTTTGAGAAATTTTGGAATAACTACAACTATTATGTGTAGTTAAAAAGATTGAGAAATTTTAGAGACCCAAAGGTGTTTCTATTTACAGTCAATGAAAACCCAAAAATATTTGAAGTATTGTCTAACACTGTGAACTATCTTGTTAGGTTCAAGTGAGAAGACACGGTGAGTTCATAGCCCCATTTTCAACCGTTTGGTATTGAGTAAAGTTTTGGGGGAAAAAGTATACTGTTGGGTTGATGTATTGTTTTGAAAAAATTTTTGTTTGCTTTCTGTCATTTGCGACACAATCATTAGTTCGAATGAGGAACCGGTCAATAATATTGGTAGCGCTACTTAGGAGAATATTTGCACTAACCGGATGAGGGTTACTGCTATTTTTCTACATCTAACCGAATGGGGGTTAGAATGTAATATTATCTGATTTTATGATTATTTCGTGACAGTATGATTATGTTGTGAGCAGGTTTGGTTGTAATTGATACATCAACAAAATATTTTGTCTGGATTAAACCTATGTTCTCACCACATTTTGTTGACTGGTTTAAGTGTACTTTTTTAGGAAATGAGTAACACCTTTGATTTCATCTTTGAGGTTCATGATGGTTGGGGCGAAGTCGTAGGACGGGTCTATGTAACACTGACCGTCAACATCTTTGACGGAAGTGTGTACGTAGATGCGCATTTTCATAGATTTTAGACATGATGTAACTTAGTTGTAACTAATTACATCTAATTTTGGTACATTATGTAAAAAGATGTAATTCCTCTAGTATTAATAAAAGCATGTCTGTGTTATGTTTTATATTAAAACTGTGTTTATTTCACTGTAAACAATGCACTCTGATAAAAGCTAGTCACATTCCACCCGTATCGTTCACGCTTCCGCCGAATGAAGTTACCCCGGTACTGTGGTCAGGCCACCGAGCACAATGTATGGGAGTCTATTTATATACTTCGGCCTAGTACCCGCTTTATGCATGACGGTGGGGTATAGCCCGTGGCATTGGCCCGAAATGCGAGGAAGATAAAGGTGAATGTACGTAAAGTATGGTAAGAAATGTAATGAATGATAACGATGACGTACGATGTTGAAGGAACGAAAGTTAATGAACGATGATGAAGATAATAATAAGATTATCTATTTGTACATATGATGTATGAGCACAAATAAAAGTAAAGAACGGTTTTGAATGATAAGTGAAGTATTTTATTTATAAACTAGAACTCACTAAACAATACTGACTTTTATGTATTTTTCAATTGGCAGGTGATTGTTGCTGAGGATGGCATGGGGCAGCTACTTGGCATTTTTGGGATGGCATCTATTTGTATAACAATGAAGTTTTTGTGTTGTAATGCAAATTATAATATTTTATAACAGTTAACTACATTGTATTATTTTGCAAAAGCGTTCATTAATATATGAAATGATTTAAAGTAATTTCCGTTGCGATGTCTTAATTAAATGTTTGTTTATTCGTTTTGTTCAATAGTAGTCCAACTGTGAGGTGCCCGGAAACAGAGCCTTACATCAATATATTCTATTTCTTCCTAGTTTGCTAATATGTGTGTATGACCACAGTTGAGCTACATCTCTTTTTTAAAATCCCTCATTAATTTATTAGGAAAAGTTTCGATACTCGGTGTTTCATCATCATTTTCCTTAAGGTAAATTTCTTTTTAGAAAGTTTTCTTTTTTGAGAAATTTTATCCTTCGATCCAATAGGTCATTCAAGATTTAAGTGTTTATTAGATTCATGAGTCATGCTTTTATTTCTTTGCTTGTTTGGTACTTCAATTTGAGCTAGGGCATTAGCAGCTGGCATGCGTGAACTAGCGGACCGATCACTAAGTGGGGATGCTCCCTCCAGCATGAGCGAACCTTTTCGAATTTACGAACTCCTTTTGTATCGATAAATAAATTGGGAAACTGATATGTAATTTCTTACAAATGTATTATCTTTTGAAGCTTTGTCTCATATTGTTTTGTCCTTTTAACAAGATAGTAACAATAAAGACTCACACCATGAGACACCATCTTGTTTTTTTTCTCCCTTAATGCCAGGTAATTTGCCTTATTAAAATGGCAATCAACAAAGCATGGCATAAAGACATCACATCGTAAAGGTTTAAGATATCTTATAATGAAAGTTGTTTCATATCCAACATATATTCCCAACCTTTTTCGAAAAGCTTATTTTTGTGTTGCCGCGGCGAAATAGGAAAATACACTACACATTCAAAATTAAGGTGGCAAATATTTGGGTCGTGACCAGAAACAAGTTGTAGAAAAGAGTACTTATGATTTTCACTTGGTCTCATATGATCTCAAATAGACATAAAAAATATTTTTTCTTATAACTAATGGTCTAGCTATTAATTACTAATATTTGATTACTGATTCAGCTAAATCATTTTACGTATACATAAGCAACAGGGTGTTCAATAACGATTCTCACAACATTCAATAATCATTAAATGCATTTGATGTAAATTCACGTGCATTATCAAGTCGCGTTCTTTTACTAGTGTAATCACAGATTTATGCTCATAACTTAATAACTTGACCAAGAATTTTAGCAAATGCTACATTATGTGTTGATAACAAAAAGACATGAGACCATCTACTTCATACATGTATCATGACCATGAGTTATCTAAATGGTCCACATGGTGGATAAATGAGGCCACATACATCACCTTGAATTATTTAAAGAAACACAGCTTATTACTTTTTAACTTTTAATAGCAAAGGTTTAGTACTTAGCTTTAGGGGTGTGCAATGGGCCAAACCCGGTCCGAACCAACTAGAATCGGCCCGAACTGAGGACCGAAATGTACAAGATTTAAGGACCAATAACCGGACCTTATAAAGATAGGTCGGTCTGGTCCAGTCTCGGGCCTAAGGGGTCAGTTCTACTAATTGGGTCGGGTCAGTTTGATAAAAGAATTATGCTGCTTTAGTGGGCTAGAACTGAACACACTAAATAAAAAAACATGATACTTAGAACACACTAAAACAATAATATGTAAAGCAAACTTACAAATAAGGAAATGTGTAATTTGAAAAAATATTTAATAACAAATAAAATCTTTATAATGAAAACAAATAATAAAATAAAAACACTAAGCTTTTTCATTCGATCTTTATTTACTCTTAGTAACGCACAAAACCGACGTTATCATAAATTTCTTAAAAAAGGTTAATTCTTGAATGGAACCACTTTCTTTTTTATTTGATCCTGATATGCAACGTTGACGTAAATTTTAGGTATTTTTTTATTTTTTTCATAATAACATGTTTTTTACTTTTTATATAATTTTATATATTAAATATTCTGACCCCCACGTCACGTCTTCTCCATCTTTACTTTCTTACATAAGAAAATTTAATTATGACTCAATTTGATCGTTTGGTGGTCCATGTGAGAAAAATATGCATGAGTGACTAAATTAAAACACTCTGGAAACTTGGTTAATTAATATTCCGTGACATTTTCCCGATGTATTTTATTCGATTATGGATCCTTTGATCTTTCAAGGGATGTTCATGTGAACCTTCTGTTAACATTTTCATAGATCTCGGCTGACCTAATCTGTCATGCTATAACTTGAATATCTCAAGATCACAAAAGTTAACTTTAACTACCTTGTGTGCTTGAGGCATATTAATATGTGTAAAATGCAAACCAGAATGGGAGTGTTAGCAATGTTTCTAATATGAGACTTTTGCTTGTAATATGCAAACATTTTTTTTATTTTCAACAATCACTGACTCCAGTATCATATCCATTATATTATATGTTTTTTATGCATAACAAGTTTCTTTTTGATCTTGGAAAAAATAAAACATTTTCTATTAAAACCTTTGTACAATCTGATAACACTAATTTAACACTTCCAACTCTTTTTTTCAAGTCTGTATGACCTAATATTGTATCAATGGTTATTTTTTTGTATTATTGTAAAAGAGCATATGTTGGATCTAAATATAATGTGTGTGGCTCTACTATATGCTATACATACATCTCTTGTATTTGTTTAGCCTTGTGCCTTGTGCTTTAATGAGATGTAATTTTAATCTCTAAAAATGAAGAAAATTAGTAAGTGTACAATGATGTTATTATGGAATTTTCAACAAGTCTATTCATTTAGTGAACATAAAACATGAAAAGAAATTAATTAAACATAATTAAATATAGTCATTATAAGAGAAATAAATTATTGTTGTATATAACTATTATGATCTAGCAACATATCTCTTAGAGTTTAAAGTCACCTATAAAAACTGAGTTATTTAGCTCAATGTTGACATCATCAAAGTTATCCATATAGTTCCTGTCAAACTTTTTTCATACATGCGGAGTTGTACGACAAGGTTTTGACAAGTGGTTTGTATTTTCATATGTAAAACATGATGTGTCATAATATTAGGAGGTACCAACTTTATTTTTAAATTTTTCCGGGTGGCTTGAATTAATACTTCTTTGATCACGACCATGACTACAATCACGACCAACTCCACGACCATGAGTATTATATCAATAATTATTGTTCCATACTCCTAGTATGGTTGCGACCATGAAAATAGGTTTTATCAAAACGGTCACGGCCACAACCTCGTCCATGGCTTTGTTCCCATTTATGTCCAGAGTTTTTGTTATCATAAATATTAACAACATTTAGTTCTGGAATTGTTAGTGAACCTGTGGGATTAATATGATGATTTTCATCGATAACTCGTTGTTTTTCAATGCTATAAAAAGATATGAAGTTAGATTAGAAAATTTCTCAAACTTTAGCAATTTATATAGGTTATGCATGAAATGTGGATGAAGTTTTCTCCGGCATATCTTTTCCAGTCATAATATCCCATCAAATCAGAGCATTGAGCATATTTTAAATACCACATTGACATATTCATTTACTTTTTAAAAATATTGAAACCTTAATTTGTTCAGTTCATTTATAGCAGCAGGAAATAAACTTTTCTTTTAATGATCGAATCTACTTTGTAAGTCTTTTTCGTAGGTTCTATAGATCATCGCAATATGAGTATTCAAATTGCAGCATTTCTTCAATGTGCTTATGCAAAAAGACATAAACTTTTGCTTTGTCTTGTTCTGAGCATATATTTACCACTTATGTTATTTCTAAGACACCCATAGATTTAATATGTCTTTTTACATGAGTTGTAGTCGGCATATAATCTTCTCCATTGATTTTAAGAGCTGGAAATTTAATTTTAGATAATTAAGCAAATAACAAGATAAAAACTAGAATATATATATATATATATATATATATATATATCAATAAACATTGAAAATAATAGAGCGATAGAGATATAAATAGATGCATAAATAAGAAAAGTTTAAATTTTTCAGGCGAAAGTTCAACAATGAGGATAAGAATTAAAATAAGTATTATGATAGCTAACAACAAAACCGGGTGTAACATCTTTAAAAATTATCTCGGGTACACTTAAAAAGTAGATAATCTATTTATTTTTAAGCATAAATAGATTGATAATTTTCAATTAATAGTAAAAATTATAACCGTATACAACGGCTATATAATCGTTTATAACAATTTAACATACAAGAGATTGGAAATAATTTTAGAAAAATAGATAATTATAAGATTAGGATATAAGAATTAGATTAGTTTACATAAAAGTTAGAGTGAATAAGAATAAAATTGTAAGGATAAGAATAAATTGTTAGTTCAAATAAACGTTAATAAATATAATTAAATATCAGTTACATAAGTAAAAATTAGTTGACACAAAAGAAAATATTAGTTACATATGAAAATTCCATCAAACATGCTATTATATTACTATAATTAACATACAATTATTGTTATAGTTTAAAACTTTATAGAGAATTGTAGTAACAAAAATTAGAGAAATGTATAACTTATGAAAATGTATACAATAGATACATTTTTCATATACATTAAAGTGATATTTATACTCTAAAAGATCAATTATTCTGGTAGACAAATAAAATTATCTGATAAACAAGTAGTATATTAAATTTATCTACAAGTTTGATAAAATGTTCCTTGATTTATTATGGTAATAATTCATAACAAATTTCCATTAGAAGTAGCATTATAATTGTTGTTTACATGACTTTTATTGCACATTTTAAAGACATATGAGTGTTTTTAAGTAGGGAAGTATTACAGAATAATAATTAAATTTTAAAATATTTAAATTAAGTTATTTATACATATTTTGTCTAAATTGAATCACTAAACTATTAAAACGAGTCAATATCGGATTTTTTTATGTCAAGAACGAAATGAAAGAGAAGATGAGGGGGTCAAGATTTTGAGTATATATAAGTATATTAAAAAAAACATGTTAGGTATATTACAAAATAAAAAAAAATACTAAAGCCATGTTAACACTTCACATCAACATAAAAAACAAATATTTCTAATTGTTACAAAGAGAAAAACATACTAAAATACATGTAAAAATATTTTATTTAAATAAAATATAAAAGTTAAGTACTTAATTAGAAGATTTTTTAATTTGAGTGACCTGATCTAATTGTGTAATCTTTTATTAATGTACAATTTTCTATATTTTAACGCTTGTTTAGTTGATACACAATAAGAATAAAGAAAATTTAGATTACAAGTTTCGTTTTCTATGTATTTGTCATGTAATATAGTTACATAAAATTTATTGCATACTATCCCAAGAGTTCTAAACCAAACACATCATCATGTCGATATTATATTTTCAACGCATGCCAATACTTATACGTGGGTGATAGTTCATATTTGAAGCAACCTGGCATAAGAAATATGGGCTAGAAAAATCGACTTAAATTTAAAACAAGTTAAGTGTTATTTTCGTCCTTAAATTTTGGTTTATTTTGTCACTAATTTTCATAAAAAAAATGGCTCCCTTCTAGGTCTCTCATTTTATTGTGATAGTAATTCATAATAAAATTCCGTTAAAAGTAGCATTATAATTGTTGTTTTAATGACTTGTTATTGCACATTTTAAAGATATATGAGTGTGAAAATGTTTTATTGTGAAGATAATATTGGGGTATATTGTTTGACTTTGAAGATAATGTTGGGGTATATTGTGAAAATGTGGACCAAGGGAATGTTGTCAATAAATGTAAAAAGGAATCCGGTATTAGTTATGGGGCCCGGCCCAATCCTGCCTATTCAAGCAGCATAGAGAAGACCAAGGCTGGTAAAAAGCCTAAATGTGTTGAGGACATCTTTGGGCTGGATCTGTTATTGGACTTAGAGGGTGATATTGGGCAGCAGGCTGATAGTGAAGAATCGGTTCTTATCTCTCAACATTTGTTAAACGAGAATGATGGTCACACTGCTCCTGTTACTTCTATCATTAAATCTGCTGTTACTATGAAGTCCCAAATGGAGACTGAAGTTGGAGCTACTATAATTTTGGGCGAAAAACTGGGTGCGAATTTACAAGACTCACACCAATTGATTCAAGAAGCGATTGACAATGAAGGAGTACAAATAGGTATGTCATGAATTGCCTTTCTATTAACATTTGTGGGGTTGGAAAACAAGGTAAAGCGGGTTGGATTAAGAATCTTAAACAGGTACATGGGATTTCATTCATGGGTTGTCAAGAGACGATGGTTAGTAACGTCTCTTCGAACTCATTGTCTGCTTTCTGGGGAGGTAATGGTTTTGACTTTGAATCAGTAGATGCGGTTGGTAATTCGGGTGGTTTAGTTTGTTTATGTGTGACAACCCTAAAAATATTTCATTATATTACGTCGAAAAATTTTATTAAGTTATGTTATAATCACGATTAATGTTATGCTGGTATATATATACGTATGCATGTTTACATGCATGCCTATATATTAGTAAATTACGTATGCATGTATGTTTTTACACCCGAAATTCACACATACGTGTATATATACATAAAAGTTTACGTGTACATGTTTACATACATACATGTACATGGAAAATTTTTGGAATGCAAGTATATATGTTTGGTATGTATATATATATATATAAAGCTCACTTATATATCTATCTACAAGTATATATATGTATATATGTACACATTTAATTAAACTAACATGAAACCTAAAACTAAAAACCCAAAGCACTCCACCTTAAACCACTCTCGGTTAACACCTTATACCACCACCATATCACCCGATTACCACCCACGATCTGTCCAACGACCCACACCCTCGGTTCTATAGTTACCTCACCACCCGAAACCACCTTACCATAACACCACCGGATAACAACCACCACCACCCTCGGCCACTTTACTTAACCCGCCACCACACCATCTTATCCTATCACCTAGATGTCCATGTGATTAAGTAACTTGTTCTATTTTACTATCTTCCCAAACCGCCACCTATGCTTCGATTTTTCTTGTTTTCACACCCAAACCGCCACCACATCATCTAACTATCACCACCACCCGCCACCCCATCACCTTAGTAGTATCACAAACCGCCACCTAAGATTCCTACCTTGACTAAACAAACTCATTCATACCATGAATACTTCTTAACATTCACACTCCAAAGTTAAAACTTATATGCCACCTTATCCCCTATCTCTCGGTTGTCTCTCTAAGAAACCACCTCTAGCCTTTTCTCTTGACACCTAAGCACCCTACAAGCATGATTCATCAAAGCTATGTTCCATGAGGCGGTCGAACAAGGGGATATATGCTAAACCAATTTGAAAACAAAACATTACTTGGTCTCTCTCTCTCGGATCCTTATATACACACCATCACCATCACTTTCTCTCTCGACAGCCACAATCAACTCCAGAACTATCCCAATCAAACACTACCTTTCTGCCCCTCTCACCCCTCGGGTTCACTTAGCAAACACACCCCCATCACCAACCAATAACAACCGACAACAAATAACAATAACCCGTAACAAACAAACACCATCACACACCACCATCACCTACCATCATCATCCACCACTTTCACAGCCTTGTTCTCGAATTCAAGAAGCTAAGATACCATTAAAATCATAATCACAAGGTATAAAATAATTATTGTTACATATATGTTACAAAACATATATATTGTTAGTTTTGGTATTTAAACACCAAAACCAATTTTGAAAATTATTATTTCATTAATCATAAGTAATGAGTTATAAAAACTCAGAAACTTATGATAAAAAGGTATATTTGGAATTTGCAAGGATTAAATCTTGTAATTATTTAAGAAAAATCAAATAAATATTAAAAAAATGCAATTGTGGGAATAAATATTGAAAATATTCACTTACCTACTGTAAAGTTAAACTGGAAGTTTTGATAAAGTTTTGATAAAGTAAATAATTTATATAAATTATTTTATAATGGAAAAATAAAAGAAAATAACAAAAATAGAAATAAATTCGGGAAAATTCTGATAAAATTACACAATGATTCTTTTGAGGTATAAAGCCTCTGGAACTATTTCAGAATTTTATTCCTTATTATGATTAATATATGAATTTTTATATTTTCTGTAATAAATAAATATGAATAAATACTTAAAGTGAATAATAAATTATGATAAAATCATGGATGTAATATTAAATATGACGCTACCGAATATATATTTTTCATAATTTTTGGAGTAGTATAAGTATTTTTTTCTAAATATTTCAATTATTGTGGAAATTACAGAAATTGTTTTGTTATAATTTGAACTTTGAGAAAATTATATGATGTATGGTTTTATATAAGAAACCGTCTGTGAAATATTGGGAATTTATGAATAATAGGAGCTATTTTTAACAATTTATGAGAATATTATGAAATTTACAGAAAATAATTTGTTAAGATTTGGATGCTATAAAAATTATGTGATGTTACTGCTTTTTGTACAAAATTCCATGAATTTTTGAGGATTTATTGAAGAGTAGTAGTTATTTTGATAAATTTTGGAAATATTATGGGATTTATATAAAATAATCTGTTGGGAATTTGATGTTGTAAAAATTATAGGAAGCTACAAACTGTCCAAATTATGTTTTATAAAATTTTGGTGATTTTTGGACATTAGTAGCTAATCTCTATGATTTTTTAGAAATTATGGAATAACTACAACTATTATGTGTAGTTAAAAAGATTGAGAAATTTTAGAGACCCAAAGGTGTTTCTATTTACAGTCAATGAAAACCAGAAAAATATTTGAAGTATTGTCTAACACTGTGAACTATCTTGTTAGGTTCAAGTGAGAAGACACGGTGAGTTCATAGCCCCATTTTCAACCGTTTGGTATTGAGTAAAGTTTTGGGGGAAAAAGTATACTGTTGGGTTGATGTATTGTTTTGAAAATATTTTTGTTTGCTTACTGTCATTTGCGACACAATCATTAGTTCGAATGAGGAACCGGTCAATAATATTGGTAGCGCTACTTAGGAGAATATTTGCACTAACCGGATGAGGGTTACTGCTATTTTTCTACATCTAACCGAATGGGGGTTAGAATGTAATATTATCTGATTTTATGATTATTTCGTGACAGTATGATTATGTTGTGAGCAGGTTTGGTTGTAATTGATACATCAACAAAATATTTTGTCTGGATTAAACCTATGTTCTCACCAACATTTTGTTGACTGGTTTAAGTGTACTTTTTCAGGAAATGAGTAACACCTTTGATTTCATCTTTGAGGTTCATGATGGTTGGGGCGAAGTCGTAGGACGGGTCTATGTAACACTGACCGTCAACATCGTTGACGGAAGTGTGTACGTAGATGCGCATTTTCATAGATTTTAGACATGATGTAACTTAGTTGTAACTAATTACATCTAATTTTGGTACATTATGTAAAAAGATGTAATTCCTCTAGTATTAATAAAAGCATGTCTGTGTTATGTTTTATATTAAAACTGTGTTTATTTCACTGTAAACAATGCACTCTGATAAAAGCTAGTCACATTCCACCCGTATCGTTCACGCTTCCGTCGGGATGTGAAATTATGGGACCCTAAAGTTTTTGCTAAAGATGTGGTGACAAAAGATCGCTTTTTTCTCCATTCTCTCCATGTATCGGGTTTGATTTTAGCCGGGTCGATTAGAGTTAATATGATTAATGTTTATGCGCCACAAACCAACGAAGGTAAAAGACTCCTGTGGCTGAAATTGTCTAATGTGATTAGTTTTAATTAAGGGTGGTGGATTGTGTTTGGGGTTTAATGCGGTTCTTGATCGGGAAGAAAGAAAAATTTTGATTTTTGACCCGGTATGTGCTCAGAATTTTAATGACTTCATAGATGTGAAAGCGGTTTGCGTGAGCACAATCTGAAGGGTTTTAAGTACACGTATATGGTCATTCGTAAAGGCGTATGTAAACTTAGCAGAATTGACAGGTTCTTGGTTTGTGATAATGTGTTCAACAAGTGGCCTAACGCGTGTGCTCGAATCTTAAAGAAAGAATTTTCTGACCATTCTCCAGTGGTGTCCTCGGTTAACGATTCGAACTTCGGACCTAAACCGTTTAGATTGTTTGATTCTTGGCTAGAGAGACCCGGTTGTATTGATGTTATAAATTCGGTTCAGGGTGGGTTGTCTAATAGAGGAAGCGCAGATATTAATCTTCTCAACAAGTTCAAATGTCTTAGAAGGCACCTTAGAGAATGGTTTGACACATACGGTGCAAAAGAAAAAGAGGAATAAGGTTTACTAAGGAAAGAAAAAGAAGACCTTGAGTTGTTATTGGAAAAAGACGATCTATACGAATCCGAGATTTGGACTTGGACAGAGTGCAACAAAGCTATTGAGGAAATTGAGTCCCGCAAGGCTCAAGACATCCGCCAAAAGTCTCGGGTCAAGTGGGCCTCCTTGGGCGATGAAAATAACAATTTCTTTCATGGCGTTGTCAACGGGAGAAAGGGGCAAAACTCGATTCCGGGTCTTATGATACATGGGGAGTGGGTCACAAAACCGTCATTGGTGAAGCTTGAAGTATTAAGTTTTTTCAGAAATCACTTCAAGGAATATGTGAATAATCGGCCGATTTTAACATGTTCAGGTATTAACAAGATTAGCGATCTGAATCGTGATTTGTTGGTGGCTTCCTTTTCTAGGCAAGAGATAAAAGACGCAGTGTTCGGGTGCATGTCTAACAAGGCTCCCGGCCTGGATGGTTTTAATTTCGTTTTATCAAGCGTTTTTGGGATTATTTTGAAGGGGATTTCGTTAATATCATGGTTGAATTTCATACGACAAGTTTGGTTAATGTGGGTTGCGGTTCATCTTTCATTACTCTCGTTCCTAAAACCAAAGCTCCTATGGGTCTTAAGGATTATAGGCCTATTACTTTAGTTGGGGCGATTAGTAAAGTCATTTCAAAAATTCTTGCTAATCGTCTTAGAAAAGTCATGGGCCAGATTATTTCGGAGTCTCAGTCGGCTTTTCTCTCGGGCCGCTTTATCCTTGACGGTCCTCTCATGGTCAACGAGATTCTTGATTTGTTGAAGTAAAAAGAAAAAAGCGTTCCTTTTGAAAATTGACTTTGAGAAGGCCTATGACAATGTCAATTGGCACTTCTTGTTGTCAATTTTATCTCAAATGGGTTTTCCTCCTTTGTGGTGTGAGTGGATCAAAGGCATTTGTTATTCCTCTAGAGCTGCAGTTTTGGTCAACGGGTCCCCTACCTTTGATTTTAGATGCGAGAAAGGCCTTCGCCAAGGTGATCCGTTGTCTCCTTTTTTGTTCCTGATTGTTATGGAAGCTCTTTCTTGGCTTCTTGAGAAAGCTAAACAGCTTGGGGTTTTGAAAGGGATTAACATTTTGCAAGATGGTTCGGATATCAATTAGCTTTTTTACGCAGATGACGCTCTCATATTGGGTGATTGGTCGAGGGATAACATTAGCAACATTGCTAGGGTCCTTCTTATTTTTTTATCTATGCTCGGGTTTACGTATTAATCTGCATAAGTCTAACATTTTCGGGGTTGGTATGGAGGAGTACGAGGTCGATTGTGACAACCCGGAAAATTCGTGATTTATTTCATATAGTATTTATGTGATTTTTATAGTACTTTTATTAATTTAATAATAATAATAATAATAATAATAATAATAATGATAATAATAATATTGTTATTAATAATAATAATTTATAAAAATTTATTAAACTTGGATTTAATAAAGTCCAGGGGTGATTTTGTAATTTTGGATACTTGAAATTAAAACTTTAATACATAAAATAATAACAATCAAAATTACAGGGACCAAATGTGTAAATTTGAAATTTACACCCAACCCCACCGCCCGTTTTCCCGATTCCCTCTCCGGCCACTATTCTGGCCGACTTCTGGCGAGACCAAACCACAAAATTAACATGGTTTTGACTCAATCAAAAGCTCCCGACACATTCGAGTGGGAGTTTCGAACTCGTACCCCACACTAATTTGAATATTACAATCGAATTGAGTGCGATTTATCTACCTAACACACTCGGCCGAAAGCTAGTCCACCACCGAGCACTAAAACACTAAATTAATCTAAATAATCGAGTATAAAGGATTGGTTATCTGCTCATAAACAACTACCATTCTCAAATTAGTCAGAAAACACACAAACACCATCACCGATCGTCATCTTCACAGTCGACCTGTTCTACGTGGTGTTCGACATCAATTCGAACTCAAAACAAGTAATTAAACATACCATTAAATTCGTTTTTACAAGGGGAACAATAGCCCTATGATTTCAGAGGCAATTGAAATCGAATTGGAGTTCAATTTGATTGATTTCAGAATTAGGGTTGTACGGATTTGGGAGGGTTCTTTTGTTGGTGTTTAAAGTCAAAGAGAACCGAGAACCATTGCGGCTGTAAGCTTTAGGTTCACCGGTTCAGTCTCCAATTGCCCAACTTGAGGTCACGGGTTCGAACCCGTGCACCTCCCATTATTTTTTTAAAACCTTTTTACAGCTTTTAAAAATATATAAAAATTCCCAAAAATTATAAAAAATTTTTTTATAAACTTCCTTTATTTTAAAAACATCTAAGTAATTTTCTATAAAATTTATTTATTAAAAACACCTTAAAAATATTTATAAAATATTATTTATATAAATAGCCATTTTTATAAAAATGGACTCTAAATAATAATTTAAATTATTAATTTATTATTGGATACTATATTATTTTAATTATGGATTAATTATGATAAATGTAGGAATTATATGTAATAATTTCACAAATTATTTACAAATACAATTATTATCATTATAATTATACCATTGTTATTATTAATATCAATATTGGTAATATTATTAATACATGGTGTTGTTGGTATATCAAATCGTGTGCGTCAAACCGAACCGACCCGAATCCGACCAAATGTAATTATTCGCGTTGAGCACATTTTAAAAACTTAATTACAATTAATAATAGGTGTTGATCATGTTTGGTCGTGCATTATTCGTTGAAGCTTCCGTTCATTTTATTACATCAACTCAAGGTGAGTTTATAGCCCCACTTTTACTTATATACTCTTTTAGGGGAGAGAAACATGCCGTTTTCATAAACGTTACATTACATTTGGATTTCTGTAATACTGCATATACATGATACTATGGTGTTATACTTTGCCTATCAGACCGTTAATATGGACTTAGCGAGGTGATTGTTAGTAGTACTACTGGGATTGACATACCCCACCCGGGCTAGTCGCGCTAGCACAACGTTCGTCTAACGGGTGAACGGTTAGCCTAATTACAAGTGTTGTGGTGTGTGATCCACAGCCAGGACAGCTTTATTATTTGATTACATGTCAGCTCGGTCGCGACTTCATACACATAATGATCATTATGGATTAGCTACCCACTATATGCTTTGATTACAAAGTCCGGGATTTTCATTACTGATACTTATTGGATTACATAATCCGGGATTTTCATTACTGATACTTATTGGATTACATAATCCAGGATTTTCATTACTGATACTTATTGGATTACATAATCCGGGATTTTCATTACTGATACTTATTGGATTACAAAATCCACTTACTGTTTTCTGATAAACCTGTGAACTCACCAGTCTTGTACTGAGATTTTGCATGTTTTCTCTCAGGACATTGATATGGCACGTTTAGGAGCACAGCATCTACCGCATGTCATTCCGCATTCACCACAAACTGTTTTCAAGATTTAATTTGCATTTACTTTACATAAATTGGATTGGACGCGTGTTTGCGTGTTCCAAAACTATTGTTAAATGTTTTACTGTATTCGCTTCCGCAGTACTTAAACATAATTGGTTTGTTTCATTATTATTAAGCAATCTATATGTTTTGTAATTATCGAGTCGTTTGGTGTAACTGATGCTTATCTGAGATCCTGGTTATGTCACACGCCTGACGGTAAAACCCCATTAGCGGATTTTGAGGGTGTGACAGATTGGTATCAGAGCATTAGTTATAGCGAACTAAAATGGACTTTGCATCTCATTTGCATTGCATTTTAGACTATAGATGGATTTGCATTAGTTACACACACATAGATTTCTAAACTATGTTTACTTAATTTGGTTGCCTGAAAACTTTTGCTTTAACATATCCCTGTGCTGTGAGTCACGGGAGGGTTTGTGTGCATTTGATATCACCTAAATGTTCTTCATGACTTGTGTGACACATAGACACCTGTATTCTGGATTTCCTGGCAAAAGGCCTTCGGGCTAAGGCAAGCGTATCGTATAAATCTCATTGCGAGACCAGTTATGCTTACCTGGGGATTTCTGGGATGAGTGATAAACTATGGTCAATACACAAGTCCATAAGACAAATGGGTCAAGTATATTAAGTCTACGGATTTAATATTACATGTATGTTCCTCTAGGCCTGTTTCTAGTCTCTATACCTGATTCTATACATATGTGCTTGATGAATCTGGATAATACTATGATGTTAACTTGGGGTAGGTAAAGCTAAGGGTGAACATGCAAGGCAAATTACCATTACGGGTGCACACGTAATTGCAATTCGCCGTGCATGAGAAGTCTGGCCACTCTTACCATGAGATAACGATCATGAGTATTACAAGTTTCTATTCTATACCCTAGGGTGCTAGGATCATAATTCTAGTAAGACCTTGTTAAGGGTAACAAAACATTACTAACACTTGCTATTACTTAAGTCCTGTCCTACTTAGAGCCTTCATGATATTTCCAATCATGACATTAATTTTATCTTCTAAGAGACATTCCTCCACTTAGCATTTCAAGGAACTGATTGAATACTTTAAGTGCATTATTGGTTATGATTACATAGCCTGTCTTACAAACTATCTATGGTATATTTATTTAAGAACGTTGTGGGCATTATATCACATATTAGTACTTTGAGAAGACCCTCGATAATCACACCCTATCAATATTTGTTTGACTTATATTTTGTTTGGATTAATAAGGGCTTTATAAGAACTCTCTTAAGGACTTATGTTGTTAACCCAACTTTTATTCCATGCGTCTGTCGATGTTGCATTTGCTATATGCGCCCTTACTCACAACTTATTGGATTGAGTCTTGAAAGACAAAAACGCCGGCTAATACGACATCAGTAGACAAGAGACGCGACATACTCTAATAATACTACTTCATCGGATTTTAGATTATTGTACATAGATTCCTTCGATCGCTCCTTGATCAAGTGAATTCCTTCTCAATCGTTTCCTTTGTACAACTCCGGTTAATTAACTCTTCGTTAATAACCATATCTTTGATACTCAAATCATGGATAACACTCTGTACTTGACAAGATTATCGGGAATTGAACAATTTGACTGTTAAGAACCGATACCCCCTTCTCAGGATCGATGATCTTTTCGATTAGTTGCAGGGATCAATGTACTCCTCAAAGATCGATCTTCGATCGGGCTATCATCAATTGAGGGTTCGAGAAGATGACATACCGAAAATATTGTTTAGAACTCGATATGGACACTATGAGTTCTTGGTTATGCCGTTCGGGTTGACCAACGCACCAGCTGTCTTCATGGATTTGATGAATCAAGTATGCCACGTGTTCACTACAGGGCAAGGCACTAACCTGGTGGAACACCCAGGTTCAAGCTAAGTTAAGATAA
Organism: Flaveria linearis; assembly: GCA_024085815.1. Taxonomy (NCBI): domain Eukaryota; kingdom Viridiplantae; phylum Streptophyta; class Magnoliopsida; order Asterales; family Asteraceae; genus Flaveria; species Flaveria linearis. The sequence goes on from CM044006.1 coordinate 51,831,973, forward strand.
GTTCAAACAGGATAAGTTCAATTGATGCAAATGACTTAAGATAAGTTCAAAGCCTTGGTGATTGAGTACTATTACCTAAGGAATAAAATGTAAAAGTTAGAATGGTAATTCTAAAATCGTGCAGTAGTAGGGTTAGGTCGTGCTCTTTATACTGACAAACTCCCTGAATTGACAAAGCTGATGTCATACCTTATGACATTAGACCAAATAGAATTAGGAAGGACACTGGGAAAATCTAGTGAGTAGTAGAAAGAAGTTGGAGGGTCGGACAAGTAATCTAGCGGTAAGGTAGACAAGAATGCCAATGTTGTGAACCTAGCTATGTTGGTTAATAAGATTAAGCTAACATGCGTTAAACGGGGAAATTAAGAAGGTTGGAGTTCCGACCATTACCATAAGTGTGCCCTAGGTCGCTTAAGACCCCAGGACAAGTTAGAAACAATCAGAATTAGGAAATGGCTATAGCTAGAAAGTAAGAACAGTTAAATTATGGAAATAAAGGTCATATAAGTCAAGGTAATACATCACGCGGTCATACATTTACGACTGAAGCAAGCCACATTCGACAAGACTAAATGTTGTTACATGTACGTACCTTATCATCAATAGCTACACATCTATTTGATATCAGGGTTGATAATAAGCTTTGATTCTTCTGGAATTATTCTTTAACTTAGCATTAACCCTAGCTGCTTAGAAATTATCTCTAGACACGGAGTGTCAGTGTCTATTATCTTTGATCGTGATGCAAGATTTACATCTATCTTTTGGGATAAACTTCAGAAAGCTCTAGGCACTCGCCTAGATATGAGCACAGCCTATCCTATCACCCTAAGAAGGATGGTCAAAGTGAAAGAACCATACAGACTCTTGAGGATATGCTTAGGGCTTGTGTTATTGATTTTAGAAAGAACTGGGAAGGTCATCTACCTTTGGTAGAGTTCTCATATAATAATAGCTATCATTCGAGCATCAAGGCGGCACCATTCGAGGCCTTATATGGACGTAAGTGTAGATCACCGCTTTGCTGGGCAGAAGTTGGAGATAGTCAACTTACTGGCCCAGAATAGATCTTTGAAACTCATGAGAAAATTGTCCAGATAAGAGAACGCATGGCTGCTGCCAGGGATCGCCAGAAAAGCTACGCTGATAAATACCACAAGCCACCTAAATTTCAGGAAGGAGATAAAGTTTTGCTAAAGGTATCTCCCTGGTAGGGAGTTATACGCTTTGGGAAACGAGGGAAATTGAACCCTCGCTACGTGGGGTCTTTTGAAATTGTCAGAAGGATCGGCCCAGTAGCCTATAAATTAAATCTACCTGCTGAACTTGGTGGTGTGCACAATGTATTCACGTAACTAATCTAAGGAAGTGTTTATCCGATGAATCACTTGTTGTGTCTCTAAAAGAGGACTCTGAAATTATGTTGTGTCCTTACTTTGATGAATCTCTATTCGTTTCGATAAATGGTTTTCAATTGTTTGTTTTGTAAAATTTCATCCTCTGGCTTTAGGGTGATTTCCTTATCTTAAGGATTGACTTTAACTATTCTCATTGGAACTTACATTTCACAAATGACATGATCTCACCAAAATAGGATTAAAATCCGCACTTTGGGTGACAAATGACAATCTTCGATTGTTTTTTTGTTATTATGAAATTCAATTATTAAGATGGGCATGAAAACCATACCTTGATGACTAATCCCGTTACTTGATCTTCAACTTACCATGGTTGTAATCAAGTGATGAAAAGCATGAAGTAACTTGAAGGGTGAATCAATGTTGGTGATTCGACCTATCAAGCCAAAGCATGATCTCTGAACCTGAAAGGAGACCCAATCGTTTTAGGCTGATTTTTTTATTCTAAGCTTGGAGCACTTAAATTCTTAAATCGATTTCTCTCCCTTTATCCTCATGTTTTGACCTAGCTATATGGAATCATTTATTCCTTATCTATATCGACTTTCATTTTGAGCTATCATCAAAACATGATGGTGCGATGGTAGCCTTCCTAAACAAATCTCTCTGCTGGAGATATTATCAACTTGTGTTCATGACTTTCTAGTCATACCAATGTTCTCAGCTGTGCTTATGGTTTGTTGAACTGCGTATGTAAACTTACTTAGATATTGCTACCTTGCAAAGCATGTTTACAAATATCTTTCCTATTGTTCGAGTCACTTCTTGAATCGCTTTTGAATCCTTAACCTTGAAAATCATTAAAATTCTATCTTGGATTTAAACAACAAGACTCGTTATTATCCTCATTGTGATGTGGATATAAAGGTTCATAAACCTTCGTAACTTGTAGACATGGGTTTGGTCTAAAGGAAAAGACGTAACTTGGTATGTGTCCAAGTGTCTTATCTTCACAAGTGACAGGACCTAAATTCGTGATCCTATTGATCTCTTGTTTAACTTTCCTTGCAACTAAAATGCTTCTTATCTTAGAGGTCATGATGACAATTGTTGCATTATAGACCGTTGTCGTGAACTCATTCCAAGATCTTCGCATAGCGTATTATTCTTAGACCGATGGTTGGTCAAAGGAGAAATACATATTCACAAGATATGCGTTAAGATCGTTTCATATGGTGACGTTTGGAATTCTTAAATTCCGACGGATAACCTTTCTTATCTTTGTTAGTCTTATCTTGATTTCTAGACATCACCTTACCACGAAATTATATTCTGAAAATTTAAACAACTAAAGCATAACAAAATTCCGATTGACAGAGTTCGGTGGAACTCCCGGCGTGGTCCTGAGTTCACTTGGGAACAAGAGGACGAAATGATGCGCAAGTATCCTAACCTGTTCAGGAATGTTACCAGTACATCTTAATTTTCGGGACGAAAATTCCTCTAACAGGGGGATGATGTGACAACCCGGAAAATTCGTGATTTCTTTCATATAGTATTTATGTGATTTTTATAGTACTTTTATTAATTTAATAATAATAATAATAATGATAATAATAATAATATTGTTATTAATAATAATAATTTATAAAAATTTATTAAACTTGGATTTAATAAAGTCCAGGGGGTGATTTTGTAATTTTTGAAACTTGAAATTAAAACTTTAATACATGAAATAATAACAATCAAAATTACAGGGACCAAACGTGTAATTTTGAAATTTACACCCAACCCCACCGCCCGTTTTCCCGATTCCCTCTCCGGCCACTATTCCGGCCGACTTCCGACGAGACCAAACCACCAAATTAACACGGTTTTGACTCAATCAAAAGCTCCCGACACATTCGAGTGGGAGTTTCGAACTCGTACCCCACACTAATTTGAATATTACAATCGAATTGAGTGTGATTTATCTACCTAACACACTCGGCGAAAGCTAGTCCACCACCGAGCACTAAAACACTAAATTAATCTAAATAATCGAGTATAAAGGATTGGTTATCTGCTCATAAACAACTATCATTCTCAAATTAGTCAGAAAACACACAACACCATCACTGATCGTCATCTTCACAGTCGACCTGTTCTACGTGGTGTTCGACATCAATTCGAACTCAAAACAGGTAATTAAACATACCATTAAATTCGTTTTTACAAGGGGAACAATAGCCCTATGATTTCAGAGGCAATTGAAATCGAATTGGAGTTCAATTTGATCGATTTCAGAATTAGGGTTGTACGGATTTGGAAGGGTTCTTTTGTTGGTGTTTAAAGTCAAAGAGAACCGAGAACCATTGCGGCTGTAAGCCTTTGGTTCACCGGTTCAGTCTCCAATTGCCCAACTTGAGGTCACGGGTTCGAACCCGTGCACCTCCCATTATTTTTTTAAAACCTTTTTACAGTTTTTAAAAATATATAAAAATTCCCAAAAATTATAAAAATAATTTTTATAAACTTCCTTTATTTTAAAAACATCTAAGTAATTTCTATAAAATTTATTTATTAAAAACACCTTAAAAATATTTATAAAATATTATTTATATAAATAGCCATTTTTATAAATATGGACTCTAAATAATAATTTAAATTATTAATTTATTATTGGATACTATATTATTTTAATTATGGATTAATTATGATAAATGTAGGAATTATATGTAATAATTTCACAAATTATTTACAAAAACAATTATTATCATTATAATTATACCATTGTTATTATTAATATCAATATTGGTAATATTATTAATACATGGTGTTATTGGTATATCAAATCGTGTGCGTCAAACCGAACCGACCCGAATCCGACCAAATGTAATTATTCGCGTTGAGCACATTTTAAAAACTTAATTACAATTAATAATAGGTGTTGATCGTGTTTGGTCGTGCATTATTCGTTGAAGCTTTCGTTCATTTTATTATATCAATTCAAGGTGAGTTTACAGCCACACTTTTACTTATATACTCTTTTGGGGGAGAGAAACATGCCGTTTTCATAAACGTTACATTACATTTGGATTTCTGTAATACTGCATATACTTGATACTATGGTGTTATACTTTGCCCATCAGACCGTTAATATGGACTTAGCGAGGTGATTGTTAGTAGTACTACTGGGATTGACATACCCCACTCGGGCTAGTCGCGCTAGCACAACGTTCGTCAAAAGGGTGAACGGTTAGCCTAATTACAAGTGTTGTGGTGTGTGATCCACAGCCGGGCCTGCTTTATTATTTGATTACATGTCAGCTCGGTCGTGACTTCATACACATAGTGATCATTATGGATTAGCTACCCACTATATGCTTTGATTACAAAGTCCGGGATTTTCATTACTGATACTTATTGGATTACATAATCCGGGATTTTCATTACTGATACTTATTGGATTACATAATCCGGGATTTTCATTACTGATACTTATTGGATTACATAATCCGGGATTTTCATTACTGATACTTATTGGATTACATAATCCGGGATTTTCATTACTGATACTTATTGGATTACAAAATCCGGGAATTTCAATACTGATACTTATTGTTTTCTGATAAACCTGTGAACTTACCAGTCTTGTACTGAGATTTTGCATGTTTTCTCTCAGGACATTGATATGGCACGTTTAGGAGCACAACTTCTACCGCATGTCATTCCGCATTTACCAAAAACTGTTTTCAAGATTTAATTTGCATTTACTTTACATAAATTGGATTGGACGCGTGTTTACGTGTTCCAAAACTATTGTTAAATGTTTTACTGTATTCGCTTCCGCAGTACTTAAACATAATTGGTTTGTTTCATTATTATTAAGCAATCTATATGTTTTGTAATTATCGAGTCGTTTGGTGTAACTGATGCTTATCTGAGATCCTGGTTATGTCACACGCCTGACGGTAAAACCCCGTTAGCGGATGTTGAGGGTGTGACATCGATGATATGATGAAGTTCCTTGGTTGTAAAAGTGGCGGTATTCCTTTTACTTACCTTGGAATTCAAATTGGGGCTAAGATTTCGTGCATTCATAATTGGACCCGGTCATTGAAGTCATTAAGAACCGTCTTGCCTCTTGGAAAGCTAAATCCCTTTCTATTGGCGGTCGCCTTATTCTCATTAAATCGGTTTTAGAAAGCTTACCTATCTACTACTTTTCTCTTTACAAGGCTCCTAAGGCGGTGATTGATTAGATTGAAGCTATTATGAGACGTTTTGTGTGGGCAGGTGCTCATGTTGAAAGGAAGATCCCGTGGGTTGCGTGGGAGACGTTCACTACTCTAAAAAAGGAGGGGATTGCCTTCGGAAAAAAATTATTTTGGGATGTCATGGTTCGAGTAGACCTTGGGCTATGTTGCCATGTAAGGCTACATCTAATGGGTGTTGGAAACAAATTGTTAAAGTTGGAGAATCAAAGTCAACGAACGGTTCTCCTCTTAACTCTTTTTTCAGCGGTGTTTTTGGCGATGGAAATGCTATTAGCTTCTGGTGTGACAGATGGCTGATGGAAGAGCCGCTTAGAGTTGCCTACCCCAACCTCTTTAGACTTGAAAAAAATAAATAGGTCAAAGTTTCTACGCGGCTTCGGGTTGTTAATAATGAAAAAACATTGGCTTGGGATTGGAAAAAACAACCAGAATTGGCTGCTGAAGTTTCAGAGCTGTTCCAGCTCCTTCCGGGCATTCATGATTTTGCGTGGAAGGGTGGGACAGACGACTGGAAATGGAGCCCAGCTTCGGATGGTCTGTTTTCTGTCAGAGATGCTAAACGGCATCTAACAACGCATTGGGGCATGGTTCGATAATAAATTGGAAGGTTTGGGTTCCTTTCAAATGCAAAATTATGGTCTGGAGGGCTGCGCTGAATCGGCTGCCGACGGTTGCTGAGCTAATGAAACGCGGGTTAACATTCAACAGTCTCAGTGTGCTCTATGTGGAGATGTTTTAGAGTCAGCTAATCATTTATTTACTGGTTGCTTTTTCTCTCTAGAGGTGTGGAATCGGATTGAGGCCTGGTGCAAGTTAAGTCCCAATTTTTTCTTCGATGTGCTGGACGTTTTAAAAATGCCGAAAGATCAAGCCAAAACCAAGAAAGCAAAGCAAGTTTTAAGAGGTATTGTATATACTACTATGTGGACGATTTGGAATGAGCGCAACAGCTGCATCTTCAATAACAAGCATCGGAGGCCGATTGAGATTGTAGAATTTGTTAAATTTACTTCTTTCTTTTGGATTTGTAATAGGTCTAGATGGAAAGACGTAGATTGGTCTACGTTGTGTAAGTATCCGTTGGATTGAGGTTGTTCCGTTTGTGTTCTCGCAGGCCTTTCGTTAGAGGTCCTGTTGAGTTCGTTTTTTGAATGAAATGTTCTTTTAAAAAAAAAAGATATATGAGTGTTTTAGTAAGAAAATGTCATAGAATAATAATAATGTTTCAATTAAGTCATTTATGCATATTTTGTCTAAATTAATTAGATCATTAAACCATCAAAGCGAGTCAATATCAGATTTTTTTTGTGTCAAGAATGAAATGAAAGAAAAGATGTGGTGGTTGATATTTTCAATATATATAAGTATATTAGAAAAAACATGTTAGGTATATTAAAAAATAAAAAAGTTATAAAATCCACGTCACCGCTTCACATCAACAAAAAAAGAAAAAAACTTCTAACTGAAACAAAAAGAAAAACATGTTAAAACCTTTTATTTAAATAAACATGAAATTTGAGTGACTTAAGTAGAAAATTTATAAACTTGAGTAACTTAATCGAAATATCTAATCTTTTATTAATGTAACTTTTTTGTAATCTTTTAACGCTTGTTTAGTTGATTAAACAATAAGAATAAAGAAAATTAAGATTACAAGTTTCGTTTTCTATGTATTTGTCATGTAATATTATAGTTACATAAATTCATTGCATACCATCCCGACAATTCCATCAGGTCAAACACAGCATCACGCCGGATATTATATTATCAACACATACCAATACTTATACGTGGGTGATAATTCATATTTGAAGCAACCAGATAAGATATGGGCTAGAAAAATAAACTTAAATTTAAAACAAGTTAATTGTTATTTTCGTTAATTGTTGTTTTGTTTTGTGATTTTCATCTAAAAACATTTTTTCTCCTTCTAGATCCTCACTTTTTTAGACAAAAGTTGTTATTTTCATTGTAATAAAAATAAATATAGCAACTTTTTAAAAAGTCAATGACCTAAAAAAAACTTTTTGAATGAAGTTACAAAACAGAATAAAAATCAATAAACAAAAATATTAATTAACTTTAAAACAGGACCCAAATGTTTTTTCCCCTTAAGTTTATGTCATATTTGCCATTTCGTTACTTATGTTTCATTTTTATTGTTTCGGTACTCGTATTTCAAAAAAATTATCAAAATGGTCATTCCATTCAAATCCCTAGGTAACGTCTGTTACCACCGGGGGCAAATATTGTCATTTCTTTTATTAAATTACTATTTTCGTCCCTGGTTTCGTATCACTTTCGTCATTTCAGTAACTCGCGATCAATCACATTCACGTTCATCTTTTCTTCTTCTTCAGCATGATCCATCCAACTTTGCAAAAGGTTTGCAATTCTTCCCTTTAGATTATTCATATGCATATATTCTTATGCTATTTGGTACTAGAGGTGCACAAACTGGTTTTTTTTTTTAACCCGGTTCGGGTTGGACCCGGTTCGGGTTCGGTCAACGAAATCGGGCCCGGTTTTTGACCAAGAACCGGTTCGGGTCGGAACCGGTTTTCAAGCCCGGCAAACCCAACCCGGTTGGAACCGGTTCGGGTTGTGTCACACCCTCAAATTCCGGGTCTGGAATGTATCACGGAGGGGTGAGCAAACAGGATCGAACACAGTAGTTACACATGAGATGCAGTTATCTATATGATAAGTTTTAGATAATCAATCCATTAATATTCAGAGCATTAGATATTATACGCAGCGGAAATAAATATATATATTGATTCTTAACAATACTTCTAATCATGTCTTGTTAATAACCAATATGTATCTGGAGCTCTTATATGATCCTACGTGCTCGTCCAAAGCTCCTAATAGATACCTGAGAATACATGTAAATTAAGTGTCAACACAGGGTTGGTGAGTTCATAAATAAAACATAATGATAAATCGTCAATTATCATCCAAAGAAAGATTTACTTTGTGAAGATACGGAACCCTTTTATAAGGTGAACCCGCTATCCCACATACTTACTAAGTACAAGCCCAACAAATCCTTCACATAGGATTTGCCCATGTATCATAGTTTATTTGCATATGGATAGCCTGTCGGAACCCTTTTATAAGGTGAACTCATTATCCCACACACAAGCATAAAGCACCATCATAGTTCATAAAACAAAAAGGGCATGTTTCATCCCAAGAACAGTAAGTAATATCACAAATAAGATTCCAACTTAAAAGAGCATGCCTCATCCCAAAACCAAAGTAAAAAGGGAAACACAAGAACTCACAGAATAATCTGAAATTTCAATCACGACATGTATTCCAGCCCCAAAATATTTAAATCATTAAAAAGGGGGACAATTACGAACTCACCTCAGTCATTGTGTGGTATTGACAACCTAGTAAATTCCTGCTAAGGAATTATATTTCACGTCAGCAAACAGATACAAATCCAAAACCTAAATAAGTTAGATCTTGAACCTGGTGTTCAATTGATCTAGGATTTGGTTCTCGGGGATTTGTCGTAAACATATAATTAAATCATTTAATTATTTTTGTTAATAATTAATGATTTATATAAAATTTAATTAGTTTAATAATGATTTTGACATATCATTATATTCTAATTAAATTATAGACGTTATATAAACATATAAGTTTATATTTAATTTTTGTAAGATTTTATAAATATTTAAATTTATAAAATTTACCTTGTATTTATATTATCAAAATAAGTCCATAAAATATTATAACATCCATTAATAATTTGATTGTTATATTTAAAAACCCATTTTTGTATGGATAACAATTTATAATACATATAATAATTATTTACATAAATAATTAGGGTTTTTAAATAAATAAGTTTTCTACAATTTTTATGATTTATCATTAATTAAAAATGATATGGTGTCCAATAAATGGATTAATACTTTTAATCATATATTAAAGTCTATTTTTATAAAAATAGTTATTTATAACATTTTTAAATATTATTTTATAAATTTTATTTAAGGTATTTTTTTTCATTAAATAATTTACAGAAAATTAATGAAAGGCTTTAAAAATAACAGGTGTTTTTAAAAATTATTTTTATAATTTTTAATACTTTTTATTTATTTTTTTTTTAAAGTCATTAAAAAGCCCTAAAAAAATATTGGGAAGTACACGGCTCGAACCCGTGACCTCCCCCTTCACAACCCCGTGCACAACCAGTGAGCCAAAGGCTCCAATCGCAACAGAACACGGTTCCATTTAAATTTAAACACTTAAACCCAGTTATCCCCAAATCAAGAACCCTAGAACACAATTCGATCAAACTGATGTTTGATTCGATTATGTTAATGCATGAAATCATGGGGCTTTTGTTCCCCATGATAAATCGAACAAATTGATATAATTAATTTACCAGAAGAATGCTCGATTGATGGTGATCCTTTGAAGAACAGTCGCGACAGAGGGATAAGCTCAATTGCTATCCAAATGATGTTGATAATCGAATTCCTCTCACAGGAAGCTTTTAATAGCCTAAATGGTCGAAAGCCCTATCTTAATTTCATGAAATTAAACTCATAAGACAGAGATCGATCGTGTTGCAGGTCGCGGTAATGGGGGAATCGAATTGGTTGTTTTCTGAGTGTTTCAGATCAAATGAGACCCGAAGGAAGTTTTTAAATGATAAAAAGGTTGATAGTGCGCAATCAATTCGATTAATAATATTGTTCAGTGCCCGGTTTGTTGGTTTGGTCGGCCGAACTTTCGGTCGAAGTGGAAATTCCACTAAACGTAATCGATTATTCAAATTGCAAGGGTCCACGAGTTCGGTTCAAGCACGATATAGTGTCGGGCATTTAATTTGGTTGAACATTCGCGCGGTTTTGGCTGTAATGGCTCGCCGGAGCCGCGCCGGCGGCGAGAGTCCGGTGACCGGAATCGGGGAGAGAGAAAGAGAGGTTTTAAAAATATTTACATAAATAGCCCCTGAGGTTTGTTGTGTTTATTATTTTATGTTCAAACTATTTGTTTGAAGTTTCAAACTTGGCAAAACTGCCCCCTGGACTTATAAATCCAATTTTAATAAATTATTAACATTATTTTTAATAATAATATTGTTATTATTATTATCATTGTTAACATTATTTTTAATAATAATATTATTATTATTATTATCATTGTTTTTATTATTATTAATATTATTCAATAATAATAAAAAAAATACCAATCACCTAATTATTATATTTATTAAAAAAAATTTCCGGGTTGTCACATCATCCCCCTGTTAGAGGAATTTTCGTCCCGAAAATTAAGATGTACTCGCAACATTTTTTTTTTTGAACAAGTTAGAATACTTGTATATCATTTCGTCCTCTCATTCCCAAATGAACTCAGGACCACGTCGGGAGTTCCATCGAACTTTGACAACCGGAATCTTGCTCTGAATTTAAGAAAACTGGGTTTTTCGATTAAATTCAGCAAGACACGAGTACTAAGGAGACAAGTATCTAAGTTTAAGCATATAACTTCTTAATCTTAGTCAATCTCTAACTAAGGCAATTTACTTCGTGCAACTATTGTGTGTGGCTATAGGCTAGATGCAATTCCTAACTCACTATAACCAATGGCTCTGATACCAATCTGTCACACCCTCAAATTCCGGGTCTGGAATGTATCACGGAGGGGTGAGCAAACAGGATCGAACACAGTAGTTACACATGAGATGCAGTTATCTATATGATAAGTTTTAGATAATCAATCCATTAATATTCAGAGCATTAGATATTATACGCAGCGGAAATAAATATATATATTGATTCTTAACAATACTTCTAATCATGTCTTGTTAATAACCAATATGTATCTGGAGCTCTTATATGATCCTACGTGCTCGTCCAAAAGCTCCTAATAGATACCTGAGAATACATGTAAATCAAGTGTCAACACAGGGTTGGTGAGTTCATAAATAAAACATAATGATAAATCGTCAATTATCATCCAAAGAAAGATTTACTTTGTGAAGATACGGAACCCTTTTATAAGGTGAACCCGCTATCCCACATACTTACTAAGTACAAGCCCAACAAATCCTTCACATAGGATTTGCCCATGTATCATAGTTTATTTGCATATGGATAGCCTGTCGGAACCCTTTTATAAGGTGAACTCATTATCCCACACACAAGCATAAAGCACCATCATAGTTCATAAAACAAAAAGGGCATGTTTCATCCCAAGAACAGTAAGTAATATCACAAATAAGATTCCAACTTAAAAGAGCATGCCTCATCCCAAAACCAAAGTAAAAAGGGAAACACAAGAACTCACAGAATAATCTGAAATTTCAATCACGACATGTATTCCAGCCCCAAAATATTTAAATCATTAAAAAGGGGGACAATTACGAACTCACCTCAGTCATTGTGTGGTGTTGACAACCTAGTAAATTCCTGCTAAGGAATTATATTTCACGTCAGCAAACAGATACAAATCCAAAACCTAAATAAGTTAGATCTTGAACCTGGTGTTCAATTGATCTAGGATTTGGTTCTCGGGGATTTGTCGTAAACATATAATTAAATCATTTAATTATTTTTGTTAATAATTAATGATTTATATAAAATTTAATTAGTTTAATAATGATTTTGACATATCATTATATTCTAATTAAATTATAGACGTTATATAAACATATAAGTTTATATTTAATTTTTGTAAGATTTTATAAATATTTAAATTTATAAAATTTACCTTGTATTTATATTATCAAAATAAGTCCATAAAATATTATAACATCCATTAATAATTTGATTGTTATATTTAAAAACCCATTTTTGTATGGATAACAATTTATAATACATATAAAAATTATTTACATAAATAATTAGGGTTTTTAAATAAATAAGTTTTCTACAATTTTTATGATTTATCATTAATTAAAAATGATATGGTGTCCAATAAATGGATTAATACTTTTAATCATATATTAAAGTCTATTTTTATAAAAATAGTTATTTATAACATTTTTAAATATTATTTTATAAATTTTATTTAAGGTATTTTTTTTCATTAAATAATTTACAGAAAATTAATGAAAGGCTTTAAAAATAACAGGTGTTTTTAAAAATTATTTTTATAATTTTTAATACTTTTTATTTATTTTTTTTAAAGTCATTAAAAAGCCCTAAAAAAAATATTGGGAAGTACACGGCTCGAACCCGTGACCTCCCCCTTCACAACCCCGTGCACAACCAGTGAGCCAAAGGCTCCAATCGCAACAGAACACGGTTCCATTTAAATTTAAACACTTAAACCCAGTTATCCCCAAATCAAGAACCCTAGAACACAATTCGATCAAACTGATGTTTGATTCGATTATGTTAATGCATGAAATCATGGGGCTTTTGTTCCCCATGATAAATCGAACAAATTGATATAATTAATTTACCAGAAGAATGCTCGATTGATGGTGATCCTTTGAAGAACAGTCGCGACAGAGGGATAAGCTCAATTGCTATCCAAATGATGTTGATAATCGAATTCCTCTCACAGGAAGCTTTTAATAGCCTAAATGGTCGAAAGCCCTATCTTAATTTCGTGAAATTAAACTCATAAGACAGAGATCGATCGTGTTGCAGGTCGCGGTAATGGGGGAATCGAATTGGTTGTTTTCTGAGTGTTTCAGATCAAATGAGACCCGAAGGAAGTTTTTAAATGATAAAAAGGTTGATAGTGCGCAATCAATTCGATTAATAATATTGTTCAGTGCCCGGTTTGTTGGTTTGGTCGGCCGAACTTTCGGTCGAAGTGGAAATTCCACTAAACGTAATCGATTATTCAAATTGCAAGGGTCCACGAGTTCGGTTCAAGCACGATATAGTGTCAGGCATTTAATTTGGTTGAACATTCGCGCGGTTTTGGCTGTAATGGCTCGCCGGAGCCGCGCCGGCGGCGAGAGTCCGGTGACCGGAATCGGGGAGAGAGAAAGAGAGGTTTTAAAAATATTTACACAAATAGCCCCTGAGGTTTGTTGTGTTTATTATTTTATGTTCAAACTATTTGTTTGAAGTTTCAAACTTGGCAAAACTGCCCCCTGGACTTATAAATCCAATTTTTAATAAATTATTAACATTATTTTTAATAATAATATTGTTATTATTATTATCATTGTTAACATTATTTTTAATAATAATATTATTATTATTATTATCATTGTTTTTATTATTATTAATATTATTCAATAATAATAAAAAAATACCAATCACCTAATTATTATATTTATTAAAAAAAAATTTCCGGGTTGTCACAGGTTGGAACCGAATCGGGTCGGGTCTAAGAACCGGTTTGGAAAACCCGGTTTTTTTACATACTATTTAAATTATATACAAATTAATTAGAAATTTTGATTAACTAAAAAATATTAGAGTAGATTAATTAAACACAATAGTATGTACTTTATTTTTAAGATTTCCATTAATACGATTGTACGCGTTTTTATTTTCATTTTAATAATTTCACATATGAAAAAAAATTTCTCCCACACAAGTTTCTTTTATATTAAAATCTTAATAAGGAAACATGGATGATGTTTAAATATTCGAAGATAATTCCTAAATTTAAAGTGAATAACATGGATAAGTAAACAATTAATACGAATAAAAATCATAAGCGAGTTTTTCTAAAAAAAAAATAAAAATTACATTAATTCATAAAAGTAAATAATTAATTCATTATTAAAAATAAACAATAAAAATTACATTAAAATTAAACCAAAGAAAACAAAATATCCATATTACGAATACAAGTTTTTCTAATTTAATCGTCTTCGTCGGTTTGTGTGCCAATGCGTTGAGACAAATCATAAGCGAGTTCTTCGTCGGATAGCGGTGAAGATCGTCCGGTTTGTACCTCGTGTTCGTGTATTTCTTCTTCAATTGGTGTTTCTTCTTCAAGGTTTGATATGTGTTGTCTTCGTTCGGCCGCATCTAAGTGGTCTTTTAAACAAATACACATCTCTAGCGATGTTGGAGTTAGCCTTGTTCTTCTTATTGATAAAACCCTGCCACTAAGAGAAAATGCAGACTCCGAAGCTACTGTGGAAGCTTGGACGGTTAGTAAATCACGTGCCATGGCGGCTAGGACCGGAAATTGTGATTCCTTTCCTTTCCACCATGTTAGAATATCAAACGACAAAAATTCTTCGGGAGTCATAGTAGATAAAAAATCGGTACCCATATACCTCCTGAGTTCGCTACTTGGAACGTTACCTCGCTGACGTTTACTGTTTTCATTTCTCAAAGTATTATATAAACTAATCATCGGGTCTCTACTTGAGCTCGACGAACTCGATTCCACGTTCGATGACCGGCGGATGTTTGAGGTTATACCTTATTTTTCAACATAAACATTAAACAATTTTTTAAAAACGTCATTAAATGCTTGTTTTGCATTAACATTAAAAAATTGATCTTTTTCATGTAAATCTAAATCATAAGTTATCTCATCAATTAAAGTTTCTACCCCCGAAACATTTAAGCACGGGTCTAGCGCGGCGGAACACGTAAAAACGGGGGGTAGTTCGAGGAAATATTTTATAAATTTATCTTTCATCGGCGCCACCATTGCTGAAAACATTTCGTTTCTTTCTTCATATTCACTTAATTTATGTGTTATTAAATACAATTGATTAAGTGTTAGAGAACTTCTCGGATAATAAACCCCTGACAATTTTGTAGTTGCGTTTTTAAAAAGCTCTAAAAATTGAGTTATTTCTTGAATATATTCCCAACCCTCTGACGGAAACGGAACAACCCGACCCCGCATCGCAAGACTATCGTGAAAAACATGAGCGTTTTTTTTGTCGCAAAGCACTATTAAACATTTTCCAAGTAGAATTCCATCTAGTCGGGACATCCCAATTTGGTCCTAAACAAATGGAATTCGTATCGTGACACATTTTTCTATAATTAACATACCTTTTTCTACTAGTTTTCAAAACGTCACGTAACATATTTTTGAAAGACGTTTTAAAATCTTCAA
The DNA here is from genome assembly GCA_024085815.1 of Flaveria linearis. NCBI lineage: Eukaryota > Viridiplantae > Streptophyta > Magnoliopsida > Asterales > Asteraceae > Flaveria > Flaveria linearis. The sequence continues at coordinate 51,847,628 of CM044006.1, forward strand.
CTTCAGAAACGCCAAGACCATCTTGCACAACTAAATTAAAAATATGTGCAACACATCTTGAATGAAAAAATACGCCGTCACAAACCGGTTTATATTTTATTTTTAATTTTTCAACAGCGGATGTGTTGTTCGAGGCGTTATCAAATGACATTGAAAAAATTTTATTTTCTAATTTATATGTTTTGATTACATAGTCTAAAATTTGAAAAAGATTATCACCGGTATGCGGATATCCAAATAATTCAAACGCAATCGTACGTTTCATCATTTGCCAAGAACTTGGATCTATCCAATGGGCGGTGACGCAAAGGTACGATTCCGGTAAACCATGTGGGGGCGGACCAAACGTCAGTAGTTAAGTTCACACCGGTTTGTAAATTTTCAAATAAAATCTTTAAATCATTTTTTGCTTGTTTCCAAAGATTTAAACAATCACGTCTAAGAGTGGTGCGACTTACGTGAGTGTAGCGTGGTTGAAGAGTTTCTTGAATCAATTTTGTTAACCGAGGGTTGTCGAAGTGATCGAATGGTAATCCTTCTTGAATTACAAACTTTTCCATTCTATCTCGAACCATATCTACGTTGAAGTTCCATAAACCACCATCGTTTCCGATTGATGTTTGCCCTTGACTCGGTGTACTTTTCAAAGACTTGCACCATTTGGTCATATGATTTCTCAAAGTCGAGTTTGAATCCGACTTGAAAAACGAACCACAAGCCTTGCATCGAGCTTTATGTTGACCATTCGACATTTCGCATAAGTCGAAATTACACCAAATCTCTTGGTTTCTCGTTGTTGAAAGAATTCTAACAACGGTAGCGGCACTTGAGGATCCACCGGTTGGAACGGAAGATTCAGAAGCCATAATTCAAGAGATTGAGAGAATAGAAAGTTGAGAATGAGGAGCGTTTTTGCGTTTTTAAGCACGTTTTTGAGCGTTTTTGAAGTTTTGAGTTTTGTGACTAAACCATTATACCCACTACCTATTTATACTATCATATAAGGGCAAAATGGTCATTATAAGTTGAAAAAAACGGTCAAAAAACACCCCAAACGGTCATATAGCCGTTACCAAAAAAAAATCCTAACGGTCTAAACCGGTTCCGAACCGGGTTTTTTGAACCGGTTCCCAAACCGGGCTGGATCAAAACCGGTTCCAAACCGGTTTGTGTGAGAAAATTCAAAACCGGTCCCGAACCGGTGGGTTTTTCGGGTTGGAACCGGTGGGTTTTTCGGGTTGGAACCGGTTTGGGGGTATACCGGGTCCGAACCCGTTCGGGTCCGGGTCGGGTTGTCGGGTCGGGTTTTGAACCCGGTTCGGATGTGCACCTCTATTCGGTACCACACACATATACACCATTTTGATTTGTTATGTGATTCGTCAAAGCCCAAAATGACACATGTAAAGTCCAAAAAAATTTTAGCCTTCTAGATTTAATACACTTCTTGCTATAAACCTATCCTAATTACAGTCATATCTATTTTACCTATTTTTATTTTATTTACTTCAATCTAACAATATATATTTTCACTGGCTTTGCTCTTATGTTTTTTTTTCTTTTACTTAAATTTAATTATTTATATTATGGACTAATACTTTTAGATTATAATGTTGTGATATGTTTTTGTTGTTGGATATGTTAGTTTTTTACCTTGTTATTAAAGTTAATAAGATTTTAAATAAGATTTTTTTATTTTATAATATATTCCGGTGAAAATAAAGTTTTTTTATTTTGTAACATGCATTTAATCTACGGAACCATACGGGTGTGAACTTATTAGTTAATAACAAAAACAATCTTTATTTATAGTATCTAATCAATCTTCTTTTGTCAACTACTCATTCTAGACTACTTTAAATCTTTAATAATCATACCTGGGAATCGTTTTAATCTTTCGTCACTGCCAATTTTCCGCTCTTGATAAGGGTTTTGATGAATTAATAATGAAAATAAACGAGGAAACGACAAAGACACAAACCGGAAAAGGAAAACAAGAAAAAGAAGCCATAAACGTAGAAGCATGGCAAAACCACGTAACAATAGAGGTGTACAAACCGGTTTTTTTAATATATACAAACTGTTTTTTTTTCAAACCGGTTTTTTATCAACAATCCTCAAATCGCTCAAATTGGTTTGGACAGGTTTTTTTAAAAGAACTGGTTTTTTAAATTGAAACTGATTTACAAACCGGTTTTTGATGTCGGGTTACAAACCCGTATACAAACTGCCGGTTCGGGTCGGGTAAGGAACTGCTTTGGCTCAAACCGGTTTGTTATTTTTTTTTTTTTTTTCAAACCAATTTTTTTGTACACCTCTACACGTAAGAATACAAACAAAACAAATCGCTGTAAAAGACGTAAGAAACTAGTCTCGAAAATCAGTTAGGCATAGAGAAACTGAAAACCTGACCAACAAACCAGACAAACAACTTGTTATAAAACCTAACTATAAATTATATAGATATTAACAAAAACCAGCAATGTGCCATTGTTTTTGAAAATTTTAAAGTCATATAGATAATAATCATACCTAAATTATCATTAGTGGTGTTGAAGAAGAAAAAGAAATGATCATGCTAAAAAAGAAGAAAACATGAACGTGAATGTTATTGATCGCGAGTACTGAAATAAAAAAGTGATATAAAACCAGGGATGAAAATGATAATTTACCAAAGAAAATGACGATTTTACCTCCGGTGGTAACTAACGTTATCTAGGGATTTGAGTGGAATAACTGTTTTGACAACTTTTTGGAAACATGGATATTTAAATAGAAAAAATAAAACACATTCACTAAAATAATTAAAATAATATAAAACCAGAGAAAATAAAACATGTAACTCTTAAAACATACAAAACTTTTTCCAAATACAAAACATCTAAATGGGTTGGCGTTACAACTTTGTCAGTTGTTCTAGACCTTCGGGCCCAAAACCAATAATTTAGCTCTGATTTAGACGTTCAAACTTTTCCTAAATTTAGCAATATTAATTTATGTTGTTTTTATCGAAAAAGAGTATAAACCTTGATTGATTCATAAATTTATTTATTTGAAAGTCTCAAGATTTGAAGCAAACATTTAATAATATAAACTTCCTCTCGAAGGTACTAATTTATCCTTCGTTTTACAGTTTATTATCTAACTCATAAATGTCTTAAAAATCTTAAATAATGGATTGTATCATCACAAATCCTTGCGGCGTTTTTATTTTTGTCTACATTTGAATATAACTTTTATAAAAAAAATTATTATTTTTTATTTTTTCTTTAAATTCAATTTAGAGTAAATTACCATTTACATCCCTGAGGTTTGACGGTTTTGACCATTTGCATCCCTATAGTTTAAAAATCTCCATATCTACCCTGACATATCAATTTTGTCCCCGTTTGCATCCAAAATACAAACACCGTTTATGTTGCCGTCAATCATCTCTCTCTTCCAGGGGTAATTTAGTCAAATCGTTCATACTAAATTCATATTCTTTTTAAATCCTGTTTTAAAAACCTATCCTTTAATTTGTAAACCCATCTTCAACCTCACCTTCAAATTACTTAAAATCATCTGAAATTACTGAAATTAGTGAAATGGTGATTAACAATTGGATTATTCGCGAAGAAGATCTTCCGTGGTTTGACCCAATGGAAGTTTACGGTATGTGTTCTCACAATCACTATAAAAATGTGATTTTTTGTTTATTTTGGTATTTTGATGCTTAGTAATGCATTGTTTGATTGTTTCAGCTAATGAGCCTACTATGTTTTCACTAAAAAACCACCACGGGGGAGAGTTTACAAAGTTCCCAGGATCAAGGTATATCAAGGGTAAAGTTTCATTCGTAGACATGGTGGACATTGATGTATTTTCACTCCATGAGCTTGATGACATGATGCAAGAGTTAGGTTACCCTGGGGATGAGGTAATGTAGCTACGAGCTATTGCAGGTGATATGGATATGATTCACATGTAGCAATACGTGAACATGTTTAAGTTGATTGAAGTGTACATAAAGCATAAAGTTACAAGGGTTAACACCTATTTGAAGTCACCTAACCAAGGTAGCAGGGTGATAATTGAAGAGATTGATGATATTGGACCCTCTAAGCCTTGTAGTAGACAGTTACAACTTGGGTGGTATGAAGAAGGGGATGAACAAGGGGATGAACAAGGGGATGAACAAGGGGATGAACAAGGAGATGAACAAGGGGATGAGCAAGGGAATGAACAAGGGAATGAACAAGGGGATGAACAAGGGGATGAACAAGAGGGTGAACAAGGGGATGAGCAAGGGAATGAACAAGGGGATGAACAAGGGGATGAGCAAGATGTAAATGCACATACGGATGAACATGGTGCATAAGTACAAGGGTTGGAACAAGAAGGGGTTGAACAAGGGGATGGGCAAGTGTAAGATGAAGAGGTTCAGCAGGGTGCTGAAGGGCAGAAACTCCCAATATGGAAGATGAAATTTTCTTGTCAAATTTTCTGGAACTATTTCATATAAAGGAGAATGACATTCAGGGAGACAACGCTGGTACAAAGGAGAATGATATTAAGGGTGACATGTAACACCCGGTTATTTATCTATTTTGAAGACGACGAAAGAAGAAAAGAAATAAAGTCCAAAGTTGAGGGACTAAACTCGCCAATGCATGAAAGTTAGGCAAATGGGGACATATTAAGGGAGAGGGCAGCCCTTTACCCTCTCCCCACACCCACATTTCAGCAAAAGAGAGAAAGAAGAGAGAAAGAAGAAAGAAAAGGGAGAAAAGGGTTGATTCGGGTTGATTCGGGCTTAGAAATCTTCTTCTTCTTATTTGTGTGAGTTCTAGGACCCCTATTTTACTTGTTTTCAACTGATTTGGGGCTGGAACACATAGTAAACCCGTTTTTGTAAATGTGTGTGTTAGACCCATTTGGGTGTGATTGCGTGTGATGCGTTTGGAGTGTGTTCTTGGGCTTGTGTGTGCTTGAATGGTGTTATAGTATGCATTCCTAAGGTTTAGGATGGTTGATTTGGGCTTAGAATGGGTTTGGATGAGCTTGGAGGTCGAAAATGGCAGATTGGGTTCGGGATGACTGTATTCTGCACCAGTTAGGGCTGGGCGGCCGACTGGAGGCCATACGGCCGACTGGAGGGCGATTGAGGTTCACTCGCACGATTGAGGTTCAGTCGCACGACCAGGGGTCCAGTCGCATAGGGAGTCATGCGACTGAGAGTCCAGTCGCATAGGTGCTCATTCGCATCAGGTCCATTCGCATAAGGTCCATTCGCATAGTGTTCATTCGCACGATTGAGAGTCCATTCGCACGATTGGGTGTTCATCCGCATTGGTGATCATCCATGTCACACCCCAACCTCGACGGCGGAATCATCGAGGTGTGAGAGTTACGATTGTTCACAGCCACATAACGCTATTATTAGTTCCAAATACATTAATCAAGATTCAATTGTAACAATACAAGTAGATGTTCAAACAAAGACTCATCCAGAATACAAGTATAACAGTATCCAGATCATTCGTTTATTTCTCTAAGTCCAATTCTAAGTGTGATAAGCTTCAAAGAGTAACCTGAAACATGTTAAAAATAAAAGGTCAACATAAAAATGTTGGTGAGCATTCCATAGTTTTCAGTACATAAGTATATAAAAGATGGCAATTCAAGTTGTAAATTAGTGAATGAAGTGATTAGGGATGTTTGAACAATGCAACAATCAAACCTCGACAAAGTTTTACAAGTATCAAACGACGTTAATATTTTATTAACGTTAAAAGTATATACGATTTGCTAAGTGTACTTGGATCAACCAAGCAGGCTTGTCTTACCCATAGATCTATGACTTCGTTGGGCTAGCAATAGTTAATGATTGTACATATAACGCTATAACATGGTAACCACAAAAGTTCAACTAACCACAACTTTAAGTAAATTGCCATAAAGTTTACAAGAATCAAACGTTTACAAGTGCAATGGTTAATAAGTAACATGTTTCACCCCAAAGTGTAAAAATATGAAAAAGGGGTATAGAAATAATCACATTGATATATGCATTAAAGATGATATAAAAGATCAAAAGATAATCCAATGTATTCCTTTACATGACACCTAAACATATATTACGAGTTTAAGGTTAATAATAAGATCAACGTTCTATTACTTAATTAGGGTTTTGATAGATTTAAAGGGATTTGTCAAGTAAATAAATTTTAGAAATGAATTTAAGTATAAATAAATCTTTATAAGTATTTAAGATTAATTAAAATAACGTATTGATTAATAATAAATTATTAATCTAAACCATTAGTTTAAAATGTAACTTATAAGAAATAATATTCTTAAATACTTTATAATTTTTAAGAATTTTTTTTCTATTTAAATTAGGGCTGAAAAAGCCCAAAAAAATAGGTTGGGGGTGCCCGGGGTCGAACCCGGGACCTCCAAGTCTTGCTGGTGAGTCGGGAACCGGTGAACCAAGGCCGCGGCTGCGGTATCACTTGGTTTCCAATTCTTTTAAACACACCCCGCGATCCATCCCCCAACCATATGAACCCTAGTTTCGGGTGATCCAAAATCGAAGGTCAATTCGATGTTGTTTATAGGGATAATCATGGGGATTTGATTCCCCATATAAATATGAACCCAAAGAGTGTTTAATTACCTGTTATGGAACCCAAATTGTCAAGAACAGATGATCGACAAGCCGCGACCTAGGGTGAGTGTGATTAGTGTGCAACGGATGATGATACTCAAATTAACCTCGTGGGTAGTTTCTTAGAGAGTAAATGGTGATTTACCCTCAATCAGTTTGGATTAAGAGTGCTTAGAGGGTTGATTTCGATTAAGTTGCAGGTCTGCGACAATGGGGTGATCGATTGTGGGTTTTTATTGTTAATTTTGAGGTGCCGTTTATGATTATGATTGTTATTATGCATTCCAGGTTGTCTAATTGATTCCCATTACTCGATGTTTCCACTAAATTTCGAATTTGTTTTAGCGGGGTGGTTGGTTCGATTCTAAACCGCGCTAATCGTCTTTAATTTCAAATTGAAGTGGGCCTTAGGTTCGAATCATTGCGCGTGATCGGCAGGGATGATTTATTTGGCCAAAAACTGATTAATTTGGGTGTTTTGGCCTCGCCGGAGCGATGGCCGGAGTTTGGCCGGACATCGGTCGGGAAAACGGGGGAGAAGAGAGAGAAAGCAGTTGTGTTTTTAAATATTTACACAATTGGTCCCTGAGGTTTCAAGTTTTATTATTTCATGTTAGAACTTTCTTTTAAAGTTTCAAAAATTATAAAATAACCCCTGAATTTTATTATTATTATTATTATTATTATTATTATTATTATTAACATTATTATTATTATTAATATTATTATCATTATTATTATTATTATTATTATTATTATTATTATTTATTATTATTATTATTATTATTATTTATTTAACATTAAAAGGTATTAACACGTGATTCACCCATGAGTTTCATAAATGACCACAATGGTCCTCGTAAGATTAAACGCCGTGAAATACGAGATGTTACAGTCTCCCCTACTTTCAGAAATTTTGTCCCGAAATTTAATTTCAAAGGAAACTTATGAAAGATGAGTATACTACTGTGATTGACGTTTGTTTACCGATGAAATACGAAAGTTATCGGCAAACTAAATCTTTAGGGTTTGACACATGAAACGTTGGGAAACGATGATGAGTTTCTGGGGTGTTTTAGGCTTATAGGTCACACTACTCTCAATATCTAGAATGAGGTTATGTAATAAGGTGACGTCTTGAAGCCAATGAAATGTCTCGTAATTGTATGAGAGTTTGATGAAATTTAAGAATCCCAAGTGCCACTACATATAATAACACAAGCTTAATGCATATCTTGTGAATATGTATTTCTCCTTTGACCAACCATTGGTCTAAGAATAGTACGCTATGCGAGGATCTTGGAATAAGTTCACAACGATGGTTAAAAATATTATTAAAACAGAAACTGAATCAATCATTCAAAGTAACGATCGATGTTTTAACGTCATACCATGGTATATGAATATTTAAAACAGATACAGGTCAATTTCTCGATGTTGTGAGATAATGGGTCGAATTGAATTTTTAGCCAATCAGTCTATAATGCACCAATTGTCATCATGACCTCTAAGATAAGAAGCATTTTAGTTGAAAGGAAAGTTAAACAGGAGATCCATAGGATCACGAAGGTTAGGTCTTGTCATATGTGAAGGTAAGACACTTGGACACATACCAAGTTCGTCTTTTCCTTTATGCCAAACCCATGTCTACAAGTTACGAAGGTTTATGAACCTTTATATCCACATCGCAATGAGGATAATAACGAGTCTTGTTGATCGAAATCAACTAGAGTTTTAAAGATTTCCAAGATTACGGGTTCGAAAGTGATCCAAGAAGTGACACAGTCAATAAAAAAGGTATTTGTAACCATGTTTTACAAGGTAACAAATTTTCAAATGCAGATTGCATACGTAATTCGTCAAACAATAAGATAGGTATTTGATAATATCTTTATTTGACAAAAGATTGTTTAGGAAGACTATCATCACGTAATCAGGTGTTGATGATATCTAAAAATGAAAGTTGATAAGTAAGGAATAAATGGTTCGATGTAGCTAGATCGAGTCAAAACATGAAGGTAAAGGAAAAGAAATCGATTTAAGAATTTACATGCTCCAAGCTCGGAATCAAAATTAACCTAGAGCGATCGGGTCTCTTTTTAAGTTCAGAGATCACGTTTTGGCTTGTTAGGTTGAAACACCAACATTGTTTCACCCTTCAAGTTACTACATGCTCCTCGTCACTTGATTACAACCTTGATAAGTTGAAGATCAAGAAATTAGAATAGTCACCAAGGTGTGGTTTTCACTCCTAACTTGATGGTGCATTCCCAAGGTATGACCACTAACTTACCAATCAAAAAGTTCGATCCCAACTCATTGTTAAGAATCCATAGAAATAAGACGAGGTAACTCACCATTAAGGTAAGGGAATCACTCCTATCTTAACGGTGAAGTTTTACAAAAACAAAATATAACAAGATAAAACTTCTTCATCAAAATCCAGAATTCACTCCTACTTTGACGAGGTCGTTTCATTTGAGAAAATACAATTCATAAAAATGAAATTATCATCAAGGTATGGAATTCACGCCTATCTTGATGATTGAGTTTCATAATAACAAGAAAACAATCAAAGATTAACATTTGTCACCAAAGTACGGGATTTAATCTTATTTTGGTGAGGTCATTTCATTCATGAAATACGAGTTCAAAGGAAAATGATTGAAATCTGTCCTCAAAACAAGGAAATCACCCTGATTCAGAGGATGAGATTTCATAAACACAGAATAGAAAGAAAAATTGAAAACCATCATCGGGATACGAAATTTACTCCTATCTCAAGGAGGTAATTTCACTTGCGAAATACGAATTCGTAAGAACAAGAAGGAGAATTGGTCATCAAGGTAAGGAATTCACTCCTGTCTTGATGATGCAATTTCATAAGAACATTGATGGCGAATGGAAAGTCATCACCAAAGTAAGGGATTCACCCCTGTTTTGATGTGATAGAATCATTTAGGAGATACGAGTGTCTTTAGTCATAAGTTGACTTGCGGACTCTTGCATTGCCTATGATGCACAACGGTTAGAAGATTTTACAACGCTCGACTTAGCAACGAAGAGAATATCAGCTAAAAATTCGGAAACTTCAAAATACATCAATGTAACATTGACAGGAAAAGAAAATCATGCTTGCTAGAATTAAGCTTAAAGTTTGAGGTAAACGGGATTTGTTACTATGGTTTTCAAATCTTGGATGGTTTAAATCGGGAAAACGAAATCAAGGACAAGAGTGATTCAACACCATAGTGAGATGTGAACATTCGATTCACAATCGAAAGGAAAATACAAGGACTTCTCAAGATATGAGGTCAACCATAGCCTTAGTGAAGACACGTGTACTTATAAGTGATTAATCATCACAAGGGTTTCGAGTCAAGTAAATGGATTCAATGATCGAGTCAAATCACCATTTACACTTTATCCCGACATAGTATCCCGAGATGTAGGAATTTCACCTACAGCATTGCATGTTCTTAGTTATGGGACACATCCTTAAGAAGATTTCAGAACCATAAGTAACGGTTTAAAGTTTTAAAGACCATACGGTATAGATTCCCAATATCTTTGGGTATATTAAAATCCATGTTCACGTTGGTCCAGGTAAGAATATAGTTACATGAAACGCTAAGTTCAATACTGTTACACGTTACACGTTGGGCGTTTAAACGTAGGAGTTGAAATGTAGGATGGGTTCAATATTAACAGGAACATTATTTAAGTTAAGAATGAGAAGATATTAAAACTTTGATAATAAACCAGTATTTAAGGATTTTTGAGATACAAAAAGGATGGTTCCATTTGGTAACGCATTACCATTTGGAATCGTTGACACGTCAAGGTAATTTGACCATTTGCCTTAGAGACTTGTGTATTGTCCATAGTTTATCACTCATCCCAGAATTCCCCAGGTAAGCATAACTGATCTCGCAATGACATTTATACGATAAGCTTGCCTTAGCCCGAAGGCCTTTTGCCAGGAAATCCAGAATACAGGTGTCTATGTGTCACACAAATTTCTTTGGTTCATAGAATCAAAACCTTGATGAGATTTTCATAGATTAGACATAGAGTCTAAGGAATTGAACCCACGATGATAAGTGTAGATTCCACATGTTGTTAAGAGTAGGTTTAGGAAGTTCATTTGTCGGGGAGAGTCAAAAAGTCAAAGTTAAGTTCAGGGAGACATGTAGAAATGTTTAGGCAATCCTATGCTAAGGCATCAAATTGCACATAAGGGGACATAGCATTATGTAGCATGCAAACCATATAATTTACAAGATAGAAATATAATTCTATAGGGTTCATGCATATTCTATAGTCTAGGTCACCATTCCTAATAACCTAAATCCCTATAGTTATGGGCTCTGATACCAATCTGTCACACCCTAACCTAGACGGCAGAATCGTCGAGGTGTGAGAGTTACGATTGTTCACAGCCACATAACGTTATTATTAGTTCCAAATATATTAATCAAAATTCAATTGTAACAATACAAGTAAATGTTCAAACAAAGATACATCCAGAATACAAGTATAACAGTATCCAGATCATTTGTTTATTTCTCTAAGTCCAATCCTAAGTAGGGCTGTTCAAATCGCTCGACGCTCGACGCTCGCTCGATGTTCGTTCGGAATTTGCTCGAAAAATGCTCGTTCGAATTTTTGCTCGGTTGTAAACGAGCCGATCGGCTCGGATCGGTTTGTAAACGAGCCAAGCACGAGCAAAGGTCCGCTCGGTTCGGTTCGGATCGAATTAATATGTATATATAGTTTATACGTAATGCTCTAGTAGACTTGACCCATTATATACAAATATATAATTATATTTATGCATACTTGATCAATCAACCTAATAAAGAATTCTATACTTAATATAAAAGTGAAATCCTAAGCCGTTAAAAGATATTTTTTCAACCATCTCTCGCTCTCCCGTCACCGTTATCTGCAATATGCTCTCCGCATTATCGACTACAGACTTAGCTAGCTTCATCATCAGCTACAACATGTTATCCATGAAAGTATTATGTAATGAAATGTGGCTGATTTTCAAGTTATTAAACCGCTCGTTTGCAACTACAACATGTTGTCATCCATGAAAGTATTATGTAATGAAATGTAGCTGATTTTCAAGTTATTAAACCGCTCGTTTACGCTCGCTCGACGTTCGCTCGAAAATTTAACGCTCGAAAAATGCTCGTTCGATTTTCCGCTCGGTTGTAAACGAGCCGATCGGCTCGGTTCGGTTTGGAAACGAGCCAAGCACGAGCAAAGGTCCGCTCGGTTCGGCTCGGTTCGTGATCAGCCCTAATCCTAAGTGTGATAAGCTTCAAAGAGTAACCTGAAACATGTTAAAAATAAAAGGTCAACATAAAAATGTTGGTGATCATTCTATAGTTTTCAGTACATAAGTATATAAAAGATGGCAATTCAAGTTGTAAACTAGTGAATGAAGTGATTAGGGATGTTATGAATAATGCAACAATCAAACCTCGACAAAGTTTTACAAGTATCAAACGACGTTAATATTTTATTAACGTTAAAAGTATATACGATCAGCTAAGTGTACTTGGATCAACCAAGCAGGCTTGTCTTACCCATAGATCTATGACTTCGCTGGGCTAGCAATAGTTAATGATTGTACATATAACGCCATAACATGGTAACCACAAAAGTTCAACTAACCACAACTTTAAGTAAATTGCCATAAAGTTTACAAGAATCAAACGTTTACAAGTGCAATGGTTAATAAGTAACATGTTTCACCCTAAAGTGTGAAAATATGAAAAAGGGGTATAGAAGTACTTACATTGATATATGCATTAAAGATGATATAAAAGATCAAAAGATAATCCAATGTATTCCTTTACATGGCACCTAAACATATATTATGAGTTTAAGGTTAATAATAAGATCAACGTTCTATTACTTAATTAGGGTTTTGATAGATTTAAAGGGATTTGTCAAGTAAATAAATTTTAGAAATGAATTTAAGTATAAATAAATCTTTATAAGTATTTAAGATTAATTAAAATAACGTATTGATTAATAACAAATTATTAAGCTAAACCATTAGTTTAAAATGTAACTTATAAGAAATAATATTCTTAAATACTTTATAATTTTTAAGAATTTTTTTTCTATTTAAATTAGGGCTTAAAAAGCCCAAAAAAATAGGTTGGGGGTGCCCGGGGTCGAACCCGGGACCTCCAAGTCTTGCTGTTGAGTCGGGAACCGGTGAACCAATGCCGCGGCCGCGGTATCACTTGGTTTCCAATTCTTTTAAACACACCTCGCGATCCATCCCCCAACCATATGAACCCTAGTTTTGGGTGATCCAAAATCGAAGGTCAATTCGATGTTGTTTATAGGGATAATCATGGGGCTTTGATTCCCCATGTAAATACGAACCCAAAGAGTGTTTAATTACCTGTTATGGAACCCAAATTGTCAAGAACAGATGATCGACAAGCCGCGACCTAGGGTGAGTGTGATTAGTGTGCAACGGATGATGATACTCAAATTAACCTCGTGGGTAGTTTCTTAGAGAGTAAATGGTGATTTACCCTCAATCAGTTTGGATTAAGAGCGCTCAGAGGGTTGATTTCGATTAAGTTGCAGGTCCGCGACAATGGGGTGATCGATTGTGTGTTTTTATTGTTAATTTTGAGGTGTCGTTTATGATTATGATTGTTATTATGCATTCCAGGTTGTCTAATTGATTCCCACTAGTCGATGTTTCCACTAAATTTCGAATTTGTTTTAGCGGGGTGGTTGGTTCGATTCTAAACCGCGCTAATCGTCTTTAATTTCAAATTGAAGTGGGCCTTAGGTTCGAATCATTGCGCGTGATCGGCAGGGATGATTGATTTGGCCAAAAACTGATTAATTTGGGTGTTTTGGCCTCGCCGGAGCGATGGCCGGAGTTTGGCCGGACATCGGTCGGGAAAACGGGGGAGAAGAGAGAGAAAGCAGTTGTGTTTTTAAATATTTACACAATTGGTCCCTGAGGTTTCAAGTTTTATTATTTCATGTTAGAACTTTCTTTTAAAGTTTCAAAAATTACAAAATAACCCCTGGACTTTATTATTATTATTATTAATATTATTATCATTATTATTATTATTATTATTAATATTATTATCATTATTATTATTATTATTATTATTATTATTATTATTATTATCATTATTATTATTATTATTTATTTAACATTAAAAGGTATTAACACGTGATTCACCCATGAGTTTCATAAATGACCACAATGGTCCTCGTAAGATTAAACACCGTGAAATATGAGATGTTACAATCCGCATAGGTCCAGTCGCATGAGGTTCAGTTGCATGAAGGCCATACGACTGAAGAGTGCCCATTCGCCCAAGGCAGGTTGTTGTACCCGAGGAAGAACATAGTTAAAGTACTGACTTTCGGGGGAAAGTGCAGATGTAAGCTTTGATGAGAAAGTTCCCGTAAGTACACGTAAGATGACAGTTGGGATCTTAGAGGGTATGTTGGGCATGATGATGTTTATGCATGATGTATGTTATGTATGTATGATGACGCCCTGTATAGTGATGCTATAGTGTATGTCGATGTAGTGTTACGTGTTGTGTTAAAGAATGAAACTAAAATAGTATGTAACGTAAAGTGAAAGATAATGAAAGAGGAACATGATGAATGAATGCATGCATTAATGAATGATGAAAGTAATGAAAGTCTTGCGAGCATTGGATATCGGGACACGCCAATTAAGGTGTTAGCCCAACGGTGTGTGGGTTTGCTACCCCGGGAGGATGCACATCGGGGTCTTTCTTTGTGATCGCCCATTATTATAGAACCTCTACCGCTTACCCCTAGTACTACGGCACCACGTTTAGCTATCTCTTTATAGACTTCGGCCCAGTAGCTAAATAGTTCGGGATGTAGCATATGGTATTGGTACGGAAGATATCTGGTGCGCAAGAAAAGATGTAATGATGAATGAACGAATGGAGAAGATAATATTGATATTATCTACGTGTACGTATGATGTGTGATAGCATGAAAGTAAAGAACAGGCTTTAATGAAAGTAAAGTATGCTTTAATATAAAACTAGAACTCACTCAGCAACGCTGACTTTTTATGTGTTTCCAGTTGGCAGGTAAGGTTGCTGAGGATGGCACGGGGAGGCTACTCAGCTCTTTTGGGATGGCATCCATTTATATAATGCTTTTGTGATGTAATGCAACAATATATACTTTGTAATTGATTAACGATGTATTATCTTGCAAAAGCTTTTATGATGAAATGAGATGTCATTTTGAAATGTTTCCGCTGCAATATTTTTATAAGGCATATGTAATTGAAGGTTTTATGTGCGATGAGGATCCAACTGTAAGCGTCCTGGGAACGGGGCCTTACAAGTTAGTATCAAAGCCAAAGTTTAAGTGAAATGGGTAAAATTTTCAAAATAAACCTTAACTTAAACTGACGGAAAGGGGTAGGATGCCAATCTGAGTAGTTGCGTGCCATCAGGTATTTTTTTTATGTTAACTGGAATTATGTGCGCATGTTATGTGGTTTATGTGTTGCTGGTAGATTTAGATACTGATGTAGTCAGGACAGGTAATGCTGGGGGTACGAAGAGTAAAGTAAGTGGCTAATCACAACTGGCCACTATAATTAGGGACTTACTATACTTGACATAAATTAAGCTATTCCCTTGAATGACCGTGTTGGTGTTTGAATCTTTTAGTGAGTGATAGAGGATGGCCGATGGTAGATCATCCAAAGCCTCGCGTGGTGAACTTGGTGCTGCATCACGGCCCAAAAGAGGCAGACCGAGAGTAGAGATGGTGGTTGTGACATCTCGTAATTTTGGTAATTAAAAAGTTAACTTTGTTAAATCTTAAAAGGGCCTATTATGCCAATTTTTTTAACTTTGGGGACTTAGTATGGTTAATAATTAGTTTGGTGGTTAACAAATTAATATAAGGGATAATAACAACATTATAAGTTCTATAATGTTTATTTAATTTTATCAAACTTAAAGTGTTAATAATCCTAGAAATAATTATTATAATAATAATAATAATAATAATAATAATAATAACAACAACAACAACAATCATAATGATATTATTATTACTATTATCAATAGTAATACTAATAATAATAATGTTAATATTAATAATAACATTAATAATAATGATAATATAGATTTTAATATATTAAAGCTTATAATTAATAATTTTTTTTTACATAAAATAATAACTTTTCAAACTTCAGGGACCAAACTGTAAATTAATTTAAAACTAAAATAAAACCTTAAAACTCAAGAGATAATCTTTTGAAACCTCAGGGACCATTAGTGAAATCTCAGAAGTTACAACCCAACCCCCCGCCCACTTTGCCCGTTTTCCCGACAAGATTCGCCGGCCGGTCTCCGGCGGCCCTCCGGCGACCCAAAAACCACCAATAACGGTCAAATCTCAACCCAAAACCCATTCCAAATCGTTCGGGAACATGATTCGAACTTGAATACACCCATTAATTGTGTTTAATCATCGGTTATCACCTAAACAATCACATAACCGAAGCCTTAAATCGTATAGCCGTTTGAGCATTTAAACCGAATAATAATCTAATTAAACCAACCCAAATGATCGATTATCTATCCCTAATCGTATACTAACTTCAATTTCACCTGAAATACGCACCATCATTGAGTTCAATCACCTCTATAACCGCGAACCTGCAACACATCCGATCTCTATCCTCACGGAAGTATTACCCTCAATTGACAAAGGGCTTTTGTTCATTGAGATCACTAGAAGGTATCTGTGCAGAGAATTGGTTTATCATCATCTTTTGCATCTCAAACTGAATCGACATTGATCGCGGCTTGTCCTTCGTAGTGTTTCACTCTGAACCATCATCATTCGGGTAATTAACACATCTTCATAATCGTTTCATCATAGGGGATAAAAGCCCCATGAACATAACCTGTAATTGAAACTAAGCGGGGCTCAATTGGATCCAAGAATGATTTAGGGTTCATGCGAAATTGAGGGTTGTTGATTATTATGTTTAAAAGATTTAAAAACCATGTATAACCACGGCCGCGGCCCTGGTTTACTGGTTTCACTTTCCCGATCTGAGCTAGAGGTCCCGGGTTCGAACCCGGGCACCCTCAACACATTTTTTTAGCCTTTTTGGCCCTTAAAAAATTATATAAAAATTCTAAAAAATTACAAAAAAATCAGTTTTATAAATTTAATTTTATGGAAGTATTTAACCATTTTCTGTAAATTTATTTGTTTAAAAACCTTAACATTTGTTATATAAAACATTATTTAACAAACATTATAAATAGTTATTTTTAATAATAATCATGATAATTGCAATTATATATATATATATATATATATATATATATATATATATATATCTTATAATTTCACAATTTATTTACAAGGTCAATTTTGAGTTATTTTATAAAGTAGACTTTAAATAATAGTTAAAATCGTTAAATTATTATTTGACACCATATTATCTTTAATTATAAATTAATCATGACAAAATAAATATTTTATAAATTCACAAATTATTTACAAGAGTTATTTTAGGTTTACTTATAAACGTATTTCAACTAATAGTTTAGATTAATAAATTGTTATTGGTCAACATGTTATTTTAGTCATTATTAGATGTTTATTTCAAAAGATTACAAGATTTATTTGCATTTTATATTTAAACCTTATCAATTAATATGCTTAATTACTCTTATATATTAAAAATGCTTAAATAGTATAATTCTTTTCACTTAATCAAAATATAAACAATTTCATTATATAAATTTAGTTACTGGACAAAACCCACAATTCCATTGAAACCCTAGTTCTCGTTAGAACTTTAATATTATTATTAACTCAACGCTTGTAAATATAAATATATATCTAGGTACCTTGTGAAGGATTGCGTTGGAACATTTAACTATACTTCTTAATAATCATCATTCCTATACTTAATTGGCATGTGAGTATTTCCATACCCCTTTTTCTTATTTTCACACTTTGGGGTGAAACATGTTAACTTATATTACTGCACTTGTAAACTTATTCGAGACTTGTAAACTTTATGGCAATTTATTTAAAGTTGTGGTTAGTTGAACTTTTGTGGTTACCATGTTATGGCATTATATGTACAATCATTAACTATTGCTAGCCCAGCGAAGTCATAGATCTATGGGACAGACAACATATTTGTGCTAAAGTCGATGTATTGCCGACTCCTAGGAGCCGTATGCTTGTGCACTAGGGAACCAAATACACTTAGCTGATCATATATATACTTTTAATGTATAAGACTTGTAAACTTTGTCGAGGTTTGATTGTTGCATTGTTCATAACATCCCTAATCACTTTATTCACTAACTTATGACTTGAATTGCCATCTTTTATATACTTATGTATTGAAAACTATGGAATGCTCACCAACATTTTTATGTTGACCTTTTATTTTTAACATGTTTCAGGTTACTCTTTGAAGCTTATCACACTTAGGATTGGACTTAGAGAAATAAACGAATGATCTGGATACTTTTATACTTGTATTCTGGATGTATCTTTATTTGAACATTTACTTGTATTGTTACAATTGAATCTTGATTAATATATTTGGAACTAATAATAGCGTTATGTGGCTGTGAACAATCATAACTCTCACACCTCGACGTTTCCGCCGTCAAGGTTGGGGTGTGACAGATTGGTATCAGAGCCCATAACTATAGGGATTTAGGTTATTAGAAATGATGACCTAGACTATAGCTTATGCATGAACCTCATAGAAAGATCATTATACTTTTGTGCTTACTTATTGTTTGCGTGCTACATAATGCTATGCCTTTTATGCAACTTGATGCCTTAGCATAGGATTGCCTTATGTGTGCTTAAAACTTAGTTACTTGTCTCCCTAAACTTAACTTTGACTCTTTGACTCTCCCCGACAAATGAACTTCCTAAACCTATTCTCAACGACAGGTGGAATCTACACTTATCATCGTGGGATTAATTCCTTAGACTCTATGTCTAATCTATGAAAATCTCATCAAGGTTTTGATTTCATGAACCTAAGAAATTTGTGTGACACATAGACACCTGTATTCTGGATTTCCTGGCAAAAGGCCTTCGGGCTAAGGCAAGCATATCGTATAAATCTCATTGCGAGACCAGTTATGCTTACCTGGGGATTTCTGGGATGAGTGATAAACTATGGTCAACATACACAAGTTTCTAAGGCCAATGGGTCAATTTACCTTGACATGTCAATGATTCCAAATGGTAATTACCAAATGGAACCATTCTCTTTGTATCTTAAAAATCTTTGATTCCTTGAACTGGTTTCTTCTCATTCTTATCATACGTAATGTTCCTGTGATATTGAACTCGTCTTACCTTTCAACTCCCACGTTTAAACATCGTTACACATTAGGCGTTTCATGTAGCTACTTCTATACCTTGATCAATGTGTACATGACTCTTGTTATACCCAAAGATATTGGGAATCTAAACCGAATGATCTTTAAAACTTTAAATCGTTACTTATGGTTTTCAAACCTTCCTAAGGGTGTGTCCCATAACTAAAGACATTCAATGTTGTAGGTGGAATTCCTACATCTCGGGATACTTTGCTAATTAAATGTTAATTTGTTAACTCAAATATTATAAGTGGTCACTCACCTTAATAATCGAATAAACTAATTATAACTTTGATACCACTTATAAGTACACGTGTCTTCAATAAGGTTATCGTTGACCTCATAATTTGAGAAGTCCATGTATTTCCTTTCGATTGTGAATCGAATGTTCACATCTCATTGTGGTGTTGAATAATGCATGTCCTTGATTTCGTCTTTCCGATTTAAACCCTCCAAGATTAGAACACCACAACAAATTCTGTTATCTTGAACCTTGATCTTAAGCTTGTAAGAATGATTTACTGTTTTGTTACATTGATGTAACTTGAAATTTCCTGAATTTCTAATTGATATTCTTTTCTTTTCACTGTTATGCCAAACTTCGTACCGTTTGCACCATGGGAGATGCAAGCGTTTGTAAGTCAACCTATGACTAAGAACACTCGTATCTCCTAAATGATTCTAACTCATCAAAACAGGGGTGATTCCCTTACTTTGATGATTCTCTATTCGTTTCGATAAATGGTTTCAATCGTGTGTTTTATGAAATTTCATCCTCTGGATTGGGGTGATTTCCTTATCTTGAGGATTGACTTCGATTATTTTCTTTGGAATGGCATTTTACAAATGACATGATCTCACCAAAATAGGATTGAAACCCGTACTTTGGTGACAATTGTCAATTTCCGATTGTTTTCTTGTTATTATAAAATTCAATCATCAAGATAGGCGTGAATTCCATACCTTGATGATAATCTCATTTTTATGGATTGTATTTTCTCAAATGAAACGACCTCATCGAAATAGGAGTAAATTCTGGATTTTGATGAAAAAGTTCATCCTATTATATTTTGTTTTTATAAAACTACATCGTTAAGATAGGGGAGACGTCCCTTACCTTAATGGTGAGTTACCTCGTTTTATTTCTGTGGATCCTCAACAATGAGTTGGGATCGAGTTTTTTAATTGGTAAGTTAGAGGTCATGCCTTGGGAATACACCATCAAGTTAGGAGTGAAAACCACACCTTGATGACTATTCACATTTCTTGATCTGTAACTTATCAAGGTTGTAATCAAGTGACGAGAAGCATGTAGTAACTTGAAGGGTGAAACAATGTTAGTATTTCGACCTATCAAGCCAAAGCATGATCTCTGAACTTGAAAGGAGACCTGATTGCTCTAGGCTGATTTTGTTTTCGAGCTTGGAGCATTTAAATTCTTAAATTGATTTTCTTCCCTTTATCCTCATGTTTTGATTTGATCTAGCTATATCGAACCATTTATTCCTTACCTATCAACTTTCATTTTGAGTTATCATCAAAACCTGATTGCGCGATGGTAGCCTTCCTAAACAATCTTTCTGCTAAAGACATTATTAACTTATGCTCATGTCTTTCTAGTCATACAAATATTCTCAGCTGTGCTTATGGTTTGTTGAACTGCATATGTAAACTCTACTTAGAGATTGCTACCTTGCAAAACATGTTTGCAAATACCTTTCTTATTGTTCGCGTCATTACTTGAATCGTTTTTAAATCCTTAACCTTGGAAATCTTTAAAACTCTATTTGATTTCGATCAACGAGACTCGTTATTACTTACATTGTGACGTGGAGGTTCATAAATCTTCGTAACTTGTAGACCTGGGTTTGGCATAAAGGAAAAGACGTAACTTGGTATGTGTCCAAGTGTCTTACCTTTACATATGACCAAACCTTAACTCCGTGTTCCCGTGAATCTCCTGTTTAACTTTTCATTCACTAAATGCTTTTTATTCTAAAGGTCATGATGACAATTGGTGCATTATAGACCGATTGGCTAATTTCATATTGACTTATGTGGGATAACGGGTCGAGAAATTGACCTGTATCTGTTTCAAATAATCGTTTACCGGAGTATGTCGTCAAAACATCGATCGTCATTTTGGATGACCGATTCATTTTTCTGCTTTTAATAATGTTCCTAACCATCATTGTGAACTCATTCCAAAATCTTCGCATATCGTATTATTCTTAGACCGATGATTGATCAAAGGAGAAATACATATTCACAAGATATGCGTTAAGATCGTTTCATATAGTGACGTTTGGGATTCTTAAATCCTGACGGTTAACCTTTCTTATCATTGTTGGTCTTTTATTGATTTCTAGAAATCATGTTACTACGAAATTATATTCTAGAAGTTGTGGCTATAAGTCTAACATACCACGGTAACTCGTCATCATTTTCCAACATTTCATCTCAAAACGTCTCATATTTCACTTAAAGGGTTAAAATTGGCATGCATTATGCCAAGAATCTTGTAAGATCCCACAAAGTGAAGCGTTTCATCTGTAATTAAACGTCAATCACTGTTAGTTTGTACACTTATCTTTCATTTTAACTCTTTTGCTCACTTAAGTCAATTCTTAATTTCGGGACGAAATTCTTTTAAGTTGGGGAGACTGTGACATCTCGTAATTTTGGTAATTAAAAAGTTAACTTTGTTAAATCTTAAAAGGGCCTATTATGCCAATTTTTTTAACTTTGGGGACTTAGTATGGTTAATAATTAGTTTGGTGGTTAACAAATTAATATAAGGGATAATAACAACATTATAAGTTCTATAATGTTTATTTAATTTTATCAAACTTAAAGTGTTAATAATCCTAGAAATAATTATTATTATAATAATAATAATAATAATAATAATAACAACAACAACAACAACAATCATAATGATATTATTATTACTATTATCAATAGTAATACTAATAATAATAATGTTAATATTAATAATAACATTAATAATAATGATAATATAGATTTTAATATATTAAAGCTTATAATTAATAATTTTTTTTTACATAAAATAATAACTTTTCAAACTTCAGGGACCAAACTGTAAATTAATTTAAAACTAAAATAAAACCTTAAAACTCAAGAGATAATCTTTTGAAACCTCAGGGACCATTAGTGAAATCTCAGAAGTTACAACCCAACCCCCCGCCCACTTTGCCCGTTTTCCCGACAAGATTCGCCGGCCGGTCTCCGGCGGCCCTCCGGCGACCCAAAAACCACCAATAACGGTCAAATCTCAACCCAAAACCCATTCCAAATCGTTCGGGAACATGATTCGAACTTGAATACACCCATTAATTGTGTTTAATCATCGGTTATCACCTAAACAATCACATAACCGAAGCCTTAAATCGTATAGCCGTTTGAGCATTTAAACCGAATAATAATCTAATTAAACCAACCCAAATGATCGATTATCTATCCCTAATCGTATACTAACTTCAATTTCACCTGAAATACGCACCATCATTGAGTTCAATCACCTCTATAACCGCGAACCTGCAACACATCCGATCTCTATCCTCACGGAAGTATTACCCTCAATTGACAAAGGGCTTTTGTTCATTGAGATCACTAGAAGGTATCTGTGCAGAGAATTGGTTTATCATCATCTTTTGCATCTCAAACTGAATCGACATTGATCGCGGCTTGTCCTTCGTAGTGTTTCACTCTGAACCATCATCATTCGGGTAATTGAACACATCTTCATAATCGTTTCATCATAGGGGATAAAAGCCCCATGAACATAACCTGTAATTGAAACTAAGCGGGGCTCAATTGGATCCAAGAATGATTTAGGGTTCATGCGAAATTGAGGGTTGTTGATTATTATGTTTAAAAGATTTAAAAACCATGTATAACCACGGCCGCGGCCCTGGTTTACTGGTTTCACTTTCCCGATCTGAGCTAGAGGTCCCGGGTTCGAACCCGGGCACCCTCAACACATTTTTTTAGCCTTTTTGGCCCTTAAAAAATTATATAAAAATTCTAAAAAATTACAAAAAAATCAGTTTTATAAATTTAATTTTATGGAAGTATTTAACCATTTTCTGTAAATTTATTTGTTTAAAAACCTTAACATTTGTTATATAAAACATTATTTAACAAACATTATAAATAGTTATTTTTAATAATAATCATGATAATTGCAATTATATATATATATATATATATATATATATATATATATATATATATATTTCACAATTTATTTACAAGGTCAATTTTGAGTTATTTTATAAAGTAGACTTTAAATAATAGTTAAAATCGTTAAATTATTATTTGACACCATATTATCTTTAATTATAAATTAATCATGACAAAATAAATATTTTATAAATTCACAAATTATTTACAAGAGTTATTTTAGGTTTACTTATAAACGTATTTCAACTAATAGTTTAGATTAATAAATTGTTATTGGTCAACATGTTATTTTAGTCATTATTAGATGTTTATTTCAAAAGATTACAAGATTTATTTGCATTTTATATTTAAACCTTATCAATTAATATGCTTAATTACTCTTATATATTAAAAATGCTTAAATAGTATAATTCTTTTCACTTAATCAAAATATAAACAATTTCATTATATAAATTTAGTTACTGGACAAAACCCCACAATTCCATTGAAACCCTAGTTCTCGTTAAACTTTAATATTATTATTAACTCAACGCTTGTAAATATAAATATATATCTAGGTACCTTGTGAAGGATTGCGTTGGAACATTTAACTATACTTCTTAATAATCATCATTCCTATACTTAATTGGCATGTGAGTATTTCCATACCCCTTTTTCTTATTTTCACACTTTGGGGTGAAACATGTTAACTTATATTATTGCACTTGTAAACTTATTCGAGACTTGTAAACTTTATGGCAATTTATTTAAAGTTGTGGTTAGTTGAACTTTTGTGGTTACCATGTTATGGCATTATATGTACAATCATTAACTATTGCTAGCCCAGCGAAGTCATAGATCTATGGGACAGACAACCTATTTGGTGCTAAAGTCGATGTATTGCCGACTCCTAGGAGCCGTATGCTTGTGCACTAGGGAACCAAATACACTTAGCTGATCATATATATACTTTTAATGTATAAGACTTGTAAACTTTGTCGAGGTTTGATTGTTGCATTGTTCATAACATCCCTAATCACTTTATTCACTAACTTATGACTTGAATTGCCATCTTTTATATACTTATGTATTGAAAACTATGGAATGCTCACCAACATTTTTATGTTGACCTTTTATTTTTAACATGTTTCAGGTTACTCTTTGAAGCTTATCACACTTAGGATTGGACTTAGAGAAATAAACGAATGATCTGGATACTTTTATACTTGTATTCTGGATGTATCTTTATTTGAACATTTACTTGTATTGTTACAATTGAATCTTGATTAATATATTTGGAACTAATAATAGCGTTATGTGGCTGTGAACAATCATAACTCTCACACCTCGACGTTTCCGCCGTCAAGGTTGGGGTGTGACAGTGGTTCCTGAGGGACCCAAGACCCCCCATCCGGAGGGTGGTGATAAGAATGAAAATTTAAGGGCCTCAGTGAAAGAGGCGGTGGTTGAAGAAGTGCATCAGGTCATGCAGACAGTCTTACCGTCTGTGGTGACCAAAGTGATCAAGGCGGTGATAGATGGAGAACGAAAGAGAGGAACAGGTCCGCGGGAGGACGAGAGCAACCGGAAACTAAGACGGTTCTTTCTGATGACGAAGAAGAGGAGGAAGAGGAGCCCGCGCTGGAGGTGCCACGAGGCTGTAACTATGGGGCGTTTATGAGATGCAAGCCCCCTACTTTTGACGATAACGGCACTGCTGCAGCTGCTCACCGGTGGGTGAGGGAAATGGAGGCCGTACTTGATATCAGCGAGTGCCGGGAGGACCAAAAAGTGAAGTTCGCTACCCACTTTTTCATGGACTCGGCTCTGTGCTGGTGGGACAATATAACCTAGGCCGAGGGTAGCAGGGCAATCGGGAGGATGAGATGGTCTGAACTGAAGAAGTTGGTGATTGAGGAGTTCTGTCCTCACCGAGAAATGGATAAGGTTGAGAGGGAGTTCCTGCAGCTGGAGGCGGGAACCATGACACATCAACAGTACACCGTGAAGTTTAACGAGATGGCACGTCTCATGCCAGATCAGGTGACGCCTCTGTCTCGGAAGATCAAGAGGTACATTCAGGGATTACCGGTGGATGTTCGCAGGCATATAATCATCGCCCGGCCAAGCACGTTTAGGTCGGCGGTCGATTTGGCAGGGAGGCTATATGATGAGGGGGTGGTGGTGACTGAAGCAAACAGGAAGGGTGGTGGTGATCGGAACTGGAACGGGAAAAGGTTTAGTAGGGGTGATGCCTCGACGAGTAATAAAAAGGCACGGGTGGATGACCGCCGTGTGACCACATCGACTGCGGGGTCAAAGAGGTGTGACAAGTATGGAAGGGAGCATGCATGGGAATGTAGGTTGGGATTGAACGTGTGCTTCAAATGCGAGAAGACGGGGCACATCGCAAAGGATTGCCTTGCGGGAAAATGTTTTAACTGTGGGGAAAGTGGTCATATGAGTAAAGATTATAAGAAGCCAAGAGCCGAGGGTTCCGGGATGAAGAAAGCCGGAGGAGAAGGATCGAGGGCGAGCGCCAGGGCATTCACTATGACCAGGAGGAAGCTAGGACGAACCCTGATGTTATGTCCAGTACGTTCCCGGTGAACCAAACTTTAGCTTCTGTGTTATTTGATTCGGGTGCTAGTAAGAGTTTTATTTCTACTGCTTTCTGTGCTAAACTGCCTGTTAGTAGTAAACGTGTTGATGCACCATTTGATGTAGAAACTGCCATAGGTAAGTCCACCAAGATTTCAGAGATAATAGAGGGCTGTGATGTGGAATTAGAGGGTCATAAATTTCCGGTTAGACCATTTGTGATGACCTTAGGTGGTTTCGACTTGGTTCTTGGGATGGATTGGTTGGCGGACTTCGAGGCGAATATAGTGTGTCGAAAGAAGATGATTCGTTTGATAGCGCCTGACGGGAGTTCGGTAACGGTTTATGGGGATCGAGTAACGACGATCCCGAAAATAATCTCAATGGCGGTGGCGGGAAAGTGTATGAGGCGTGGATGTAACGCCTACTTGTGTTATGTAAAGGATGTGGAAACGCCAACACCACAACTATCTGATGTTCCGATGGTGTGTGACTTTCCCGATGTGTTTCCCAAAGACTTGCCAGGAGTGCCACCTGACCGAGAGATAGAGTTTCAGATCGACCTAATAGCAGGTGCCCAACCTTTGTCAAGGCACCGTATCGGTTGGCTCCGACGAAGATGAAAGAGTTGATGGAGCAATTGCAAGAGCTACTTGATAAGGGGTTTATTAGACCGAGTATCTCTCCTTAGGGTGCTCCGGTCCTATTCGTGAAGAAGAAAGACAGTAGTATGAGGATGTGTATTGACTACCGTGAGCTGAACAAGTTGACGGTGAAGAACAGATACCCCTTACCGAGAATAGATGATTTGTTTGATCAGCTTCAAGGTGCTAGCTGGTTTTTAAGGATCGACCTTCGATCTGGCTACCATCAGCTAAAGGTGAAAGAGCAGGATATTCCTAAAACAGCATTTCGCACGTGCTATGGTCACTACGAGTTCCTCGTTATGTCTTTTGGTTTGACCAATGCGCCAGCTGCTTTTATGGATCTGATGAATCGAGTGTGTCGACCGATGTTGGATAAATCAGTGATTGTGTTTATTGATGATATCCTGATTTATTCAAAGAGCGAGATTGAGCATGCCGGTCACATTCGGGAGGTTTTGGAGACGTTGAGAAAGGAGAAGTTGTACGCCAAGTTCTCTAAGTGCGCGTTCTGGGTGCGCGAAGTTCAGTTTTTGGGTCATGTGGTAAATCCCGACGGGATTATGGTGGACCCGACAAAGGTGGAGGCAGTGATGCAATGGAAGTCTCCCAAGACGCCATCCGAGATCCGTAGTTTCTTGGGTTTGGCGTGCTATTACAGAAGATTCATTCAATACTTCTCAAAGATCGCTTCTCCATTAACCAAGTTGACCCGTAAGGATGTAAGGTTTGTATGGGGTCAAGCTCAAGAGAAGGCGTTTGAAGAATTGAAGACGAGATTGACTCAAGCACCTGTTCTGTCACTACCCAATGGAAGTGAAGATTTGGAGGTTTATTCTGATGCTTCCTACTCAGGGTTGGGGTGCGTGTTAATGCAGAGAGGGAAGGTTATAGCCTATGCATCCTGACAGTTGAAGGTGCATGAGGTTAACTATCCTACTCATGACTTGGAGCTAGCAGCCGTGGTCTTTGCACTAAAGATTTGGAGGCACTATCTCTACGGGATGAAGTGCACCATTTTCACTGACCATAAGAGGTTGATGTATTTCTTCGAGTAGAAAGACTTGAACATGAGGCAAAGGCGATGGTTGGAGCTTATAAAGGATTATGACTGTGAGATCCATTATCATCCGGGCAAAGCCAACGTGGTGGCGGACGCCCATAGCCGAAAGTAAAGATCCGAGCCGATTCGGGTGAAAGCGTACCAGTTGATTATGACCTCTGATGTGATGAAGCAAGTTAAAGAGTTTCAAGATGAGGCATTGAAGGAAGATCGTCTTAACTCTGAAAGAATGACAGATCGTCTTAGCATGGCTTATCATCCCCAAACTGATGGTCAATCAGAAAGGACCAATCAGACACTGGAAGACATGCTTCGGGCATGTGTGATTGATTTGGGGGGAAGTTGGGATGACCACTTACCGTTAGCTGAATTCTCATACAACAATAGCTATCATGCCAGCATTGGTATGCCACCTTATGAGATGCTATACGGTAGGAGATGCAGGACGCTCGATTGTTAGGGTGATATTGGTCATAAAGAGTTAGGGAGCATCGAGGTGATCGAGGCTACGACTGAAAAGCTTGAAAGGATCAAAGTCTTCATGAAGGCAGCCAAAGATAGACAGAAGTCGTATGCCGATAAACGACGCAGACCGATTGAGTTCCAGGTGGGTGACCGGGTTATGTTGAAGGTCTCACCTTGGAAGGGTATCATTCGGTTCAGAAAGCGGGGCAAGTTGAGCCCGATGTACATAGGCCCTTTCCGAATCATTACTCGTGTGGGAGAGGTGGCCTATAGATTTTTTTACATAAAATATATAATTTATTTCTAGAATGAACAAAATTATACAATGATTTTTTTATAATTTTTTTATGAATTTTTTTATGAAATTTTAAAAGCTAAAAACCATTTTAAAAAAATGTAGGGGTGCCCGGGGTCGAACCCGGGACCTCCAAGTGGTAATGTGAGTCGGGAACCGGAGAACCAAGGCATACAGTCGCGGTTTCTCACAGTTTTCATAGATTTTAAGCATTACCATGAAGAAAACCCCAATTCCCCAAAACTCATAAACCCATAAATTGAAATCGATCAAATTGAACATGAATTCGAGTTTGTTAATGAGATTAAGGTTAGGGCTTTGTTTCCCTAGGTAAAACCGAGCTTAATGGTGTTCTTAATTACCTTATTCGATTGAAGAAACGGTTAGGCATGGTCAAGATATGTCGCGGCTATGTGAGAACTGATTCAGGTTGCAAACATTGATAATACTTGAATTGGTTGTACAGAAAGCTTCGAATTGATTCACTGCTGATAAGCCCTCTTCCAATTGTAAGTTAGAAAACTCAGAGATAGGTGTTCGGGTATGGTGTGGGTCGTGACGTCGGATGATGATGGAATTCTATAATTGAGTTCGTTTTGGGTGAAATTGAGAGTTGCAAATGATTAAGATCAATTAGATGAATGTTTAGGCTCAATTAATTAGATTATTATTAGGTTTAAATGCCCAAACGGCTATAAGATTATCGGTTTCGGTTATGCTTTTGATTCGACTTGTAACCGGTGTTTAACCATAATTATAATGTGCCCTTAGTTCGAAGCATGTACACGAACGGTTTAGAGCGGTTTGGTGATCAAAATTGTAGGTTTTCTAAAGAGTTTAGGGGTGGCCGGAGCTCGCCGGAGCTCGGCTGAGAGTGGTGCCGGAGAAACGGGGGTGAAGGGGGGTTGGTTTGGGTTTTTATCATATTTTCACAAATGGTCCCTGAGGTTTCCGAGAATTATCACTTAAGTTTTAAAGTTTTGTTTAAGTTTTAATTAATTTACATTTTAGACCCTAAAGTTTAAATTGTTATTATTTTATGTAGAAAGTGATTATTTACAAGTTTTAATAAACTTATATTATTACAAGATTAATACTTGTAATTAATGTTATTATTATTATTATCCTTATGATTACTATTATTATTATTATCATTATAATAATAATAATAATTTATTATTATTTCTAAGATTATTATCACCTTAAGTTTTCTAATATTAAGTAAACATCATAACACTTATAATATTATTATTATTCATTATTAAATTAATTTGTTAACCATCAAATTAATTATCATGCATAACAAGTCCTCAAAGTTTCAAAATGGCATAAAAGGCCCTTTTAAAATAAAGTTAACCTTTTTAATTAACAAAAATGTGAGATGTCACAGTCTCCCCAACTTAAAAGAATTTCGTCCCGAAATTAAGAATGAACTTAAATGAACAAAGAAATTATAATGAAAGATAAGTGTATAACGGACAGTGTTTGACGTACGACTACAAATGGGATGTTTCACTTTATGGAATCTTACAAGTCTTTTGACATAATGCATGTCAATTTGAACTCTCCCAGTGAAATGCGAAAGTTATCATTGAGATTTGGCATATGAAACGTTGGAAAACGATGACGAGTTACCGTGGTATGTTAGACTTATAAGCCACAACTTCTAGAATGTAGTTTCGTGATAAAGTGATGTCTTGAAATCAATATAAGACCAACAATGAAAAGAAATGTTAACCGTCGGGATTTAAGGATCCCAAACGTCACTATATATCATGAAACAATCTTAACGCATATATTGTGAATATGTACTTCTCCTTTGACCAATCATTGGTCCAAGAATAATACGGTATGCGAAGATTTTGGAATGAATTCACGACGATGATTAGTAACATTATTAAAAGAAGAAAATGAATCGGTCATCCAAAATAACGATCGATGTTTTAACGTCATACCACGGTATACGAATATTTGAAACAGATACAAGTAATTTTCTCGACCCGTTATCCCACATAAGTCAATATGAAATTAGCCAATCGGTCTATAATGCACCAATTGTCATCATGTCCTCTAACATAAGAAGCATTTTAGTTGAAAGAAAAGTTAAACAGGAGATCCATAGGTTCATGAATGTTAGGTATTGTCATATGTGAATTTAAGACACTTGGACACATACCAAGTTACGTCTTTTCCTTTATGCCAAACCCATAACTACAAGTTACGAAGGTTTATGAACCTCCACGTCACAATGTAAGTAATACCGTGTCTCGTTGATCGAAATCAAATAGAGTTTTAAAGATTTCCAAGGTTAAGGATTCAAAAGTGATTCAAGTAATGATGCAAACAATAAGAAAGGTATTTGTAAACATGTTTTGCAAGGTAGCAATTTCCAAGTACAGTTTGCATACGCAGTTTATCAAACCCATAAGCACAGCTGAGAACATTTGTATGACAAGAAAGGCATGAGTATAAGTTGATAATGTCATTAGCAGAAAGATTGTTTAGGAAGGCTACCATCACGCAATCAGGTTTTGATGATAACTCAAAATGAAAGTCGATGAATAAGGAATAAATGGATCCATGTAGTTAGATCAATCAAAACATGAGGATAAAGGAAAAGTAATCGAGTTAAGAATTTAAATGCTCCAAGGTTGGAATCAAAATCAACTTAGAGCGATCGACCCTTCTTTCAAGTTCAGAAATCATGCTTTGGCTTGATAGATCGAAACACTAACATTGTTTCACCCTTCAAGTTACTACATGCTTCTTGCCACTTGATTTCAACCTTGGTAAGTTGAAGATCAAGAAATGAGAATAGTCATCAAGGTGTGGTTTTCACTCCTAACTTGATGGTATATTCCCAAGGTATGACCACTAACTTACCGATCAAAAAGTCCGATCCCAACTCATTGTTGAGGATCCACAGAAATAATACGAGGTAACTCACCATTAAGGTAAGGGAAATCACTCCTATCTTAACGGTGGAGTTTTTACAAAATCAAAATATAACAAGATGAACTTCTTTATCAAATCCAGAATTCACTCCTACTTTGATGAGGTCGTTTCATTTGAACAAATACAATTTATAAAAATGACATTATCATCAAGGTATGGAATTCACGCCTATCTTGATGATTGAATTTCATAATAACAAGAAAACAATCGAAGATTGACATTTGTCACCAAAGTACGGGTTTCAATCCTATTTTGGTGAGATCATGTCATTTGTGAAATGCAAGTTCCAAAGAAAATAATTAAAGTCAATCCTCAAGATAAGGTAATCACCCCAATCCAGAGGATGAAATTTCATAAAACACACGATTGGAAACCATTTACCGAAACGAATAAAGAATCATCAAAGTAAGGGAATCACCCCTGTGTTGATGAGATCGAATCATTTAGGAGATACGAGTGTTCTTAGTCATAGGTTGACTTGCAAACTCTTGCATCTCCCACGGTGCAAGCGGTACGAAGTTTGACTTAACGACGAAAGCAAAATAATATCAATTAGAAATTCGGAAAATTTCAAGTTACATCAATGTAACAAAAGGAAAAATCATGCTTACAAGCTTAAGATCAAAGTTCAAGATAGCAGAATTTGTTATGATGGTGTTCAAATCTTGAATAATTTAAATTAGGGAGACAAAATCAAGGACAAGAATGATTTGACATCACAATGAGATGTGAACATTCGATTCACAATCGAAGGGAATACATGGACTTCTCAAGATATGAGGTTAGCCATAACCTTATTGAAGACACGCGTACTTATAAGTGGTCACTCATCTCAACGGTTTCAAGTCAAGTAAACGGATTCAATGATCGAATTAGATCACCATTTACACTTTGCCTAGACAAAGTATCCCGAGATGTAAGAATTTCACCTTACAGCATTGAATGTCTTTAGTTATGGGACACACTTTAAGAAGATTTGAGAACCATAAGTAACGATTTAAAGTTTTAAAGACCATACGGTTTAGATTCCCAATATCTTTGGATATATTAAGAGTCATGTTCACGTTGATCAAGGTATAGAAATAGCTACATGAAACGCCTAACGTGTAACGATGTTTAAACGTAGGAGTTGAAAGGTAAGACGAATTCAATATCACAAGAACATTATGTATGATAAGAATGAGAAGAAACCAGTTCAAGGAATCAAAGATTTTTAAGATATAAAAAGGATGGTTCCATTTAGTAACGCATTACCATTTGGAATCGTTGACACGTCAAGGTAAATTGACCCACTTGCCTTAGAGACTTGTGTATGTTGACCATAGTTTATCACTTATCCCAGAAATCCCCAGGTAAGCATAACTGGTCTCGCAATGAGATTTATACGATATGCTTGCCTTAGCCCGAAGGCCTTTTGCCAGGAAATCCAGAATACAGGTGTCTATGTGTCACACAAATTTCTTTGGTTTATGAAATCAAAACCTTGATGAGATTTTCATAGATTAGACATAGAGTCTAAGGAATTGAACCCACGACGATAAGTGTAGACTCCACATGTCATTGAGAATAAGTTTAGGAAGTTCATTTATCGGGGAAAGTCAAAGAGTCAAGTTAAGTTTAGGGAGACAAGTAACTAAATTTTAAACATACATAAGGCAATCCTATGCTATGGCATCAAGTTGCACAAAAGGCATAGCATTATGTAGCATGCAAACAATATGTAAGCACAAAAGTATAAGGATCTTTCTATGAGGTTCATGCAACTATAGTCTAGGTCACCATTTCTAATAACCTAAATCCCTATAGTTATGGGCTTTGATACCAATCTATCACACCCCAACCTTGATGGCGGAAACGTTAAGATGCGAGGGTTACGATTGTTCACAGCCACATAACGCTATTATTAATTCCAAATATATTAATCAAGATTCAATTGTAACAATACAAGTAAAAGGCTCAAACAAAGATACATCATGAATACAAGGTTGAAAGTAACAAGATCATTGTTTATTTCTCTAAGTCCAGTCCTAAGTGAGATAAGCTTCAAAGAGTAGAACGCATACTTGGGTTATTCCTGAAACATATTAAAAATAAAAGGTCAACATAAAAATGTTAGTGAGCATTCCATAGTTTTAAATACATAGAATATATAAAAGATGGCAATTCAAGTCATAAGTTAGTGAATAAAGTTATTAGGGATGTTATGAACAATGCAACAATCAAACCTCGACAAAGTTTTACAAGTCTCAAACGTTTACGTGATTATACGATCAGCTAAGTGTACTTGGATCAACCAAACAGGCTTGTCTGACCCATAGATCTATGACTTGGCTGGGTTAGCAATAGTTAATGATTGTACATATAACGCCATAACATGGTTACCACAAAAGTTCAACTAACCACAACTTTACATGATGAATTTCCATAAAGTTTACAAGTCTCAAATAAGTTTACAAGTGCAATAATATAAGTTAACATGTTTCACCCCAAAGTGTAAAAATAAGAAAAAGGGGTATGGAAATACTCACATAGAATTACGCATTACAAGATGATAAATAAAGATTAAGGATGATCCAAAGTATCCATTACAAGCACCTAAATATATATTACAAGATGAAGATTAATAATATGATTAACGTTCAGATAAGAATTAGGGTTTCAATAGTTTTAAGGGGTTTTTGATAATTAATGAGTTTATAATGTAGTTATTTAAATTTTGATTCCATTAGAAGGAATTATATAGGTTTATATGATTAAGTACTTTAGAAAAGAAATTAGATAATAATGATGTAATTAAGTCTTAATAATTTTCTAAGAATAATATATAATTTCTTCAATAAAAATAACACCTTAAAGAATAAAGATAATATTGTGTTCATTAGAATTTTAAATGATTTTTAAATTATTGTAACAAGCCCAATATGCATATAAATAATTATTTATTAATTATTTTAAAAATAAACATCTATAACAAAATAAATATAAAATCAAACCTTTTAAGATAACCATGATTTTAAAAGAATCACGTTTGAACCAAAACTAATTTATTAGTTGAAACAAATAAACTAAAGCAAGAAAATAAATCCAACAATATATTTGAACATGAAATGTTTTGTTATTATAAATAATATTTAACATCTATTTTGTAAGATAATAAACAAAATATATTGTTTATCCAAACTATTTAATACAAATATTTTATTAAATAATTTAAATAAATTTGTGAATATATTAAAAAAAATAATAAAAAAACAAAGATTTACAAGCATCCTTTACAGAAAATATTTAATTTATTTCTAGAATGAACAAAATTATATACTGATTTTTTTATAATTTTTTATGAATTTTTTTATGAAATTTTAAAAGCTAAAAACCATTTAAAAAAAATATAGGGGTGCCCGGGGTCGAACCCGGGACCTCCAAGTGGTAATGTGAGTCGGGAACCGGTGAACCAAGGCATACAGCCGCGGTTTCTCACAGTTTCCATAGATTTTAAGCATTCCCACGAAGAAAACCCCAATTCCCCAAAACTCATAAACCCTAAAATTGAAATCAATTAAATTGAACATGAATTCGAGTTTGTTAATGAGATTAAGGTTAGGGCTTTGTTTCCCAGGTAAAACCGAGCTTAATGGTGTTCTTAATTACCTTATTCGATTGAAGAAACGGTTAGGCATTGACAGGATCTCAGCCTCTCGTTTGATCAATCAAATTATGTTTGCAGCGGATTTAGCATATTAATTAGCGACTAATGCAAGAACATAAAAGATATTGCATGTAAAAGCACAAGCATAGAGAGAGAAAAGAGTTCTGCGAAATAATAAATGTTCTATTGCTTCGCACGTTTCGGCAATTAAAACAGTATGGTTCCCCATCCTTTTATAGGCGGCAAAAGGATGGGTTGATGTCCTTTTTCTGACATCAACTAAATATTAAAATTACAACTGACAAAACATAAAACTACTGAAGATGTCAACAGCTGACATCTTCTTACAAAAGTTTCCTAAGTATTGACAAAAGTAAAACTACTGAAATCCTACAACGACTGAAGAACAAACTCTTCAGTCGTTTATAACTACTGATACTATAACAACTGAAGAACATGCTCTTCAGTTGTTGTACAACTACTGAAACAAAATAAACTACTGAAAAGGAAAAACCATCACAACAACTGAAGAAGACTTCTTCAGCTGTTGTGACAAACTCTGAGTCTTCAGTACTTGGTCTTCAGACGGCTTCAGATGATGTAACAACTGATGACTTCAGTAGATATCATCAGTTGTTGTCTTCAGTCTTTGTCTTCAGACTTTGTGCTTCAGTAGAAGGTCTTCAGTTCTTCAGTTCTTCAGCTTTTGATTCTTCAGTACTTGTCTTCAGTACTTGAAGTCTTCTGTACTTATAAGATCAGTACATACTTCAGTACTTGGCCTTCAGTACTTTGGAGTCTTCTTCAGCTGTTGTTCTTCAGTTCTTTGATCTTCATACTTTGTTCTTCAGACTTTGTCAGAACAGCTGATGGTTGGAGCTAAGATGCTTTCGAGTCTGACATTCAAGCAAGAGAACACAATAGCTGATGGGAGTCTTCAGCAGTTGTTGTGATGTCATGTGGGACTTAGAGGTTTTCCTGATCTTGGCTCATTGGCTGTTTTGGTCCAACAGGCTTGGTCAAGGTATGTCGCGGCTATGTGAGAACTGATTCAGGTTGCAAACATTGATAATACTTGAATTGGTTGTACAGAAAGCTTCGAATTGATTCATTGCTGATAAGCCCTCTTCCGATTGTAAGTTAGAAAACTCAGAGATAGGTGTTCGGGTGTGTGTGGGTCGCGAAGTCGGATGATGATGGAATTCTATAATTGAGTTCGTTTTGGGTGAAATTGAGAGTTGCAAATGATTAAGATCAATTAGATGGTTGTTTAGGCTCAATTAATTAGATTATTATTAGGTTTAAATGCCCAAACGGCTATAAGATTATCGGTTTCGGTTATGCTTTTGATTCGACTTGTAACCGGTGTTTAACCATAATTATAATGTGCCCTTAGTTCGAAACATGTACACGAACGGTTTAGAGCGGTTTGGTGATCAAAATTGTCGGTTTTCTAGAGAGTTTAGGGGTGGCCGGAGCTCGCCGGAGCTCGGCCGAGAGTGGTGCCGGAGAAACGGGGGTGAAGGGGGGCTGGTTTGGGTTTTTATCATATTTTCACAAATGGTCCCTGAGGTTTCCGAGAATTATCACTTAAGTTTTAAAGTTTTGTTTAAGTTTTAATTAATTTATAATTTAGACCCTGAAGTTTAAATTGTTATTATTTTATGTTGAAAGTTATTATTTACAAGTTTTAATAAACTTATATTATTACAAGATTAATACTTGTTATTAATGTTATTATTATTATTATCCTTATTATTACTATTATTATTATTATCATTATTATTATAATAATAATAATTATTATTTCTAAGATTATTATCACCTTAAGTTTTATAATATTAAGTAAACATCATAACACTTATAATATTATTATTATTTATTATTAAATTAATTTGTTAACCATCAAATTAATTATCATGCATAACAAGTCCTCAAAGTTTCAAAATGGCATAAAAGACCCTTTTAAAATTTAACAAACTTAACCTTTTTAATTAATAAAAATGTGAGATGTCACAAGGGTGGACTTGTAACACCCGGTTATTTATCTATTTTGAAGACGACGAAAGAAGAAAAGAAATAAAGTCCAAAGTTGAGGTACCAAACTCGCCAACGCATGAAAGTTGGGCAAATGGGGACATATTAAGGGAGAGGGCAGCCCTTTACCCTCTCCCCAAACCCACATTTCAGCAAAAGAGAGAAAGAAGAGAGAAAGAAGAGAGAAAAGGGAGAAAAGGGTTTATTCGGGTTTATTCGGGTTGATTCGGGCTTAGAAATCATCGTGTAGCGAGTCAAAACGAAGCTCTTCTTCTTCTTCTTGTTTGTGTGAGTTCTAGGACCCCTATTTTACTTGTTTATAACTGATTTGGGGCTGGAACACATAGTAAACCCGTTTTTGCAGATGTGTGTGTTGGACCCATTTGGGTGTGATTGCGTGTGATGCGTTTGGAGTGTGGTTTTGGGCTTGTGTGTGCTTGAATGGTGTTACAGTATGCATTCCTAAGGTTTAGGATGTTTGATTTGGGCTTAGAATGGGTTTGGATGAGCTTGGAGGTCGAAAATGGCAGATTGGGTTCGGGATGACTGCATTCTGCACCAATTAGGGCTGGGCGACCGACTGGAGGCCATACGACCGACTGGAGGGCGATTGGGGTTCAGTCGCACGATTGAGGTTCAATCGTATGACCGGGGGTCCAGTCGCATGGGGAGTCATGCGACTGAGAGTCCAGTCGCATAGGTGCTCATTCGCTTGAGGTCCATTCGCACAAGGTCCATTCGTATAGTGTTCATTCGCACGATTGAGAGTCCATTCGCACGACTGGGTGTTCATCCGCATTGATGATTATCCGCATAGGTCCAGTCGCATGAGGTCCAGCCGCATGAAGGCCATGCGACTGAAGGGTGCCTATTTGCCCAAGTCGGGCTGTTGTACCCGAGGAAGAACATAGTTAAAGTACTGACTTTCAGGACGAAAAAGTTCCCGTAAGTACACGTAAGATGACAGTTGGGATCTTAGAGGTTATGTTGGGCATGATGATGATTATGCATGATGTATGTTATGTATGTATGATGACGCCCTATATAGTGATGCTATAGTGTATGTCGATGTTCCTTATTATAGTGATGTTTATCTTTCCCATGACCTTACGTGTTGTGTTAAAGAATGAAACTAAAATAGTATTTAACGTAAAGTGAAAGATAATGAAAGAGGAACATGATGAATGAATGCATGCATCAATGAATGATGAAAGTAATGAAAGTCTTGTGAGCATTGGATATCGGGACACGCCAATTAAGGTGTTAGCCCAACGGTGTGTGGGTTCGCTACCCCGGGTGGATGTACATCGGGGTCTTTCTTTGTGATCGACCATTATTATAGAACCTCTACCGCTTGCCCCTAGTACTACGGCACCACGTTTAGCTGTCTCTTTATAGACTTCGGCCCAGTAGCTAAATAGTTCGGGGTGTAGCATATGGTATTGGTACGGAAGATATCTGGTGCGCAAGAAAAGATGTAATGATGAATGAACGAATAGAGAAGATAATAATGATATTATCTATGTGTACGTATGATGTGTGATAGCATGAAAATAAAGAACAGGTTTTAATGAAAGTAAAGTATGTTTTAATATAAAACTAGAACTCACTTAGCAACGCTGACTTTTTATGTGTTCCAGTTGGCAGGTAAGGTTGCTGAGGATGGCACGGGGAGGCTACTCAGCTCTTTTGGGATGGCATCCATTTATATAATGCTTTTGTGATGTAATGCAACAATATATACTTTGTAATTGATTAACGATGTATTATCTTGCAAAAGCTTTTATGATGGAATGAGATGTCATTTTTGAATGTTTCCACTACAATATTTTTATAAGGCACATGTAATTGAAGGTTTTATGCGCGATGAGGATCCAACTGTAAGCGTCCCGGGAACGGGGCCTTACATGACAATGGTGGTACAAGGGATGGTACAGGGGAGAATGACATTGAGGGTGACAATACTGCTTCTAAATCAGGTGATTCTGACTATATTGTAGATATGGATAATGAAATAGACGATGTTGATGTTGACATGGATCAGTACAGAGCATTTGTTGATATGGAAGGAGATGACACACCCGGAGATGACAATAGTGATGAAGGTGATATGGATGATGTTGAAGTTGATCTAGATAACTTTGATAGTTCAAGTGATGAAGATGATGTGCCAACAAAAAAGGCAATTAAGAAGCTTAATAGGAAGAATAAAAACTGGAAGTCACTTGGATCATGTTCACTATATGTTGGGCAAACATTCAAAAATAAGGAAGAGATTAAGGAGATTGTTAGGGCAATTTCTGTGCAAAATAGGAGGAAACTTGCGTATGTAAAAGATGAGAAACTAAGGGTCAGAGTGGTATGTTATGGGGCAAATCCTGATTCTGTTTGTAGTCAAGGGCAAAATGGTCAAAGTTCAAATGTAAGTGGGTCCAATACACAAGAATCTGGAAAATATAATGCATGTAAAGGTGTTGGTGGTGCAATTAATAATAAGACAAGAAATAGGTAACCACCTCCCACTTGTCCATGGACTCTGCATATATCAAGGCCCAACCTTCAAGAACTTTTTTAGTGAAGACTTT
Organism: Flaveria linearis; assembly: GCA_024085815.1. Taxonomy (NCBI): domain Eukaryota; kingdom Viridiplantae; phylum Streptophyta; class Magnoliopsida; order Asterales; family Asteraceae; genus Flaveria; species Flaveria linearis. Next base: position 51,887,217 of record CM044006.1, read on the forward strand.
TATAGAAGAACACAGGTGTATACAAACAAGAAAGATTAGACTATACACAAGCTCAGTGATTGCTAAAGAGACTGAACCCATACTTGAGTGCAACCCTCATATACCTCTAAAGGCCCTTCAAGATATTCTACAGAGGAAACACCAAGTACAGATCTCACTAAAAAAGATCTTTGTGACAAAGTCGATGGCTTTAAAGAAAATAGAGGGTGATTACATATCTTAATATGGTTTATTGAGGGATTACTGTGAAGAGTTATTGAGATTGATGCTAGGGGTTTGGAATGAGGTTTATCATGATTAAGTGATTAAATTTAATGCATTTAGTATGGTCAAGTGTAAGAGATTGTGTTGAACAAGTTAACTACGAGGATTTGATGTTTTGTAGGTTAAATGCAATCATTTGAAGAGTTTTGAAGAATGCACATGGATGATAATCAAAGATCATGATAGATGAGATGAAAGAGAATTCAATTACGAGAACGTGGCCGCAAACGGGATTGAAAACGGAGTCCAAACGAAAAAGATATGAAGAAAACAAGAATTGGAAAAATCAGTCCACAGTAACTTACGGTGGAAAAATGACTTACGGTGGCTGATGGAAAAGTGCAGCAGAAGGCTTCCACCGTAACTTACGGTGGAAAAACGACTTACGGTGGCCACGCGTGCTGAACTCGTTTAAAAGCCGAAAAAATTAGGTTTTGAAGGGATCTCTCATTCCACACCTCCATAGTCGCCCTCTTTCGTCCCCAAGGCTTCAAGAGGCTCCCGAGAGGCGATTTCAAGGCTTTTCAAGTGTTTTTAATCATTCGGTTTGATCCTTTAACATTAGATTTGATGTTTAATTTTGATTTTGATTTGGTGTTCTTCATTACCATGTCTAGCTAATCTCCTAGTAATCTTCTTTGGGTAGTAGGGTTTACTACTATGATTTGTTCTTGATGATTTGTGGTTGAGTTAATGTTTGAACATGGTAGTTTAAGCCGAGTACATTATTTGTTGGTTGAAAACTCTAAAATATGTGTGTTGCTTTCAAGTCACTTGTTCCACTTTGATTGTTTCAGATTTCTTTTCATCTGGAAACGTTAATGTTGGATGGGATTGAGTATCACAAACATAAGATATGATTCGAGTAGTTCTTTAACAACAGTCTTATTCAATCTATTGTTTTTACCCAAATCGACCCGTTAAGCTTATATGACTTTTATGAACACTCAAGGCAAATCTAAGTAGTAAACCTGAATCCGGAGAAGATTACCCTTTTACATTATTGTTTACAACTTAATTAATCATAAAATTCGTCACTTTTCTCGATTAGTCATTTTTATTAAGTTTTTGTAATCAAGCTACAACTTTTAGATTTAAACTACAAAACTTTCCACATATTCCCTGTGGATCGACCCGACTTACCCTAGCTATCTTAGGTGAGTTTGGAACCTTATAAATTGTTTTTGATTAGGCTTGACAAACCGACATCAAAATGGCGCCGTTGCCGGGGAATTAGTGCGCAAAGTGTCAAGTTTAAGTTTTTACTTGTTTAGCTTGTTTTATTTACTTTCTCTTCTTTGTTACGCTAGGTGTGCTTGTGTGTGCAGGTGACAGCTCCGTGCATGCATACCCGGTACGCAAGGAACAAGTCCCCGTTAATTTTTGATCCTGAAGTTGAAAAGACCGCTCGAAGAAATCGAGCACAATCCCGTGCAAAAACTCAATCATCAAGAGCAGTCAAAGAGTGCAAGATGGAACACAACCCACCACCACCACCACTTAACCAAAATCCACCCAATGACCAACCGCCAAATCCACCAATTGATCAACCTCCACCAAACCAACCAAATGACCCATTACCATACCCAAATTTGCAGCCACAAGCACAAAACCCAATTGCCCACAACCTACCACCTCAAAGACAAAATCCTTATCCTCAACCAAGGCAAAACCCCTATCAACATGGACTCCCAAGACAGAATATGAGACATCAAAGGGGGGTTAATAGGATCGAGGCCGAAGAGGATAGATTTGACAGATTGAGCATCCATACTTGGGATGATGACATAGATGGACGAAGTGATGGGAATGAAGATGAGTATGTTTAGGAGGATGTGCAATACAATGAACCTAATAACAACCAAGGCCGATACAGACATAATGAACAACCAAGGCAATATAGGCAAAATCAGGGCCAAGTTCAAAGTAGAAGGCAAGGATTTCCTCGGGCAAATCGGAACCCCGGGCTTCAACCCTACCAAGCCAATGTACAAGGGGTTGATAGCCATTTTCGCCCTACCATAGCTGGAGCTTCATCACCCATAGTCAGGCCACAATTTAGAGGGAAGTCATTTGAGATTAGGTCCAATAGTCTGGCCATTCTTCCTGAGTTTCATGGACTGTCCAAGGAAGAACCCTATTTGCATCTGAACGAGTTTAGTGCCATTTGTGAGACTATTGGGGCACAAGGTTTTACACCCGAAGAAGTGATGTTAGTGCTATTTCAGTTCATATTGAAAGGAAATGCGAAGAAGTGGTTTCATTCCCTACCTGCTGCCAGCATTTACACATGGGAGCAAATGCAGCAGGCATTCCTAGAGGAATACTATACACCACAGAAGACAAGTGAAGCTAGAACTGCCATTCGTACATTCAGTCAGAAACAAGATGAGCCATTCCATGAAGCTTGGACCAGATTCAAGGAGTTGTTGAGAACTTGTCCACATCACGACATTCCTCAATGGGAGTTGATTTCTTCATTTTATGATGGGTTATCTGCTGAAGATGTAAGAGATGTGAATTCAACGAGTGCAGGAACCTTCATGACTAATACTGAGGATGATGATTGGGAGTTATTGGAACGGATGAGTATGCATTCAAAAAGGCAAGCTCAGTCTCGGAGGAAATCAAGGAATGTGGTTGATGATTCGGATAGAAGGACTTCTAGGTTGGGGCAGTCATCAGGTAAGGCTATAGTAAAGGCTACAAGTTCTTTTACTATATGTCAGGGATGTGGTGAAGCTGGACACACTGCCAGAGATTGTCCAGAGTTTGATGAGGGGTTGGAAGAGGTGAATTATGTACAGGGTGATAGGCGACCATACAGTAACAACACTAATAATAATACTTATCATCCTGGTTTGAAGAACCACCCTAATTTGAGGTATGATAACCCAGACAATCAGTTGAATCCAAATTTTCAAGGTCCTTCACATCAGCAATATCAGAACAGGTCAATGGGTCAGGGTAATCAATACAATCAAGGAAGTCACAACAGGGGTGGTCAAAGGAATTATCAGCATAACCAGGATCAGAGTGGATCAGGAGGAAATGCAGAGCCAACAAACAGGGAATTGTTGGAGTTCATGAAGGAAATGAAGAAATCCAACGAAGTTAGAGACAAGAGTGTTGAAGCTTTATCCAAATAAGTGGGGCAGTTGGCTGAGGAAGTTGCAATTCTGAAGAAAGCTCCAGGGAAACTTCCTAGTGATACTCAAAGAAACCCAACTCACAGCTCCTCTAATGCAGGACCATCAAGTAGCAGACATCCTTCAGTTAGCCAGGTAAGCATTCTTCGCTCAGGTAAGGTTTATGATAATAAAGTTGAACCTCCAGCACAATTCATTGAAGGAGTGGTGGAGGATGTCAATGAGGATGAGGATAGTGATTGTGAGATTGAACCTGTAACACCTAAATCACCCAAGAAAGTAACTTTTTCAAATAAAATTGATCGGGTGATGGGGGAGGAATCAATTAGTGGTCAGGAAAAGGGTGTGGAGGCTAATACCATCCTATTTCCTAGGGCATTAATCGATCCGGGTAAAAAGGTTTTATCGGGAAAAAGGGGACCACAACAGGATGAGATGTGGGAAGTTTTTCAACAAGTAAAAGTTAATATCCCATTGCTTGAGGTAATTAAACAAGTGCCAGCGTATGCGAAATTTTTAAAAGACTTGTGTACTCAAAAGAGAAATGCAAAAATACCCAAGAAAATTGAAGTGTCTAATAATGTGAGTGCCATACTAACAGGACAACCGGTTCCACCCAAGCTTCCAGATCCAGGAGAGCCGGTGATATCCATTCAGGTGGGTGATTTTCACATATCACGGGCTTTGTTAGATCTGGGAGCTAGTGTGAGCATTCTCCCGGGCAGTTTATATGACCAATACGATTTTGGTCCGTTACATAAAGCCCACACCACTGTGGTGTTAGCTGACAGAACACCCAGACTGCCTAGGGGAATGATCTTTGATGTTATTGTTAGGATGGAAGACTTTTACTACCCGGTTGATTTCTTAGTTCTTGATTATGTGTCGGGAGAGTCAAATGATCAACAAACAGTTATATTAGGTCGTCCATTTATGGCCACTTCCAACTCACTAATCAATTGTAGAACCGGGGTAGTTGATATGACTTTTGGAGATCAAAGGCAGTTAATAAACTCTTTTTCCCATGCATTTAATCCTCTGGTCCATAGTGAATGCTCTTGGGTAGACATTATGGATAGGTGTGGTCTTCATGTCAATGAGGAAAACATCACAGAGGCGTGTGTTTATTGTGACAGGGATCAGGTGGAACTAACCAGTGAATTGGAGAAGGTTGAGCAAGAAATGGAAGTGATGGCAGTCAAGGAAGGTAGACCTACTTGGACCCATCAAGTGGAAAGCTTACCCGAGCATATCGACACCAAGCTACAACCATCATTAACGTCGCCTCCTAAGTTGGAATTGAAAAAGCTTCCTAAGCACTTGAAGTATGCGTTTGTTGGAGACAACAACACCCTTCCGGTGATTATTGCTTCCAACTTATCAGAGGAACATGAGAAGGCTTTGATGGAGGTATTAGTAAAGCATTGGGCTGCGATAGGATGGACAATCGCAGACTTAAGAGGAATCAGCCCATCTATTGTCATGCATAAAATCATCACCGAAGAAGGAGCAAAACCATCTCGAGATGCTCAGAGGCGATTAAACCCAAACATGAGGGAGGTAGTGAAGAAAGAGGTGCTGAAATGGCTGGATGCAGGTATTATCTTTCCTATCTCTGACAGTGAATGGGTCAGCCCAACGCAAACAGTACCAAAGAAAGCTGGCATCCAGATTGTTCAAGGCGTGGATGGTACGGAGGTAGCCACCCGGCCGGTAACCGGGTGGCGGATTTGCATCGATTACAGAAAGTTAAATGCTGCAACTTCTAAGGACCATTTCCCATTACCTTTTATTGACCAAATTGTGGAAAAATTAGCGGGTCAGAAATATTATTGTTTTCTAGATGGATATTCAGGGTATAACCAAATTGCAATCCATCCAGATGATCAACATAAGACCACTTTCACTTGTCCGTATGGTACTTTCGCATTTAGGCGAATGCCATTTGGCTTGTGCAATGCTCCCGCCACCTTTCAAAGGTGCATGATGAGTATCTTTTCAGATATGGTGGGGGATTCTATGGAGATCTTCATGGATGACTTTTCAATATTTTCAACATCTTTTGAATCATGTTTAAATCAATTACAAAAAGTGTTAAAAAGATGTGTTGACTCGAACTTGGTCCTTAGTTGGGAAAAGAGCCACTTTATGGTTCAAGAAGGTATCGTGTTAGGACACGTTATCTCAAGCAGGGGGATAGAGGTTGATAAGGCAAAAGTGCAAGTCATATCCACTTTGCCACCACCAACAAATATTAAAGGCATTAGATCATTTTTAGGACATGCAGGCTTTTACAGGCGTTTTATTAAAAATTTCAGTATGATAACAAAACCCTTGTGTAACTTGCTTCTAAAAGATGTCCCGTTTAACTTTGATGATGAGTGTTTACAAGCATTTAATATTTTAAAAGAAAAGTTGGTGGAAGCCCCAATTTTGCAATCACCGGATTGGTCACTCCCTTTTGAAATATGTGTGACGCCAGTGATTTCGCAGTTGGGGCTGTGCTGGGTCAAAGAGTAGATAAGAAGCCGGTCGCTATTTACTATGCAAGTAAAACTCTTTCTGATGCTTAATTAAATTACACAACTACTGAAAAAGAGTTACTTGCGGTTGTCTATGCCTTAGATAAGTTTAGGTCGTATATTTGGGGCAGCAAGATTATTGTCTATTTTGATCATTCTGCTGTCAGGTACTTGATGGATAAAAAGGATGCCAAACCTCGATTGATTAGGTGGATACTGCTATTGCAAGAGTTTGACTTAGAGATAAGAGATAAGAAGGGAAAGGAAAATGTCGTAGCTGACCACTTGTCGAGAATCATCCATAACTCGGATGCGCATGAGCTAGAAATCAATGAAACCTTCCCTGATGAGCAATTATTGTCTGTTTCTACATCTAATGATCCATGGTATGCTGACTTTGTCAATTATTGTGTTGCAGGTGCAATTCCTGAACATTGGTCAAAGTCGAAGAAGAAACATTTTGTATCACGTGCCAAACAATACTTTTGGGAAGATCCAGATTTGTTCAAGATAGGGGCTGACCAACTGATCAGACGATGTGTTCCGGATTCAGAGATACCGGATGTATTGTCTTTGGCGCATGCATCTGCATGTGGCGGTCATTTTAGTGGCCAGAAAACAGGGCATCGAGTGTTACAATGCGGGCTATTTTGGCCTACTATTTTTAAGGATGCTTTTGAGTTTGCAAAACATGTACAAATTGCCAAAAGATGGGTAGTATCACAAAACGAAATGAGATGCCCATGCAACCAATCCTAGTAATCGACATCTTTGATGTCTGGGGGATTGATTTCATGGGGCCCTTCCCTAACTCATTTGGCAATTTATACATTCTTTTAGCGGTTGATTATGTGTCAAAGTGGGTCGAAGCCATTGCCACAAAGACCAATGACCATAGTGTCGTGTGCAAATTTGTTCAAACCAACATTTTTTGTCGATTTGGGGTGCCCCGTGTGATCATAAGTGATGGGGGATCACATTTCAAAAATTTTAATTTTGGTAAATTGCTTAAGCGATATGGTGTTGATCATAGGATTGCCACACCTTATCATCCACAAACAAGTGGCCAGGTGGAGGTGTCAAATCGACAAATTAAGGAGATTTTACAAAAGACAGTACGACCTGACCGCAAGGATTGGTCTAACAAATTGAATGACGCCTTGTGGGCATATCGTACTGCTTACAAAACACCGATTGGCACCACCCCTTACCGGTTGGTTTACGGGAAGGGTTGCCACTTGCCCTTAGAATTAGCTCATCGTGCGTTATGGGCCATTAAAGAGGCTAATTTTGATTATGACTCTGCAGGCAAACATCGGAAGTTAAGCTTGATGGAACTGGAAGAGCTACGGGAAGAAGCTTACGAGAATGCCACGATTTACAAAGACAAAATGAAACGCGTACACGATGCGAAACTAAGACTGAAGAATTTTGAAGTCGGGAGCTTGGTGTGGTTATACAATTCTCGCCTGAAGTTGTTTCCAGGTAAACTTAAAAGTAAGTGGACAGGACCATACAAAATTACACGAATAGGGAACTCGGGAGACATCGAGATCGAAGATTTTGACGACCACATCCGACAAGTGGTCAATGGTCACCGCTTAAAACCATACTTGCGACCGAACGATCTGAATGGACCCGCTAAGCAAACCGAAGAACTTCTATCGGTTAGCATCCGGATTTCTGACCCGATCTGAGGGTACGTAGAAGGAAAGTCGAGCTATAGACTCTTAAACGTAGCGCTTCCGGGAGGCAACCCGTGTTTGTGAGTTTGTAGTTAATTTTATTCGTTTTCATTACATTTTTGTCGTTTCATGTGTTGTGTGTTGTTTTGTTTTGTTCATTAAGCAATTAATCAATCAGGTACGTTCCCTTTTCCAAAACCGTGAGCCGAGGACGACTCGTTTCAAACGTTGGGGGTGGAGGTGGTTTACAACGAATGCGTTCAGTGGTTTAACGATAAATTTTATGGTTAATGATAGTTGCCTATTCATATTTTAAATTTTGGTAATTAAAAATTTTAAGTTTTGATTAAAAAAAATATATTAAAAACAAAAGGCACACCATGGCCGCCGTAAGGTATTCCATGGCCGTAACTTACGGCAGCAGCATCGGAGCAAAACAGAAAGTGCCCACCGTAACTTACGGTGGGCTGGGGCCTTACGGTGGGCTGTCTTACGGTAAGCAGCAGCAAAGCATCAAAACAGAAAGCCCCCACCGTAAGTTACGGTGGGTGGGGGCCTTACGGCGGCTACAGACCATCGAAAAACAAAAAAAAAAGAAAAAGAAAAATTAAATGTTAAAAAGGACAAACACTTCATATATCAGATTTCACTCCACTTTTTACCATATTTTTTTTCTCATCTTCTTCACATTCACTCTCAAGAACACTCTCCCAAACCCAAACCCTAACTTTCACAATTCTCAACCAAATCACGTGTTTCTTTGGTCTAAATTGAGTAATTTTTCGAGAGCAACAAGAATCCAAGGTTAGTTTCTTCATACTTCAACTCGTTTGGTGTAGATCGGGAAGTGGGTTGCGAACCCTAAGTGGGGTTGTGAGCAATTTTCACTTTCGGGTTAAGTTTCATCCTAGTAAAGTGCAATCTTACATCTTTAAGCTTCAAAGGTATGTTTTCATCACCACATTGATATAAAGGGATGAATTTTTGTTTTGAGTTATGTTCTCTGTGAATATAGGTGTTATTAGTTTGGGGGTTATGAGATGATGCTAAATGGTTGAATGTTTGTCCTAGCATGTTGCTGATTATAAGTTAGGTGTTAATTTAGTGGTGGTGCTTACATATGAAATGGTTTATGAGTTGGTAGTCATGAATGACATGGGTTCTTGTTGTTAAGAAGTTATCATGATGAAATAATTAGGTAGCATGCTATGTTAAATTAAAGGATTACATTGACAACCACCACTAAGAGAGTGCAAGATTAATAACATGTAAGGAAACAAGTGTGGGATGGGTTATTCAACACTTGTTTGTTGACCTATGTAGGCTGATTTGATTAGTGACAATTTGAGTGTTTGTGGTTTGTGTGTGCAGATGGGACGATCTGGGAAAGAACAAGCTGGACCTTCCAAGAAGGCAAAGAAGGAAAATCCACCCTTGACAATCATGGATGAACCAAGACCATTGCGAGAGGAAGTGATGATGGAGGACATACCTAAGTGGAAGGGTGGACCTTTGACAAAGTTTCACCCTAGATTTCAACCAAGTCTATGGGAAGAAAAGATGTCCAAAATGAGAGACAGAAAAGAAGCATATTTGGTGGAAAGAGAGGTCCCTGCATCATTGTTTGCCCATCACCAGGTACATGAAAGATTTAAAAAACTGGGATGGCAAGCAGTGCTTAAGTGTTATGACCAGGAGGAAGACAAAGTGTTTGCACCAGCAATAGATGAATGGGTTAGTACACTGCAGATGGAAGGGCCAAAGAACAGTCAGCAAATGAAACTGGTGGGATATTGCCGAGGGCAAAAGGTTACAATGTCCATGACCAACATGAAAAAGTTGGCACCATTTGATTCTCTACCCACCAGCCAATATGAATTCCCTGCTGAAGACAATCTGTGGAATAGACCGGACAACAGTCCATGGTGGGAGTTGATGAGGGATACAATTTTTAAACCCGGTAAAACCAACACAATGAAAAGGGTGGACTTGAAGAAGGAAGCAAGGTTGATTCAAACCATTGTAACCCAGAATGTGATGCCTCGAAGGGGGGACAAGGAATCGGTGCGGTTTTGTGATGTACCTGTTCTCTACTCTATCATGACAGGGGATCACAAAATGTCATTTTGCTACTTAGCCATGATGAACATTTGGCTGGCCCGTATCACTAAGGCTAAACAGATTATCCCCCACTGTAGGTTGATTCAAGCCCTATTCAAACACTTTAAGGTGATTGCTCATTCAGCATATGAAATGCCAACGAGTTATATTGTCAAGGACCTGGAACCATTCAATGTAGTTCTTATGGCTCGAGTAGGTTGGGAATGGAGTACAAATGATAGGTATGCAAGGTGGAAACATAAGAATGGGGAAAAGATTAAAGTGAAACGACTGGATGCAAGACCATTGGGATCAGGTGAGGAAAGCGAAGCTGACAGTGAGGATAGTGAAGATGAGGATGATTTGAATAACCCAAATGAGGAAGAGGACCCTGTCCTAAGACCCCCATACCCAATGCCTGATGACATGTGGGCTCGGGTGCAGGAGTGTAGGCCAGAAGGATTTGGCATGTGGCCTACTTATAATCAAAACAATTGGGATTTACAACAACACAGCAGGTTGCAAGCGGCAGATGATGCTCAAGCAGTCATAGCAAATCAAAACCATTGGAATCGTGTTAATCTTGTGCATCAAGAAATTCAAGTCAACAATAACTGGGAGTCACATCAGCAACTTGGTTATCATGAAGCTTACCACCGCGGAGAGCCGTTTGTACAAGCACCACCACCAATCAACTACCTCACTCTCCCACCCTATGATGGAGGGGAGAGGCTGCCGAGACCCGAGTGGCATCACTCGGAATGGATTGATCCGATACAATTTCAGCAACAACAGCTTGAGGTGCAGCAGTCTCATCAGCAACAGAGTGGAGAAGGAAGCAGTAGCGGACCACAAGGGAGTGCATTCCAGTTCAGTGAATGGATGGACGAGCTGAACAATATATTTGGACAACGTCAGTCACGATACTTTGGGGGCAATCGCTGATCGTGATTGTTCCGATCGATCAGGTCCAATTGCTCTAATTTGCACTAGATTATCTTATGTGGTTGTGTGCTTATTTGTTTATGTTTCAGGTTGGTGGCAAGAACAATCTGAGGGGGGTGGTTGGTGTTTCATGTTTGAACTATCTATGTTTATGTTTATGCTTAGGAAATAAGTAGTTTGTTTATAGTGATTTTGTCATTGATTTTAAGTCAAATCAAGGGCCTTGAAAATGCTGACGGGGGGTACACGAGGGATTGAAAGGTTGAATTTTCTTGAAAAACTCATACATTGGGGACAATGTATCCCAAGTGTGGGGATGGGGGATTCATAGGTAGACACATATTTTGGAGAAATGGAAATTTGAAAAAAAAATTGAAAATTTGAAATTTTTTAACATTTTTCTCTAAAAATACTAATCATTGGTTAAGGTTCTTGGTCATGATTAATTCCCCAAAGGTTTCAACCCGGTCGGTTAATGGAAGTTGGAAAGGGAATGCCTAGCTAGGGGTGGCAAACCTTAGGTGTAGTAAACTTGCACATGTCATATCGGTAGCCTAATTCCACCGTTTCCATATGTGAGAAGCCTATTATTTGATATTATTAGATATATTTGCTTGTTTGAGTGTGCAATGATGCAATCTAATGGTAGAACTTGTGGAGTGCGTGCATATTGAAGCTTGAAACCGAGATTCCCATTAAAATGATTGAGGCATTAGGATTAACCCTAGGATATCCCCATAGGACCCACCTATTTAACATTTAACCGTAGTAGCCAATTTTGAGTCGTCTCCCATTCATTTGTTTCCCTAAACTTTTTAACCCACTAGCCTTTTGTAGAGCTTATTCACTTATCTACCCATGTGATGGAACTTGAGTTAATTAATGGTAGTAGTATTAAGTTTGATTTGATATAATGGTTCAAAGAGGTAGTTGGGTATAGTTAAGCTTAGTAAATCCCTTTGTGTTTTGTTAAGTTATATAAAAAAAATTAAAAAATAATAATAATAAAAAAAAGAAAAAAAAATGGAAGGAAAAGAAAACTATGTCGAAATAGTGAGGTTGAAAGACGGAAGTATTAGACAAAAAAAAATTGTGCTTTGAAGTAAAGAGTAGTTAAAGGATTTGAAGTCGTTGAATAAAGTAATTAACACAATTTTTTCATCACTTTAGTCACTTATACCCTAAATTATCCCTACCCGAACCTAAGCCTAACATTACAACCTTTGAAAAGCCCTCATGATTGGTGTGCAATCTCGTGTTAGTGAGTGGAGATTTGATTGTTTTACAAGCCTATGCTCACTAGTTTTCATCATTGCTTGAGTGCTTTATAAATACCGGCACATCTTTGGTCGGGCCAGAAATTACACCGAGTGGAGAGTTTTATTGTGAGGGGTATGATATGTGCAAGGGAACCACCTAGAGTTTGAGAATCTTAGTGAGGCAGTCCAGCGGGTTAGAGGTTTGTGGTTGTTAACGGGTCATAGTTGCTAACTTGGGAATTAGGTATACCCTTGAACCTTAATCGAGTTTGGTATGTGTGTGTCTATGTGCTCACCTAATTATTGTTTGACTTGAATTCTTGATTCTTAAAAGCAACCTCGCTTGAGGGCAAGCGAGAAACAAGTGTGGGGATGTGATGCTAGGGGTTTGGAATGAGGTTTATCATGATTAAGTGATTAAATTTAATGCATTTAGTATGGTCAAGTGTAAGAGATTGTGTTGAACAAGTTAACTACGAGGATTTGATGTTTTATAGGTTAAATGCAATCATTTGAAGAGTTTTGAAGAATGCACATGGATGATAATCAAAGATCATGATAGATGAGATGAAAGAGAATTCAATTACGAGAACGTGGCCGCAAACGGGATTGAAAACGGAGTCCAAACGAAAAAGATATGAAGAAAACAAGAATTGGAAAAATCAGTCCACAGTAACTTACGGTGGAAAAATGACTTACGGTGGCTGATGGAAAAGTGCAGCAGAAGGCTTCCACCGTAACTTACGGTGGAAAAACGACTTACGGTGGCCACGCGTGCTGAACTCGTTTAAAAGCCGAAAAAATTAGGTTTTGAAGGGATCTCTCATTCCACACCTCCATAGTCGCCCTCTTTCGTCCCCAAGGCTTCAAGAGGCTCCCGAGAGGCGATTTCAAGGCTTTTCAAGTGTTTTTAATCATTCGGTTTGATCCTTTAACATTAGATTTGATGTTTAATTTTGATTTTGATTTGGTGTTCTTCATTACCATGTCTAGCTAATCTCCTAGTAATCTTCTTTGGGTAGTAGGGTTTACTACTATGATTTGTTCTTGATGATTTGTGGTTGAGTTAATGTTTGAACACGGTAGTTTAAGCCGAGTACATTATTTGTTGGTTGAAAACTCTAAAATATGTGTGTTGCTTTCAAGTCACTTGTTCCACTTTGATTGTTTCAGATTTCTTTTCATCTGGAAACGTTAATGTTGGATGGGATTGAGTATCACAAACTTAAGATATGATTCGAGTAGTTCTTTAACAACAGTCTTATTCAATCTATTGTTTTTACCCAAATCGACCCGTTAAGCTTATATGACTTTTATGAACACTCAAGGCAAATCTAAGTAGTAAACCTGAATCCGGAGAAGATTACCCTTTTACATTATTGTTTACAACTTAATTAATCATAAAATTCGTCACTTTTCTCGATTAGTCATTTTTATTAAGTTTTTGTAATCAAGCTACAACTTTTAGATTTAAACTACAAAACTTTCCACATATTCCCTGTGGATCGACCCGACTTACCCTAGCTATCTTAGGTGAGTTTGGAACCTTATAAATTGTTTTTGATTAGGCTTGACAAACCGACATCAGAGATCCAACCCTGGATCAACTGTTAAGCTTGATGTTGAAAGTCAGTGTAACCTAAGTAGTCCAACAAGACAATTTAAAAGAATTTACATATGTTATGCTGCTTTAAAAGATGGTTTCTAAGCATGTGGGATGCAGTTGTTAGGTCTGGGTGGGAGCTTTATGAAAGGGCCATTCCCAGGACAAATTCTTTCTGCAGTTGGAGTTGATTCAAACAGTGGAATATACCCGGTAGCATTTGCAGTAGTTGAGGCTGAAACCTATGATTCCTGGACTTGGTTCCTTCAAAATCTTGGAGATGATTTAGATCTGGACATGAACTCAAATTTTACCTTTATAAGTGACAGACAGAAGGTATTCTTTAATGTTTAATTTCATCTTACTCAAAGTCTAAGTTTATTGTTTAATTTCATCTGGTCATGTTTCATATTTCTTTGTAGGTCATTAAACCTGCTCTTAAGAATGTCTTTCCAGCGGCTGAGCATAGATATTGTCTAAGGCACATTCATAAAAACATGAAAGCTAAATGGAGAGGCCACATGTAGAAGGATCTTTTATGGAAATGTGCAACTGCAACCACAATACCCGAATTTGATAAGCACATGGAGTCGATAAGAAAACAAGATTCATCATTATATGATTGGTTAAAACAAATCCCAGCCAGACATTAGAGCAGGGCTCATTTCACTGGTATGCTATATTTGAACAACCTATAAAACAAGATTCATCATTATATAATTTGTGTACATGTTGAATGCAGGTAGAGTACAATATGATGTTTTATTAAACAACCTTTGTGAGGTTTTTAACAAGCAGTTGGTCGAAGGCAGAGACAAGGCAATAATTACATGTTTAAAGTTTATCAGGGAATACTTGTTGAAGAGGATTGTTGTCGTTTAGAAGATGATTTCAAAATGTCCAGGGCCTCTTACACCCTCTGCAGCCAAAACTTTTGCACATATTAAATCTCAAGCAGCAGAGTACACTCTTATAATGGCAGGACATAGGAAATACCAAGTTAGTGGGTCGTGGATGGATAAAGTATGTGTTGACTTAGAGAAAAGAGCATGTAAGTGCAGGAAATGGGAACTTACAGGCATGCCTTGTAAACATGCAGTAGCTTGCATATGGGATTTGGCTACATATGACCAGGAGACTGCAATTCCTGAGTCTTGGGTTTCAAAAGTTCATCTGTTAGAGACTTGGAAGAATATGTACAAAAACACCCTGAAACCTATCAATGGAGGCCGATGTGGATACCATCAACCTGCCCAACTACACTAACCGCACCAAAGCATCATACTCCAGTGGGGAGACCTAAAAAGAAGCGGAAGAAGTCAGTTGAGGAGGTGGCACAAGATAATGTTGACAAGGATGGGAAGTTGGTGAAAAAGGGATTCTTTGTTAGATGTGGATTGTGTAAGAATTATGGTCACAACAAAAGATCTTGCAAAAGACAGGGTTCATCACAGCCAGTTTCACAAGGTGCTCCACATGAAAGTCATTAGGTTGTTTTATGTATTTTGATGTGGTTTGTTTAGAACAGAAACTATCTAACTTGTCTTTATTTTGGTTGTATGTATTTGGTATGTATTTTGAAACAATGTAATGCTTGGTGTTGCAGTGTAATGCTTACTAATGTTATGTAATCAATTATAAGGCTGCTTATGTTTGAAATTGGTATCAAAATGGTATGGGGTTGCATAATGATACATGCTGTCAAATTGGTATCAAAATGGTGTTAAAATGGAGTCAAAATGGAGTCAAAATTGTGTTAAAAAGGTGCACACATGCTGGAATTGACATATTCAGACATACACTCAATTAACCAATTAACCATCATATTCATTTCACATAGTCGTCTAATACATCTATTACAAATTGACATTTACATAAACTACTACAAAAGTAGGTCAATTCGTTCAAAATAACAGCCAATTCATATCATTTATACATGATATACACAATAAATAACATCCAACTGACAGTTAACCAAATTTTCATCCTTCTAGCTTCAAACTTCAACCTCTGCCATCTTTCATCTTTCTTGTTGCTTGACTTTAGCAACCCATTGATGATTTCTGTAGATCTTGGACTTAGGGCAGGTTCAGCCCAACTTACGAAACCACAATTAGACCCATGTTCATGAAAATTAGCTCAAATGAAATTTGTTCAACTGGAATTGATAAATTTTTTATACTAGGTCAAGAGGGGCTCACCTTTCTTGCACAGCAGTGAAACCGACGGCCTGGATTTTTATGGGTCCACGACGTGTAAACAAAGGTAGCGTATCCACATGAGCATCTTACCATGTTCTTGTTCTTCTTCGAATTACAGAGGTGTAGAGAGAGGAGAGAAATTAGGTTGTAATGGTGGAGAGGGTATGGTAGTTCAGGGCTTTTAAAGGCCTTTACAACGGTAGGGGACGATTTAACTAAATTACCCCTGGAAGAGAGAAATGATTGACGGCAAAGTTAACCGGCGTTTGCATTTTGGATGCAAACGGGGACAAAAATGATATATCAGGGTAGATATGGGGATTTTTAAACTATAGGGATGCAAATAATCAAAACCGCCAAACCTCAGGGATGCAAATGGTAATTTACTCTTCAATTTATTTGTATTCTTTAACGCTCATTTTCACTATACTTTTATTTATGTTTTAATATAAATATTACAAAAAATCAAGCAATGTTAATATATATATATATATATATATATATATATATGTGTATATATATATATATATATATATATATATATATATATATATGAGAAATTCTAAGAAAACCCACAATGTTATGTAAAAACTAAATAAAACCAATGAAATCGATGATATAATTTATAATTTTTTTATCACTACCCTTTATATTTGTATGCGTATATATATAAATAAGGGTATGGGTCAAATGAAATATCATAGCATTGTTTTACATATACATCACATATAAGTTACATATACGTATCTATTTTTCATTTGACTTAGTGTAACGTATACTTAAGACTCTTTTTTCTCGCATTTATGTTCAACATATATGTAACAAATACTTAACTATTTTTCATTTGACATAGTGTAACGTATATGTAAGACTCTTATATATATGTGTGTGTGTGTGTATATATATGTATATATGTGTGTATATATATGTATATATGTATATATATATACATGTATGTATATATATATATATATGTATATATATACATATGTATATATATTTATATATAACCTTTTCCACTAAATTCAATTTGATGTTTCTTAAATTTCATTTTCGTAACATCACAATTACCGTTGCGTCATGCTAATTTATATTGACGTTTCGATATAAATTTTATTGTAAATACAGCCATCATCACTACCCATGGAGATAACCTCACAACTAAAACAAACAAGACATACAACATGATGAATCATGACATTTATTCACCATTTGACTCTCTTGATCATAAAATAAAATAAAAAAAAAAAAAAAAAAAAATCTAGTATGCCAATGAATATGTGTGGTAAAATATGAGTTATTTCCATGATGACAAAGGTACAGTCTCTACATTTGAAAGAGCCAAGACAGCTGGAGGTAACCTAGTGCCCTTAATAGCGCCAACTGAAGCTATAGACTCAAGCTCAACCATGTCCTGTGGTGACAGTTTGACAGACAAAGCTCCAATGTTTTGGTTAAAGTTGTCCATCTTTGAGGTCCCCGGGATGGGACTCAAGTCATCCCCTTGATGCAGGACCCATGCTAACGCCAATTGCGATGTGGTGCACCGCTTCTTCAGTGCAATCTCATGCAACCGTTCAAACAAGATCACGTTGTGTTCAAGGTTCTCCCCTTGTAATCTTGGAATGCTCTACAAAGATACATCAAAAAGATCAGTTGGACATCTAGAAAACCTTACAATGACCCTCTAACTAATAAGTCTGAAAGTAACATTTGAAAATTTTAAATAACACAAACCTTTCTAATATCATTATCTGTCAAAACCTCAACCAACTTGGGACCTGAAGCTAAGAACCCACTTCCGAGAGGACCGTATGGGACAATCCCAATGCGTAATTCTCTGAAAATCATATACAAATTACTGATCAAAACTAACTTTAAGACTTAGTTGCATACAACATTAGCAATGGTTAATTACCTGCAGGTTGAAATTACTTCATTTTCCTCATGGACTCTAACCCAAAGTGACCATTCCAACTGTACAGCTGTTATTGGATGAACAGCATGAGCTCTTCTGATGGTGGAAGGTGAGGCCTCAGAGAGACCTATATATTTGATTTTACCCTCTTCAACAAGTTTCTTGAGTTCTCCCATCTGCAAACAACACACATTTTATTCTTCTCATATTTGGGTAACACTTCAGTATGATATACATGTTGCCTCTCTCCAAAGTTGTAAAAATTTAGTAGTTGTTGGTTCTGAAACAAGAAAGAAATTAAAAATACACTGTAATTTGCCAAAACTCCCTAAGAGCTTTAAGAATATTGTCAATATATGGTATTTTGACATAAGAGAACATAGATAAAATAATGAAATGATAAACAAGTTTTAATATATGAATATTTTTTTAAACAAAAAGAACTAAATCCAGTGTTGTGAATTTTTTTACACATTAATTAATATTTTTAAAATGATGTGAGACATCGGAATATTGGTTACTATTTAGTGTTTATTTTTCTCACGTTGAAAAATAAAAAATTTTAATATTTTTTTTCCTTCATGATTACCACCTATCAAATACTGTAGGAGATTAAATATTAAAAAATAATCATCAAACAGTAAACAATTTCATACATCTTTAATTTATATCACTTAATTGTAAAATTTTAACCTTTATATAAAACTTTAACAGGAATGAAGCAATATTAAAACTTGAGTGTTTTTTTGTTGCTATAGAAAAATATATAAGTGATTTTAACATAACACCAAATAACTTAACTTGGTTTGTGGTAAATGGAATATTTTCTAAAAAAAAATTGAGCAGTGCAAATATATGTAAATTAATTGAGGATAAACATGGGATATCGAAATGCTTATTACCGTGATCTCAATAGGAACACGAGGATCAACACGATGGGCATAATACAAATCAATGTAATCAACATCAAGTCGTTTCAAACTAGCTTCACAACAAGCCCTAACATACTCCGGATCACCACAAACATTACATTCTCCATCCAACCATTTGATCCCAAATTTCGTAGCCAGTTGCACACTTCCTCTTTCCAAACCCTTCAACGCCTAATCACAAAAGAAACCAAGAATGACAACAACAATAACAATAACAACAACAACAATAAACACTAAATAATAACAATAACAGCTCTCAATTAACCTTTCCAATGAGAATTTCATTCGCATGAGGACCATAGGAGTCTGCAGTATCGAGATGAGTGACTCCAGAGTTGACAGCGTGGTGGATTAGTTTGATCATGTCTTCCTCGGACTTTCCGGGTCCATAGAGACTATTGGTCATGCTCATGCACCCTAACCCGAGAGCCGATACCTCCATACCTTGTGATCCAAGCTTAATTCTTCTAACTCCATTAGCCATAATGATCTTTTGTGTATTTTTGTGGAAATTATAATAATATGGATCAGCAATTTAACCTCTAAAATATTAGGTGTATATATCCCTGGGTTATATCTGCCCCTCATCTTCTTTCAATAAAAAAACAAAACATGCACTGATCAAATGCCCACCACCCATTTTACATATGATATATCCACTTCTTCATCTCCTTTGTCTTCATTATTTGAAAATTTGGTCATTGATATATATGGTTCAGTTTAATTGATGTTTACAATTTTCGTGACGATGAAAACCCAAGTTTGCAACATCAATTACTTGTGATTGGCAACCTGCAACATTCAGTCTTTGTGCCACCAAGACTTTTTATTGGAATTGGTTTAATCTGTTGATAATTTTATTGATTTGCATGGTATAAATAATTACAATACATGAGACTATTAGACAATAGTATTATTAGACAATAGTTAGAGGGTACATATTGTAATTAGTCTCATGTATTGTAATTATTTATACCATGCAAATCAATGAAATTATCAACAGATTAAACCAATTTCAAAACTTTTGAATGTTACTATTTTTTCACAAACAATTTCCTACATGGATGGTTTCTTAAAAAAGATTGTGGTGCAAATACGCGACAAACTATGATTCTTACACACATGCGTCAGAAAAGTACGTAACAAATTATAATATTTTTCTAGCAGTGGTGAGACAATATAAAGTTAGGTACATGGTATCAAAATGTTACGTAATTAGAGGTCCTCAGGTACACAAGGGGGAAACTTAAATAATTGTAGGTATGATCTATAATTCAAGTTAAAAAGCTCATAGTTTTAGTAACTCGTTCACTAATAAATTAATCCAATTAAGAAGGAAAACATAAGAGAGGAAGAGAGAAATAATTGTGTTAGCTATGGAAAGGCTTGACATAAAATTTTAAAACTACCCATAGATATTTAATTACTGTAATTATCTTTTAGTTATTTACAAAAACTAACTTTGAATAATAAAATAAAAGTATGCGTTTGCCGGGAGTCGAACCCGGGTCTATTGCTTGGAAGGCAATTATCCTAACCGTTGGACTACAAACGCCTCATGCTTCATGTTTGTTCAACTACATATAGAATAAGAATAGACCGAAAGTCAGTTCACTTTCGTCTAATACAGAATTTGCTCATTTAAATGAAAACATAACATGTGCTCTCTTAGTTCGTTTATAGGCTTACAAAGAATGAAGAAAAAGAACAAGGAAATAAGCGATGCAATCATGAATGAACTCATTAGGCCACTAATCTAAGCACTAAACAACTAACAAAACAGATAAATAATGCAAAACTACTTTTAGCATAAAACCCAAAGGATTGGAGTATGCTTACATGATTTGAGATTATAAAACTAAAACTGATTGATCAGTTGACTATGGCTATTTCTTTAGACATCTGGTTAGTTTGATATAAACTTCGCCATCTTTTAGAGTCATATTAACTTTAACAATCATAATATTTTCAACCAGATATTAAGCTTCATCGGTTATTCTTGACAGTAAATCACAAAAAGACCTGCGTTGTCCTTAACCATCCTTGAACCTATGACCGGTTTCATTTAGCCCTCGTGAAATTCCATTTTGAACTATTTTGAACAGTTAGACAAAACCATCATGAAGTGTCTTGGATACATGAACCATCATGAAGTATCTTGGATGCATATTGGTTTCATCATTTAGTATACCAGAACATCATTCACTATATCGTGTCAAACTAAGAATCATTGTTGTCATAGTTTTCAATAGCGACCATAGCGCGCGCTATAGCGCACTACATCACGTATAGGTCAAGTGGCGCTACAAGGTGGTTAGCAGCTTAAAACGACCATGTAGCGTTTTTTTATTTATTTTTTTAATTTTTTTAACACCAAATTGTGTGAATATGAGATTTAGATGATTGGTAATAGAGTGTTTTAGTTATTTTGGTGGTCTTTGCATAAATTTTCTACTATTTTATTGCTAAACATGTTTATTTATTGAATATCAAACATTCATAAAATATATACTACTTAATCGCTAAACACAAAATAGCGGGCGTTATTTACCGCTATTCGTTACGTAGCATATATGTGGTTTGTCGCTATTTACCGTTATTCGCTATTAACAACACTAATTGTTGTCTAGTGTTAGAACTTGATGTAAAAACCTGCGGCAGAGAGATTGTCACCGAATTCAGAAGAAAGAAGCGAAGCACTCCGAGTCTTGATCTGGTCATCGAAAACGCTCATGAAAATCTTACAATTGTAATTGTCATGCTAGTGAAAACCCAAATTTGCAACTGTAACTGTCTCTATATGATATGGGGGTTAAAAATAGCCAACAAACAGATGGTGCTATACATCTTGAACAATATATGTGGTTAAAACTTGGTAAGTGTGTTTGGTACAAATGTTTAAAGTCGGCACTACCAATGCAGCCTGAAACTAGCAGCCTGCATGAGCGGATGAGCAAAGTAAGCTCCTAGAGTCAATCCAGTAATAGCTAAATATGGTACCCTTATGAACTCCTTATAATAATCTTTAGGCAACTTTTGACGACCATCAAGGATAGCTGCAAACGGGATGACACTTGTCCGACTTTTCACAATGTCAAAAGCTTCACCATGTCTAATTTTCAACCTCCTATCTCCATTCCAGGCACCAAATAAATGATGCCCGATTAGCCCAACTGATGCTGCTACAGCCACAGAGTTCCCAATCCAAACTGTGTGAGCGATGCACCACATCACCTGTCCCACCAACTAAAAAAAATAAAAATAAAACAGAAAATAAAAGGGGCGAGTCAGGTCAATAGGAATTAATGTCAGATTGGGTGTCTCTTATTGCATTGGTCAACTCGGGTCCAACTGACCCACAAGCACCTTTTGTCCTTTATTTTCCTGAGTTTTATACACCAATAATGTTCAAATCTGATTAGGAAACTAAATTGTCTTAGTGATAACTTAATTCTTAAAAACAGATTTTGATTAAAAGGTTTATACATTGTTGGTGACTTTCAACCAGTTTGACCCATTCAAACACTATTCACTTTAGCCAACTTTTCAAAATTTACCAATGTGACCTGTTAAAGTTGAAGTACAAACCAAACCAGTCTTTAATCACAAATGGGTCAAAATTGCCATATATAATTCAGAAGTAACTAATGCTGGATTACCTGTGGATGCCTTGTGATTCTCATGATACCACTTTCCCAAAGATGCATCTTAGGTTTATCAACAGCGGCTACCTCTAATAAGTTAAAAGTTGATGGATAAAGAAAGAAGAAGGATATGAAATTAGTGACCCACAATAGATGATGTAACAATGGAATACTTTGCAGCTGCCATAACTGAACACCATCGTATCTATGGCTGATGAAATACACCTGAATCACAAGTATTCAATGTCACTTAACATGCTAAAACAGTCACATGGAAAACATTAACAATAGACAACACATACAAACAATTAAAAACTGATTTTAAGATACATGCCTGTATGATACAATCTAAAAATAAGTTGAAAATAAGGTATTGTTTCAAAAATAAGAAGGATATCATAGTTCTTCAAATTCACATTACTTACAACTGTACTAACGGCAAGAGGAAGAGACGTTCCAGCAAATAACACACGAAAAGCGCGCTCCCCAATGAGCTTTTCACCTGGATCTCTAAGACTAGCTAAACCACTATGTACAATGGCAAAAATAAGTATAAGGAGGAACATCACAACCTGCATAAAGAAACCAGTCATTAGAAACCCGCCCCAAAGTTCTTCAAATCATCAAACTTATACATTCAGTTTCAAAACTTTTTGCAAGTACAATTCATAATCTTAGTTCTTCAAATCCACATTACTCGAATAAAACGTATATTGTGTCAAACCTATGCCAATCTCAGGCCCTAAGATAGCTATGACATCAGGTTGTAACTTGTAAGATTCACTGTTGCATCTCAAATTTGACTCAAATAAGTAGCATCACTCAATCCCCAAATGAATCAACTTATTCATCATCAAAATTCACAAATTCAACGAAGAATCCATCAAATGTTAATCAACAAGATGTAAACAAGAAATTGATATTCAAAACTATTTCTTGCATAGTTGCATCAATTAAACACAAACCCAAATGCAAAAACTAACCTCGGGACTATCAGAAACGCTCGAAACAGCATCGATGAAAACTTTACCAAATCCAGTAGAATTATCAAGCCACGCAACATCAAGAACAAGAAGCACAACCCCAAAACCCCAGCAAAATACACCCAAGATGCAATCTTTTGCTTCGCCAATTCGAAATTTGCAGAATCCTCACCCACCATGACATCATCGGAAACACTTGCATCGGATTCTCCAAGAACAAACACTCTGCGGCTTTTCATCAAACAGTTTGAAGGCACTAATTGTGTGCTCTTTAGAAAGCCTCTGTTTGAATAACTGTTAATGGGTGTTACTATACGATTGAATTTGGGTATGGAGAAGATGAATTTGGGGCATCTTGTAACTCGGGGAACAGGGGAGAAGGAGCTCGAGAGGAGAATTGAGGTGGCCATATGTGCGTGTGTTTTCACCGTTGGTGGGTGTGATTATTATTTTATGTATTTTGGTAAACAAGAAAAAGGGTATCTGGATGGAGTTTGTGCTGTTGGTTTGGTTTTTGTTCATTTTGGAGGGTAGGGTGACATGAAGGTGACGGGTATTTAACAAACTTGTTATTTTATTTTATTTTATTTTATTTTATTTTTTTTTATATGATTTTTTTAAACCGTGAGATTTTTATTAAAAAGTCAACTAGTAAGTAGCTAGTAAAAGCAGGAGACTACAAATGATGAATAAAAGAAAAATTACATCAAGAATCCCAACTGACCCATTTTAACTTTGATCTATTAGTGATCCATAGAAAACTCAAAGTTTTGATTTCTCCCATTATGTTGATTGGATCCGTCTTTTTGTTTTTAGAATTTTTTTCATTTCTTGCTTTTCAAAGACACCATATTGCTGTTAGAAATATAGCCACAAGAAGTATTTTTATGGTCTTTGCTTGAGCCTAGCTCCTCAACACATTCTATTAATTCTTGGATAGGTAAGTTGTGCAATTGTGAAAGTTTACACCATATTCCAATCTGCCTCCAAACATCCCTAGCAATATAACAATTAATAAGAGAGTGGCTCGCATCTTCAGGGAAAAGACCACAAGAGGGGCATGATAATGATAAGATGTTATTTTTTCTTTTTTAAAGATTAATAAGAGTAGGAAGACTATTGAGACATGCTCTCCACCCTTGAAAATTTACTTTAATTGGAACCCATTTGTTATCTTGAAAGAAAGGATTGGCATGAGAGCACATTTGATTTTCAATTATGATCCGAAGAGAATGAGTTGAAAAAGAACCTAATGAATCTCCACTAGAAAACCAAGAGTTTATGTTCCTTCTATTGATACACTTGCTAATGATTTCTTTACAATTTGTCCACAGATCCAACTCATGTGGTTCCAAAATAGACTTGCTCCATACCATATCCCATGTAATACTTTGGTCATTATGTTTAAAGCACTCACTTACATATGACTGTTTATATTTTGCAATCTGGAAAGGGAAGGGAAAGCATCAGAAATAGGTAAATTTCCCGCCCACGGATCAAACCAGAAGAGAACCCATTTACCATCTCCAATTGAGCAGCGTATAGAGTCTCTTATCTTAATAGACATACTCACTAGTTCTTTTTCAATAGAACAAATGTTCTTCTAGGGACCTGTGATGCTAGCCTTTTAAAGGAATCAAATGATGAGATCTTGAGTTGAAATGCAATGATGAGATCTTGAGTTGAAATGCAATGATAAGATGACTCGATACCATAGGCTAGATTGATCCGTTTTTTCTCGCCACCACCATTTGCCTAGGAGTGCTAAGTTGGCAGCCCTTAAAGATCCAATGCCCATACCACCACACTTTTTGGGGACGTAATTTTGTTCCATGAAATCCAACTGAATTTATGGCCATCAGATCCTCCTGCCCACAAAAATCTCATTCTAATTCTTTTGAGAGATTCGATGACATGAATAGGCGCTTTGAATAAAGAGAAAAAATATAAAGGAAGAGAATTCAAGACTGATTTAATCATTGTGATACGTCCCTCGAATGATAAAGTTTTGGCCTTCCATATTGCTAACTTTGATTCAAATTTGTCCATCATAACTTTCCAGTGTCGAATGTGATTCATGTTAGAGCCGATGGACAACCCAAGATACGTGAATGGAAAAGACCCCGCGGAACAACCGAAAATATTTGCCATCTCCTGAACCTCTCCTCCATCAATACCAATCCTAAAAAATCTTCTCTTACTGTCACACCCCAACCTTGACGGCGGAAACGTCGAGGTGTGAGGGTTTGAGATTGTTCACAGCCACATAACGCTATGTTAAAATGTAAAATGCCATTAATCAATTGTTTCAACATCACATACATCAAGTCTCATGAATAGTAGAACAAACAAAAATAGAAATCCAATTGTTTTTCTTATTAAGTCTAGGTCCATGTCCTAGGTTTGAGCATTTCTTCAAACATCATTAAGCTTGCACATTACCTGAAACATGTTGAAAATAAAGTCAACTAACGAGTTGGTGAGTTCTCATGGTTTTATATATAATAAGTATACAAAAATGTGGCAATTCTAGTCAATGGTCACATGCATAGTTACAATCAAACTTCGACTGAATAATATGAAAAAGCATGATTAGCTAAGTGTATTTGGTTCCCTAGTGCACAAGCATACGGCTCCTAGGAGCCGGCAATCCCTCGGCTTTAGCACCAAATAGGCTTGTCAGGCCCAAAGATCTAAGACTTCGCTAGGCTAGCAATAGTTAATGATTGCACACGTATGTCACATCTCATATAATACTTAACATATTCAAACAACCACGACTATGTAAAGAATTGCACGTATGTGATAAGTATCAAAGTATGTATGCGTAAGTTTGTATAAGCAACATGTTTCACCCAGAAAGGTGTGAAATAATCGTAAAGCGGGGCATAAGAACTCACATGTTTGAATAATAGAAGACTCGTAGATGAAATAAGAGTAATCACGAATAAGATTTCCAACACAACGTCACAAGGCACCTAAATGAAATAATGTAGCGCTTTATAATTTGTTTGATGATTAATTATGTTTTTAGGATTGTAGGTCTAATATGATTTATTTCTTATTCGTATTTATTACATGTTAATAATGCGATCGAATTAATGGAACGAATGGATTTTTATATTTGAAATAATTACTTGTTTGCGCGTATGAGAAAGAATAATATAAATAAGAAAAGTTTGATTTAATTGTACGTTAAACCGATTTTTAGAGATTGTATATTACAATAAATGATTTAACTATTAAAATGAACTATATATATTTATATACATTTATATAGGTATAAGTAACTAAATAATTTATTTGTTTGAATATATATATAAATATATATACAAGTATTATATTTACGTACTTCTTTTTGTATTTTTAGAAATACAATAATGTATTTATAAATACAAAAGTATTTTATAAAAATTAATTTAGTCACAAATTAGTTAAACAAAAGTAAAAAATAATCTGCATTTTATAAAATTAATTTTAGAAATTTTTAGAATTTAAAAAGGTTAAATAAATAAAAAGAAATGAAGAAAAGAAAGAAAGAAAGAAAATCAGAAAAAAAGAAAAGGGGGGTTGCCCGGGGTCGAACCCGGGACCTCCCCTAAGAGATGGGGCGCGGAGACCAGTGAACCAGGGCCGTGGCCTTAGTTCACTTTGGTTTGTTATGAATTTAAACCTTAGTCCGCGGCTTGCCCCCAATTCGAAGAACCCTGATTTCAAAAGAATCAAAATCGGCCCTCGATTCGGTGTTAATCACCTAAATCATCATAGGGCTTTTGATCTTTGAACAAAAACGAGTAGAAAACAGGTTTTAATTACCTGTTTTGATGAGGTTTTGGTTGATTTCGAGTTCAATTCTGTTTCGGGTGTTCTTGGGTTGGGTTTTCTGATCGAGAGAGTTTATGGTGAAATTGAGGGTTCAGAGAGGTTAGGAACTTCAAAATGATTTAGAAGCCCCCATTTTATAAGCTTGATTTCATGGTTTGAGCATAACCCGTTTGATTTTGAAACTGCGTTCATGTTTACCAAAATCAAGAGATTCTGAGCTGTTAATTTGAAATGTTTGATTGAATAATTGATTGATTAAGCCGCGTATTACGTTTAGGCGTGATTAATTTGATTCAATTTGTATTTTTGGTCAAGATTGATCCGAAGTTTTATCACGGTTAATCCTCGGTTTGTTTTGGGAAGGTCTACACGCGGGAAACCCAAATTGAACTAAGGTTCGAGTTCGAAACATAGGCCCGAGAGGGTTGGGGCGGTTAATTTGGGTCAAATCGGTTTAAAATGGTAGTTGAAGCCTCGCCGGAGCTCCGGCGGAATGCCACCAGAAAAACGGGGTGAAAGGGGGGGGGGGGGGAATTGGTTTGGAGTTTCACATTTTTACACAAATGGTCCCTCCACTTTGGCTTCTTATTATTTTATGCCAAAACTTTAAATTTTAAGTTTATAAAATGACATTTAGCCCCTCTAACTTTATACTAACTTAAAATTTTATTATTATTACTATTATTATTATTCTTATTATTATTATGATTATTATTATTATTATTTATTATAGTAATTATTGTTATTATTATTATTATTGTTATTGCTATTATTACTATTATTATTATTATTATTATTATTATTATTATTATTATTATTATGGTTATTATTATTATTTTTATTATTATTATTATTATTATTGTTATTATTATGGTAATTATTATTATCATTATTATTATTATTATTATCATTATGATAATTAATCCTTAAAGAATTAATATTTTACGAATGAGTCCATGCACTTAAATGAATTGACAAATATGAACACAAGGTATAATACAAAGATACAGGATGTTACAGTCTCCCTAACTTAAAAGAATTTCGTCTCGAAATTAGGAAACAAAACGGGGTTACAAGAATAAAGAAGGGTACGCCTTCTTCATATGATCTTCACGCTCCCAGGTGAATTCTGCTCCTCGTTTGTTCTCCCATCGAACCTTTACGATTGGGGTCGTAGAGGTCCTAGTCTTCTTCATAATGCGATCCATGATTTCGACGGGTTTCTCAACGAAGTGTAGTGACTCGTCGATCTGAATGTCTTCCAATGGCACATACAAATTATCGTCGGCCAGGCACTTCCTCAGATTCGAGACGTGGAAGACCGGGTGAATTCCACTAAGGTCGAAGGGTAGTTCTAGTTTGTAGGCCACTTTCCCGATTATTTTCAGAACCTTGAAAGGCCCTACAAACCTCGGAGCTAACTTGCCTTTCCTTCCAAAGCGAACCACACCCTTCCACGGTAAGACCTTGAGAAGGACCATATCCCCAACTTGGAATTCTAGCGGCTTGCGACGTTTATCAGCGTAGCTTTTCTGTCGACTCCTTGCCACTTCCAGGTTCTTGCGGATGATAGCGACTTTATCGGTCGTCTCTTGTATGAGTTCGGGACCGGTGATAAGATTTTTGCCAATGTCGGTCCAGCAAATTGGTGAACGACACTTACGACCGTAAAGTGCTTCAAACGGTGCCATTTGAATGCTTGAGTGGTAACCGTTGTTGTAGGAGAATTCTGCGAGCGGTAGGTGTGTATCCCAGTCGCCCCCAAAATCAAGGACACAGAGACGCAACAGGTCTTCCAGGGTTTGGATCGTCCGCTCGGTGTCACACCCCAACCTTGAAGGCGGAAACGTCGAGGTGTGAGGGTTAAGATTGTTCACAACCACATAACGCTATATTTACATGTAAATATTAATATTATAAGTTTCAACAGGAAATACAACCATAAGTCTCAAACATGAAATAAGTTCAACATAAATCAAAACATAACATAACATTTTATTTATTTTATTAGGTCCACGTCCTAGTTTTATTGCAAGCTTCAAAAGACCACTTTAAACTTGGGGGTTACCTGAAACATGATAAAAATAAAAGGTCAACTAATAATAGTTGGTGAG
Organism: Flaveria linearis; assembly: GCA_024085815.1. Classification (NCBI taxonomy): domain Eukaryota; kingdom Viridiplantae; phylum Streptophyta; class Magnoliopsida; order Asterales; family Asteraceae; genus Flaveria; species Flaveria linearis. The sequence continues at coordinate 51,916,361 of CM044006.1, forward strand.
TTTCCAAGGTTTCCATACATAATATGATAAAGTTACAAGTTGCAATTCATGTCATAGGTTATAAGCTAGTAAGGTTATAGAACACATATCGTTACAACCAAACCTCGACTTGGTTACAAGTATATAAGATTGACTAAGTGTATTTGGTTCCCTAGTGCACAAGCATACGACTCCTACGAGTCGGCAATACATCGACTTTAGCACCAAATAGGCTTGTTAGGCCCAAAGATCTAAGACGCCGCCAGGCTAGCAATAGTTAATGATTGTAAACAAACTATGTATCTCATATAATCACTTACAACACACAAATAACCATGACAAAATATAAAGATGAATTACAAGTGCTTTACAAGTCTCAAACGTTTATAAGTGTAAGTTGTATAAGTATCATGTTTCATCCTAAAGTGTGAAAATATATAAAAAGGGGCATGGAAATACTCACCTGATCAAATAAGTATATATTGGATGATTAATAAGAAAATAATAACGAGCGTCGTTTCAACGTAGTCCTTCACAATGCACCTAAAATATATGTTTTCACAAGATTTAAGTTTCTATTGTAATGATTTTAACGAATCAACGAGGTCTAGGGTTCTAAGTGGATTTTAGGCTTGTCAAATATTTACCTTTAACGATTGAAAATTATTCATGGTTTCTTGAAAATTATATTTTTATGTTTTATTTCATGAAAAGAACATTTATATTAACTTGGAAAATGTATAAAACAAAGTTTTTTTTATCACTAAAAGAAACAAATACTATTTAAACAATATTATTTGAAACGAACGTTTGAACCAATAATAATTTATCAATTTATACCATAATTTAAGGTTTATTTTATAAGAAATAACCCTTGTTTATAATATCTTATTAAAAGATATTTAATTATTTAAATTTTGAAAAATTTATAGAAAATTATGTGGTGTCTTTAAAAATGTTTAATGCTTATAAAAACCATTTTTATATTTTTCTACAATTTTCTATAATTATTTTAAGGCTGAAAAGCCTTTTAAAAAAATATATAAGGGTGCCCGGGTTCGAACCCGGGACCTCAAGATGGACAAACGAGTGGGGGACCAGTGAACCAAGGCATACAACCGCGGTATCACTTGGTTCCAAATGAATTTAACCACTTTTAACCATTTCCCCCAAATCACACATATGAACCCTAATTGATTTAAACCAAAATTGAAGTGCAAATCGATAATTTTAACGGGAATAAACATGGGGCTTTGATTCCCCATGTAAATACGCGCATGTTGGTGCATCGAATTACCCGATTGGTGTTGAATGAAAGAAGAATGAAAGAAGAATGTTTCGCGGCCACGTTTGAACTTGAATCGTGTGCTAATGATCACCAAACTCAAATTAAACTTGTATACAACTTCGGGTGATGCCGTGGATCCTAAGCCCTTTATCAATTTCAGTTTATATTTGTCGGAGGGTGGATGTTGATAGAGTTGCAGGTCCGCGGGTTAGAGAGGACCGAGTGGGTTGTTTTGTTATTGTTTCAGGTAAAATTGAGAGTGGTATTCGATTAAAGGTTGATAGATGACCGTTTATGTTGAGTTAATTATATTATTATTGAGGTTTAATGATCGAACGGCTCTAGAATTTAAAGGATTCGGTTACTACTCGAGTGAACATAGTAACCGGTGTTTTAAAACCCAATTTAAGTGGTTAATCATGTTCGAATCTTGTACACGAAGGGTTTGGAACGGTTTGGGTATTGATTTCGGGTGTTTTTCATGGGTTTGAGGCTCGCCGGAGCTCGCCGGAGATTGGCCGGACCCTGTGGCCGGAAAACCGTGGAAGGAAATGGGGTGGGGGTTTGGGATTTTTAAAAGTTACACATTTGGCCCCTGTGATTTCCTTTTGTTTAATTTCCACACAAACTAGTTTCAGATTTAATATAAATTACACTTTGGTCCCTGTAATTATTATTGTTATCATTTTATGTAAAGGATTTATTAATCCCAAGCTTTAACATAATATAACTTATATTATTACAAGATTAAAAATGTTTGTTATTTTTATTATTCTTAACATTGTTCTTGTTGTTATTATGTTTATTATTATTACCATTATTATTATTAAAACTATTATTATTATCATTGTTAGGATTATTATTATTATTATTCTTAATTATAATGATTATTATCTATTTATTATGTAATGATTAACATTATTAACTTTCAAATTTAAGAATTAGAGACAATTAGGAAAATAAACATAAATAGCACATAATTTTTCATGTTGGCACAAAGATCCTTACAAGATTAAACGACGTTAATTTTCATTAACGTAAAAATACAAGATGTTACAGTCCCCCCAACTTTAAGGAATTTCATCCTGAAATTAAAAATGGAACTATACGAACAAATGCGGGTATCTCTTTCTCATATGCTCCTCACATTCCCAAGTGAACTCAGCTCCACGTTTGTTTTCCTAACGGACTCTGACGATCGGTGTAGTTGTAGTTCTAGTCTTCTTCATGATGCGGTCCATGATCTCAACAGGTTTCTCAATGAAATGCAATGACTCGTCGATCTGGATGTCTTCCAACGGAACATGCAGACTTTCATCAGCCAAGCACTTTTTCAAATTTGAGACGTGGAACATAGGATGAACCCCACTAAGGTCGGAAGGTAATTCCAGTTTGTAAGCCACTTTTCCAATCCTTTTCAGAATCTTGAAAGGACCTACAAATCTTGGAGCCAGTTTACCCTTCTTCCCAAAGCGAACGACACCCTTCCACGGTGAAACCTTAAGAAGAACCATCTCCCCAACTTGGAATTCCAACGGCTTACGTCTCTTATCAGCATAGCTCTTTTGTCGACTTCTTGCCACTTTAAGGTTCTTTTGGATGGTAGAAACTTTATCGGTCGTCTCTTGTATAAGTTCAGGACCAGTGATGAAGTTTTCACCAAAGTCGGTCCAGCAGATCGGTGAACGACATTTACGACCATAAAGCGCTTCGAACGGTGCCATCCTGATACTCGAGTGGTAACTATTGTTATACGAAAATTCCGCTAGCGGTAGATGCGTATCCCAATCACCACCAAAGTCAAGGACACAAAGGCGTAGCAAATCCTCCAAGGTTTGGATGGTTCGCTCAGTTTGACCATTAGTTTGGGGATGGTAAGCCGTGCTTAGATCCAATTGAGTACCCAAGAGTTCTTGCATAGACGACCAAAAGTGCGAAGTGAAACGAGCGTCTCGGTCGGATATGATGTGAAGAGGTACCCCATGACGACTTACAATTTCATCAACGTATATACGAGCCAACCTTGATGTCTTGTAAGTGTCACGTATGGGTATAAAATGTGCCGACTTGGTCAGTCGGTCGACGATCACCCATATGCTATCATGTCCACGAGAGGTTCGGGGTAGCTTGGTTATGAAGTCCATGGATATGTGTTCCCACTTGCACATAGGAATCTCGGGTTGCTCAACTAATCCACTTGGACGTTGATGTTCGGCTTTAACCTTCGTGCGCGTGAGGCACTTAGCTACATAAGTCGCTATGTCTTTCTTTATTCCAGGCCACCAATATTGACCACATAGATCCATGTACATCTTATCGGAGCCAGGATGAATAGAATAACGAGTTTAATGAGCTTCGTTCATGACAAGAGTACGAAGATTATCACGATTTGGAACCCAAATTCGGTTCGTGAAATACATCAACCCATTAGGTTTCATCTCCAATTGAGTTAGAAGGTTATGCTCCAGTTCATCCTTTATTCTCCCTTCTCGTTGAACTAATTGTTGAGCCTCCAAGATACTAGACTCGATGTCACTATCTATTCTCAAGTTTTATAGCAGTACAGTAGCCTTGGTGACATCTAGTCGAATTTCAGTATCGAATTCTCTCAAAGTATCAAACCATTGTTGTCGATCACGAATTTCTTGGAACGAGGTCATCTTGTTATGGACTTTACGGCTTAGTGCATCGGCTATGACATTTGCCTTCCCAGGGTGGTAACGAATGTCACAGTCATAATCACTAATCAACTCAACCCAACGACGTTGTCTCATATTGAGATCTTTTTGGTTAAAAACGTGTTGAAGGCTTTTGTGATCGGTGTAGACTATACATTGCGTACCATAAAGGTAATGTCTCCAAATCTTCAAAGCAAAAACAACAGCACCAAGCTCGAGATCATGTGTTGTGTAATTCACCTCGTGAACCTTCAATTGTCTCGATGCATAGGCTATGACCTTTCCTCGTTGCATAAGAACACAACCAAGACCTTGTTTTGATGCATCGCAATATACGGTGAAATCATCGTTTCCATCGGGTAGGGTCAAGATAGGAGCATTGCACAGTTTGTGCTTTAATGCTTCAAAAGCTTCTTCTTACTCGGGCCCCCACTTGAATAGTTTATTCTTTTTTGTCAAAGAGGTGAGCGGCTTCGCGATCCTTGAAAAGTTGGCGATGAATCGCCGGTAATAACCAGCAAGACCAAGGAAATAACGAATCTCGGTCGGAGTCATGGGAACACACCAATTCTTCATAGCTTCCACCTTTGCAGGGTCAATGTGAATTCCTTGGCTATTCACCACGTGTCCTAGAAATTGAACTTCCTCGAGCCAGAAATCACACTTTGAGAACTTCGCGTACAATTGCTCTTTCTTCAACAACTCAAGCACTTGTCGCAAATGCAGTTCATGCTCGGTGTTAGTCTTGGAGTAGATAAGTATGTCATCAATGAAGACAATCACAAATTTATCTAGATAAGGCTTGCATACTCGGTTCATGAGATCCATGAAGACAGCAGGTGCATTAGTTAAGCCAAAAGGCATCACCATAAATTCATAGTGTCCATAACGAGTACGAAACGCGGTCTTTGGGATATCATCATCATGGACTCGTAATTGATGATATCCAGAACGTAGACCAATCTTCGAGAATATAGCAGCTCCTTGAAGTTGATCAAACAAGTCATCGATGCGAGGAAGAGGATAGAGGTTCTTGATGGTAAGCTTGTTAAGCTCACGATAGTCGATGCATATACGAAACGATCCATCTTTCTTCTTCACGAAGAGGACAGGTGCACCCCAAGGCGAAGAACTAGGACGAATGAAACCCTTCTCGGTTAGCTCTTGAATTTGACTAGAAAGTTCTTGCATTTCCGATGGTGCAAGTCGATACGGTGACTTAGCCACGGGGTTGGCTCCCGGTATCAAGTCAATTTTAAACTCAACTTCACGCACAGGAGGTAAACCACTAAGGTCGTCGGGAAATACTTCAGGAAAGTCTCGGACAATCGGAACGTCCTTAAGTTCTTTCCCTTTGACTTTTGTGTTGACCACGTAAGCCAAGAACGCCATATAGTTCTTACTTGAACACTTTCGGGCTTGAGTGCAAGACATGAGTTTAAGCCCTTTGGAAGATTTTTCGCCGAACACTTTCAAAGTATCCCCAGATGATAACGGTATACGGATGCACTTCTCGAAACAAACCATCTCGGCATGGTGTTTGGCTAACCAATCCATACCAATGATGACGTCGAAGCTTCCAAGTTTCATAGGAATAAGATCAATAAGAAAATCGTGGGTGTCAAGACTTAAGATGCAATCACGGATAACGACATCCACGGTGATCGGTTCTCCATCGGCAACTTCAATGGTGAGAGGTTTTTCTAGTTTTGTATGTGGCTTAGCAAGTACGGGTTCAAACTCTAATGAAACAAAACTCTTATCGGCTCCAGAGTCAAATAGAACGTATGCATAAGTATTATTAATAAGAAACATACCTGTTCAAGGTTTAAGGCATTTAGCGATATAGGTAATGTATGAAAGAGACTTAGATCATAAACGTTAGGGTTGAATTTAGCATACCGTTCACCACATCGTTGTTTGCTTGTGATTGATTAGCATTGATGTTGAAAGCACGTCCTCGGGCTTGTGGAACATTACCCGTAAGACGAGGGCATTGTGGACGAAAATGACCAGGTTCCCCACAGTTGTAGCAAACCCGGTTTGTGACCAAGGCGGCATTGTTAGGTGCACGGTGGCAAGTTGCCACGAAATGACCATATTTACCGCATAAGGTGCAGATACGGAATGGTTGGTTCCCCGGATGATGATACCTACAAGTGTTGCACACCGGCTGAGGACCAGCATAGGCCCTAGCCCTAGGCACTTGTGCCACAGGTGTAGCCGCAGGTACAAGTTGTCTTTAGGGTTGTTTGGGTGCAGCCACAACATAGTTGCGTGCCGGTGTAAACTTGCGCTTCTTGTTGTTGTTGTTGTTGTTGGACGATTCAGCTTTGGTCTCCTTAACGGCCTCAGTAGCCATCTTTTCCACCTTCTTTGCACCTTTCACAGACATGGTGCCCGCTCGTATATGGTTCTCGGGTGAGTTGAGCGGTGATAGTAATGGCTTCTTCTAAAGTTGTGGGTCGGCTACCCACTACAGCATCTTGAATTTTGGGTGGAACACCCTTAATGAACTTCTCGATGTTGCGGGGAACGGTATCGACCATGTGATAAACTCAACTCATGATGCCTAGTTGAGTAGGCCAAATAATCACCATCGTTTTGCTTCAAATTCAAGAATTCCTCTTCTAACTTTTGTAACTCGCTTCTCGGGCAGAACTTCGCGATGGCGATGTTCTTGAACTCTTCCCAAGTAAGTGCTAAAATAGCATCAGCTCCTCGATTTCTCTTCTTGCTATTCCACCAGGTGAGAGCCCTTTGTTGGAGCATGCTGGTGGCATAACGAACTTTGAGTGCCTCGGGACACTCACAATTGATAAAAGTGTTCTCCATGCTTTCGAACCACTCAAGAAGACCAGTGGCTCCTTCCTTGCCACTAAAACTAGTGGGCTTGCACGAGCTAAAGTGCTTGAAAGTGCAAGTTTGGTTGTTGCGCCCTTGGTTTGCATTATTCTCTCCTTGACCATTTCCACTGTTGCTAGAGTTGGTCATCAAAGTGCTATTGAGTTCAGCAACCATGGTCGGGATGACAACAGCCATTTGTCAAGCAATCATGGCGGCTAGCTTACGATCGGAACTTCCACGCTTTCCATGATGACGAGACATGCTGGAATATGCAAAATGAGTTAGACACGAGAAAAGAGAATAACAAGGTTTATAATTTAAACAATGATAAGTCAAGAGTTATAAGGCATATGGAATGATTCCATTTGGTAACGCATTACCATTTGGAAACATTGACATGTCAAGGTAAATTGATCCATTCGCCTTAGAAACTTGTGTATGTTGACCATAAATTATCACTCATCCCAGAATTCCCCAGGTAAGCGTAACTGGTCCCGTAGGATTTATGCGAAACGCTTACCTTAGCCCGAAGGCTTTTTGCCAGGAAAACCAGAATACAGGTGTCTATGTGTCACACAATATTTCTTAGGTTCATAAAATCAAAACCTTGATGAGATTTATATAGATTAGACATATCGTCTAAAGATCCAAGTCATAAGCATAAGCATAAGATTCCATGCGTCGTCGAGAATAAGATTAAGAAAGTTTTATTTATCGGGGAGAATCAAAGAGTCAAAGTTAAGTCTAGGGAGATAAGTAACAATGTTTAGGCAATCCTATGCTAAGGCATCAAATTGCACATAAGAAGGCATAGCATTATGTAGAATGCAAACAATGTATATATTTACAAGAATATAAACATTATTCTATAAGGTTCATGCATAACCTATAGTCTAGGTCACCATTTCTAATAACCTAAATACCTATAGTTATGGGCTCTGATACCAATCTGTCACACCCCAACCTTGACGGCGGAAACGTCGAGATGTGAGGGTTAAGATTGTTCACAACCACATAACGCTATATTTACATGTAAATATTAATATTATAAGTTTTAACAGGAAATACAACCATAAGTCTCAAACATGAAATAAGTTCAACATAAATCAAAACATAACATAACATTTTATTTATTTTACTAGGCCACGTCCTAGTTTTATTGCAAGCTTCAAAAGACCACTTTAAACTTGAGGGTTACCTGAAACATGATAAAAATAAAAGGTCAACTAAAAATAGTTGGTGAGTTTCCAAGGTTTCCATACATAATATGATAAAGTTACAAGTTGCAATTCATGTCATAGGTTATAAGCTAGTAAGGTTATAGAACACATATTGTTACAACCAAACCTCGACTTGGTTACAAGTATATAAGATTGGCTAAGTGTATTTGGTTCCCTAGTGCACAAGCATACGGCTCCTAGGAGTCGGCAATACATCGACTTTAGCACCAAATAGGCTTGTCAGGCCCAAAGATCTAAGACGTCACTAGGCTAGCAATAGTTAATGATTGTAAACAAACTATGTATCTCATATAATCACTTACAACACACAAATAACCATGACAAAATATAAAGATGAATTGCAAGTGCTTTACAAGTCTCAAACGTTTATAAGTGTAAGTTGTATAAGTATCATGTTTCATCCCAAAGTGTGAAAATATATAAAAAGGGGCATGGAAATACTCACCTGATCAAATAAGTATATATTGGATGATTAATAAGAAAATAATAACGAGCGTCGTTTCAACGTAGTCCTTCACAATGCACCTAAAATATATGTTTTCACAAGATTTAAGTTTCTATTGTAATGATTTTAACGAATCAACGAGGTCTAGGGTTCTAAGTGGATTTCGAGGCTTGTCAAATATTTACCTTTAACGATTGAAAATTATTCATGGTTTCTTGAAAATTATATTTTTATGTTTTATTTCATGAAAAGAACATTTATATTAACTTGGAAAATGTATAAAACAAAGTTTTTTTTATAACTATTTAAACAATATTATTTGAAACGAACATTTGAACCAATAATAATTTATCAATTTATACCATTATTTAAGGTTCATTTTATAAGAAATAACCCTTGTTTATAATATCTTATTAAAAGATATTTAATTATTTAAATTTTGAAAAATTTATAGAAAATTATGTGGTGTCTTTAAAAATGTTTAAAGCTTATAAAACCATTTTTATATTTTTCTACAATTTTCTATAATTATTTTAAGGCTGAAAAGCCTTTTAAAAAAATATATGAGGGTGCCCGGGTTCGAACCCGGGACCTCAAGGTGGACAAACGAGTGGGGGACCAGTGAACCAAGGCATACAGCCGCGGCATCACTTGGTTCCAAATGAATTTAACCACTTTTAACCATTTCCCCCAAATCACACATATGAACCCTAATTGGTTTAAACCAAAATTGAAGTGCAAATCGATAATTTTAACGGGAATAAACATGGGGCTTTGATTCCCCATGTAAATATGCGCATGTTGGTGTATCGAATTACCCGATTGGTGTTGAATGAAAGAAGAATGAAAGAAGAATGTGTCGCGGCCACGTTTGAACTTGAATCGTGTGCTAATGATCACCAAACTCAAATTAAACTTGTATACAGCTTCGGGTGATGCCGTGGATCCTAAGCCCTTTATCAATTTCAGTTTATATTTGTCGGAGGGTGGATGTTGATAGAGTTGCAGGTCCGCGGGTTAGAGAGGACCGAGTGGGTTGTTTTGTGATTGTTTCAGGTAAAATTGAGAGTGGTATTCGATTAAAGGTTGATAGATGACCGTTTATGTTGAGTTAATTATATTATTATTAAGGTTTAATGATTGAACGACTCTAGAATTTAAAGGCTTCGGTTACTACTTGAGTGAACATAGTAACCGGTGTTTTAAAACCCAATTTAAGTGGTTAATCATGTTTGAATCTTGTACACGAAGGGTTTGGAACGGTTTGGGTATTGATTTCGGGTGTTTTTCGTGGGTTTGAGGCGCGCCGGAGCTCGTCGGAGATTGGCCGGACCCTATGGCCGGAAAATCTTGGAAGGAAATGGGGTGGGGGTTTGGGATTTTTAAAAGTTACACATTTGGCCCCTGCGATTTCCTTTTGTTTAATTTCCACCCAAACTAGTTTCAGATTTAATATAAATTACACTTTGGTCCCTGTAATTATTATTGTTATCATTTTATGTAAAGGATTTATTAATCCCAAGCTTTAACATAATATAACTTATATTATTACAAGATTAAAAATGTTTGTTATTTTTATTATTCTTAACATTGTTCTTGTTGTTATTATGTTTATTATTATTACCATTATTATTATTATTAAAACTATTATTATTATCATTGTTAGGATTATTATTATTATAATTCTTAATTATAATGATTATTATCTATTTATTATGTAATGATTAACATTATTAACTTTCAAATTTAAGAATTAGAGACAATTAGGAAAATAAACATAAATAGCACGTAATTTTTCATGTTGGCACAAAGATCCTTACAAGATTAAACGACATTAATTTTCATTAACGTAAAAATACAAGATGTTACACTCGGTTTGGCCATCGGTTTGGGGATGGTAAGCCGTGCTTAAATCCAATTGCGTACCCAGAAGTTCTTGCATAGTAGACCAGAAGTGAGAAGTGAATCGAGCGTCTCGGTTGGATATAATGTGAAGAGGCACACCATGACGGCTTACGATCTCGTCGATGTAAATCCGGGCTAACCTTGATGTCTTATACGTGTCGCGTATGGGTATGAAATGTGCCGACTTGGTCAATCGGTCGACGATTACCCATATGCTATCGTGCCCGCGAGATGTCCGAGGCAGCTTGGTTATGAAGTCCATGGATATATGTTCCCATTTCCACATGGGAATTTCGGGTTGTTCGAGTAAACCACTTGGACGTTGGTGTTCCGCTTTAACTTTCGTGCATGTAAGGCATTTAGCAACGTAGGTTGCTATGTCTCGTTTCATTCCGGGCCACCAATATTGACTCCGTAAGTCCATTTACATCTTATCGAAGCCCGGGTGGATGGAGTAACGAGTCCGATGTGCTTCGTTCATGATAGAAGCCTGAAGGTTATTGCGTTTGGGAATCCAGATTCGGTTTGCAAAATACGTTAACCCATTGGCTCTTGTTTCCAATTGGGCTAAGAGATTTGGCTCGAGCTCTTCCTTCATACTCCCTTCGGTTTGCACCGCTTGCTGGGCTTCTCGAATACTTGACTCGATGTGGCAATCTATCTTCAAATTTTGTAGTAGTACTGTTGCATTGTTGACATCGAGTCGGATTTCAGTGTCAAACTCTACCAATGCGTTGAACCATTGGCGTCGGTCGCGAGTCTCTTGAACGAAAACCATCTTTTGATGCGTCTTTTGACTCAATGCATCGGCTACGACATTTGCCTTGCCAGGATGGTATCAGATATCACAATCATAGTCGCTAATTAGTTCCACCCAACGACGTTGCCTCATATTGAGGTCCTTCTGATTGAAAACGTGTTGGAGGCTCTTGTGGTCTGTGTAGACTATACATTGCGTGCCGTATAGATAGTGTCTCCAGATTTTCAAGGCAAAGACCACCGCCCCGAGCTCGAGATCGTGCGTCGTATAATTTACCTCGTGAACCTTCAATTGTCTCGAGGCATATGCGATGACCTTTCCCCGTTGCATGAGAACACAACCAAGGCCTTGTTTTGACGCGTAAGTCGTCATTTCCATCCGGTAGCGTCAGAATAGGAGCATTGCGTAACTTGTGCTTCAATGTCTCAAACGCCTCTTCTTGCTCGTCTTTCCACTCGAAAGGCTTGTTCTTCTGAGTCAAGGACATGAGTGGCTTTGCGATTTTCGAGAAGTTGGCAATAAATCGTCGATAATACCCGGCTAGACCGAGAAACGATCGAACTTTCGTCGAAGTTGTGGGAGCACTCCAATTCTTCACGGCTTCAACCTTCGTAGGGTCGACGTGAATTCCTTGACTATTCACAACGTGCCCTAAGAATTGTACTTCTTCAAGCCAAAACTCACATTTCGAGAACTTCGCGTACAGTTGTTCCTTCTTCAACAGATCGAGGATTTGACGGAGACGAAGTTCATGATCGGAGCGAGACTTGGAATAAATAAGAATGTCGTCAATGAAAACGATGACAAACTTGTCTAGGTATGGCTTGCACACCCGATTCATAAGATCCACGAAGACCGCAGGAGCATTGGTTAAGCCGAAAGGCATAACCATGAACTCGTAATGCCCATACCGAGTGCGGAATGCAGTCTTTGGGATATCATCGTCGTGGACTCGCAGTTAGAGATAACCCGAACGCAAGTCGATTTTTGAAAAGATTGCAGCTCCTTGAAGTTGATCGAAGAGATCGTCGATACGAGGAAGAGGATACCGGTTCTTGATGGTCAACTTGTTGAGCTCCCGGTAATCGATACACATGCGGAATGACCCATCTTTCTTCTTCACAAATAAGACAGGTGCACCCCAAGGAGAAGAACTAGGGCGGATAAACCCCTTCTCGGATAATTCCTAGAATTGGCTAGAGAGTTCTTGCATTTCAGATGGTGCAAGTCGGTAAGGTGACTTAGCCGCGGGGCCTGCTCCCGGAATTAAGTCGATTTTGAATTCAACTTCGCGTATAGGAGGCAACCCGCTAAGGTCGTCGGGAAAGACCTCAGGGAATTCTCGTACAACTGGAACATCTTTGAGTTCCTTCCCTTTGGCTTTGGTGTTGACTACATAGGCCAAGAATGCCGGATAACTCTTACTTAGGCATTTCTGAGCCTTAGTGCATGACATAAGCTTGAGCCCCTTGGAAGACCGTTCACCGAACACCTTCATCGTGTCACCGGAAGGTAAGGGCATGCAAATACACTTCTCAAAGCAGATGATCTTGGCGTGGTTCTTGGATAACCAATCCATGCCAATAATAGCGTCGAAGCTTCCAAGCTTCATTGGAATGAGGTCGATAAGAAACTTATGGTTATCGAGACACAATAGACAATCGCGGATAACCACGTCGACGTGATGGGTTCTCCATCGGCAACTTCGACGGTGAGAGGTCTCTCTAGATTTGAGCGAGGTTTAGAAAGTGTCGGCTCGAATTCTAAGGAAACGAAACTTCTATCGGCGCCCGAATCAAATAATACGTATGCATAGGTGTCATTAATAAGAAACATACCTGTATAGGTTTTAAAAGGCACTTAAGGACATCAGCAAGGAATTTTAAGAGAAATTCTATGGAGATAGGGTTGAAATTTTAAGTACCGTTCACCACCTCGTTGTTCGTTTGAGCTTGGTTCGTGTTGATGTTGAAGGCACGTCCACGAGCTTGTGGAACATTGCCCACAAGACGAGGGCACTGGGATCGGTAGTGACCTGGTTCTCCACAATCGTAGCAGACCCGATTTGGTTCCGTCACTACTTTTCCCATTGCTCGGCGGCACGTTGCCACGAGGTGCCCGTACTTGCCACATAGTGTGCAGATGCGACACGGAAGGTTGCCCGGGTGATGATACCTACACATGTTACACATAGGTAGAGGGCCCGCATAAGCCCTTGCCTCGGGCACTTATGTTGCCGGTGCAGTCCCAGGAACACACTGTCTTTGGGGTGGCTTAGATGCGGCCACGGCGTAGTTCCGTGCCGGTACAAACTTCCTCTTCTTGTTATCAGATTTAACCTCCTTGACCTCCTCGGGGGTCGTCTTCTCAGTCTTCTTGGCACCCTTTGCAGACATAGTGCCTGCTCGGATGTGGTTCTCCGTTAACTGTGCAGTGATGGTGATGGCTTCTTCCAGAGTTGCGGGTCGGCTACCCACAACGGCATCCTGAATCTGAGGCGACACTCCTTAATAAATTTTTCCACATTATGGGAAACAGTATCCACCATGTGTGGCAGCAGTATACTCAGCTCGTGATGACGGGTAGAATACGCCAGATGGTTCCCGCCATCCTGTTTCAGGTTCCAGAATTCCTCCTCAAGTTTCTGGATTTCACTTCTAGGGCAGAACTTGGCGATGGCTATGTTTTTGAAGTCCTCCCAAGTTAAAGCCAAGATCGCGTCGGGGCCTCGGTTTCTCTTTTCACTGTTCCACCACCTTAAGGCCCTTTGCTGCAGCATACAGGTGGCATACCTCACTTTGAGTGCTTCGGGGCACTCACAGTTGACGAAGGTGTTCTCCATCCCCTCAAACCATTCTAATAGACCGGTGGCACCTTCCTTGCCACTATAACTGCGAGGCTTGCTGGAACTAAAATGCTTGAAGGTGCAAGACTGGTTGTTACGGCCTTGGTTTGCCCTATTTTCCGCTTGGCCGTTGCTATTGTTCGTGACGTTTGCGATCATAGTGCTGCTGAGTTCAGTCACCATGGTAGGGATGACCGCAGCCATTTGTCGGGCAATCATGGCGGCAAGCTTACGGCCAGATCTTCCTCGGTTTCCGTGGTAACGAGACATGCTGGAAAAATACAAATTAGGTTAGGATTGGTTAAAAGGATAATAAGGATGGGCAGTTAAGGTAAGAATCATGAATTATACAGAATGATTCCATTTGGTGACGCATCACCATTTGAAAACGTTGACACGTCAAGATGAATTGACCCATTCGCCTCAGAAACTTGTGTATGTTGGTCATAGTTTATCACTCATCCCGGAAATCCCCAGGTAAGCATAACTGGTCCCATAGGATTTATGTGAAATGCTTACCTTAGCCCGAGGGCCTTTTGCCAGGAAATCCAGAATACAGGTGTCCATGTACTACACTAGTTCTTTAGTTCATGAAATCAAAAATCTTGATGGGATAATTACAAGATTAGACATAAAGTCCAAGAAAATTTCTACCAATATGTTCTACTCAGTGACGAGGATGGATTTAAGAAGTAGCAATTGTCGGGGAGAATTAATGTTTAAGATAAGTCTAGGGGAGACGGGTAATAATATGTAATAAGGCAGAAAGGCACCTATGCTAAGGCATCACATTACACATAATAAGGCATAGCGTTAGGCAGCATGCAAACAATAAGTATGTATTCATAAGAATACTATTCTATAAGGATCATGCATAAACTATAGTCTAGGTCACCATTTCTAATAACCTAAATCCCTATAGTCATGGGCTCTGATACCAATCTGTCACACCCCAACCTTGACGGCGGAAACGTCGAGGTGTGAGGGTTTGAGATTGTTCACAGCCACATAACGCTATGTTAAAATGTAAAATGTCATTAATCAATTGTTTCAACATCACATACATCAAGTCTCATGAATAGTAGAACAAACAAAAATAGAAATCCAATTGTTTTTCTTATTAAGTCTAGGTCCATGTCCTAGGTTTGAGCATTTTCTCAATCATCATTAAGCTTGCACATTACCTGAAACATGTTGAAAATAAAATCAACTTACGAGTTGATGAGTTCTCATGGTTTTATATATAATAAGTATACAAAAATGTGGCAATTCTAGTCAATGGTCACAAGATAGTAAGTATATAAAACATGCATAGTTACAATCAAACCTCGACTGAATAATATGAATAAGCATGATTAGCTAAGTGTATTTGGTTCCCTAGTGCACAAGCATACGGCTCCTAGGAGCCGGCAATCCCTCGACTTTAGCACCCAAATTGAACTAAGGTTCGAGTTCGAAACATGGGGCCGAGAGGGTTGGGGCGGTTAATTTGGGTCAAATCGGTTTAAAATGGTAGTTGAAGCCTCGCCGGAGCTTGGCCGGAGTTCCGGCCGAATGCCACCGGAAAAACGGGGTGAACGCGGGGGGGGGGGGGGGAATTGGTTTGGAGTTTCACATTTTTACACAAATGGTCCCTCCACTTTGGCTTCTTATTATTTTATGCCAAAACTTTAAATTTTAAGTTTATAAAATGACATTTAGCCCCTCTAACTTTATACTAACTTAAAATTTTATTATTATTACTATTATTTTTATTCTTATTATTATTATTTATTATTATTATTATTATTATTATTATTATTATTATTGTTATTATTTATATTACTATTACTATTATTATTATTATTATTATTATTATTATTATTATTATTATTATTATTATTATTATTATTATTATTATTATTATTATTATTATTATTATTATTATTATTATTATTATTATTATTATTATTATGGTCATTATTATTATCATTATTATTATTATTATCATCATTATGATAATTAATCCTTAAAGAATTAAAATTTTACGAATGAGTCCATGCACTTAAATGAATTGACAAATATGAACACAAGGTATAATACAAAGATACAGGATGTTACACTTAGGATAATTAACCTTAAGGCCAGAAGCCAAATGGAAACATCTAAGAATACGAGCAAGATTTTTAAAATTAAAAGAGGACCATTCTCCAATAAATAATGAATCGTCTGCAAAAAAATTAATTGGAGAGGACTGGACCATTGTTGGGGGTGGCAATGCCATGAATAATGCCCATGCTAACTGCTTTTTGCATAACTATTTCAAGAGCTTTCATGACGATTATGAATAAGAGGAGAGAGAGAGAGGATCCCCTTGTCTAACACCCCTTTTTATACAAAACTCTTTAGTAGGAAAGCCATTAATAAGAATAGAGGCTCTCGCTGAGTTTAGAATTCCAGAAATCCGCCTCCAATTTGATGAAAAATTCATGTGATACATAACTTAATCCAAGAAGCTCTAATTTAAACAATCGAATGCTTTTTCAAAATCAACCTTGAAAAACGTAGCTGTCATTTTTTATTTTTTTAAACCAACCTTGAATATAGGCGGATTGGGATTTAGAGATGACTTTTGCAATAACCAACTTTAACCGATTTGCTAAGATTTTTTAGATTACTTTAGGATTACATCCAATAAGACTAATGGGTCGGTAGTCACCAATTTCTTATGGATCAGAGATTTTAGAAATTAGAGTTATGAAAGAGGAATTGCATCCACGAGTGACACTGGAATCCACATAGAATTCATCCATTTATATGATAAATGGTATATTATATATATATATATATATATATATATATATATGTGTGTGTGTGTGTGTGTGTGTGTGTGTATGTACATATATATGTGTGTATATATATAAGTATCAATTTTTCATGATGATGAAATTATTGACTACCGTGTAAATTTATTAAGATTATTTATAATTGAGTTAATATCGGGTTTCTTCCCTGGATTCTATAAATTGTCTCCACTTAAATACCAACATTTATTTTGTCTTCATTATTGGCTTGAGTTGCAAATCATTTTTATTTTTGTCCTTTTAACTAACGGTGTTAAGATTTTCTGTTAAGTGAGTGTTAAAAAGATCAAAATGCCCTAAGGGCTATAAAAGAATATCACCACCTCACTTTTCACTTTCTATCACACTCTCCCTCTTTCTTCTTTCTCCACAGCACCACACACCACCGCCACCACACACCAATTACAAAACCTCATTATCCCCCTATGCTTCAATCCCCCTTCACCTCATCCACCACTGTCGTCAGAGCCTTCACCACCACCATCTTTGGCGTCACCCATTCACTCGTAACTGGACTCCCTTACCGGCGAAAACCTCTGAACAATCTGCTCAGATTTATTTGTTCGAGTGTACTGCGGCTTCGACCCCACTGCCGAGAGCCTCCACCTCGACAACCTCATCGGTATCATCGTCCTATTATGGTTCCTCCATTGTGGCAACTTCATCATAGCCCTCGTCGGCAATGCCACCAGCCATGTCGGTGACTCCTTCAGTAAGTCTCTCAAACACCCTGAACTCGACCCCTAAACCCTTGAACGAAACATTTAAGTAATCTCAGATATAATTGTCAAGATTCTTCTCAAACAATGTGATGAATTTAACGATTTGATTGTTGTGTTGAACAATTATGAGTGGTGGAAGGATGACAAGTTGCTTGTTTTCTTGATGGATGTTGGGAGATTCGCTAGGGTTAACACGATGATGGCGAAAGACAATATTAAAAGAACGTTAGAGTCGTCTGATTAGGGGTTAAGCTATACTGAATTCACTTATCAGCTACTACAAGGGTATGATTTCATTCACTTGTATAAAACTAGAAATGTTACGGTTCAGATTGGCGGGTCGGATCAATGGAGAAACATTTCAGCAGGAACCGAATTGATACGAAAGCTTTATTAGTCTGATAGCGTATGGTCTCACATTTCCATTGTTATTGAAGTCAGATGGTAATAAATTGGGAAATAATTGTTGTGTGGTGGTGATGAAGTATGGTGGCGGTGGTGTGCGGTGGCAATGGTTTGTGGTGCGGTGGTGTGAGGTGCGGTGGTGTGAGGTGCGGTGGTGTGAGGTGCGGTGGTGTGAGGTGCGGTGGTGTGAGGTGCGGTGGTGTGAGGTGCGGTGGTATGTGTCGGTGGTGGTGTGTGGTGTTTAGTGTGTGGTGCTGGTGGTGTGTGATCGTGGTGGTGTGTGGTCGTGGTGGTGTGTGGTGCGATGGTGTGAGGTGCAGTGGAGTGTGTCGACGGTGGGGTGTGGTGGTGGTGTTGTGTGGTAGCGGTGGTGTGTGGTGGCGATGGTGTGTGGTGGTGGTGGCGGTGGCGATAGTGTGTGGTGCTATGGAGAAGGAATTGAAAAGTGAGATGCTTATATTTTATAGCCCTTAGGGGTATTTTGATCTTTTTTTTAAAATCTATCAGAAAACGTTAACACCGTTAATCAAAAGAACGAATATAGAAACGATTTTCAAAACTTAGGCCAATAATGGAGACAAAATAAACGTTGGTACTCAAATGGAGAAAATTTATAAAATTCAAGGACAAAAATCAAGATTAACTCTTTATAATTTGATAAAGTTTTGAGTTTTGTTCTTCAATGCTTTGATTTTTTTCATTTTTTGTCAAGCTACATTAACTTATCTATTTTGTGCGTGCTTTGTAATTTAGATACTCTTTATGCACCGGAGTGTAATTTCTGTGTATATATATTCATAGCTTCCCTCTTGAGCATTCACATCCTACTTTTTACTTTTTTTTGTAATTTTCTTACAATTTGTTATTTTTTCTTTTAAATAATATTGATACACCTTTATCATTAAATTTTTTCTTCCCTTCATTCACAACCACTTTTAAAAATATTAAAAAATTATAATGGTTAAATAGTATTTTCTTAAATTTACAAATTAACAGTAATATTTTTTCTCTTTTACACTAATAACCACTTACGATCATTTCATATAATATAAAGATTTTACCCACCAATATTTTAAGGAACAAAATATGAAGCAATTACCATCTGGTATCAGCCAAAAAATCATAACCCCTTTCATACCCATCGATCTCTCTATCTTACCCTGCCCTTCTCTCTTCATCATTGCCTTCCTTCTTTCCCTAATCACCATATCCTTATGGTTGTGTCATCCACAACTGAAACTGATGGCTTTTATCCATGAATACAATCCTACACATGATCCAAATAAAGCTATCTTCATCCAATATCGACTGTGGGAGCAATAGATTCATTGGCAAAATCAAATGAATCTATTGTTATCGTTTCTACGTCTCGTATCTTACTTTGATTGTTCATCCATTGCTCCCACAGTCGATATTGTTCAAGGTGAGAAAACTATTCCCAATCCGCTTTACTCCTCCTGTGTTGTTGCCCATCAAAGAATCACTATCATTCTTCATGCTTCGTTATCTGAAGAAGCTGTGGCCAAAATCATTGGTCACTCCACTTCTTGTCAAATTTGGCTAGCCCTTAAATCAGCTTACACCAACACTTCTGTCAAACGCATACAGAAATTACATAACCAGCTTCATTTAACAACTAAAGGTTCCCTGTTTGTTGCAGAATTTGGTAGGAATTTCAAAGGGCTGTGCGACTAGTTGTCCGCGATCGATCAACCAGTTGCTGAATCTAACAAACACATTGGTTTTTATGTGGTCGCGTGGCCTCATTTGAGATGTTCTCAACAGCCATTCGAACCTCCAAACTACTCCCACCTTTCGGGATCTCTTGGTGCAGACTGATAATCATGAGTTGTTTCTTCGCTCATTACATGGATTTGCCACCCTCCTATTGCATTCACTACCCATCAGTCCTAGGGTTCTATCTCCCGTGGTTGACGTAGTCATTTTATTCACGGGGAATTTTAGGTGGTTGAGGTAGAGGGCGCGGGGCCCTCATTGTTAGTTGTACAGGACCAATGGCCATTATATATGCCAACTACTGCCTAAACCTCGCCTCATTTTCCTCTCAAACTACACCTGTTGACGCTAATCTTGCCAAAGCATTTGTTGCTCGGTGCTATGTTTCATCCTTTGGAGCCGACTGGTATGTGGATTCGGGCGTAACTGATCATATGACCTATTATACGGAGGCTGTCAACAGCCCTATCCCTCATACGGGAGATTCATCACATTCGGTAATGGTAATGTTCTTCTACTTTCCCACATTGGTTATACAGCTATTTACAACCATATTCGGTTAAATGATGTTTTAGTGGTCCCTAATCTTTCTAAAAATCTTCAAATCTTCTTTCAATTAGTAAACTTACTTCTGATAATCCTTTAAATGTGCTATTTTCACATCCTTATTTTTATATGCAGGATCGATCCACGAAGCACGTTCTAGTCAATAAAAAATATGAAGATGGGTTGTATGTTCTCAGCACCAATTCCTAAGCTCTTGTAGCGGACTCTTCTTCTTGAAACGCCTCATATGAACTATGGCATCTTCAGTTAGGTCACATGTCATTTGACATAACTTCTTTCTTGAATGCATTGGGTGTTTGAAGGTAACCTCTATTTTACCTAAACTGGTGTTATGCTCATCGTGCCAATATCCAAAGGACCTCGTCTTCCTTTTGAAGCTAATGTAAAACGCTTATCACACCCACTAGACTTGGTGCATTGTGACTTGTTGGGACCTCTCCTTTTATGTTGGTGGATAACTATCGGTATTATGCTATTTTTTTATGATTTCTCATAGTTCATGGAAGATCAAGGATGATTATGTTAAAGGTTGATACGAACCAAAGATCTCTCAACATGCAATGAAGTACTTTGGAAGATTTGACTATATACAAAGAAAATAACTAAGTGTCAAATCTTTCAAAGCCAAAGATAGAAATCTTCCGAAGCCAAAGTGAAGTCTTTCGAAGCTTAAAGACAAAGCATTCCGAAGCTTGAAAACTGAACTCTTCCGAAGACTAAGAATACTGACATACTTTTGACAAAAGCAAAAGACCTTTCTGTTGTCAGCTTTGAAGACTTACCAACTTATACAAGTTGGTGATTACCTTTTTACCTTTTGTCAATTGTATAACATGGCCTATTTTCTATAATTTTCTACTTTTATCCTTATTGTATTACAATAGGATGTGAGCTATATCCTATCATAGTCATGTGTCAAAAGACAATCTACCATTTGACTCTACATTAATCATGTTATTTAGATTAATGTCCAGCTGACGTTCAAAGTATGCTCGACTATAGATTGTAGTATATAGAATCTCATGTATCAGTCTTAGGACTAAGCTTTATAACACTCGTAAACACTTGAGAGCAATATATATCAACCTTGAAAACTAATCTTTCTGTTCTTGAGTTTTCTTACTTGTTACTTGTAAGGCCCCGCTCACCGGGCACCTTACTGTTGGTTCTTCATCGCACATTTAACGTACATAACGTATATAATTAAAACTCAACGCAGCGGAAATGATAAAATATATACATTCTCATTCATTCATAAAAGTCATTACATCATTGACTCGATTACAAAATACAACTTTCTCTACTCTGTCTCTCCTCATAGGATCATACAGCGACCTCTAGAGGAGATATTAAGTTCAAAAACATAAAAATTATATTTCTATTACTTAAGAATATTCCTTAGGTAATTCCGTACATCGGAACCCTGACGGAATACTCTTGACACTCACATGCAACATACTTTGTTGCATGTACTATGCACACGCATCCACTGCGTGGCGAACTTATCAAAATCTAAAGGAGATTTCTTGAGTAATCTCGTTGATTCAGATCCTCAAGAAATCTCATAATGACATGCAACGTGACTTGTTGCGAATATTATGGACCCGCAACACGTGACGTTGCAGCATTATAAAATGGAGAATGCCCTCCCAAAAGAGCTGAGTAGCCGCCTCGTGCCATCCTCAACAACACTACCTGCGAACTGGAAAACACATAAAAGTCAGCGTTGCTGAGTGAGTTCTAGTTTTTATAATAAAACATACTTTCATTCTCATTAACTGTTCTTCCATACATGTGTTCACACGTCATACGTACACGTAGATAATATTATTATTATCTTATCATTCATTACTTACTTTCATTCGTGTACACTTCATCATTCTCGTATACTTTCATACATACATACTTTACATACTTTACATACTTTCGTATGTCTTTACTTTCATTCATACTTTACATACTTTCGTATGTCTTTACTTTCATTCATACTTTCACTTCATACGTTCGAACCTTCATTTTATTCATTCATTCATTTATTACTTTCATTCGAACGTTCATTACATTCGGTGACATGTACCATACCCCCGTTCATCATACATACTACTGGTGCTGGACCTGTGGTGGTTAGCCACGAACGTTGTGCACAAAGCTGATCCAGTCACCTGGGATGGGTACATGCACCACTCATCTTTTCACTTTACTTCTAACATACGTTAGCCGAGTCTCTTGCAGTGCGCGACTGCTCACCTCAGTGACAATCTTATGATTGCCTGCTAACCGAGTCTCTTGCAACACGAAGTTGCTCACCTCATTATCAATCTCAATGATTGACCCGATGTACATCCTTCGGGGTAGCTAACCCGTACACCGTTGAGCTAACACCTGCCAGGGTGTGCACCTCCTTCATTTTGCTTGCAAGCCTTTCTTACTTTCTTTCATTAATGCATGCATTTATTCATCATGTTCCTTCTTTCATTATCTTTCACTTTACGTTACATAATACTTCATTCATTCATAAAGTTTTCGGAAAGATAAACATACATAATCATAAGGAACATACACATAACATTCATTCATCATCCTACAAGGCATCATTCATATATGGCATACAACAGGTACAACCATGCAACATCATCATCACTATCATGCCTATGTTACTCATTTTCCTCAAATTAATCAGATCTTACTAAGCCTGATCCGCATTTCACATTCTGATTCATCCGCATTAGTCTGATCATCCGCATTAGTCAATGCGGATGAGTAATACCTTATCCGCATTAATTTACCTCATCCGCATTAGTCAATGCGGATGAGGAATGACTTACCGCATTCCTGAGTTAGTCTCCCGCATTGGTTAATGCGGTTTACCGCCTTAACTGTATCGTGTACCCGTATTGGGTTAATGCGGATGAAGGAAGGGCCTTGACCGTATTTGCTTGGTCATCCGCATTACTCAATGCGGTGGCCTGATGCCTTAACCGCATTCTCCCTGGTCATCCGCATTAGTTAATGCGGTTGACCACAACCGCATTTGGACAATACGGTTGAGTAAGGCAACCTGCAACTTAACCTGCGCCATCTCTACAATCCATACATCATCTCAACATACATTAGCACAGTTTTACCACATCAGTTACTTAGAATCAACTAAACATCATGCATATCATAAAAATAACTTCTAAAACATGCATCAGCAGTACACATTCGGTCTACCTGCTGAGATTTGTCTCCTTATCTTAGAAATCTTACCTGCAGTGAGCATAGCAGCCCAATCGGACCTTATACACACTCATACTCATACGTATATACACACATTGAGAGCTCATGGCTCGAAAACAATTTCACTATGTGTTCCAGCCCCAAAATCGTTCAAAAATGCTTAAAAGAAGGGGTCTTAGAACTCACATTGTGTTGCTGGGTATGGCTTCTTCAAAACCCGTCGTCGTGAGACCTTGTACTTCGAATCCGCCCTCTTCTTCTTCTTGTTCTTCCTTCAAATTCCCGTGGTCTGCTCTTTCTCTCTCTGGAACACTTCGAAGATTTGGGTTTGTGAGAAAAAGTGGGCAGCCATCCCTATGTATATCAGATATTTCTCTTTTCTTTGTACTTTTACACAAAACCCCCTTCTACTTTCTCTTTCTTTTCCTTTTCCTCCAAAATTCTTTCTTTTCTTTTCTTCTTATTATTTCCCTTTGTCTAATCAAAATTGCGGGTGTTACAAGTCCACCCCCCTTATTTTAGGTTTCGTCCCCGAAACCTGTCATTCCTCGAACAGTCGTGGGTAATGCTGCCTCATTTCTTCTTCAGTTTCCCACGTCGACTCGGATCCCTTCCTGTGTCGCCACTGTACACGCACAAGGGGAACCACTTTATTTCTCAACCTCTTCTCTTTTCGATCTATGATCGCCACTGGTTGCTCTACATAATTGAGCTTTTCATCTACTTCGATATCATCCAGTGGAACGACCATGTCTTCGTCCGCCAAACACTTCCTCAGATGGGACACATGGAAAGTCGGGTGGATTCCACTTAGTTCATCTGGCAAATCTAGCCTATAAGCCACCTCTCCTACTCGAGCAATGATTCGGAAAGGGCCTATATATCGCGGACTCAACTTACCCCGCTTCCGGAATCGGATGATCCCTTTCCAAGGTGAGACCTTCAACATCACACGATCTCCCACTTGGAACTCAATCGGTCTGCGTCGTTTGTCGGCATACGATTTTTGTCGGTCCTTGGCCGCCTTCATATAAGTTTTAATTCTTTCGAGCTTCTCCGTCATAGCCTCTACCACTTCGACGCTTCCCAATTCTTTCTGACCAATATCACCCCAACAGACGGGTGTCCTGCATCTCCTACCGTATAGCATCTCATAGGGTGGCATGCCGATACTGGCGTGATAACTGTTGTTGTATGAGAACTCAGCTAACGGTAGATGGTCATCCCAACTTCCACCGAAGTCAATAACACATGCCCGAAGCATATCCTCCAAGGTCTGAATGGTCCTTTCCGACTGACCATCAGTTTGAGGGTGATAAGCCGTGCTAATATGCAATCTCGTCCCCATAGCATCGTGGAATTTCTTCCAAAATTTGGATGTAAACCGTGTGTCGCGATCAGATACAATCGACACCGGTACACCGTGACGAGTCACGATCTCTTTGATGAAAAGATCGGCCAACCTTTCGGACGAATATGTTTCACGCATCGGTAAGAAATGAGCACTCTTCGTCAATCGATCCACAATCACCCAGATCGTATCATACCCTTTCGGGGCACGTGGCAACTTTGTGATAAAATCCATGGTGATGTGCTCCCACTTCCATTCCGGTATGTCCAACGGCTGAATCTTTCCATATCGCTTCTGGTGCTCCGCCTTTACTTGCAAACACGTGAGGCATTTACTCACATACTCCACCACATCACGTTTCATACCCGGCCACCAATAATCTTTCTTCATGTCTTGGTACATCTTGGTGGCGCCGGGATGAATGGAGTATCGAGACTTATGAGCTTCATCCATAATCTTCATTCGTAGATCCCCGAGACGAGGAATCCACATACGCCCAAACCGGGTTTTAACGCCCGTCGTGTTTTCTACTAGCTCCGCTACCAGTCCTCTCATTCGTTCAGAGTTAAGATGTTCATCTTTCAATGCTTCATCCTGGAACTCTCTGACTTGTTTCATCATGTCTGAGGTCATGATTAGTTGGTACGCTTTCAGCCGAATCGGCTCGGGCCTCTCTTTTCGGCTAAGGGCATCAGCCACCACGTTAGCTTTGCCCGGGTGGTAATGGATTTCACAATCGTAGTCTTTTATTAGTTCCAACCACCGTCTCTGCCTCATATTCAGATCTTTCTGCTCGAAGAAGTACTTCAAGCTTTTGTGGTCCGTGAAGATGGTGCACTTCGTCCCGTACAATTAGTGCCGCCAAATCTTCAACGCGAAAACCACAGCTGCTAGCTCCAAGTCATGAGTAGGGTAATTAACCTCATGAACTTTCAGCTGTCGGGATGCATAAGCTATCACCTTTCCCCTCTGCATCAATACACATCCCAACCCCGAGTAGGAGGCATCAGAATAAACTACCAAGTCTTCACTCCCATCGGGCAGTGCCAAAACTGGAGCTTGGGTCAATCTTGTCTTCAGTTCTTCGAATGCCTTCTCTTGTGCTTGACCCCATTCAAATTTCACATCTTTCCGGGTCAACTTGGTCAGTGGAGAAGCAATTTTGGAAAAGTCTTGGATGAACCTTCGGTAGTAACCCGCCAAACCCAAGAAACTACGGATCTCGGACGGCGTCTTCGGAGACTTCCATTGCATCACTGCTTCCACTTTCACCGGATCGACCGTAATCCCATCCGGATTTACCACGTGACCCAAGAATTGAACTTCACGCAACCAGAACGCGCACTTGGAGAATTTAGCATACAACTTCTCCCTTCTCAACGTCTTCAGAACTTCACGAATGTGACCGGCATGCTCAGTCTCACTCTTTGAATAAATCAGGATATCATCAATGAATACAATCACTGATTTATCCAACATCGGCCGGCACACCCTATTCATCAGGTCCATAAAAGCAGCTGGCGCGTTGGTCAAACCAAAGGACATAACGAGGAACTCATAATGACCGTAGCGCGTACGAAAAGCTGTTTTAGGGATGATGGTAGCCTGATCGAAGATCTATACGTGAAAACCAACTAGCACCCTGAAGTTGATCAAACAAATCATCGATCCTCGGCAAGGGGTATCTGTTCTTTACTGTCAGCTTATTCAGCTCGCGGTAGTCGATGCACATCCTCATACTACCGTCCTTCTTCTTTACAAACAGGACCGGAGCACCCCAAGGTGAGATACTCGGTCTAATAAACCCCTTATCCAGTAGCTCTTGTAACTGCTCCATCAACTCTTTCATCTCTGTCGGGGCCAATCGGTATGGTGCCTTGGCAACAGGTTGGGCGCCTGGCACTAAATCAATCTGGAACTCGATCTCTCTGTCAGGTGGCAATCCCGATAAGTCTTCTGGGAACACGTCTGGGAACTCACACACAACCGGAACATCAGACAGTTGTGGTGCTGGCTTCTCTACATCTTTCACATAACATAAATAGGCGTTACATCCACGCCTCATACATTTCCCCGCCACTGCCATTGAGATCACTTTCGGAATCGTAGTAACCCGATCCCCATAAACTGTCACTGGACTACCGTCAGGCGCTGTCAAACTGATCATCTTCTTGCGACACACAATGTTCGCCTCGAAATCTGCCAACCAATCCATTCCAAGCACCAAATCGAAACCACCTAACGTCATCGCAAAGGGTTTAACTGGGAATTTGTGACCCTCCAGTTCTACATCGCAACCCTCAATTACCTCAGAAATCCTGGTGGTTTTACCTATAGCAGTCTCTACATCAAACGGTACATCCACACGTCTACTATTAACGGGCAATTTGGCACAAAAACAGCAGAAATAAAACTCCTACTGGCACCCGAATCAAATAATACAGAGGCTAAAGTTTGGTTCACCAGAAACGTACCGGACACTACATCAGGGTCCGTCCTCGCCTCTTCCTGCGTCATCGTAAATGCCCTGGCGCTCGCTTTCGACCCTTCACCCCCTGTCTTCTTCACACCGGAACCCTCAGATCTCGGCTTCTTGCAGTCTTTATTCATATGACCACTTTCCCCACAGTTGTAGCACCTCATCGCTTTACACTCTTTGGCCATATGTCCGGACTTTCCACACTTGAAACATACATTCAGCCCCCATCTGCACTCACCACCGTGCTCTCGCCCACACTTCCCACACTTTCTCGACCCTGCACTTGTCACGACCACACGACGATCATCAACCCGTGCCTTCTTACTACTTGTCGAAGTTTCACCCCGACCAAACCTCTTTCCCTGCCACTTCCTCTCATCACTTCCCTTCTTACTGCCCTCAGATTTCACCATCGCAGCCCGTTCATCGTACAACCTCCCAGCTAAATCCACCGCCGACCTGAAAGTACTTGGTCGGGCGGAAATCAAGTGCCAACGAATTTCGGCTGGCAACCCCTGAATATACCGGTTAATCTTGCGAGACACCGGCGTCACTTGCTCTGGCACCAACCGTGCCATGTCGTTGAACTTAGTTGTGTATTGTTGGTGGGTCATCGTTCCCGCTTCCAACTGCAGGAACTCTCTCTCAACTCTGTCCATCTCTCGACGAGGACTAAACTCCTCGATCACCATCCTCTTCAACTCAGACCACTTCAATTTCCCAATGGCCCTGCTACCCTCGGCCTGGACAATATTGTCCCACCAGCACAATGCCGTCCCCGTAAACGAGTGGGTAGCAAACTTTACCTTCTTATCCTCCTGGCAGTCACTGATATCAAGGACCGCCTCCATCTCTCTCACCCATTGGTGAGCATCAGCAGCCGTACCCGAACCATCAAAAGTCGGAGGCTTGCACCTCATAAATTTCCCGTAATCGCAACCCCGGGCTGTCCCCCTTACCTGTTCTTCCTCCTCTTCCTCTTCGTCGTCAGACAATACCGTTTCTGCCTCTGTCTGTTGCTGTCTACCGGAGGACCGTCTCCTCCCTCGTCTATCCTCCTCTCGTACTGCCTTTATCGCTTCGGTCATTACAGTCGGTAAGATCGTCTGCATAACCTGGTGCACTTCCTCAATCACTGCCTCTTTTACCGAGGCTCTCAACTTGGCGCTTTCGTCCGTCTCTTCCTGGTGAGGAACCTCGTTCTCCTCACGAACTACTTTCTCTTTCCTAAGTCTTCCTCGTGTGATACGCGGCTCATCACCACGTTCACCATCACGGGAAGCATCAGATGATCTATCACCGACCATCTTCTATCACACTGAAAGATTAAAACACCAACACGGTCATTCAAGGAAATGCCTCAGTTTATGTTAAGTACAGTAAGTCCCTAATTACAGTGGCCAGTTGTGATTAGCCACTTACTCTACTCTTCGTACCCCGAGCATCACCTATCCTGACTACATTAGTATCTCAGTCTAACAGTACACATCATTCACATAACAAGCGCACATAATACCAGTTAATCTTTAGGAAAATACCTGATGGCACGCGACTACTCAGATGGCATTCTCATTCTCCCTGTCCCATTCTCAGTTTAAGTTTAGGTTTATTATGAAAATTTACCCATTTTACTTAAACTTTTGCTCTGATACCAACTTGTAAGGCCCCGCTCACCGGGCACCTTACTGTTGGTTCTTCATCGCACATTTAACGTACATAACGTATATAATTAAAACTCAACGCAGCGGAAATGATAAAATATATACATTCTCATTCATTCATAAAAGTCATTACATCATTGACTCGATTACAAAATACAACTTTCTCTACTCTGTCTCTCCTCATAGGATCATACAGCGACCTCTAGAGGAGATATTAAGTTCAAAAACATAAAAATTATATTTCTATTACTTAAGAATATTCCTTAGGTAATTCCGTACATCGGAACCCTGACGGAATACTCTTGACACTCACATGCAACATACTTTGTTGCATGTACTATGCACACGCATCCACTGCGTGGCGAACTTATCAAAATCTAAAGGAGATTTCTTGAGTAATCTCGTTGATTCAGATCCTCAAGAAATCTCATAATGACATGCAACGTGACTTGTTGCGAATATTATGGACCCGCAACACGTGACGTTGCAGCATTATAAAATGGAGAATGCCCTCCCAAAAGAGCTGAGTAGCCGCCTCGTGCCATCCTCAGCAACACTACCTGCGAACTGGAAAACACATAAAAGTCAGCGTTGCTGAGTGAGTTCTAGTTTTTATAATAAAACATACTTTCATTCTCATTAACTGTTCTTCCATACATGTGTTCACACGT
The DNA here is from genome assembly GCA_024085815.1 of Flaveria linearis. Taxonomy (NCBI): domain Eukaryota; kingdom Viridiplantae; phylum Streptophyta; class Magnoliopsida; order Asterales; family Asteraceae; genus Flaveria; species Flaveria linearis. Next base: position 51,946,004 of record CM044006.1, read on the forward strand.
CATACGTACACGTAGATAATATTATTATTATCTTATCATTCATTACTTACTTTCATTCGTGTACACTTCATCATTCTCGTATACTTTCATACATACATACTTTACATACTTTACATACTTTCGTATGTCTTTACTTTCATTCATACTTTACATACTTTCGTATGTCTTTACTTTCATTCATACTTTCACTTCATACGTTCGAACGTTCATTTTATTCATTCATTCATTTATTACTTTCATTCGAACGTTCATTACATTCGGTGACATGTACCATACCCCCGTTCATCATACATACTACTGGTGCTGGACCTGTGGTGGTTAGCCACGAACGTTGTGCACAAAGCTGATCCAGTCACCTGGGATGGGTACATGCACCACTCATCTTTTCACTTTACTTCTAACATACGTTAGCCGAGTCTCTTGCAGTGCGCGACTGCTCACCTCAGTGACAATCTTATGATTGCCTGCTAACCGAGTCTCTTGCAACACGAAGTTGCTCACCTCATTATCAATCTCAATGATTGACCCGATGTACATCCTTCGGGGTAGCTAACCCATACACCGTTGAGCTAACACCTGCCAGGGGTGTGCACCTCCTTCATTTTGCTTGCATGCCTTTCTTACTTTCTTTCATTAATGCATGCATTTATTCATCATGTTCCTTCTTTCATTATCTTTCACTTTACGTTACATAATACTTCATTCATTCATAAAGTTTTCGGAAAGATAAACATACATAATCATAAGGAACATACACATAACATTCATTCATCATCCTACAAGGCATCATTCATATATGGCATACAACAGGTACAACCATGCAACATCATCATCACTATCATGCCTATGTTACTCATTTTCCTCAAATTAATCAGATCTTACTAAGCCTGATCCGCATTTCACATTCTGATTCATCCGCATTAGTCTGATCATCCGCATTAGTCAATGCGGATGAGTAATACCTTATCCGCATTAATTTACCTCATCCGCATTAGTCAATGCGGATGAGGAATGACTTACCGCATTCCTGAGTTAGTCTCCCGCATTGGTTAATGCGGTTTACCGCCTTAACTGTATCGTGTACCCGTATTGGGTTAATGCGGATGAAGGAAGGGCCTTGACCGTATTTGCTTGGTCATCCGCATTACTCAATGCGGTGGCCTGATGCCTTAACCGCATTCTCCCTGGTCATCCGCATTAGTTAATGCGGTTGACCACAACCGCATTTGGACAATACGGTTGAGTAAGGCAACCTGCAACTTAACCTGCGCCATCTCTACAATCCATACATCATCTCAACATACATTAGCACAGTTTTACCACATCAGTTACTTAGAATCAACTAAACATCATGCATATCATAAAAATAACTTCTAAAACATGCATCAGCAGTACACATTCGGTCTACCTGCTGAGATTTGTCTCCTTATATTAGAAATCTTACCTGCAGTGAGCATAGCAGCCCAATCGGACCTTATACACACTCATACTCATACGTATATACACACATTGAGAGCTCATGGCTCGAAAACAATTTCACTATGTGTTCCAGCCCCAAAATCGTTCAAAAATGCTTAAAAGAAGGGGTCTTAGAACTCACATTGTGTTGCTGGGTATGGCTTCTTCAAAACCCGTCGTCGTGAGACCTTGTACTTCGAATCCGCCCTCTTCTTCTTCTTGTTCTTCCTTCAAATTCCCGTGGTCTGCTCTTTCTCTCTCTGGAACACTTCGAAGATTTGGGTTTGTGAGAAAAAGTGGGCAGCCATCCCTATGTATATCAGATATTTCTCTTTTCTTTGTACTTTTACACAAAACCCCCTTCTACTTTCTCTTTCTTTTCCTTTTCCTCCAAAATTCTTTCTTTTCTTTTCTTCTTATTATTTCCCTTTGTCTAATCAAAATTGCGGGTGTTACATTATTAATTAGTTCACTATCGGAGTTCCCTGTTTGATCTAGTAAGTGTGTTTAGTTGATAATATCTAGCTGTGAAACTGTTATTTGAACCATAACTGATCCTGCAATTCACATGGTTTCACCCTTGAAAAACAAAATCTGAATTCCATACTATATTATTCGTCTTTATAAAATTTATGCAAATTCAATTCTCTAGAAAAATTAAAATATTCCAAAGTGATGGTGGCACGGAGTTTGTGAACCATCATGTTCGTAGACTCTTTGAAGAAAATGGTACATTTCATCCTTTGTTTTGTCCCTATTGCATTTCCACCGGAAGGTGGTCCCCTGTTGTTCCAGCCAGAAGGTGACTCTGAGTTATTTTCACCGGGTGGAGGTCCTGTGTTGTTTCCACCAGGTGGTGGTCCATTGTTATTTCCCTCAGATGCTAATCCCATGTTATTTCCACCCAAATTCGCCTGTTGTATCTGCTGGATGACTGTTTGAGCAGTCTGAGTCATCAGATTAGGGAGTATTCCAGAGATAGCAGCGTTTACGGCATTAGCAACGAGGGTTTCAAGAGGAGTATCAGATGAGGGGTCATTCGAGTTATTGCGGTTGTTCACACGTCTCTTAGGAGCCATCTGAAATGAAGATATGCGTGTGAACACTGGAATTTAGATTGGAAAATAAAAAGTTAGATCCTAACCCAACGTCTACCCATTACCTCACAAGTTTATTATTAATGTTTAAGTTTTCTACAGGAAAGAGACTTGGCTCTGATACCACAACTGTAACACCCCAACCCGACAAGGCTGACATGTCACTATTACGGTAATCAAAATCCAAACACAATCCCATTATTAATAACTATTACAAGTTCAAATTCTAAAACCTAATAGAAGAGTCGATTACATCAATGTAAATAGATAAATATCAGACGTCTTTATCCAGATTTCCACTCTTCACTCCCCTCCCGGATGACCCTGCATACCTGACGTGCATGAAAACAAAAGCACGCCTGAGCATAACGCTCAGTGAACGGAATAGCGGATAACAAAAATAAACAGACATGATGATAATCAAAGAATTGGCAGATATCAAAAATAAACAGACATGATGATAACGGAGAATCAAAGATCATAAGATATATATATCAAATAGAACATAACGGCATAAGACATATATCAGATAGAAAATACCCTGAGCTAATAATCATATCATATAATAACTGAACAGAGGGAACACAGTAGCGAGCCCGTGAACCAATGTGAAATGGAGTATGGGCAGACATACAAACCGTTCACCAGAGTCCTGAATGGAATGGTGTGTAACCATCCATCAGGAAATAACAGGACTAACCTAGGATCGATCCGTACGCCTTTGAGGAAATAATAATATAACAAGACATAATTTCAGAGTCCTCTTTAGAGACGCCGTGATCTCAGCTCACCGTCACGGTTGGTGCCACGTTATTGATGCCGCAATAACGCGTCTTGGTCACCCCCAAGATAGGGAGAGCTCGGGTAACAAATTCAGAAATTATAGTAGTCTAGCTACTTATAACAGAATCAAAAGCAAATTATCTACGTATGACAGAAATCAAAACTAGAGATGAACGGAAATCAGATACGAGACAGGAATCAGGAATCCGTACTACAAAGTAACGAAAACAAAAGTAAATACTTATGATAACAAAGAAACAAAATCCGTACCTTATACACGAATGTCAATAATCAGAAACAAGGTCTAGGCTCGGTTAACTCCGCGAGAACCTACGATATTGTAATTCAAATTATAGTTTGGATTTTCTTATTTCAGATTGGAAAAGTTCCAGTTCTGCCCCTGTCTGTTCGCACTCATTAAAAGTACCAAACGACATTTAAAATTTCTGAAAATCTCCAGTTTACTAGATCAGTGATTTCTAAACAACTTTCATTTAGAAAAGTTCCTGATTTGGATTACCGAAATATGAGAAAAGCGTGGATTTTTACAGCTGCGCAGAACTGCTAGCTGTTACGAAAACGACTGTTTGGAGGTCTAAACGAAAGAGTTTTCCGATGTTTTATATATCAACAGATTCGTCTTTCGACGAACTTCTTCATGGACATAAGGTTTAACTGATTTGAATCTGTTATGAAAAAGTTATGGCCTCTGTAAGTTGGCTATAAAATACGGGCCTAAATCATCTATTTACAGTTTATTTTTAAACAAAATAAACTATTTATAACGTTTGTTAATAATTTATGAAATTACAAAATCTTTATAATTCCACAATTTTCATGATTGATCCATAATTATAGATAATACAGTGTCAAAAAAATAAAATAATAAATTGAATTATTATTTAGAGTCCATTTTTATAAAAATGGCTATTTATAACATCTATAAACAGTATTTTATAAAAATTATTAAGGTGTTTGTAACAATTAAATTTATAGAAATTAACTAAGTAACCTTTAAAATAAGGAGAGTTTATAAAAGTTTCTTTTATAATTTTTAGAATTTTTGTATAATCTTTGCAAGCTGAAAAAGGCATTAAAAAAATAGGGGAGGGGGCACGGTTCGAACCCGTGACCTCCAGAAGTGCAAGTGAACCAGAAACCAGTGAACCAAGGCCACAGCCGCGGTTATAACCTGGTTCTAATTGTTTATAAGCTGTGCAACCCAATTCCCCCAATTCCATTACAAGCCCTAGGTTCGAATCCCATCCAATTGGACACAAATTCGATTTCGATTGCTTCTGAAATCATAGGGCTTTTAACCCTCGTGTAAAATCGAGTATGTATGTATGCTCAATTACCGATTTGGTGATGGATTGAAGCCGAACAGAACGAAGCACAATCGTGACAGAGGTGCCAATCGAATGATGCTCAAACGGTGATTATAATCGAATTAAACTTGAGGGAAGCTTCGTATGATGATTACAAACAAAAGCCCCTTATCAAATCCTGTTAAAATTGATCAGAGATGGGATTTACATTGAGTTGCAGGTCCGCGATGTCACACCCCAACCTTGACGGCGGAATCGTCGAGGCGTGAGAGTTACGATTGTTCACAGCCACATAACGCTATTGCCTGAAACATGTTAAAAATAAAAGGTCAACATATTGTTGGTGAGCATTCTATAGTTTTTCATACATAAGTATATAAAAGATGGCAATTCATGTTGTAAATTAGAGAACAAGGTAACTAGGGATGTAAGACAGAATGCACAATCAAACCTTGACAATGTTTTACAAGTATCAAACGACGTTAATTTTCTATTAACGTTAAAAGTATATACGATTAGCTAAGTGTACTTGGATCAACCAAGCAGGCTTGTCAGGCCCATAGATCTATGACGTCGCCAGGCTAGTAATAGTTAATGATTGTACATATATTCGACATTACATGGTAGCTACAAGATTCAACTAATCACAACACACAAGTAAATTGCCATAAGTTTACAAGAATCAAACGTATTTACAAGTGTAACGTTTATACGGTAACATGTTTCACCCAAAAGTGTGTGAAATAATAAAATGGGTATAGAAATACTCACTTGGTAATTAAGTATATGAATGGCGATTAATAATGATAATAGTCGACGTTCCAATGTAATCCTTTACGAGATACCTAAGACTGTATATATATTGACAGATTTAAGTTCAATATCAAGTTTGACATTTAGACGTGAACTCGGGTTTTAGGATTTTGAGGTTTTGTATATTATATTTATTCGAAAGAAATATGTCTTTTAAGTGTTTTAATCTAGAAATGAAATTAGGTTTAATATCGGATATTGTTTAAATATATTTTGTATATATTCTTTGTAATAAATATCGTTACAACAACGTATTATCCGATAATAGTTTATTAAATTAATTGTGAAAGTATATTTTATAATAAATTACGTTTGTAAATAATTGTGAAATTTAACTATGAAATATATATAATTTCTACGAGAAAGTCATAATTACGTTTACATCGTGAACAATAATAATTTAATCTTTTAAACTATTATTTAAAGTTTATTTTTTTATAAAAATAAACTAAGTAAAATGTTTGTAACTTAATATTTTTTTAAAGTATTTAAGGTTATAATTTATAAATATACATTTACTATAACCTTCCCTTTAAAATTCTAAATAAAATATAAGGATATTTGTGTAAATAAATTTACAGAAAATATCTTTATGGTTTTAAATACACAAAGTTTATGAACATAATCTTTTATAATTTTTAGAATTTTTTATATATTTTAAAAGTAACAAAAAAACGTTTAAAAAAAACATTGGAGGTCACCGGGTTCGAACCCGGGACCTCGGGTAAGGATTGCAAGCGCAGGACCAGTGAACCAAGGCTTACGGCCGCGGTTAAAATCCGTTTTTAATTGTTTTAAACTAAGTTAACCAAAACCCCAAATATCCATTCGAGCCCTAGTTCGAATCCCGGCCAATTGGGCTCGAATTCGACTTTGTAAACATATGAAATCATGGGGCTTTTGATCCCCATGTAAAAACGAGTGAGTGGGTGCGTTCAATTACCAATATGATGACGAATTGAAGACGAACAGGTCGAAGAACAGACCGCGGTCACTGTGTGATCGATTGATGCTCCAAACAACGTTGATAATCAAATTAAACTTGGGGATAGCTTCGGATGATGGTTAGGAACAATAACCCCCTGCTAATTTGAGTGTATAATGGGTCTAAGTTGGATTTTGAGTGAGTTGCAGGTCGCGGAGAAGAAGGGATCGAATTGAGATGTTTGTGTGTTTTATGGTACAATTGAATGCGTAGACCGATTAGGTTTATTTATAACATTGAGTAGGTTGGATTAATTCGATTAATGTTGAGTCTTGGTGCGATTTGAAGCTGTAAAGAGGCCGAAAGTGATTCTTGGATCTAGATCGCACTAAATCGTTTTGATTTTTAAATTGTTTAGGTGGGTTAGGTTCGAATCTTGGTCGTGAGGGTGTCGGGACCTTTGATTTGAGTTAAAACCGCGTTTTTTGTTGGTTATTTGGACTTGCCGGAGCTCGCCGGCGGTGGCCGGAAGGCTTGCCGGAGAAACGGGGGCGGTGAGGGGCTGTTTGTGTAATTTTTATAATTACACTTTCAGTCCCTGCGGTTTGAATTTATTTATTTTTAGTTTTAAACTTCTTTTAAAGTTTCGAAAATTGCAATTAACCCCCTAGACCTTATTATTACTATTATTATTATTATCCTTATTATTATTATTCTTATTCTTTTTATTATTATTACTATTGTTATAATTATTATTAGTATCTTTATTATTATAATTATTATGATTATTAGAATTTAAATTAAATTTAATTTTTAAATAAATAATAAATAAATCAATAAATAAATAAATAAATGAATAAATGAATAAGTAAATAATTAAATAAATAGATAACTAAATAGATAACTATATAAATACAAATAAAATTTATACGAGATGTTACACGCGATGAGATGGGTTCGAATGGTGATGTTTTCGATTGTTTTTGATGAAATTGAATTCATAGGAAAGTTATAAACGATCCAAAGTGTGTTAGTGCGGGTTTATTTTAATTATTAACATCCGTAGTGCCGGATTTTTGGCTGTAAAGTTGCCGAGAACATGGAAGAGGGAATCGGGGAAGATGGGTCGATGATGGGTGGTGGGGTTGGCTGTGATTTTAAAAAAAATTCACCATTGGTCCCTGTGGTTTATGTTTCTTTCATTTGAGGCACAACTTATTAATTTAAGTTTTTAAAATGGCACAAATGCCCCCTGAACCTTTATTATTATTATTATTATTATTATTATTATTATTATTATTATTATTATTATTATTATTATTATTATTTATTATTATTATTATTATTATTATTATTATTACGGTTATTATAGTCTTGGTATGCTAACCGTCAACTCGTTTTATATAAGTGCTTTATGCCGATGATGTTTGGCATTGGTTCGTTTCATCTGTTATGAATTATCTCTCCTTTGGTTTGATGATGTTGAACCTAGGTTCATCTGAGACCATGTTCATCTAAAACCACTGTGATATCGGAGCTCCTCGGTTGATGATGATGCATGTATAGTTCATCTAAGACCACTTCACATCAAATAATTGAAATTTGTGGTGATAGCTAGGGCTTGATGCATGCTTCTTTATTCATTTATGCTGGTTGGTATAATCCATTTATTATTCATTTAAGAACTTCTAACGTATATTGAAGTCCCTCCGATAGATATTGGTTGGTATAATCCATTTATTGTTTGTTAATGCTACAATTTCTAATACATATTGACTGTCGAAGATGTAATTCCAATTTATATATGCTTATTTTTCATTGTAGATTTAATTGTTAATGAAGGAGGGATTGAAAGAACACCTTTTACTGGGAATTCACATGTAATTGTAAGACGCGCCCGTTCTACTCCCCTCTCCCCCCTTCCCGGTTGCACCTCCCTGTGACCTCTCGCCTTCCTTCATATGCCGTTTTCATTGCATCCCACACCAGCGGTTTCATCTCCCCTCAACCGTCGCTCTCCACCTTAAGATCCACAACCCCACACACATGCCACTTGTTTAATCTACAACACTCCTATGACCTTCTTATCCACGATGGTCCTCTTTTCAGTTTATGGAACTTCTGAAATCTCCAGATGTTGTCATCCTTGGTTTTACCAACTTATCCACCAAAGTAACTTTGTCAAATCGGTAAATCGGTCATTTGTTGGGTCGCTTTGGCAACCCATCTTGCTCTGCTTCTTCAACATTCCGCTTCTCCGTCAACATCGACCTTCTTCTTTCTCAATTAATTACAGGTGATTTGTAATTGCTATAGTTTTATTTAGGTTGTGGGTTTGTCTATTGATTTATGATTCGTCTTATTCTGTCACTTTCACTGCATTTCACATTGGAAATCTAAGTTTGGGGATCAAATCATGTGTTAGGGTCTTCTATTACTGTAATATGAGATTACTCATTAGTTTCAACCTGGAACAAATAAATTTCAACCTGGAAAATCACGCACAACCGGAACATCAGATGGTTGTGGTGTTGGCGTTTCCACATCTTTCACATAACATAAGTAGGCGCTGCACCTCCGCCTCATACACTTTCCCGCCACCACCATTGAGATCACCTTTGGAATCGTAGAAACCCGATCACCATAAACTGTCACTGAATTACCGTCGGGTGCTGTCAATTGAATCATCTTCTTGCGACATACAATGTTCGCTTCAAAGTCCGCCAACCAATCCATCCTGAGCACCAAATCGAAACCACCTAAAGTCATAGCGAAGGGTCTAACCGGAAATTTGTGGCCCTCCAATTCAACATCACAACCCCCTATCACCTCAGAGATCCTAGTAGACTTACCTATGGCAGTTTCTACATCAAAGGCCACATCAACACGTCTACTACTAACAGGCAGCTTAATACAGAAGGCAGCAGAAATAAAACTCCTACTGGCACCCGAGTCAAATAATACAGAGGCTAAAGTTTGGTTCACCGGAAACGTACCGGACACAACATCAGGGTCCGTCCTGGCCTCCTCCTGCGTCATCGTGAATGCCCTGGCCTTTGCTCTCGGTTCTTCACCTCCCGTTTTCTTCGCCCCTGATCCCTCAGCCCTCGGCTTCTTGCAGTCTCTGCTCATATGACCACTTTCCCCACAGTTAAAACATTTGCCTGTCTGGCAATCCTTTGACATATGCCCTGCCTTCCCGCATCTGAAACAGATGTTTGATCCCCACTTGCACTCCCCCGAGTGCTCCTTTCCACACTGGCCACACTTCCTTAACCCTGCTCCTGACATGACCACACGGCGGTCATCCACCCTTGTTTTCTTGTTACTCGTCGAAGTATCACCTCGACCAAACCTCTTCCCCTGCCAGTTTCTCTCACCACCTCCCTTCTTACTAATCTAAGCGTTCACCACCACAGCCCGTTCATCATATAATCTCCCAGCCAAATCCACTGCCGACCTAAAGGTGCTCGGTCGAGCAGTAATCAAATGCCTGCGGATGTCAGCTGGCAGCCCCTGAATATAACGGTTGATCTTTCGAGACACCGGCGTCACCTGCTCCGGCACCATCCTTGCCATCTCATTAAACTTTATGGTGTATTGTTGGTGGGTCATCGTCCCCACCTCCAACTGCAGGAACTCTCTCTCAACTTTGTCCATTCCCGACGAGGACTGAACTCATCGATCACCATCCTTTTCAGCTCGGCCCACTTCATCTTCCCAATGGCCTTGCTACCCTCCGCCTGGACTATATTGTCCCACCAGCATAATGCCGAACCTGTGAACAAGTGGGTGGCAAACTTCACCTTTTTGTCCTCCTGGCAATCACTAATATCGAGGACAGACTCCATTTCTCTCACCCATTGGTGAGCATCAGCCGCAGTGCCAGAACCGTCAAAAGTAGGGGGCTTGCACCTCATAAACGTCCCGTAGTTACAACCCCATGTTGTCTCCCGTACCGGCTCCTCCTCCTCTCCTCTTCATTATCAGAAAGAACCGTTTCCGGCTCTTGTCGATACGGTCTCCCCGAGGACCGGTTCCTCCCTTGCCTTTCATCTTCGCATATAGCCTTTATCACTTCGGTCACTACAGACGGTAAAATCGTCTACATGACCTGGTGTACTTCTTTGACCACTGCCTCTTTTACCGAGGCCCTTAGATCCGCGCTTTCATCCACCTCCTCCTGATGAGTGGCTTCAGGTTCTTCATGAATCTCCTTCTCCTCTCTCGGTTTTCCTCTTGTGGCCCGTGGTTCAGCACCACGTCCACCACCTCATGACACTTTAGATGATCTACCACCGACCATCTTCTATCACACTGAAAGGTTCAAATACTAACACGGTCATTCAAGGAAATAGTTCAGTTTATGTCAAGTATGGTAAGTCCCTAATTACAGTGGCCAGCTGTGATTAGCCACTTACTCTACTCTTCGCACCCCGAGCATCACCCGTCCTGACTACATTAGTATCTAAATCTAACAGTACACATAAATCACATCACATGCGCACATAATACCAGTTAATCTTTAAGAAAATACCTGATGGCACGCAACTACTCAGATGGCATTCTCTTCCTTTCTATCCCATTTTCAGTTTAAGTTTAGGTTTATTTGGAAAATTTACCCATTTCACTTAAACTTTTGGCTCTGATACCAACTTGTAAGGCCCCGTTCCCGGGCACCTCACAGTTGGTCGTTTATCGCACATAAAACATACATTTGGTATATATTTATAAACATCTTAAATAAACACTGCAGCGGAAACATTCAAAAGATACATTTAATTTCATCATAAAAGCTTGTACAAAGATTACATCGTTGCTGATTACAAAATGGTCATAAACAGTGACCTCTAGTATAGAAACATTAAAATTTTCATCATAAAGAAGATTCCTTAAGTAATCCCGTTTATCAGGATCCTTAAGGAAGGTTCCTTAGGTAATCACGTTTATCGGGATCCTCAAGGAACACTTGACACTTGCATGCAACATAATGTGTTGCATGCATTATAAGCCCGCATCCTATTGCGTGGCAGCATTATCAAAAGGAGAATGCCATCCCAAAAGAGCTGAGTAGTCGCCTCGTGTCATCCCCAGCAACACTACCTGCCAACTGGAAACACATAAAAGTCAGCGTTGTTGAGTGAGTTCTAGTTTTATAATAAACATATTTAGTTCCCATTATAAACCATTCTTTCACGTGATCATACATCATACATATACAAAGATAATATTTATTATTATCTTCATCATTCGTTATACATCATTATCTTTAAATTCTCATATGGATCCTGTCAGGCTTTACCCACTTCATAGCACTCGGCTATGATTACTGTGGTCGAATGACAAGGATCCCGTTTCATCTTTGCTTGCACATTGAATTTCTTTTGTACGAATACCATATGCTATACCCCGATCAGTCTTAGCTACTGGACCGTGAATCAAAGCGTATGCCACAGTACTAGTAGGTAAGCGGTAGAGGTACCATGAATATGTTCAATCACAAAGAAAGACCCGTTTACCTTATTCAATGCTTGCAAGACTTAGTTCGTTCATTCATTAATGCATGTATTCATCATCATATTTCTTTTCATTTATTCATTAATACATGCATTCATCATCCTGTTCCTCTTTCATTATCTTTCACTTTACGTTACATAATACTTCATTCATTCATTTCCAAAATTCGTAAAGTTTCGGAAAGATAAACGTACATAATCATAAGGAACATACACATAACATTCATTCATCATCATACAAGGCATTATACATATATGGTATACAGTAGGTATACCCATGCAACATCATCATCATCATCATGCCTATGTTACTCGTTTACCCAAATAAATCAGATCTTACTAAGCTTAATCCGCATTTCACATTCTGGTTCATCTGCATTAGTCTGACCATCCGCATTAGTCTGACCATCCGCATTAGTCTGACCATCCGCATTACTCAATACGGATGAGGAATGCCTTATCCGCATTTCATGATCTACCCGCATTAGTCCATGCGGCTGAGAAATGCCTTAGCGCATTTCCGGACTTGTCCGCATTGGTCAATGCGGCAGTCAATTGCCACAACCGCATTCCTTTCATTCGTCCGCATCAGTCAATGCGGCTGAGATGCCTTGGCCACTTCTTTTCATTAGGACAATGCGGATGAGACAATGCCTGGACCGCATTTCCTTAACCTTCCGCATTGGTTAATGCAGCTGACTGCCTTAGCCGTATTTCGTGGGCTGTCCGCATAAAGTTGATGCAGTTGTCTAAGGTGACTTGCAACCTTACCTGTGCTCCTTTTTCATACTCGTTCATCATTTAACAGACCCTTAGCACAGATTCATCATATTACCCATTTAGAACCACCTAAACATCATGTATACCATTCTAGAACATACATTAACAGTATACCTATGAACATTCATGCGTGAATCATATATATCTGTTCTGAAAAGTTCACATGTAGTGGAACCAGCGTCCCGAATAGACCGTATGCACATATACATACACATACATGTACGGATTAAACACCCGCAACTAAAAAAAACAGTTTCAAGATGTGTTCCAGCCCCCAAAATCGTTCAAAAATGCGTAAAAGAAGGGGTCTTAGAACTCACATTGTGTTGCTGAGTATGGCTTCTTCAAAACCCGTCACCGTGAGACCTTGTACCTCGAATCTGCACTCTTCTTCTTCTTGTTCTTCCTTCAAATTCTCGTGGTCTGCTCTTTCTCTCTCTAGAATATTTCGAAGATTTGGGGTTGTGAGAAAAGTGTGCGCAGCCATCCCTATGTATATCAGATATTTGCCTTTTCTTTGTACTTTTACACAATACCCCCTTCCACCTTTTCTTTCTTTTCATTTCCTTCCAAATTTCTTTCTTTTCTTTTCTTCTTATTATTTCTCTTTGTCTAATCAAAATTTCGGGTGTTACAGTTGAATTGATTAAGATATAAATAGTAGTGAAGTAGTGTCTCAATGGGAATTTTCATTTCTTTTATATGGTATCTGCATATGAAAATCCAAGGATGCTTGCTTCTCAAACATCTTGTAAGTCGGATCTCTAACCATGAACTTGTTCATTCACATAATCAGTATGTTGTATATTTTTCTATAGAAATCGATTGATTCATTTCATTCATGATTAATTTTCATTATGCTATTAGTGTGCGTGAAGTTGAAGCACAATTTAAGCTATTCAAGAGCATAAACGGTTCTATAGTTGATGACAGGCTAATTAGCAACGCTTCTAATAGAAGCATTTCTAATTAAGATTTGTTCCTAAATTTATTCTTATTACTCGCATAAAATATTATCCATTGATAATACTTTAACATGTATAACATAAATTGAGTGATAGTTGCTCGCTTTCTAATATGACAGTTGCTTTTTTGGTATTTATTACCTCCTCTTGACATAAATTAGAGGTTGGTTATTGGGTAAGAAAACTTTTTTTAGATGTTTATTTTCGTGCCATAATGATTTTCATTATAATTTGGAGCATTTAAATGCATAGTACATGGTTCTGACATGGTGTGAAATTATTGGAGCAGTTTTGCAAGAGCATTGAAGTTTCACCCTAAATGAAAATAATCCAGTTGTAGAATAAGCAACAACTACTAAAACATTGGTCGTTAAGGTTTCCTTGCACATAAGAATCATAAAAGTACCTTTATACCATATGTTGACCTGCTTGGTGTATGAATCAAATATCACTTAACCACCGGTTGCAACTACAATTTTGTCATTTGTAGCAGAATTTCATAACTCATTTAGTTAATAATTCTCCCTTAGTTTCATTAATCTTAGTTTTGCAGTTTTAACTTTTAAACTACACATTTTGATTTGTAATTTGAAAGCGGAGTGATTCCAATTTGGTAATAGCTTGCTTTATATATGGCAGCAAGGCTTATGGTTTGTTATGAATATGATTTAAAACTTCACACTTAACCTTTTCTAATATTTTTAAGAGTATTGGTCAAATCTGATTGTGACAATGAATTTGTAAGGATTCTTATAAGTCTGATGCAGCCAAAACACTCTAAATTTTCCTGCATGCTGCACAGAAGAACATGAAGTAGAAATGCTTTGGAAGTTTTAGACTTCACTTCAGAAATATTCTAAGTGTAAAATCTTCCGAAGGCAAGACCAATATCTTTCAAAGCCAGAAATAAAGTCTTCCGAAGCTTCAAAGACAAAGTCTTCCGAAGCCAAAGAACCAAGTAGATTCTTCCGAAGACTTTTATCAGACATGCTTTTATCTGATGTACTTTTTCTATAAAGCTGAACCACTTTCCGCTGCCACTTTGGTTGGTCACCAACTTGCATGAGTTGGTGAAAAGGTCCATGCTTTAGGAAAACTGTACATTGAGGTCTTGAGTCTGTGCTTTCTACTTTATGTACCTTTATCCTTTTTGTAATATATTAGGATGTGAGCTATGGCATGTCATAGTCACCTATCAAAAGGCAATCTACCTTTTGACTCTACATTTGATTTTGTAGTTGTCTAATCTTATGTATCCAGCTGGCTTTCATAGTATGGCCGGCTGTAGGTTGTAGTATATAGTGTCTCAAGTCTTGTAACTTAGAAGGTGTGCAAATGCTTATGCTTGAATACTTGTAACTTTGAACTTGAGAAGCAATATACAGCATCCTTGAAAACCAACTACTTGTGTTGTTATCTTGTTCTGTTTCTAAGTTTACTTGTGTTCTTTGCATCATCATAACCAATTGCCTATTTGATCTGTTAAGTGTTCTTATACACTCTCCTCATTGTGTTGTTATGTTGTAAGTGCTACCCTTCAACGGTCCTGCATTTGGTATCAGAGCTTTCCAGGCTCTTGATATAAGATCTCACCATCTTAAGATCCCTCATACACATAAAATACTTAACAACTCAAATGGCAGTGCTTTCTAAAGCTGATATGAAAACTGGTACCATGACCAAGTCCCCACTGATCATCATGAAGACTTCGACACATGGTGCACAAGAATGGAAGACTTCATCAAGTGTCAAGACTCAAGGATGTGGGACTCAGTTGTTAATGGTCCTTTCATACCAAGCACTACTTCTGCTACTGGTAATCGTATCATCCCAAAAGATATGGATGATTACTCAGAAGAAGATAGGAAAAGAATAGAGCTTGATCAAAGGGCCATGACTTCTCTTCAAACTACTTTTCCAAACTCCATCTACAGAGGCTTCAAGAAGTCCAAGACAGCTAAAGATTTATGGGAAGCACTAAAGCTCATGTATGAAGGATCCAAGGAAACTAAAGAGGACAAGAAGGATCTCTTAAAGCAGCAGTTTGAGAACTTCACTTTCAAGGCTGGTGAGACCCTGACTCAACAATACTTCAGGTATGTTGAGATAGTGGACACTCTAGTGGATATTGGAGTAACTCTTGAGAACAGGGACATAGTAAGGAAGTTCATGTCTTATCTTCCTAAACTATAGACACATTATTGTGTTGTAATCAAGAGAACTTCGGACCTTAAGACTCTTACTCGTATAGAGTTGTATGGTATCCTGAGTGCATTCCAGATGGAGATGAATATGCAAAACTCCTCTTGTAACTCCAATAACCAACTGAGTTCAGCTCTTCATGTGGATGAAAGGGAAAGCATTGAACCACAACATCAATTGCTATGCTACCCTGACAACTCACAAAAGGGGCCTTTCATCACCTTCCTAGAGACACCAAGAGAAAGCTATACTCAAGGAAGTCCCTTCCAAGAGACAAATTCTTCTCATGCCTTTGTCTCAGCTGATGAAACCTCTGGTAACTTTCTATTCACTCTTGAAGACCTGGACTATATCCATCCAGATGATCTGGAGTATATGGAGATAGTTCAGCAAATGGCTCTTCTCACTCACATGGCTAAGAAGTTCTACAAGAGAACTCGGAGAAAGTTTCCAAGCAATACATCCAATGGAAAGTTTGGGCTGGACAAAAGCAAAGTAAAGTGCTATAACTGTAGCTAGATGGGGCACTTTGCAAGAGAGTGTAAGGTACCAAGAACAAATGGTGGCCAAACACAAACCAGACCAAATTACACTGAGAAAGCTCACCAGAATGAGAAGCCAAGGCAGCAAGCTGCAGTTGCTGTTAAAGAATGAGGCTTTGACTGGAGCTTTCAGATAGAAGATGCATCTCCAAACCAAGCTCTTATGGCAGACCATGATAAAACCAAGGTACTGGAAAATCTTTGCTCTTCTGAATGCATTGCTAAAGTTAATAGATACAGATCATATAACTTAGAGCTGAGATCTGACCTTGAGTCCTTAAACATCTTAAAAGTTGATTTTAAAAGAGCTGAAAATGATTACAAACTCAGAATAGAATATCTAGAGAAAACCATTTCAACTCTTAAACATGAGCTAACAAATTACAGGACTCAGATCAAAGATCTCATAGCTAAGTTAACTGAATGTCAGGCTGAGCTTATGATCAGCCAAGCTAAGGCAGAAAACACTGTGTTCTTGAAGAAGAAACCTTCAAGAACATAATATGCTCATCCTTGCATGAAAAAGTGTATTATCAAAATAAGCAGGGACTGGGATCTAGTGAGATAGCTCCTCCACATACCATCTTGTCTGTAAGATCTCCTAGGTGTAGAACCTGTGAAGATGAGCTTCCCCTCATAGATCCTTTGACTGAAGAGGATGAAGAGGAGATGGTGAAGAATGACTCTGGTTTGAGTGAAGAAGAGCATTCTAAGAAGGGTCACCATCCCTCTGAGGAGAGTAAAGCTGTTGGGATGACCAAGTCAAGAAGAAAGAACTTGATCAGGAAAGCCAAAATAAAATCAAAGAAGGCTCAATAGATCAAGACCACTTTTGACTCTAAGCAGAAACAAGTTTTTATCTCTGCAGGGTTTGAAGTGGTTAAGACAGATGACATGAACTCTGGTTCATGTGCAACTCATCTCAGCAACAAGAAGAAGACTGATCAGTTGTGTGTTACTGCTACACAGCCTGGACCATCCAACTCCAAGAACAGTTCTCAACCTAAAAGAACTGTCTCAGCTCCTGCAAAGGTGAAGGTGGAGAAGGGATGTGACCAAAGTCAGTCCTCTTCTATGAAGATGACTCTTGGGAAAAAGAAACTGAAGTGTGTCATGTGTGAGAGTACTTCTCATTTGGCTAAGGATTGTCCATATAATCCTAAAGGTACTCTTCACATGATGAACAAAGAGACTTCCAAGAGTTCCAAGAATAACTTAGCTTCGGAAGGAAAATCTGTTTCCTTCGGAAGTTCCAAAATGAAGAAGAAGGCAGGTGGAAAACTGCCTTCGGAAGAAAAATTGGTCTCGGAAGAAAGGAATGCTTCCGAAGTACTGAAGCTTGCTGCAGTAAAGGCAAGTTCTTCCGAAGGTCTAGTCATCAAAACTTCTGAAGTTTCAAGAACTTCCGAAGTATTGAAGGTCAAGTCCAAACTTCCAAAGGTGGTGTGGAAGTCAAAGAAAGGCCAAATGACTAAAGGTTCTTCATCAACAACAGCATAAGATCCTCAAAGCACAACCATAGGATCTATTACTGTTGCATTGTCTTCAACTATTTTAAATGAGCCCAAGACCAATGAGGCTTGGGTTTCTAAATGTAACTAGCTATCTAGGAACAGCTAAAGTCAAACAAAAATGTGTGGATCATTGATAGTGGTTGTTCCAGGCACATGACAGGCAATAGGTCACTACTCCAAAAGTTTGAAAGAATTGATAGAGGACCAGTTGCTTTTGGAGGAGATGCAGGTGGTTACATTACTGGAAGGGGTAAGGTCACAAATGGTAAGCTCAGCATTGAAAAGGTAAACTTTGTCAAGAAGCTTGGATACAATCTTTTGAGTGTATCTTAATTTTGTGATCAGAATCATAACATGATGTTCACTAAGCATGAGTGCATTGTTCTCAAACTCGGGGTGGTCATTCCTCATGAGCACATCCTACTCAGAGCCCCCAGGAAAGGGAACATGTACAAGATGGATTTGCAAGAAACATCTCCCTCAGGAGAAGTTTCATGCTTTTGATCTAAAGCAAATAGTGATGAGTCTTTCCTTTGGCATAAAAGAATGTGCCATGTAAACTTTAATAACATGAATAAATTAATTAAGAATGATTTGGTAACTGGAATACCAAAAAGAGAGTTTACAAGTGATTATCATTGTGTTGCATGCCTGAAAGGGAAGCAATACAAGGTATCTCACAAGCCTAAGGAAAGAAACTCCATCACTAATCCCCTACACTTGTTACATATGGATCTCTTTGGCCCCACCAGTGTAATGAGTTTAGGAAGGACTTCTTATTTTTTAGTGATCACAGATGATTTTACAAGATTCACTTGGGTTTTCTTTCTTAGAACTAAAGATGAGACCCCTGGGTTTCTAAAGAATTTCATCTTAAAGATTAAGAATCAATGTGATCACAAGGTCAAAAGCATAAGATGTGATCAAGGAACTGAGTTCAAGAATAAAATACTTGATACATTTTGTGATGAAAAGGGTATTACAAGACAATATAGTGCTCCCAGGACTCCTCAGCAAAATAGTGTTGCTGAGAGGAGAAACAGGACACTAATTGAAGCTGCAAGAACTATGTTGTCTGACTGCCCATCACCTTCTGGGCAGAGGCAGTCAACACTGCCTGCTATGTGCAATACAGAGTTTTAGTAGTTAAGACACATGGTAAGACTCCTTATGAACTTTGGCATAAGAGGAAACCTTTTATTGGTTTTGTCAGGTCATTTAGGTGTCCTTGCACCATCTTGAATACCAAAGATCATATTGCCAAGTTTGATGAGAAATCAGATGATAGACACTTCATTGGATACTCTTCTTAAGCTAAAGCTTATAGAGTATACAATCTCAGAACTAGAGTAGTTGAGGAGTCAGCCAATGTGACTTTCAATGAACACACTCCCAGTGTGAAATGTTCTGGTCCGGATTGGCTGTTTGATCTTGATTTAGTTACCAAATGTTTTAATAAATCTTGTGAGCATGTTTCAGGGTCCACAGATATATTGCCTACAGGTGATTCTGATCCTAGATTTGAGCTAAGAAGACCTTCAAGCTACATATCTTCTGCTCCAGTGGTAACTAATCCTGCAAATGAAGCTTCTACCAGCACATCAATGACAAATCCTGCTGATACATCTGAGTTGCCTTCATCTTCCAGTTTTGAGGCACAAAACTCCAATATAGGAACTTTAAATGTTGGAGAACATGGTGGTGGTGACAGTGACAGTGATCAGGAATTTCTTGATGCTGAGAACCATCCCATTAAAGAAAATCTCAATGATGTCACACATTCATTGGATCAAGTTAATCTTGATAAGTGTACTGCTGTAGAGGGTGAATCCTCCTTGCCAGATCAGAATTTCTCCAATTTAGATCTGTCTAAACAACTTGCTATGATCCCTCAACTAAGGATCCACAAGTCTCACCCTTCTACAAGCATCATTGGAGATGTTGGTACAGGTGTAAGAACAAGAGGACAGTCTGATAATGCCAATATCTGTCTTCACTCTTGTTTCTTGTCCCAAATAGAGCCAAAGAAGATTGATAAAGCTCTAAAGGATGGAAGTTGGGTTGAAGCTATGCAAGAGGAGTTGCTTTAATTCAAGAGGCAAAAGGTTTGGAACCTATGTCCTCTTCCTCAAGGGAAGACTACCATAGGTACAAAATGGGTTTTCAGGAATAAGAAGGATGATAGAGGACTTGTCATAAAAAACAAGGCTAGACTACTTGTTCAAGGGTATACTCAAGAAGAAGGTATTGACTACACAGATGTCTTTGCTCCTGTAGCAAGACTTGAAGTTGTTAGGATATTCCTAGCTTTTGCTACATCCAAGAACTTCAATTTCTATAAACTTGATGTCAAGTGTGCTTTTCTTTATGGAGTGATTGATGAAGAGGTGTATGTCAGACAATCACCTGGTTTTGCAGATCCTGATCATCCTGATTATGTCTGCAAGCTTGACAAAGCTCTCTATGGGCTACATCAGGCAACAAGAAAGTGGTATGAGACTCTATCTCAGTACCTCTGTCAGCATGGCTACAAAAGGGGTACCATTGATGGAACTCTCTTCATCAAAGGAACAAGGAATGACTTAATGCTAGTTCAAGTATATGGGGATGATATCATCTTTGGGTCAACTAATCCAAAGCTCTGCAAAGACTTTGAGAAGCTGATGAAGGATAGATTTGAAATGAGTGCCATGAGGGAACTTAATTTCTTTCTAGGAATTCAAGTGAAGCAAGTTGACACTGGTATCTTCATAAGTCAGTCAACGTATGTGCAAGACATACTTAAAAGATTCAACATGACTGAATGTAAGGTTGCTAAGACACCCATAGCTAGAAACCACTCCCTTGGACCTGATCTTGAGGGGGAGTGTGTTGATGAACATCTATACAGGGCTATGATTGGGTCTCTTATGTATCTTACAGCTAGCAGACCAGATATTATGTTTGCTACTTGCATATGTGCAAGATATCAGGCCAACCCCAAGATGTCACACCTAATCATTGTCAAAAGAATTTTAAGATACCTTAAGGGAGCTCCATCTCTTGGCCTTTGGTATCCAAAAAACTCTGACTTCAATCTGTATGCATATACAGATAGTGATTATGGTGGATGCAATATGACTGCAAAGTCTACATCAAGGGGATGTCAATTTCTTGGTGGAAGGATAGTCTCTTGGCAATGCAAGAAACAATCCTGTGTGTCTGCATCAACTGCTGAGGCTGAATACATTGCTGCTGCAAGCTGCTGTGCTCAAGTGCTTTGGATTCAAAATCAGATGCTAGACTATGGATTCAACTTCAAAGAGACTCCCATTCACATAGATAACAACAGTGCTATCTCAATCACAGAGAATCCTATACAGCACTCAAGAACTAAGCACATCAACATCAGGTATCAGTTGATTAGAGATAATTTTAAAAAGGGATTAGTCAAACTAATCAAAGTTCACACAGATGAACAATATGCTGATCTGTTCACAAAGGCTTTTGATGAACAGAGATTTAAATATCTTATATCAGCTATTGTGATGATTAACTTTGAGTAGCTTTTCTTAAAACTTAATCATATTATTTCTAAAACTATATGTGTTCTATGTTGTCCATTCTATCACTTTAATAAGCCCCAGTTTCTCTTTGAAAGAAAAATCTTTTAAGATATTCTTTAGATTTTTTAGAATTTTACTCTTTTTATCTTTCGGAAGATTTAAAGTTGCCTTCGGAAGCTTTTATTCATCTCAGAATGAAATTGGTATAAATTGCTTCCGAAGCAAAATTCTTCAAAATTTTTGAAATATCTTCTAAGGCAAAATTTACTTTTGGAAGCTTTTCAGTCAAAACTTCCGAACTTAAATAACCTTCGGAAGATTTCTCGACTTCCAAGAAAACTATTTTTTTGGGCAACAGAAAACTGCTTTTCAGAGGTGGGACTGACACACGGATTTCAAAGTTTATCCTCTTTCATTTACTTTGTCTCAAATCCAATTCATACAAATACCCAACGGTTACCCCTCTTTCTTCTACCTGCTCCAAATTCACACCATACCTCAAACCTAATCTCTCTCAAACCGCATCTGTTCTTTACCTTTCTTCACCCTTAATTTTTTCTAAATGGCCAACATTCAAAACAGAAACAACCCTGAATTCTCCATGCAACTCCATAGGTAACACAATCAGGTTGCTTTGTTGCACTCTTAGAAAGATGATAGTTTCTTAGAGGTTTGTCGTTTTCTGGCTCTATCCAACTACTACACCTCCCTCACCATTGATCCTACTCTTTATGAGGATCATCTACTTGACTTTTGGAGGACATGTCAAGAGGTTATCATGGATGGGGAGAAGGCACTGTTTGCCGCAGTGCAAGGGATGACAGTCTTTATCACTCCAGCCATCATCAACACCCATCTTCAGCTGGATGATGAAGAAGGTGAACTGTCTTTCTCAAAGGAAGCTGTTAACTATTCCTTTGAGCAGATGGGCTATGAGGGAGATTTCTTTGTAAAGACCTTCAGGAAAGGGAAGGTCTCATCCCAGTGGAAATACCTACTCCATGTAGTGATTCACATCTTGTCTAACAAGCATGGTGGGTGGGACCATATTCCTGAGGATCTCTCTTTTATAGTTCATGGAACGGTGCAAGGGGTCAAGTTCAGGTACTCTTAATTTGTATATACAAACTTGCTTGCTAACTTGGACTTCTTAGAATACTATATGTTTCCTAGATATGTTCAACACTTTCTCAATTGTGAACTTGGCTCACAGTTGAGGGAAACAAATAATATTCTTAAATTGGGACAGATGAAGCCAGGCATCTTTAAGATTATGAAGATGCCAACTGTAGGTTTCTCAGGGGTAGAAACAGTCCTTGTCCCCAAAATGTTAGAGCTCATTGCTCAAGGTGACAACCTAGTAACACAAGCTAGTGTTGAACCCACACCTATCATCTCCTTACCCTCAAAAAGATCCCATATAACCCACACTTACTAAAGAAAATCCAAACGAACCCCTGCTCAAGTTATTGAGCCTGTGCAGGCCCCCATACACTCACCCATACAGGAAGAAGTGGATACTAGAGCTCCCACTTCTCCTGAGGAGCAAACCACTCCCATCTCTTCAAGAATCAGTGCTGATGTTCCTCATGATCAGCCTGATGAGCTCATAAGCCCAACTGCCTTAAGCCTTCACTCTGAGTCTCAACACTCAAGTGAACAACCTTCAGGGGACATTTACCATCCTCAGCCTTTGGACTTAAATAACCAAATTTCTAACCTTGAATTCTACACTGATGAGGACTTAGGTTTCAGTGAGCACCATGAATCTCTCTACTCATCAGCTACTCAAAGAGAGAGGAGTGCTTCTGAATTCCCTATGTCTACCCCACATCAGTCACCCATTGCTGAGGTGGGTCCTTCTGAACCTGTTTAGGGGATCCATATGGAAGAGGCTCTCACTTCTGCAAGTGATTACATCATTAAGACCTCAACCATGGCAACTCAGCCCATTGACACTTCATCTGAGGCTGTCAATGAGCAGAGGAAATTCAGCAGCCTAGAATACCAAGCTGGTGATAAGAGTGAGGACTTAAGTCCAATTCTCTTATCCCCCCATGATTCTTCTGATGAAGATGAGGGGAATCTGAGACTAAAGGTGAAAAAATTGTAAAAAATATGCACCTACTTAGTCTCAAAGGTTAGTCATCTTGAATTTCAAGTGACTACCTTAAACAAGAGGGTCAATGATCAGCAACTTGAGATATCGTATCTCAGGAAAAAACTAGCTGGGAGACCTTTAAGAAGAGCTCAACCAGGAACACAAGAACCTGTGGATGTGATTGACCTAACTCCTAGCTCACCTATATAAGAGGGTGATGCTACGAAAAAGGGGGAGAAAGTCATTACAATCACAGAACCTGGGAGTTCTTCAAGGAGTATGGACATTGAGGACTCACCATCCTCTCTTGTAATTGTACCTGCTCAGCAACCTCCTCAAGTTCACATTGATGTGAACTTCCTAGACTACTTGTTTCAGAGTCTCTTTGAGGAGGGTATACCAAGGGCAATGCCATTTGATAGCAGAGCCATCATCCTTCATGAGCCATCTACTCAAACAACTCAACCTCAATAAGCTAGTAGGTTGGCTCAGGTTACTCATGAAGCTGAAGAAGATAGACCAAGGCAATCAGGTAATGTCATTGGTCAACTGGATGTTGAGGCAGACCCTGAGATTAGCTTCAAAGGGAAAACCTTGACTAAAGGCCCAGTGATAGAGCCTGAGAGCCCTGTCTTACAATCAATTGATGAAGTGACAGAGATTGAAACACCTGTCACAATAACAACTACTTCAGCAACTCAACCTCTCAGTGAAACACCTGCTGGTGAAGGTGTATCACATTCTCTCTCTGGCCAGAGCTTGGATGCTACACTAAGCAATAAAGGCCAAAGCTCTCTCCACCCTGAGTCATAAAGGTCTGTGGGTGACAAAGGAAAAAGGGTTCTAACCCTGAGGAGATTAAGGAGGAGGAAAGAGAGAGAAAGAGGAAGCTAAAGGGAGTAAGTTCCACTGGGTCTTCAAGCTTCATGCAAGCTGCAATCAGGGCTGCCCCCAGATCAAACACTCAAGATGATGAGTTGAGGGTAGTCAGGATTACTTACTTACAGACCAGGAACTATGACATAGATGAGATTATCTCTCTCCCCTTAGAGGAATTAAATGATCTGGATGAGATGGAAATGTCAAGAGAGAGGAAGGAAGCTGAAGATGCAAGAATTCTTCTTGAGATCAATGAGAAGAAAAGATAACAAAGGCTATACAAGCATGTTCCCACTCTCTCACCAGTTCAAGAAAGCCCTGTGCAAGAGGCTGTGGCTGCTACACAAGAACCTCAGGTAGATAAAGAAACAGATAGACAAAGGATGATAAACTACCTGAGTGCCACAGGTTTCTACCAGGCAGAAGTACTTCTTCCCTTGTCCTATGAGTACATTGAGTTTGAGTATCTCAAACAACTTGAACTTCAAGTACTCAAAGAGAACAAGTCAACAAAGAAAAAACTAAGGGAAGAAGCTGCAAAGTCAAGAGCTCTCATTCAGAAGAACTTGAAAAAGTCTGCTGATAGACAAAGAATTATGAGCTTCTTGAAGCTGTATGGATTCTCCGGAAGGAGACTTGGCCCTATGTCTCTATCCACTATGGATGAGTATATCAGGGTAATCAAGCAGAAGATCAAGAGTGGAGAGCTTGTTGACTTACACACTCCTCCAAGTCAAGCTCCACCTGAAGTAGAGGTTAAGTTTGAACAACATGACACAACACAAACTGAACCTCCTGCTTCATCTTCTGATCCACAGCAGGGTTAAAGGCCAGCCTCTTCATCTATTGACCCATAGCAAGGTCAAAGGCCAGCCTCATCATCTGACCCACAACAGGGTCAAACTCCCTCTCCTTCTAAACCTATGAGGGAGGAACACCCAACTGAGGAAGACATAGCTGGTCAACAAGGTGCTGCAGGCCAGTTTTCTCAGTTAAAGACTGTAAAGAGGAAGAAGAGGATGGCTTCTAAATCAAAGTCAAAGAAGAAGAAGAAGTCAAAATCAACCTCCTCTGATCCTCAGGGTGAATCAGAACATCCTAAGGAAGTGCAAGAAGAGGAAGCCCAACCACCTTTAATTCAAATGGCTCCTCTTACATCAGGAAGACTCATCTTATCCTGGACTTATTCAACTAATCCAGAGAGGTGGCATGTAGTCAGAGATCAAGGTGAAGAGAATGTCTACTCTTAGGAAGACCTCTTCAATTTACCTCTGCATGATCTTTTTGACATAAGAAGATACTTCTTAAGTCTGAGTGATCCTGACCCTCTAATGAAGAAAGGAATGGTCATGATCATGTTAAGGACTGTGAACAGCTGAATATCTTCAAGTGTTTTGATAGCATCAGCCTAGGGGGAGTTTGTAAGGATTCCTATAAGTCTGGTGCAGCCAAAACACTCTAAGTCTTCCTGCATGCTGCATAGAAGAACATGAAGTAGAAATGCTTCGGAAATTTTACACTTCACTTCAGAAATATTCTAAGTGTAAAATCTTCCAAAGCCAAGACCAATATCTTCAGAAGCCAGAAATGAAGTCTTCTGAAGCTTCAAAGACAAAGTCTTCCGAAGCCAAAGAACTAAGACAGATTCTTCCGAAGACTTTTATTAGACATGCTTTTATCTGATGTACTTTTTCTATAAAGCTGAACCACTTTCCGCTGCCACTCTGGTTGGTCACCAACTTGCATGAGTTGGTGAAAAGGTTCATGCTTTAGGAAAATTGTACATTGAGGTCTTGAGTCTGTGCTTTCTACTTTATGTACGTTTATCCTTTTTGTAATATATTAGAATGTGAGCTATGACATGTCATAGTCACCTGTCAAAAGACAATCTACCTTTTGACTCTACATTTGATTTTGTAGTTGTCTAATCTTATGTATCCAGCTGGCTTTCATAGTATGGCCGGCTATAGGTTGTAGTATATAGTGTCTCAAGTCTTGTAACTTAGAAGGTGTGCAAATGTTTATGCTTGAATACTTGTAACTTTGAACTTGAGAAGCAATATACAGCATCCTTGAAAACCAACTACTTGTGTTGTTATCTTGTTCTGTTTCTAAGTTTACTTGTGTTCTTTGCATCATCATAACCAGCTCCCTATTTGATCTGTTAAGTGTTCTTATACACTCTTCTCATTGTGTTGTTGTGTTGTAAGTGCTACCCTTCACCGGTCCTGCAGAATTTTCTAAGTTAAGATCCCACAATTTGTTAGCATGTATGCCTCTTATGAATTAGTAAATGAAAAATTAAATGTTCAGCAAATAAATAGAATTCCACATAACACATGCATGTTTTATTACTCTATAACTAACCTTAATTTTATGCTTTTTATTTGACCGATTAGTAAAATGAAAAATTAAAAGTTCAGCAAATAAATAGAATCTCACGTAAGATGCATGTTTTCTTACTCTCTAACCAACCTCAATTTTATGCTTTTTAAATGACCAATCAATTCGAAAGCGGTTTTGACATGTTCTGAAGTAGATTTTGGTTGACAAGGTTTGTTTTTGGTTGCATATTTGTGTCTAAGATTTTTAATTTTTGGTCTTTTGTGTGTAGAAAATGCATAAGATACCTGTAAAAACATGAATATGGTTTACCAAAATGTTTGGTTCTCTTGTCATTTGCTGGGATGATCCATAATCACTTATAAAAAATCCCTTGTTGTCTAAAATGTTCCTATAATTTTTGTTGATTTAAATCTGTAAGTGATCATAGTGGGTTAGGTGATTTGGTATATGAGCGATCAATTTGGAGGCAGTTTTGACATGATTTGAAGTAGATTTTGGTTAATAAGGATTGTTTTTAGTTGCATATTTATATCTAATATTTTTAACTTTTGGGCTTTTGAGTGTACAAAATGCATAAGATACATGTTAAAACATGAATATATTGTCCAAAATGTTTGGTTTTCTTTTCATTTGCTAGGATGATCCGCAATCAATTATCAACAACCCATTGTCCAAAATGTTTCTATAATTTTTGTTGATTTAAATTGTGTAAGTGATCATAGTTGATGGGTGATTTGGTTTATGTACACAAAGATCATTTAAAGGTGTTAGTCGCGTGTTTATTGTTACAACAACTTCTTTTTTTCATTTAATGTGATGTTCGCCTCGCAACGCACACGAGTAATTTGCCTTCACACCAGTGACACCTACCCATCACCGGCTCATTTCATCCAGTCTTCCACTGAGACCTTCAATCACCAATTTAATGAGCATTCAACACCCATATTCAAACCCCTTGGCTGATTGGCCTACCCACCGCAAATCTATATATACCGGCTGACACAAAATGGAACCCCTTCGACACCATTCATGTCGACCTTAAGGATTTGGTAAGTATGCAATTTCGATTTAGATTCCTTGTGCTTGATTATCTCACCTGCTTGCGGGTTTACGTCTATGTCTCTGTTTTGTTTATTGTATACATACCTTCTCACCTTTCTTATATCCGTTTTTTAACTTTTTGTATCAGTGAAGTGACTTCTTCTTTCGATCAACTTTCTTCTGCTTTGTAGTTTTACAGGTATGGATAACATCAACTTTTGTTGGTTTTTTGTTTGATTTTTCATGATTACAACATGTATCTTATTTTATTTCTTTATACAATAGAGACTATATGATGATGCAATTTATTGGAATTCTTGAAAATTTTTAACAGAGGAAAGTTCAAGTGTTAGCTGAAATCTGATAGCATTTGAAATGATACAAAATAGGATAGAATCAGAGTAAACAATTCTACAATTACAAAAAACAATTTTTCTAAAATAATTTTCCTTGTATGTAGGCAAATTAATAATTTATGAAGATGAAAATTCTTAAGAAGCATTAATAAGAGAACCAATTTAAAATGCTTGTAAATGTTTATCCTACATATATATTGGAAATTCAAGGGTAAAGTAGACAGTGGTTAGTTATCTATGTACAGGGGTTGGGTGATAGACTAATAAAATTTTTGATATAATAGACCATGGTTAATGATTGCGTCCCATATTTAGTCTACTGTTAACTGTTCTTGGCAGCCTATTCTTTCACCGATACATGTAGCTTCACGTTGCTATTATTGGTGACAAAATGTATAATAGTTCACATTTTTTGTGCTTTGTTAGTAATAGTTGAGCTTCACCTGTTATCCATTTAAAGTGTAACTACTTTAACAGCTAATTCTTTAGCTTATTTTGAGGACATTTATTCTAAGACTTGTTTAGCTTCTTGTGTGAGTAACCCCTGATGGGTTTATAAGCTAAAATAATGTCTAATTCTATAATTATAAGTTAATGCTTAAAACCTCCCTGAAAAGAAAACGGGTCAAATGAATCCAAAGGGACCCGAAGGGAAATATTTATGCAAATACCATCTTAATCAGTTTATTTAAAAAGTAGACTTTTGTTAAATTTAAATCGTGTATTCGAATTTCACCTCATGGGCAATTCCAACTTAAAACTGCAAGCCGTCTTCTAATTATCATTGTTTCGATCCTCTTCTAATTTTAGTAAAGAATACACATAATATGGTATTTAATAATAAAGTGTATTGTAACCATGTTGTCTTCTTATTTGTATTGTTATCTTCATCCTCTGCTAATTTTTTGTTTTACGAACTTAATAACAATATCAATACCACCATACTAGATGTTTGCTTGCAAAAATAATTAGATATGACATATTTTGTTTTAATGACTTTTTATTTCAGATTCTCTTCAAAAGTAATAGGACGGGCAAACAACATGACAGTTCTTTATATGAGAAAAATAATATTTGTGTACAATGTAGTGATTTGTTATTTGCTAAAATCATTAGTTTTGATCATGGGGTTTACATGATTTGCCTTTTTAGGCAATTGAAGGTGAATATGATGAAGGTTTTTAGGCAAGTGTATGATCGTGCATAGCCGCTTCATGCTTCCCCTTGGGTATATTAAATCACAATCTTAAATTGTTTTATTCTTATTTTATGAAGCTAATATATGGCATACATATTTGTTTATTTGTAAAGTGCAAATAATTAGATAATAAGTTTCAAAGGGTAGATCTAAGCATTCACTTAAGATACTTTATATTTAGAAAAGGTTAAAAATTTGCTTATTTTCTTTATCAATGTTTCACTGATGAAACCTTTAAATCTGGCTTCTATATGCGAATTTGGTTTAAGATAAATATTAGAAGGGACTAGCAGTTTAAGTAGACATGTTGTAGCATTACTGATTTAACATCAACATGCGATTCAAGGGAATCATAATGCGGTATGGTACGCATAGTCTCACCTGCAAATTATGGCTTTGGTTCGTCAACGTGGTTGATTTAAGGAACCCAGATCCAAGTTTGATAGCGTCTGATTTTGATTTTGATTTTGGTCGATTATGGCGGTCATTTTGTGGCGATTAATAGTCAATTAGTTAGGAACCCAGATCTGAATTTGGTTTTTGCTATTTGATTTTGATTTTCCCTTGAGTGTTGATGATTTTGGTTTGTTTAATTTTGACTTTGGTTCATTTTATTTTTGATTTCTACTTATGGATAATCTGGAACTTCCTTTTAGCTTTGGGTCAAAATTTTAACATTTGTTCATTTGAATTTTGATTACTACTTGTAGATAATCTGGAACTTTTTTTAGCTCTGGGTTTAGTTCATTTTTGGGTTAACGATGGAAGATTCATGATGGTTAAGAACATACATCACTATTGTTTGAGGATGATGCGGGTGTTTTGGTAATAAGTAATAACATTCCTTTGGAATGTTTAAAATTCCTTCACGTGAATTTCACCATTTAAATGAAAACTTTCCAATTCCAATTCATTTATGGCCAACCAAACACATTTTAGGTTAGAATGTTTTTTAATTCCAATTTCAATTCCTACCAATTCAACGAACCAAACAACCCTATATGTCTAGGTCAAATGAAAGTCAAGTCTTTTGAGTTGGAATTGCAATACGATATTTACAAACATTAGATACTAGTATTGTAGGTAGCACCATATGTAAATTTGATTGTAATTTATTTTTATATTTTACTTCAAATGATAAGGTTTATTTTAATAAATACTTTTCAAATTCTTTGTTGCTTTTTACATGATCTAATTTGCTATAATTTTTGGAGATTTGTTGCTGGCTTTAAGTTTAAGTATATTTTGTTTATATCAAATTGTTTTCGGGTTCTCCTCATTTACGTTATTTTTATTTTTTCAACAAACTTGCAAGTATGTTGTTTGACTTCAAAAGCAATACAATAGATTTTACAGATTAAAGGTGTGTGATTATTTAGGAGCTTGGTATTAAAAAGCGCGCCTGAGGCGCGCCTAGGCGCAAAGCGACATCGGGAGCGACCTCCTTCGCTTTTGTGTACCTAAGGCGAGCCTTGTACAGAAAGCGCAGATGAAGCGCGATTTTCAAGCAAAAAATCGATGATAAAGGTGCGCTTCCTGTACAGGAAGAAGGGTTACCGATGAAGATGAAATGAGGAGAATATTTACCTGGAGAAGTCCGATGAAGAAGGTTTTTGTCGACAGAGGATTATGTCCATGGAGCTTTTGTGGATGGCGGCCCCTTTTCTTTTCCTAAACCCTAATATAAACAATTCTTAAACCAACGTGACTTATTATTTTCTAAATTACATTTCCCACCCTTGAAGTCATAGTTATTATTGAAGTTTACCCTCAATTATTGAAGTTTACCCTCAATCTTTCTAATTTGTTTATTTTTAGTTTATTAAGTTTTGCTTCTTGTACATAGTGCTTAGTTAGCTGTACAGTGGGTGTACTAATATATTATTTACTTATTTAGGTTGGATTTTTAGCATTTTAAGTCCAACATAAATTAAAGTACATATTAAATTGTATATATTATTTTATTTATAATAAAGAAATATATATAAATATCTTGCGCCTCACGTACGAAAAGCGGTGCGCTTTTGCGCTTTGCGCCTCAGTTTTAGACCATGTCGCTTTTGTGCGCCTCGCGCTTTTTAAAACCAAGTTTAGGAGCTTATATAGAGATTGAAAACCATTGACTTTTATTAAGTGTGATTTTTTCATGGGTTTAGGTTTTAGGGTGATTAAATTCCGGCATTTGAATAGGTTCAGGTTTAGTGATTATGAAAAAAGCACTCGCTCCTAAAGCTCGTAAGTTGTTAGTCCCGCCGCATCGCGCGGACTTCCCACTAGTTTGATCACATACCTTTAAATGTCGGTTGGTACACTCAATTTACTATTCTTTTTACCTGCAAATTCTAATGCATGGCTTATGTCCAAGAGGTAATTTTGATTAAGGCGTTTGAGGCTATTACAGTCTTTTGTATGTTTCATTTATGCCACAAGTTGAAGTAATCTCAGTTAGGTTGTTTAAGTCAAGTCTTGCAATGCCGGTACAATCCCTAAACCACGCCTTTTGTATAGTTTTTTTTTAGTTGTCACCGTCCTAGGAACTTCCATTTTTGATGAACTTTGATACCCTTGTAAACATGAATGCTTGCTATTTCAAAATCTACCCTATGTATCTGTATTGTAAGCAAGTCTTTTGATATCCAGCGGCAAACTACTTTTGTGAATCGCTAAAATCCTAACACTACACTCATATTAGAGGCATCATATATGTTACATTTTACATTATTCGAATTATTGAAATATACAGACACTAGAACCACTGTATTAGCTTTTTGGTAGCTAAGATAAAACAGAAAAGGTGACATCTTGTACCAACGATATATTATCAGTTTCAATGTTCTTGACCACAACATTTTGACCAAATTCATCAGCAGCAACCAAGAATGTAATGCTTTACTTTGGAAGTCACCAGAAGTTCCATACAACTTCTACAAAAGATAATAATCTCAAGCTAAGTATGGGTCAAAATAAAATTAACGATCTTAATGATTCTCGTCATGCTGACTCAGCATGCTTTCTTGCAGATCATCAACACTTCCAGCTGACGTATCCTGCAAGGAGCAAAGTAATCATTCTTGTAAACATGTTTTTCCCTTTATTTCGTCAATGGTTCGATGCGACAAAATTAGGGCTACCATGTTTACCAAGGGTATTCTAGATACTTATATAGACTATAAAATTTCTTACATTGTGTGTCCAGTAATGGGTTGTATATATTCTTGAGGAAAAAGTAAATGAACATACCAAACCTAAAGCCTCAACAAGACTTCTGCGGTTCTCTTCAGTCGACACCCCAATAAGCATTTTCAGCAAATATAATCTTTGTTCCAGTTTCAGATGTTTCTCCAGCCCACGAGCTACCATCTCCATTTCAGGCTGCACAAAGTCAAAAAAGAAAAAAAATTATTATTTATCAAAGAGAACAAATCCCCAACACTTCACCATGTGACCGAAAAACTTACTGAGCCTTCTTCTGGTGGAAATATCCGGTGAATCAGACATAACTTTGATAATTCATCCACTGCTTCAATGTGCTTACCTTGCATCTCCAGAGCCTGGAAAAACAAGATGGCATATGGAACTATGTTAGGAATTAAAGAAATTATTCTTATTTTCAAAGGCTTATTGTATAAATAAAGAATCTTGTTATTATATATGTAAGAACACTAAAAAGAAGTTGCATACTATAACTCACCCAAGCCTGTAAGAGCCATGAGCGTGTACGGGCAGCAACAGCTGCAGCCACGATTCTAGCAGCACGAGAGCTTTCAAGACCAATGTTATCAGCAAGCCCAGCAATAAATTCTCTTGCATCTTCACCATCAATCTGAACAAATGTCGAATGGCTTGCTACCCTGCAAACAATTGGTTTCTTACAAGAATGAATATATAAACAACAAATGAAAAAATTGTTGAAGTGAGTATAAACTAAAAAGTATATACCTGCCACAAGTGTTTAGAGTAAAGTCAACAGATGCACGATAAATTGAATCTCGTGAATTACTGGTGTCTATGGATACCGTCACTCCAGACATCCTGCATATTCTACGCAACTGCAATTCATCATTATTCGATCAGAACAATATTTATAAAAAAACAGACATGAAAACAAAAGATTTGTTGGATAAAAGATGTTTCAATGAAGATATGTATGAAGATTCAAAGAGTGTACTTACTAAGATTATATCATCCTCTTGTATATCTTTTCCGCTCGTTCTGTAGTCCATGATTGCTGGAAATCAAGTTGAGGAAGATGTAATTTGATCAACAACAATCACGGAAGCTTGAGAAATAGTGTTGTTACCTATGACAAATGCAATTCTATAATAAATTACAGTAACACAACCCATGCTACAATCTACCAACAAGAACTGAATATGCATTCATCTTTCTATTTTCCATCACCATGAAAACATGCTCAGGACATATAAACATGACAACTACATCATTTCCCTTCCATTTTGGATCAAATTAGACAGATAAAGTGAAAATTCATAATAAATGCATAACGAACACCAAATGAAGCATGGTATCATAAGCCTTAACGATCATAATCAACAAGTAATAAACCATATGCATATAAACCATGATTTATAAATATGATTTCATATGCATTCATCTTTTTATTTTTCTCTAAATATGATATGAACTTCTCCATTACCATGTAAATAAGATCAGGACATATAAATATAACAACTACATCAGTTCCATTCCATTTTGGATCAGATAAACAACACCAAATGAAAGCACACTATCATGAGCCATAACGATCATAATCGATGGACATTGCAGGGTCATCATAAGCTTATATCAATAACATTCTCATGTTTTTAACATTGCAGAAAGCAACCAGACAAAACCATGATTCCACGGGCCATAATGACTGTACTCAACAAGTAATAAACCATAATATACAAACACGATTTCAATGAACATGACAAATATATACACATCAAAAACCTAAAACATTGCAGGGTCATCATATTCATAACCTTATATCAATACCATTCTCAAGTTTTTCACATTTCAGAAACCAACCTCTAATCAACCAGTTCGCCTTCCGCTGATTCTCCTCCTTATCAATACCCTCCAACGGCGCAGGGTGAGAATCCGGCCACCAATCCGGAAGCTTCTTCCTCGATTTCTCCCAGTTCTTCATCCCCAAACTCGAATAACTCATCAACGAATCCTCGACAGAAGATAACGGATTCACAGAGTCACCAAACTCCCTCTTTGACTCTTTTCTAGTACTAACCACCACCTCCCGTCCTCCAAGACTCCTATCCCTCCGTGTAACCACCACTTCACCGTTATTACTCCGGCCCCTAAACAAATTCCGAAACCCTAACCCCAGTTTCACCAAAATCCTAAAAGCGAAAACAGTAACCAAACTCAATGCAATCAATTCACCGAAGAAATACACCGTCGATTTCCGGCACGACACAACGACTCTCCGATCACCGTCAACGGTAATCATACTCCGGAGATCCTCAACGGCATCACTTCCAGAATCAACAAACTGATTAAACTTCACCTCAGCAGTTGTCAACAGCTTCTTCAGCGATACAGATGCTCTATCAGGTATGTATTGTTCGATGTCGATGACGAATTGAAGCTTCGAATCAGAGTAAGTTGAAGAAGAGTCGGTTTCAGTGGTGGAGTAGTTGTTGCCGTCGGGGAGGCGGCGGCGGCGGAGGTGGCGGCGACGGCGGAGGGAGGAGACGGTGGTGAAGGTGGTGGGGCGGTGGAGGTGGGGTTCGAAGGTGGGTGTGTAGCGGCGGTGGAAGCGTTTAGGGGTGGTGGTGGTGGTGATGAGGTGGTTGAGCGGTGGGTGGGTGGTGGAAGGAGTGTGGTGGAGGGGGTTTAGTGATGAGCTCATGGTGGTGATCGGTCGTTGGTGTGGTGTGCCGGAGCTCGTTGACCGCCGGAGATGGTGTGTGTAACAGTGGTTGAACGGTGACGAAGTTGAGTTGAGACACAGAGAGTGTAACAGCCGGAGTGTTGGTTTTTGTAGTAGTTATTTCCCATGTCCCTTTCGGATAAACACCTTTGCGATAATTTTTTAGGATGGTTAATTCAAACTAGGTTGTTAAAATACTTTTAAATTAACTAGTTCGAAATCGGTTCGGTTGTTTAAAGAGCTGGATATGATGGTTAACGAGCCGAGCTCGAGCCCACTCTGGCTAACCTCCACTCGGCTTGTTTATTGGCTTAATTCAAACAGGGTTTAATCCATTCCTAAAATATATATTTTTATTTATTATCGCACTTGAATCTTATGAGAATAACACATGTTAGGATTCGTAAAAATTCGGACCCATGAAAAAAATCTTGGTTCCGTTATTGCATGAAAATCGTTGAGCTCGTCGAGTTAATTGTCATTATGAAAGCACAAGCCGTGTTGGGTTTGGTCATTCATTATGTGTATCAAATTATGGTGCCTATTAAGTTATGGTTTTGATTTGTTATTGATTGGTTTAAATAAAAGAAACGTAAAATCATGTTGGTTACTTGCATAAATATTAAAATGCATATAATGTGAGTATTAGAACATTACAGGTCAATTTAAGAAATTAATAAACGGAAATTTGAGGCAAAATAACCGATTAAAATATACGTCAGTACGTCATATCAGTAGCAGAGAGTTGCAAATCATGTCATCTAGGAAAAGCATCAAGAGCATTAAACTCTAATGATAAATCTAAGCAAATTTCCTTTGTCGTGAAAATCCTATCATAAACAGCTAAAATCATTATCCCCAAGAAGTAGTTAAGAAATATTAAATCCTTTATTTTAAAAGTAGAA
The DNA here is from genome assembly GCA_024085815.1 of Flaveria linearis. Classification (NCBI taxonomy): domain Eukaryota; kingdom Viridiplantae; phylum Streptophyta; class Magnoliopsida; order Asterales; family Asteraceae; genus Flaveria; species Flaveria linearis. Next base: position 51,982,194 of record CM044006.1, read on the forward strand.
TGAAGGAATGACGTTGGACTCCACATCTGTACTCATCATTACCATCTGTACTTCATCATTACCACCAAGTAGAATATCATCTACATAAATTGCAACATAAACTATAGAAGATCCTATAGTTCTAGAGAATAAAGGATGATCATTTTATGATCTAAGATACCTTTTAGACTTTAAAGCATCAGAATACTTGTCATACCACTACCTTGAAGTCTTTTTAAGAGAGAGAAGGATTTTTCTAGTATTTACTATCCATTTAGAATTTAAATCCATAGAGGGTTGACAAGCCATAACACTTAAAAAGTTCGCATAATTGATTTTGGTTATTGGTGAGTCAGCATCATCATCTGTTTTAGGAGAAGCAATATTTGTAGTTTCTATAACACATGCATTGATGAGCTATCAACATGTAACCTTTTGTTTTTCATCTTGAATCAATAACGCATATGCTTGAGTCATATCTTGGAGCAAGTCCCATAAGAAACTGAATTTAACTTTGTTCTTCTCGTTTTGCCATAAGTTGAGATGTATTTAGTGAAATATGTAGCATTTACCTTCTGAGACTTCACAAAGGCTTCTACAATTGATATATTTTTACTCTATTTAATTATCCATAACGTTCACTCAATTCTTTCCGAAGTTGAGATCTAACTTATAAAGATTTCTTGAAAAATTAGAACTTATTTGAAAAGAGAAAACATGTATATCTTTAGATCTGTGTTTCTTCTGGAGGTGATTAATGTATTGTAGAAAAAAAAAACTGAGGTGCAACATTAGGTTAGACGGTGGGCCATGGTTGGCGATGACGGGAGTTGTCAGCAGGCACCGATCAAGGTAGGCGGCAGGTGACGTCGGAGGCAAGGGCATCGGTTGGTGGCTCGTGGCTACGCCTGGTGCCGTCAATCAGTAACTGGTCTAAAACCAACCCAGTGAGTCGACTATTGAACCGATGGCCCCTACATGTTAATGGAAAATATACCTATCCGTCTTTGCTCATAGTCTTCATATAACATATTAACAACTTAACTAACCATTTATAAGGTGGTTAAGCTGTTGTTATAATTAAATACCCGTAGATTATTAGCAGGCAACTGTAATTTGATTAAATGCAAATCTTCTCTGAACTTTCTACACGCTGTTGACTGTTAACATAACAAAGCAAACAATGAACCACAAACTCACGATAATATTATAAGTCTCCGGTTAACCCAAGTAGTGATAGTTCTAACACCTATGTCCTCATATATCTAACTTCCATGTGCTCGTTATTGGGTTTTTGCAGGAGAAAGCAGAGTCGATAGACATCATACAAGACAGATGTTCTAATTAATAAATAAAACAGAACTAACTAGAAACAGCTTCCTCACAGGTTTCAACCTCATCGTCTGAGAAGGTAGGGGGTTTGGGGATCAATCCAAGCAGTTTAAACATGGACTGATCGGCATCAAAATCATTGTTAGGGGTTGTCAACAACTTCTCACCAGTAAATATGGAGTTTGCACCAGCAAGAAAACACAATGCTTGTTCTGGCACTGAAAACTTCACTCGTCCTGCAGATAGCCTCACCATAGCCTTTGGCATCGTGATGCGGGCCGTAGCAATCATCCGTATCATCTCCCATATTTCGACTGGCTGCACAAAAGCCAATTTGTTTTGACAATTCAGAAAATGATATCGAAGTCTATACCAAAAAGCAATTAGTACTCCTTTCTTTAGATATATATATATGTATATATATATATATATATATATATATATATATATATATATATATATATATAAGCTGGCAAACTGAGAGGGTCAGATAAGATGTCAAAAAGGGTTCATGTCGGAATGGGTTCATTCTCAAATTACCTTGCCAACCCACCAACCATAAATATTAATATCATAACATTATTCTCTTCTTTGACTCTTTGTTCTCAATCTCATAACTAACATAAACCAATAAGTATTGCAACAGCAAACATCAGCGGTGTTTCCTCTTTAAGATCAAAAGGTACGCTCATAAACAATACTAACAAAATTATTTCCTCCATATATATTATATCATCTCTCACAACCTATACTCATTAACTTGCCATTAATAAAGACCAAAAATGGTTATAACTACAAACTAGGTGTGCTAAGGCATAAATTATTTTAAAAATAAGAGAATATACCTTTTGATCTCCCAAGGGTGTGCCTTTTACTGCAAGAAGTGCATTGATGGGAACACTCTCTGGGTGTGAGGGGAGTGTTGCTAATGTATGCAACAACCCAACCCTGTCCTCTTCTGCTTCACCAAGCCCAATTATTCCTCCTATCACCAGAACACAGATTCTTATCAGAATGTGAAACTTATGTTCAGGATCTTTTCTGCCCATATGATACATCTTCAATCAAAAGTTAGAACAGAGTGGAAAAATGTAGTCTCTTAGGGCTGAACTAACCAGAACACACATTAATCCCTGCATCACGAACATGCTTGATGGTTGCCAAGCGTTCGTCATATGTTCTTGTTGTTATGATATTAGGGTAATACTCCCTTGACGTATCAAGGTTATGATTGTAAGCTGTAAGGCCTGCTTTCTTGAGTTCTAAAGCCTGTTGCTTCTCTATCATTCCCAAAGTACAGCAAACTTCCATTCCCATACCCCTGCAGATAAGTGGTTCACTACTTATATGCTCTAATATAAAATAGTATGCCATTTCTAGCTTTTAGATCTAAAGTATCATGCTAATCATATCAAATTCACAAAAACAGCAACATAAAATAGTCGCTTACTACCTTATCTCTTTCACATATTCAAGAATCTGATTGAAGTTGGTTTTCCTTCCTATTGTGTCTCTCCATGCAGCACCCATGCAAAACCGAGTGCTACCAGCTTCTTTTGCCTGCCAAGTACCAGTTATCAATCCAACATGCCAATGGAATCACTTCCAACAACCTGACTCACAGTAACTTCCACGAACTAAAAGCAGAATATTGTTCAAATAGGAAAAAAAAAAATGCACCTTTTGTGCTGCTTCTAAAACAGCATCCTTGTTCATGAGCCTTTGAGCTTTCACTCCAGTATCATACCTAGAAGACTGAGGACAATACGAACAATCCTCGCTGCACCCACCCGTCTTTATAGACAGAAGCGTACACTGCTGCACTTCCCTAAAATTTTGAGCATGTCTATGCACTTGAGCCTGAAAAAAAACACCTTTCATAAGAAATGTAACACAGCACCTCCACCTCTAATAACTTCACCATCTATGCTGGTAAACACTGAACAATCAATTAAACAATAATCCCCACATAATCCATAACTTCTTTCATTCCCCTTAATATGATGTACTTTCTCCTTCAAACAGTGAAATGAGCTTGATTTCTAATCCACTTCACTCAATGTAATTACCGAAAGACATACGGAACCTTAATCAATGCAGAGTAGATAAAATGCACAAAATAATAAAAAAACGAAACTAAAGAGAGAAAGAGGTGTACACACTCCATGAAACAGAAGATCGAGAAGAGGAGAATCATAAACCGATTTGATCTCTTCTCTTTTCCAGTCATTTCTCGGACCTTCGCGAATCGTTCGCTCCGCTTCCAGTGCCGCCGGCGACGATGAATAGGAGAATGAGCGAGGTTGCAGATCCAACATCGACGAAAACGCCCGGCGATTCGGATGGATCGATCTGATTAGAATCATCTTCTTTCTCACTTTGAGTCCCACACCGACGATTGATGGCTGAATTTTGGTGATGGATTAAGAGAGTAAACCTGTGTTGAAGTTCGTTTCAGCGTGGATTTGTTGGAGTGTGTTACGATACAGATGTTTGGGATTGCTTATTAAAGTCTCCTTTTTACTTCTCAAAAGAAGTTGAAGTTAAAATATTTCACAAACACATCCTTTTAACTTTCCTCCTTTTTAAAAGTTAATCCCAAACATCCACGTAATAGTTGTTAAGTGTCAAAAATATAATAATAAATAATATGAGGGGGCAAATTGTAACATGTTGTATCTCTAACAGCCGTTAGTTAGTACCCATGAGCATTGGCGTGAGCAGCTAAGCTAAGGTCGGAAAGGAAGAATGGGTGGGCTTACATGCTACCTATTTCCTCAGCCGACAGGACCCCCTTCCAACAGGAGAAAAAAGATTACGTCAATGCCAATTGCTAATAATATAGAGTTTCTAGCGAGTTAGATAGGACGCTTATTAATATATTCAAAGGGTAATGAATGAGTAGCTTGATTGATTAAATTCATTTCTTTCTCTTGGTTCTTCTTTGATCGTATCAAGTGGCATCAAAGCTATCCGATTCTCAGATACTCTCGATCGAATTTGTAACAATTCATCAATGGCGACAACCAGAAACCAGTCATTGGAACAAAAATTTCAAGAACACGAAGCAACGTTGCGGTGGTTGGACACGGAAACAGGTCTCAATTTAGCGGAACTGGAAGCAATTAGAGCAGCGGCGACAAAGAATTCGACATATATGGAAGCTGTGAAGGTTCAGATGGCTCAAATGTGGAAAACTCGAATCAAATGGCTGAAATCCTCAAGAATTTGCAGTTGCTCGGAGCTAATTCATCAAGTATGGGAGAATCCGTTAATGGCAGGAATGGTGATGCAAATGCACACCACAATAGTCACAACAGACTCACGAAGATGGAATTTCTGAAGTTTAATGGTACAAATGTCGAAGGGTGGTTGTGCAAAGTAGAACACTTCTTCTCAATTAATTGTACTTCTTAAAATATTAAGGTACGTTACACTATTGTACATCTTGAGGATATAGCATTGTTATGGCATCAATCCTTTATGTAATCAAGAGGGGGATCGATTGAAGGAATGTCTTGGTGTGAGTATAAAGGCTTTATTTCAGTGAGGTTTGCAATGGTAATGGGGTCTGATGCTATGGGAGCATTGGCAGCCATTCGCCAAACTGGAACACTACAAGAATTATGCCAAGAATTTGATTTAGCACTAACGAAAGTAGCTATCTGTGATGAGTATGCAGTTGGTTTGTTTTTGAAGGCGGTTAAACCTGAGATTGGTAATCCCTTGAAATTACTAAGACCTAAGAATCTACCTGAAGCATACATGTTAGCCAGAATACAAGATGATAATCTCAAACCTATCCATCCTAACAATTGGCCCAAACAGTATAAAAACCATTCATATGTTCCTTTCTCTAAAAACATAGATTCTTATCATAAGAACCCATCTATTAATGCAGTCAATTTGCCCTTACTACCTGCACCCCACTTAAACCCAAACCTATATCTACAAGGCGGCTATCTACTAAAGAGATTGAGGAAAAACATGCGAAGGGGGAATGTTTTGGGTGTTCAGAAAAATATACTCCAACCCATGTTTGTAATAACAAACAATTATTTTCTATGGAAGTGTATGATGAAGCTGATTGGGAATCTTTGGCAACAATGCAGAATGATGACTTGACAAATTGGCAAGATCCACAGATCTCCTTTAATGTGATTATGGGGGTTCAATCTTTCTATACCATGAAGTTAGTAGGGGCAGTGGGTACTAAACCCTTGCATATTCTGATAGATTCAGGATCTACTCATAATTTCTTAGATATTAATGTTGCTAAGAAGCTTCAGTGTGGTATAGTAGATATGGGACCAATTAAAATTACGGTTGCTGATGGTAACACTATGACTTGCAACAAAATGTGCAACAATTTTCAATGGTCTATGCAGAGAAATTGGTTTACCATAGATGTTTCCCTTATACCTCTTACCAATTATGACATGGTATTGGGTAGTTGCAAAATGTTAATGATATTACTTGGAATTTGAAAGACCTCACTATGAAGTTCACCATTAAGGGAGCTACATTCATTCTTAAAGGATCTAATTCCAAACACATTACCTGTTGTTCAACTGAAAAGATGCATGATTTACTAGTCAATGGTACGGGAATTTCCCAAATCTATTTATGCAGCCTACAAGTTGATCTGAATGATGACCCCCAGCATGTTCCATTAGTGCCTAAAGTGGATCCTATCCGACCATTACTCAAGTTTTACAACAATATGAGGATGTCTTCCAAGTTCCCACAACATTACCACCTTCTCGACCTTGTGATCATCGGATTATATTAAAAGAAGGTACAAATCCTATTGCCCTTAAACCTTATCGTTACCAGGCTGCGCAAAAAGACATTATTAAGAAAATGAGCCAAGAACTACTGGATATGGGAATTATTAGATAAGCACGAGTTCATTTGCTGCTCCAGTTGTTCTCGTCAGGAAAAAAGATAATTCTTGGAGGATGTGTGTTGATTATCGAAAGTTTAATGATACCACTGTTAAGAATAGTTTTCCTATTCCCTTAATAGAGGAACTTTTAGATGAATTGGGAGGTTCCATAGTTTTTTCTAAGCTCGATTTGCGCTCAGGCTATCATCAAGTGCGTATGCATTCCTCCGATATATATAAAACCGCATTCCGCACCCATCAAGGCCATTTTAAGTTTCTTGCTCTTCCTTTCGGGTTAACAAATACCCCTGCCACCTTCCAAGCTCTAATGAATACTACCTTTAAGCCTCTTTTACGCAAATATGCATTTGTTTTCTTTGATGATATCTTGGTTTATAACTCTACGCTAGATCAGCATCTTGTTTATTTGGAATCAGTATTGCAATTAATGTGAGCTAATTCCTTAGTAGCAAAACGCTCCAAATGCTCATTTGCATGCGCCCAAGTTGAATATTTAGGTCATATTATCTCCAGTGCAGGAGTTGCTATTGACCCTGCCAAAATCACAGCCGTTGTTGATTGACCTATCACTTCTAATGTCAAACAATTACGTGGGTTTCTTGGGCTTTTCGGGTATTACCGACGATTTATTAAATCTTTCGGCACCATAGCCCAACCCCTTATCAAATTACTTCAAAAAGATTCATTTGTTTGGTGCCCAGATGCTCAACACACTTTTGAGCAATTGAAGACCGCTTTAGCTTTTTCCCATGTTTTAGCATTGCCCGACTTTACCAAACACTTTATAATTGAAACTGATGATTCCACAAAAGGGTTAGGAGCAGTGTTAATGTAGCAAGGCCATCCATTAGCTTTTATCAGCAAGGATCTCTCCCCAAAACAGCAAAGCTTATCAGTTTATGAGAAGGAGTTGTTGGCCATTTTGCTAGCCATTAAGCATTGGCACTATTATTTGATCATCGGTCGTTTTATCATTAAAGCTGATCAGAAGAGTCTCAAGTTCCTTTTGGAACAACATTTTCATACTCCTTTATAACAAACTTAGTTAGCCAAGATCTTGGGCTACGATTATGAAATCCTCTATAAACCTAGATCAACTAATCAAGCTGTGGATGCCTTTTATCGAGTGGAGGGTTCTTCATTGTATCAATTGAGTTTGAGTTCTTTGGACCCTTTGTTATGGGATCGTATCAACGAAGTTGGTCTACGGATCCTCAATTACGAACTTTGCTTGAGGCCCTACAATAGGGCAAAATGATTAATCATTTTCTATGGATTGGACACATTCTCACTTGCAAAGGCAAAATTATGGTGGGCAAGGATGACCAGCTACGCCATGACATTCTTTCTCTCTATTGTCAAACCTCCGCTTCTAGCGGAAACACGAGGATGTAACAGACGGGATCGTCATAACACATTGTTAATTAATAGAGATGCAATAAATGATGAAAATCAACGTGTCATGACGTCACCCGACACAAATGGAGACTTGTGTCATAGTTAGTCAATTCCATGACAAACATAATCATACAAACAATTAAGTATAAATTCCACAATCCGGGAAACAAGTGAACATAATGCGGATAACAAATAAAAGTCAGTACACTTGTTAAAGCCATCCAGTGAATTTAAATAATGCATATCTAAGGTCATCTCTAAAGCAGCATCCCTAGCTATCCTCAATGATCATTACCTAAAAAGATATGCTCAAAAGGTCAACATATTGTTGGTGAGTTCGCAGGTTTAAATAATGAACAAAACTATAAAAGTTTGGTAGGACATGAGTGCATACAGTTATAAGCAAGTATTATCATATGTAAACGTGAGCATCACAACTAAACCTACGACGTACACACAAAATTTATCGGAACATATTCACCCTAGGGCCCGTACCTGGCCACTGTCAGTCGTAACTGGTATACTAACAACCAAGGGTAGGGGTGTCAACCCAATAGTATTATCAATACCTGTCCGTCAGCTCCAACACTGGAGTTAAATAGTTGTGAATAAAAAACCGCACAGACAACTCATGCATGTACCATATAAATACTTACAAAACAATAAACACAACAGTCCCAAAGATTGAATAAGTTCATAGTATAAAAAGGGTGAGTATACTTTTCCCCCAAGTTTGTAACAATTAAAATGAAAACGGGGCTGTGAAACTCACCTTGAATGATACGGAGTAAAGTGAATGAAAAGGCTTCAAAGAAAAGAGCAATGCACGATTAAAAACCTATAATCAATTGTAAATGAAAAGGCTTCAAAGAAAAGAGCAATGCACGATTCGGGTTTGAAGCGCGACTCACACCATAAATATCTATACTATATATATAAGCAAATGAGAACGACAAAATGGTCATTTGACCAAAATCTCTTAAAATTAAGAGTTGTACAACTCTTTTAGCACACGTTACAACCCTCGAAGCTTGAAAACATCCAGACACAAAATTTCCCCCTCAAAACAAGGTGAGGTGCTTTCAAATCCAGTTTCAAAATCAAACTCACGCTCACGCTCACAGCAGGTGGCTAGGGTTGTTGAGGAAGAGTGCAACCGGTGGTTGCAAGGGGTCGAGAGGGTGACGATGCATAGGGGGATTCTGTTATCATGGCGACCGGTAAAGGTAGAACAACGGAGGTGGCTGGTGGTTCCTAATACGATTGAAGGGCAAAAACCTTATCATAGATTATAAAAGTTCATCACTGATCACTTGAAATCTTTTTAGGGTTTCTCATCCCTGTGATACAACCCCAACGTCCGTATTTCACCAAAATAATGCCTTTGGAGAAGACTCCGGTGACGATGTTGTCATCTCACCCTCCAAAATCCTACTTGAATTTCCTCTCTGCATTCTTTAGATCTTGAAGATTCGTCGAAGGTACTTCCTTTCACCCACTTTACATCTTCAATTCCCTTCTACTAATAGGTAATAGAGTAAAATAAACCTAAGTTTCAAATTACAGTCATTTGATTTGTCTAACAAAGAGCTGCTTTATAGCAAGGATCAAGACGTTCATGACATGATCTAATCATTGGTTAAGTGTTTTGGTGACCAACCTTCAGGTTCCAAGTTAACTACAATCAAGAGTCTTCGATCAAACTTCAGCGTTTTGCTTCCGAACATGATCTAATCTGCTTTGTGCTTGCTCAATTTTGGCGTGCTGTTTGTATGGTCGCTCAATTTCTGCTTGAGGTTTGCCGTTTGTGGTTTCTATGTTTTTGCCCATAGTTTATTTTATTATGATTTTAGGTTATTATTCATTATGAAGTATTTTAAATGTATTAATGAGAGCCCCTTTGTTTTTGCTATTGTTAGGCAGGGTTGAATTTTGGTGCTGTTGTTTGAGCTCTTTTTTGGTATTCAACTATTATTTAGCTTTTCCTCTGTAATCATATTGGTTAATGAAAATATTTAGTGGACCAGGTCATGTTAATCATCATGTGTTTTGAGTCTTTGGACCATTGTTCTTGGCTTTTCACATTCCCATTCTTTTGCAGTTTAAAGTTGAAATCATGTATATAGTTCTGTATAGTGTATAGATATAAGTTTGAAAAGTTGTATATTTACATGAACATTCATTGATAATGTTCTTTTTACCATTAAATGAAAAAAGAATCATTTTTTGTGGTCTTTCTTGGATTATGATACATGGTTTTGAGTCTTTATTGTAGTTTTTACTGTTTTTGATCATGCCCATAAGGTGTTCGATCAAATGCGCCAGTGGGTTATTGATTTCTTGGTTTGATTAGTGCTGTTGTTTGATGAATTCTTGATAATTTGTTTAATGGGTTTGATTGGAGTTGTTTGATTGTTGGATCTTATGTAATATCCTGATGATTTGTGTGAATGAATGTATGCTTCAACGTTTTCTGTTAGTTGGTTGATATCACAGCTCATTGACAATTCATATTGTTTGCTGCTTGTTGGTATTAGTTGTCAGTTTGTCACTAATTACTAAAATACATATAATTTGTCTTTTGATTCATCTAATCTGATTGTAAACTAATAAATTGTTTCAACAGAATTATCAAGACTCATAGGTTGTGTTAAACTAGCATGGGTATATTTATTTCGTGCCCCTTGGCTGCCTGTACAGATTTGGAAAGCAGTTTGTTTTCCATTGGCTTTCAAGAAGGTGAAACTTTGAACAAATCAATCAGTTTCAAGAGCCATGATTCTGAACCAGATGTAACAAATCCTGTGAGCTCTCAAACAATGAGGGCTCAAGAATCTTTTAACCTAGACCGACCCAAATCGAGCCCTAAACATGAGACAGCTACAAAGTTGCAAAAAGTGTATAAAAGCTTTCGAACACGACAAAAGCTGGCTGATTGTGCAGTTCTAATTGAACAAATCTGGTTAGTATATTGACTTGTTTAACTACTTTGATTTATTTTATCAGCTTTGAAGGATCTCTAATTTTGCTAATGCAGATTCTTTGTGTATTTAGGTGGCAAGTGTTGGATTCTGCTAAACTCAAAAGGAGTTCTATATCGTTTTTTGATATTGATAAACATGAATCCGCTATATTGCATTGGGCCAGAGCAAGAACAAGAGTTGCCAAGGTATATTTAAGACCATTGGAATTCAATTTAATACAAATATATTTATACAATAATAATATATAATCAGATTACTTATGAAGTTTTCTTGATTGCTTGCAGGTTGGAAAAGGATTATCAAAGAATTGTAAAGCCCAGAAGCTTGCATTGCAGCATTGGCTTGAGGCGGTAAGTTAAATTAGAATGATAGATTAATATTACGCAGATTCAAATTTTTCTTATCTTATTCATATTGCATATATGCAGATCGATCCAAGACATCGTTATGGGCATAATCTTCACTTTTACTACCTAAAATGGCTGCACCCTCAGAGCAAAGAACCATTCTTTTACTGGTAAGAACTTGTTACAAAGTTTGAGTTTTTAGCAAAGAATAATATTCTTAGCTTATGAACTGATTTTTGTATTATCTTTTGAAAACTCAAGTTGGATATAGGAGAAGGTAAAGAAGTGAATCTTGTTGATAAGTGTCCAAGATCAAAACTTCAACAGCAATGCATCAAATATCTCGGCCCGGTATATCTCTTTCCCCTTTTCTTGATATTCTATTTTCATTACAGTCCAACAAAACTTTCTTACCAAGATTCAATTTTTAAAACTTTTTGTAGATGGAAAGAAAAGCTTATGAAGTAGCAATAGCAAACGGGAAACTTTTTTACAAACAAACTGGAGAGTTGATAGATACAATGGGTCAAAAAGGTGCTAAGTGGATTTTTGTCCTTAGTACAACTAAGACATTATATGTCGGTATCAAGAAAAAAGGTTTCTTTCAACATTCAAGTTTCTTGTCCGGAGGGGCCGCATTGGCTGCTGGGAGAATTATTGCTGAGAAAGGTGTTCTCAAGGTATTTTTGTTCCTTTAAAATTTGAAAATGACACTGAAAAAGAATGGAGTTCTTTGGGTAAAGAGGATGTCAAAACAAGTCAAGATGAAAATTTTAAAGATTGTTTAAAGATTGACTGGCAGGGAACTAAAGAATCTTGGGTGGGTTCATCAGATAAAGTGGCAGATAAAACAGATACAACTAAACAAGAAGAAGATTAAACAGGCCCGTGGGCCTCTTGGGGGAACAAAATGGCTGACAAAACTGATGCTTCGTTACAAGATTCTTTGAATTCTGATCAGTGTGATAAGAAAGATTCTGATTCGTGGTCCAAAGCAATGCATAATGTAGGAAAGTATGATAGGGATTCTGTGGGATTTGATAATGGTCGTGGTTGGAGTAAAATAATTGAAGAAAAAACCTATTCAAAACATGGTTGGGGTGCTTGGGCTGAGAAAGGGAACAGTAAGCCTCTAGCACAAGTAACCAGTGAAGGGTCAAATGAAAAAGACCAGGAAGAGAGTCAGAAACCAAGGTTATGGGGGCAAGAGGGGGGAGGTTTGGGTCCTAAAAGAAAACACCCAGATAGCTCAGCTGAGGGCCAAAATGACGGTCCTATATCAAGTGGATCGTTAACTGCAACACGACAACGTTTGAATGTTTTCACAACAGATGAGCAAGAGATTCTGAATGAGATCGAACCTATTATGCAATCAATCAACAACATCATGCATCAGGGCGGGTAATCTCAATAACCGATTGCTAAAGGTTGTAAAATTGGTGGGTCAGGTTGGGTGATGGTCAACACAGGTTGTGTTGGGCTGACCTAGATGCTTTTTGTACAAATGTTATTTTTCCTTGTGCATTTGTGTCAGATAAGCTTATAAAAAGTTACTTTTTTCTGATAATAATTATCTCTTTTTTAAAATTAAACCAATTTAGGAGGTTTTATGCTTTAAAAACAAAATTCGGATGACTTTTAACTTGTTTCCTTATAAATTAATCTTTCTTATTTTACTTCTTTTCCTTGTTACAATAGTTAATATCTTGAATCAACCCAATTTTTAAATTGGTAAAATGTGCAGGGTTTTGATACTTGGATTGACTTGGACCCTTGTCCAGATGTTTTAATTTTTTTGTATCAAATGCTATTACAAAATTTGTATTAGTTTATAAGAGTCTGGCTCTAAAAACATCATAATATAGGTGGTTTTATGCATTTAAACTCACTTAAGGGAATTTTTGACCCTTTTTCTTTTAATCTGTTTTTTCTCTATTTGACCAGTTTTGCCTTCTAGAGATGAAACATAGATGGTGTATACCTCTTCTTCTGTTCTAGAATTTATATGTTGCATGATATGATTGAGAACAAAGATATTGTTTGTTTTTCAAAGTTTTTGTTCAAATTCTTGTTTGATAGTGAATCTATTTTTTTTGTATTGAGTCTTTGAAATGTCATGGTAATTTGAATGATTATCTATATATGTTTTTTTTATTGTGTAATTTGAATGATTATCTATATATGTTTTTTTTATTGTGTAGCATATTTAAAATCAAAATTGTTGTTAATAGGAAGATACTCTTGCAGAATTCTTGTTTCTGATTTAGGGTTTGTGCGGTGGTGGTGGTGTGGTTTCCGTCATCGGATGTTGAAGAAGATGATGATAGCGGTGGTTGTTGCAGTGATGTGGTGGTACGGATGTTACGAGACGTCGTCGTTTTGGTTTCTACATTTTTCTTTCAAACGTGTGGATAGGGGTGTACATTCTGGTAGCATTTTGAACAAAAACATATGTTGATATTCATGGTAGGTTATAAAGAAATTACATGTTAATTTGTTTGATTTTTATTTCAGGGTGTTAGTCACCGAGAGGGACATGAACAGGTTATAAAGAAATCAGGTGTTGTGATTGATTATGTTTAGTGATTTGTGACTTGGGTATACACTGATATGTTTGAAATGATTCTAGGGTTTGTTTTCAATTCTTATCGACTGCTTTGTTATTTAGTGTTTTATGATATTCATTATGGTTTCAACATTTTAGCTTGGTTTTTGTTGAGTTGAATCTTGAAGTATATGATAAAATGGGTTATATTTGTTTCAAATTTTGCATCTTTAATATATGTTTTTTTTGAGCTATTGATGTATGACTGCTTTACTTTTATTCATCAAAATAAAGAGTAGATAGATTACACTTATACTACGAAAAAGAAAACAAACAAAAGTGCTATATAATATGTCACGAGAAGATTGATAAACTAATAGAGATTGGGTACCGTGATGTAAATTGTCACTCCCGCCGCATCGCGCGGGTTCCCTGCTAGTATATATATATATATATATATATATATATATATATATATATATATATATATATATATATATATATATATATATATATGCAATCATATGGTAATACTTTATAATTAACACACACATATTAATATCGAGGTTCACACAAATCCATTATATACATACACTTACTCAAACACACACACGTTTTCCACACACACTAATCCAAAAACACACACACCTATACATGCCCACACACACACTAAAGCACATAAAACAATATGCATATATATATATATATATATATATATGCATTCAAGCCCACACACAAGATACATATATATACATTAATACATTGCTGCACCGTCATCGAACATCACCGAAACACCACAACTATACCCACACATATACACACATCAAAACATATCTACATACGAACGGCACACACACTAAAAATACACACATACGCACACACACACAGTAGCCGAAGGCTGCTGTGTTTGTGCCTTCTCTCGGTCCACCGTACACACACTATGGCACAAATACATGCGCATATATATATATATATACACACGGTACACATACATTAGTCATCTAACCCACACATACCATGCGCATCACCAATCCGGAACAAACAACCGAACAACCCGAACCGGAAGTCGAAATCAATGTCGTGAAACGAAACGAAACAAGGTGTGTTTTGATCAGTTACTTGCGAGACAACCCAACGGTGAGGCGATGGCAACCGACGGTGGCTAACGACATTACAACGAGCCTAATTCGGTGGTGTACGATGAAGGGGAAAGTGAAGGCAGCAGGTTACGGGAGGGTGCAGATTGGTTGGGTTGTTTTATATACAATTTAAACCCCGAACTTTCGATTAATTATTCTCTCAAGTTTGGTTAAATTACAATTTAAACCCTCTACATAATTATAATTATAATAATAACATTAATATTACTATTAATAATAAAAATAATACTATTTGTCATAATAACAATAATAATAATTCTAATAATAATAATAATAATAAACATTATTAAAACTCAAAAGAAAAAAATAATAAATGAAATTAATTATACTATTAATGGTTAATTTTATTATTTATCAATTATGTAATATTAGGGCCAACGCGCAAGACGAATAAGACAAAATTTTTAAGATCAGAACGAATTAATTACACAATAAAAGTAAGTACACTAGGAGAGTTAAGGAGTTTAGCGTTACTTAACGGACATGTTAGTGACGGATGTCACAGTATCCCCTAGTTGAGAGAATTTCGTCCCGAAATTCACCAGGAGTTAGATAGCGTAATTATATCCATGAACAGATGCGGATATTTTAGGTTTCATCTGGTTTCCCCCATTCCCATAAGAACTCTAGCCCTCGCTTGGAGTTCCATCGTACTCTGACAATTGGAATTTTGTTGCGCTTCGATCGTTTGACTTCCCGATCCATAATCTCTATTAGTTCTTCAACAAAATGAAGTTTCTCATCGATTTTGATTTCCTCAATCGGCACGTGAAGGGATCCATCCGCTAAGCATTTCTTGAGGTTCGATACATGGAATATATCATGCACATCACCAAGCTCTTGAGGTAATTTTAATCGGTACGCCACAGGAGCAATTCTTTCAGTGATCTCGATTGGTCCTACATACCTTGGAGCTAACTTTCCTTTCTTCCCAAACCGTACGATTCCCTTCCAAGGAGAAACTTTCAGTAACACTCGATCACCCACGTTAAATTTTAGAGGTTTCCGAGGGTTGTTAGCGTAACTTTTCTGACGGTCTCTGGCTGCCTTAAGTCTGTGTTTGATCTGAAATATCTTGTCGGTTGTTTCCTGAATGATCTCAAGGCCTGCCAATTGACTTTCTCTGACCTCAGTCCAACATACTGGAGACCTACAATTCCTTCCGTACAACGCTTCAAACGGAGCACATCCAATGCTCGTGTGGTAACTATTATTATAGGAGAATTCGACTAATGGTAAATGAGTATCCCATTTCCCACCAAAATCGATCACACGTGCCCTAAGCATGTCTTCTAGAGTCTGTATAATACGTTCACTTTGACCATCTGTTTGTGGATGATATGGGGTACTTAAATCTAATCGAGTGCCATCGCCTTCTGTAAAGTCTGCCAGAACCGTGATGTAAATCGACTATCGCGATCTGATATAATTGACATAGGTACTCCATGCCTAGCCACAATCTCATTCACATATAGCCTCACCAACTTTTCCATCTTATAGTCCTCGCGAATCGGTAAGAAATTGGCAGATTTTGTCATTTGATCCATAATAACCCAAATCGAATCATGCCCACTACTTGTTCTAGGCAACTTAGTGATGAAGTCCATCGCTATATTTTCCCATTTCTATTCGGAATTTCTAATTGTTGCAATAGACCTGACGGTTTATGATGTTCAGCTTTGACTTTCGAACAAGTCAGACATTCACTTACATACGTCTTAATGTCTTTCTTCATACCTGGCCACCAATACAACTCTTTAAGATCTTGGTACATCTTGTCTGTATCAGGATGAATAGAATACTTGGACTTGTGTGCTTTGTTCATAACTAGGGTTCAAACATCTCCCCACTTAGGTACCCATATACGATCCACAAAGTACCATACGTCATCCTCTTTACAATTCATCTGTTAATCCAACCCTCGAAATTCCTCACTTGTAATATTCTCTTCCTTCAGCGCTTCACCTTGTGCTGTCAGGATTTGAGTTTTCAGATTCGATTGAATAATCATTCCTAACGCTCGTTCACGTAAAGGTTTTACACGTTTTCAAGACATCAGCTACCATATTGCTTTTATAGGATGATATCGGATCTCATAATCATAGTCACTGAGAAGTCCCACCCATCATCTTTGTCACACCCCGACCGACGGCGGAATCATCGGAGCGGACGATGGAATGATTGATTGTTCATAACACATGATTGTCTAATAGTGGAATTAATATTAAAATCAGATTACAAGATAGCATGAATTTAACATGAGCAAATACAACAATTGAAGTCATAAATAGTAATTGTTTTTTGTTTTGACTAAGTCCGGGTCTTATATGAGCATGTAGAAGTCCAATAACTTGCTTAACCTGAAATCATGTGAAAAGTAACGAGTCAGCTAAAAATTAGCCGGTGAGTAATCACAGTTTTGAATATACATATAGATTGATTGTTTGATTGAGAATAATCCAATTCACAAGGTAATGTTAAGACTTATATTGCAATAGCGAAGCATATAGATAAACCGACACAATATAAACCCCTTGACTTGACACTTGCATATAATAGACTTGCACACAAACACCATAGATTGACTAATTGCCTCTGGCACAATCACCACTCGTAAGCCATATGGGTTGGGTTATCCAAACCAGTAGATCTACTATTGATACCAGGATTGATTAATTGTATTAGGGTTTTACTGCCATCCAGTTTATCATAGTATGTTCACATAGTTGCAAGTAATAACATAACCTGTCTTGAATTGATTTTAGAATGAAATAACAATAGAATATCATGATTGAATATATTGTATCACATGATTTCCCCCAAATAAGAAATGATATAAAAAGGGGTATGAATACTCACATGATTGATGAGATTAGAATCTGGATGTGATAGATTAGACACCAATGATTTTCTTATGATTAACCTAAGGAACGGTGCCTCGAATTAGAATAATTGTGATTCGAGAATTTGGGAATGTATTAGGATTTCCATTGGGTTTTGAATGGTAGTTTAAATAAACTAATTTTATTTAGTTTGAATGTCTTGAATTATAATAAATTCATTTCAAGTAATTATATTGAAATAAATCTACCAATACACTTTACCATTTGATTGATTATTAAAATGCAGGAGGAATAAATAATTAATTTTATTAATTAATTATATGATAATTAATTAAAATTTTAATTATTTAAGTGACTAAAAGAGATAAAATGATTTGAAAAGATTTATATATAAAACTTTTATGTTTGATTGAGAAAATCATGATTTAAATAATATTACATAAATATTATTTAAACCAATAATTATTTAGTGATTTTTAACCGTTATTTACAGTCTAGTTTTATAAGAAATTCAACTAGATATGTTATTTATCTAAAACAATTAATAAAATAAATAAATAAATGTTAAGATAAATTTCAGAAAATAATTAGGTTGTTTTAAAAATTTTTAATGTTTGTAAAAACATTTTTGTAATTTTAGAAATTTTTTCATAATTTTTAAAGGCTTAAAAAGGGCCTAAAAAAATAGTGAGGTTGCCCAGGGTCGAACCCGGGACCTCTTGGATAACATGGGTGCGTTGAACCGGTGAACCAAAGGCCTAAGCCGCAATGGGTTCTCAGTTTTAATTGTTTTAAACACATTTTTCGATTAACCTTCAAATCCATTCGAGCCCTAGTTCGAATCCGGACCAATTGCGATTCAATTCGATTTCGAAGGCTTCTGTAATGACGGGGCTTTTGTTCCCTATGAAAAATCAAATGTGTGTGTGTCGAATTACCTATATGGTGTTCGATTGAAGTTAAACCCGATGAAGAACAGGTCGCGGCTTTGGTAATGATCGATGAGTGAGCAAACCTTGATGGAAATCAAATTAATTTCATGGGAAGCTTCGTATGATGATAGAGATTAAAAACCCCTTATTAGTTCTCGTTAAAATCGATCGGAGATGGGGTTTAAATCGAGTTGCAGGTCGCGAGTATGGTGGTGTTCGAATGGTGGGTTTGTGCGATTTTTGAATGAAATTAGAAGTGGTAGACGATTAGATGTACTTATAGGATTGTTTAGGTTCGATTCATTCAATTATTTTTAACGTTTGGTGCTCGGTGGTGGCCAAGATTCGGCCGAATACATGGAGAAGGAAATCGGGGTGAATGGGGGGTGGGGTTGGATGTCTTTTGGAAATTACACAATGGTCCTTGTGGTTTGTAAAGGTTTACAACTGAATTCCAAAGTTTTGATTCAGTTTTAATTAATTTACAATCTAGCCCCTGAAGTTTGAAGGGTTATTATTTCATGTAAAAACTTATTGATTATATGCTTTAAAACTTATATTCTCATTGTTATTATTATTATCATTAATATTATTATTAACATTATTATTATTAATATAATTATTAATAATATCATTATTAATAATAGTAATAATAATATTATTATTGTGAGTATAATAGCAATTATTTTTAGGATTTAACATTGTTAACTTTTGTTTAACGAAATACGCGATGTTACAGTCTCCCCTGCTTTAGGAAATTTCGTCCCGAAATTTGTTCACGAGGAGGCTGAAACAAAAAGATGAGGGTACTTGGATTTCATTTGGTCCTCACGTTCCTAGGTGAACTCTGGGCCACGTTTAGATTCCCAGCGGACTTTTGACAATCGGTATTCAGCTGCGTTTGTGTTGTTTGACTTCCCGATCCATAATTTCCACAGGTTTCTCAATAAAGTGCATAGATTCATCAATCTGAACTTCGTCGTGTGGAATGTGGAGATTTTCATCGGCAAGACATTTCTTGAGATTTGAAACATGAAACGTCGGATGTATATTGCTGAGCTATTGGGGTAGTTCAAGCTTGTAGGCCACTTTCCCAATTCACTCGAGCACTTTGAATGGACCCACGTAAGAGGTGCTAGCTTCCCTATCTTTCCAAATCGAATCACTCCCTTCTAAGGTGATACCTTAAGAAGTACAAGATCACCGACATTGTATTCCATGGGCTTACGTCTTTTATCAGCATAATGCTTTTGACGATTTCTAGCAGTGAGCAAGTTATCACGGATCTTATGAATTTTGTCGGTTGTTTCTTGTATCAATTCCGGACCAGTAATTTGTGATTCACCAACTTCAGACCAACAGATGGGAGATCGACACTTTCGACCATACAAGGCCTCAAATGGTGCCATCTGGATGCTGGTATGGTAACTGTTGTTGTATGAAAATTCGATTAACGGAACATGAGAATCCCACGATCCACTGAAATCAATGACAGAAGCCCGGAAAATATCCTCAAGGGTTTGTATCGTTCTTTCAGTCTGACCGTTGGTTTGCGGGTGATAGGCTGTGCTAAGATTCAGTTGAGTTCCGAGGGCTGATTGGAGACTTTTCCAGAAACGAGAGATGAAGCGACCATCGCGATCAGAGATAATATCTTTACTTGACAAAAGATTGTTTAGGAAGACTACCATCACGTAATCAGGTGTTGATGATATCTCAAAATGGAAGTTGATAAATAAGGAATAATGGTTCGATGTAGCTAGATCGAGTCAAAACATGAAGATAAAAGAAATCGATTTAAGAATTTAAATGCTCCAAGCTTGGAATCAAAATCAACCAAATACGATCGGGTCTCCTTTCAAGTTCAGAGATCATGCTTTGGCTTGATAGGTCGAACACTAACATTATTTCACCCTTCAAGTTACTACATGCTTCTCGTCACTTGATTACAACCTTGATAAGTTGAAGATCAAGAAATGAGAATAGTCCTCAAGGTATGGTTTTCACCCCTAACTTGATGGTGTACTCTTAAGGTATGACCACTAGCTTACCAATCAAAAAGTTCGATCCCAACTCATTGTTGAGGATCCATAGAAATAAGACGAGGTAACTCATCATTAAGGTAAGGGAAATCACTCCTATCTTAACGATGAAGTTTTACAAAAACAAAATATAATAAGATGAACTTCTTCATCAAAATCCAGAATTCACTCCTACTTTGATGAGGTCGTCTCATTTGAACAAATACAATTCGTAAGAATGATATTATCATCAAGATATGGAATTCATGCCTATCTTGATGATTGAATTTCGTAATAACAAGAAAAAAATCAAAGATTGACATTTGTCACCAAAGGACGGGTTTCAATCCTATTTTGGTGAGATCATGTCTGACAGGATCTCAGCCTCTCGTGTTGATCAATTAGATTATGTTTGCAGCGGATTTAGCACATTAATTAGCAATTAAAGCAAGAACATAAAAGATATTGCGATTAAAGCATAAACATAGAGAGAGAAGAGTTCTGCGAAGCAATAAATGTTCTATTGGTCGCACGTTTCGGCATTTAAAACTGTATGGCTTGCCATCCTTATATAGGCGGCAAGAGCATGGTGGTGATGTCCTTTTCTGACATCACTGAATATTTAAATTACAGTTGTCAAAACATAAAACTACTGAAGATGTCAACAACTGACATCTTCTTACAAAAGTTCCTAAGTGCTGACAAAAGTAAACTACTGAAAACCTACAACGACTGAAGAACAAACTCTTCAGTCGTTTGTAACTACTGATACTATAACAACTGAAGAACATGCTCTTCAGTTGTTGTACAACTACTGAAATGAAATAAACTACTGAAAAGGAAAAACCATCACAACAACTGAAGAAGACTTCTTCAGCAGTTGTGACAAACTCTAAAACTTCAGCACTTGGTCTTCAGACTTTGGTCTTCAGATGTTTCATCAACTGATGACTTCAGTAGTTGTCATCAGCTGATGTCTTCAGTCGTTGTCTTCAGACTTTGTGCATCAGCAGTTGTTCATCAGTTCTTCAGTTCTTCAGACTTTGATCTTCAGCACTTGTCTTCAGTACTTGAAGTCTTCAGTACTTGTGTTTATCAGTACTTTAGACTTCAGTACTTGTCTTCAGTACTTTGGGATCTTCAGCTGTTGTACTTCAGTTCTTTGAACTTCAGCTGTTGATTCTTCAGACTTTGTCAGAACAGCTGATGGGAGTCTTCAGCTGTTGTTGTGATGTCATGTGGGACTTAGAGGTTTTTCTGATCTTGGCTCATTGGTTCTTTTGGTCCAACAAACTCCCCCTGAACCAATGCAGCCAAAACCTCTAATTATTGGATGTCCCACTTATTGGTGGCATAAAGATTGGTCTATTTCCTCCTAGATCAGATTAGGAGTTGACCCAGATTAGCACTGGCCGGAGAGGTAGTCTCAAGTGTTTGTTTGGCTAAGTATGGATGGGAGCTCTGTCTTGGGGAATTGGACACAGAGCTGTTACCCCATCCATGAGATCTACCTCCCATGTACAAGTCGGTAGGATTCTCGGGTGTAGGCCTGAAGAAAGATCAATTGTTCTTCTTTGGACAGGTCTTCAGGCATACCATCAAATAATCCCTCCCGACCGTACAGCTCTGAGATGAACTTGACCTGTTTACCATTATTGAGCTCAATTGTCGTGATTTGCCTATAAGCAAACTCATCAGGATGTTTACCCTCCAACAACAGGTTGAGCTCATTTCTCTGGAAATTCTCAAGCTTCTTATAGACCAGACCCTTCCTAACCACCCTATTATCTAGCATTGAAAAGGGTGATTGGCCGGCTCTATAAGCTTTCTCGAATTCCTCTACTATTTCCCAAGGTGGTATTACAAGAGCCACAGAGATCTCTTCATCTACAATTCTCTTTAATTGGCTCTTGTACCTCACAGGCATGTCCTTCTTGATTATCCTGTGAGCCACCCTTGGGTCAGGCCAAGTTCTCACCTTATCCTTTTCATATTGAAAAGTTTGTTTCAAGGTGAATAATCTCAGAGCCTCTTTCTGCATGTTTATTATAGAGGTCGAAGCAGCATAACATTTGTCAATGCTTTTCAGCATTTCCTCATCATGTTTCTTTTGCTGCTCCTCCTCTTCTAACTTAACCCTCACAGTGTCCTGCTGTGAGGTGGGAGTGATGGTTTGTGGTTTAGCTTTGGGTAGAGGTATAACTGCTGAAAGTGGCAGACTATCCTCCTCATCCTCCTCATCTTCTTCTTCTTACAGCCTCAACACCCTTCTCTTCTTCACCAAGGGTGGATCATTGGCTGCGGGTTTTGATGGTGAAGGGGTTGGTTTTGTGGGTTGTGGTTTGGTTGTTGGTGTGGGAATGTTGGCAGGCACTGCTAGTAGCCTAGAGATAAGTGCTGGTTTGGTTAGCTTTACTAGCAGTGTCCTGTTCCCAGCACCGGCTTCAGATAGGGCCTCAGCAACCAGTCCTTTGGTAAAATCACCAGCCGAACAGATCTTGGTGGTTATTGCCAAGAGTCTGTCCCTGGTCCATGCCTAACATCAAGGACTGGTCTGCCCAGATACTTCGAAGTGAACCTACTCATAGCCTCAAGTTTTTGTCTTTCTTCTTGGCTATGAGTAGTCCATCGGTATTCAATCTCTTTCCTCTCCATGTTCCTGATCTCTTGATCTAGCAAAGCAGTATCCTTGTCAAAGCCTTGCCTGAACAGCTGTTCAATGACTTTGTTCATTGAACGATTATGTTCAGCATCAGCCTTCTTGACAAGGGCTGCTAGATCAGATCAGCCACCTTCTTTCCCTCTCCCTTATTCTTATTAGTGCTACTGAAATCCTTTTGGATTTCAGCCACTTCTATATGTTCTACCTCCCTCACTTTCCTCTTCCCCTTCTCCCTCACCCTACTACTCTCCTCAGCCAACTCCCTCTCTACCACCACCACTTTCTCTGCCTCTTTCTCCTCCTCTCCCCTCTTCCTCTTGTCTTGCACTGATGTCTCCCCCTTTTTGGTTGCATTGGTTGGGGTTTGACTATCAGCAAGAGCCTTATGTATGGCAACCTCCACCATGGGTTGTATATATGTGGGAAGCCTCTCATCAAGGGTTTGAATAACTATATCTTTAAGGATTGGTGTGATGAGAGGCAGGGATTTCTGGAGGATAGCATCCAGCTGGTCAGGGGGGTTCTGTCCCTGAGAGCTAGTGCCAGAAGCAGGGGCTGGTGGCTGAGTTTGTGGGAGTGGCTCAGTGTCTGTGAGACCTTCGGGTGAAGGTGCCATCTGTGGGGTAGTGGTGGCAGATGGACTTCTATCCTGAGTCATCTGAGCAAGCAGCTCTTTGAGTCTGCTTATCTCATCCTCAAGGATAGTGTTTTGAGCAACTACATCGTAGAAGAAGCTCAGGTCATCATCAGCATGAGCTGAATCACCTGACCTCCTGACATTGTCAGGATGAACATGTCCTGAGTGTGGGTCAGTAATGACATGTGCCCCTTGTTCATGGTACTGGGGACTTCTGGCCTCAGGATTGGATCCATCATCGGCCATTGCCTCTGGTGAGGTCTTAGAGATGTTACCAGCTTCACCCTGCTCAGATGTTGATGCAGGGGAAGTGGCAGCCTCACCAGATTGTTCGCTCTCCCTAGCCACACTGGGAGAGTGAACTGATTCTCTGTGCTGTGGGCTCTGATCAGCACTTGTGCCCACCCCCTCTTCGGTTGGAGTCTCCCCAGTGGTAATAGGTTTCTGGGGAGAGGGTGGAGTGCTCAGATCAGTCAGCACTTTGGCTATAACCAATGTTGGGCTTAGTGGGGCGGTCTCCTCTGTATGTGGGCTAGAAGCAGTATGCACATGGGGAGGACTGTGCTCTTCAATGGCAGCCTCCTCAAGTGAGGAAGACCCCAGTAATGTGGTTGCCCCAAAATTGGTTGCATCAGGCTCCTGTTGAGAGGAAGCCTGTGCGGTTGTGGTGGGTGGAGTCGTGGTACCTGCTGGGAGAATCGAACCAGCAGGCACATCCTGCCTTTGTGTGGCAGGGGCATCCTCAGGGGACTCATCTCCCTGAGTAGCCTTTGTGGGCTTCTTTTTGGCTTTTGGCTTGGTGGGGACTTTGGATTTGGAGGTGGAGGCTGTGGGTTCCAGCTGCGTGGGTTTTCGCAGCCGGCCAGCCTGTTTGAGTGTGGGGTCAGTGTTGTGCCTGGAGTATACCTCAGCTTGAACAGCCATGGCAGGGACCCCAGTGCCAACTAGTCCCTCAGCCTGAAGCTGGTATTCGATCATGGCCATTATGAACGTGGATATAAGTTCCAACGGTTAGAAAAAGGTTTTGTGGCCATGTCCTTGAGTTCCAAAAATAAAAGATCAGTAAAATTTAAAGGTTGTTTCTCAAGGATAGAATACAATACCTGCTGCCACCTTGTGGACATCTGGTCCCACGAAGAGGTCTTGGGAGCCAGACATACATTCACCATGTGGAAGATCAAGCGTTGAGGATCAGGAAAGTGTTTCTTCAACAAGGTAGAGGCGGAGAGGTTACCCTGATAGTCATGAGATGTGAAGGAGAGATCAAGGGTACCTTTGGGGTAGGAAGTTGGGTGAGTGGCATCATCCAGCTCTAGGGTTTGGCGTAGAGCAGCTGGAGTGATAACCACGGGTTTGCCGTTGACGGAGGACCGGAGGGAGACCTCGGCATTCTGCTCTCCGGTTTGGACGGTGACATTGGTCCAAAACTCCGTCAAGGAGTCGGTGTATAGTGTGGGGTTCAAGAGAAAAGCCGTTTTGTATGGTGAGTCATGCATAAGATCAACGGCTTGGTGAAATTTGGGCCATAATGGCGATTTTGTAAGGTGGGCGACACAGTTGTGTCGAGGTTTCAGTTGCATGTTCGCCATTAATGGTGTATGGGAATTTCAGAGGTTTGTAAGGATTAGGTCAAGTGAGGAGTAAATGCTCTGAAGGTGGGGTATTTATAGGGTAGGGCAAAGGTTGAAAGAAAACTACTGAAGGTTTTGGTGTTAGTGATCAGTTGTTGTAACAGCTGATGACGTGGTTTTAACCTTCAGTGGTTGTAACATCTGAGGACTTGGTGTTAGCCTTCAGTAGTTGAAACTACTGAGACCTTGGTTTTGTCCTTCAGATGTTGTGAACGTCTGAAGAGTTACTGTCAGTCGTCAGTAGTTATAAACTACTGATGACCTAGTATTCTTCTTCAGACGTTGTAACAACTGAAGACTTGGTTTTAGCCTTCAGTAGTTGTGAACTACTGAGATCAGTAGTTGTGAACTACTGAAGACATGGTATTGCTTCAGTTGTTGTAAACAACTGAGGACTTGGTGTTAGCCTTCAGTAGTTGTGAACTACTGATGTCAGTAGTTGTGAACTACTGAAGACATGGTTTTGTCCTTCAGTTGTTTGTGTATGAAACATCAGCTGTTGTTATCAGCTGATGAGAAATTACTCATCAGCTATTTCCGTCAAATCAGTTGTTTCATACTAGCCTCCACATTTACTCATCAGCTCTTTGGCTGACTTTCAGATGTTTCATTGACCCTTCAGCTCTTGGGAATATGCCTTCAGCTCTTGGGATCAGATGTTCACAAGTGCTGATAAAATTCTTCAGAGCTGGTGAACAAATTTTGTCTTCAGTATTTGTGTAAGATTACACATCAGTACTTGTGAGCAAAATTTGTTCTTCAGTACTTATTTATTGAAAATCATACATCAGTAGTTGTAATCCACTTCACTACATCAGTTGTTTTTTCAATAAATAATGTACATCAGTACTTTGAGTCAGTTTAGTCTTCAGTAGTTGTGAGAGAGCTGAAGACTAAATTACTCATCAGTACTTATATTTGACCTTTGCTCTTCAGTAGTTGTGAACTAAGAGTACCAGCATAGGTCAAATCATTCAAGCTGCAGCATACCAAGCCTTAGTACCAAATTTTGGAATGTGGCACTATCTAAAGGCTTAGTAAAAATGTCTGCAAGCTCATCAGCACTAGGCACAAACTTAGGATCAATCAGACCTTTCTCATAGCAATCCCTGATAAAATGATGTCTGATCTCAATATGCTTGGTCCTAGAGTGCTGGACTGGATTCTTAACAATACAAAGAGCTGAAGCACTATCCATTAATAATGGAGTCTTAGTCTCAGTAATGCCATAATCCAGAAGTTGGTTCTGAAGCCAGAGTATTTGAGAGGTACAACTTGCAGCAGCAATATACTCAGCTTCAGCAGTGGATGTAGCAATTGATGTTTGTTTCTTACTCTGCCAAGAAACTAAACAATTGCCTAGGAATTGGCAACCACCAGAAGTGGATTTTCTGGTGACTTTGCATCCTACATAGTCACTATCAGAGAAAGCAACTAATTTGCATGAATGCCCAGCTGAATACCAAAGTCCTAGTGATTGGGTACCTTGCAGATATCTAAAGATCCTTTTGACTGCAATCAAATGGGATTCTTTAGGTGCAGCCTGAAATCTAGCACAAGCACATGTTGAAAACATGATGTCTGGTCTAGAAGCTGTAAGGTACATCAAGGACCCAATCATACATCTGTAAAGGGTTTCATCAACCGCTTTACCTTTCTGATCAACATCTAGTTGTGTGATGCTGCTCATGGGAGTAGAACAGGGCTTACAGGATTGTAAATCAAACTTATTCAGCAACTCTTTGGTATACTTGGACTGATGGATGAAGATTCCATCATCCAGTTGTTTGATTTGCAAGCCCAGAAAGTACTGTAATTCTCCCATAGCACTCATTTCAAATCTCAGCTTCATAAGCTTTGTAAATTCATCACACAACTTTGGATCAGAGGATGCAAAGATGATATCATCAACATAAATCTGAACAAGGAGCTTATGTTGTCCCACAGTCTTGATGAATAAGGTTTTATCAATGGTGCCTCTAGTGAACTTGTTCTCTAGAAGAAAGGTTGAGAGTGTCTCATACCAG
The DNA here is from genome assembly GCA_024085815.1 of Flaveria linearis. Taxonomy (NCBI): domain Eukaryota; kingdom Viridiplantae; phylum Streptophyta; class Magnoliopsida; order Asterales; family Asteraceae; genus Flaveria; species Flaveria linearis. Next base: position 52,009,601 of record CM044006.1, read on the forward strand.
GCTCTAGGTGCTTGCTTCAGCCCATAAAGAGCCTTATCAAGCTTGTACACCCAATCAGGATGTTTATTGTCCTCAAAGCCTGGTGGTTGACACACATAAACCTCTTCTTTGATTTTTCCATATAGGAAGGCACTTTTGACATCCATTTGATAAACCTTGAGACTGTGAAAGGCAGCATAAGCTAAGAACAGTCTAATTGCTTCTAGTCTGGCCACAGGTGCAAAGGTCTCATCATAATCGATTCCTTCCTCCTGTGCAAACCCTTGAACAACCAGTCTGGCCTTGTTCTTGACAATTTGGCCCTTCTCATCTGTTTTGTTCCTGAATACCCACTTGGTGCCTATAGCACACTTACCTTTGGGTAATGGAACAAGCTCCCACACTTGCTGTTTCTTGAATTGAAGTAGCTCAAGCTGCATAGCTTCCACCCATCCATTGTCTCTTAAAGCAATATGATAGTTCTTTGGTTCTTGCTGACTGATAAGAGAGCATAGAAGCAGAAGTTGGACAATTGATTCCTGGTTGAAACTCCAGCATGAATATCACCAATGATTTGTGAAGTGGGGTGATTCTTGAGCTCTTGATAAACTATGATATCTGTGCAAGTGTTTGTAGACCCATCAGCAGCAACAGATGGTGATGGAGATTCCTGAAACCATGTAGAGGATGGCAGCTCAAATGAAGTAGAGCAAGCAGAAATCTCATCAGCATTTGTAGTGGATGGAGCTGCTGAGGCTACAGGAGCATCAGGTTCAGTGGAATTAGGCAGGTTGTCACTGAACTTGAAGAGGTGAGTACTGACTTCATCATCTTCAGTACCACCAGGTGGAGATCTGTTGACAGGCTCAACAGATGGAGGTTGATAAGGAACATATTGCAGTATGTCCAGATCAAACAGCTCCACAGGGTTTTGTGGAATCTTGTCCTTTGGAGATTCATTGAACTTAACATGCAAAGTTTCTTCAACCCCTTTGGTTCTACAGTTGAAGACTCTGTATGCTTTGCAAGTTGATGAATAACCAACAAAGTACCCTGCATCCACCTTACTAGCAAACTTATGGAGTGGGTTGCTAGTGTTGAGAATGAAACAAGGACACCCAAAGGCTCTAAAGAATGAAATAAGAGGGGCCAAATGATGAAGAACTTCATAGGGAGTCTTCATCAACCTCTTATTTACTAAGGCTCTATTCTGTACATAGCAAGCTGTATTGACAGCTTCAGCCCAAAAGGTCAGTGGCAGCCCTGAGTCAGCCAACATTGACCTTGCTGCTTCAATGAGGGTCCTGTTCTTTCTCTCCACCACTCCATTCTGTTCAGGAGTTCTTGGAATGCTAAACTGCCTTCTAATTCCCTTGGACAGGTAGAAGTCATCAAGTGTGTGGTTTCTAAATTCTGTTCCATTGTCACTCCTCACACACTTGACCTGTAGGGAATACTGCTTTTCTACTTGTAACACAAAGTTCATTATTGTCTTTGCTGCTTCATCCTTGGAGTGCAAGAAGAAAGTCCATACAAACCTGGAGTAATCATCCACAATTACCAGGCAGTATTTCTTCTTTGCCATGCTCATTACTCTGACAGGACCAAAGAGATCCATGTGCAGAAGTTGTAAGCAGGCAGTGGACTTAGGTTCTTCTATTGAAGGGAATGAAACTTTGTGTTGTTTTCCTTTCAAGCAAGCAGTGCAGTCATCTTCACTTGAACTCCTTCAGAGGCAATCCTCTTACTAAACCATGGCTTATAAGCTGATTCATGTTCTTGAAATTAACATGACCCAGCCTTCTATGCCAAAGTGTAGACTCTTGAGGAGATGCCTTGGAGAATAGGCAAGGATGGCCTTTTAAATCCATCTTTTTGGAAAGATCTAAGGCATACACTCTTCCTGTCCTGTTGGCCTTCAGGAGAGTGTGTTCATCCAATGCCTTGTCAATCAAACTCAGAACTTTGGATGACAGAATCCTACAGTTCTGGCTTGTGAAAAGGGCAACATGGCCTTTGTCACACATTTGACTGACACTCAAGAGGTTGTACTTGAGATTCTCCACATGGTTAACATCATCAAACCTTATTTCCCCGTTGGAAACAAAGCCTTTTCCGACGATGTAACCCTTTGCATCATTGCCAAAAGAAACAAATCCCTTCTTTCCTTGAGAGTAGTCATTAAGAAGGGAGCTGCTTCCAGTCATATGCATGGATCCTCCACTGTCTACATACCAGATGCTTCTATGGCATGTTGAAGAACCCTGCAAACACAACCATGTGTTAGTTAGTCTTGGAGACCCAAACCTGCTTGGCTTTGGGTCTGTTCTCAGCTACAGGTGTAGCACTAACAGGTGTGTTGTGAGTGACAGCTTGAGGTGAAGAAGATGGTACAGAAGAGGAACCCTTTGGCTTGGACTTCCTTTTCTGTGGTTTCAACATAGGAGCATCTAAGTGGTTGACTCTTCCCACTAGCTGCTGAACCATCATCACCAACTGTGTCTGATTTTGTGATAAAGCCTTCAGCTCTTCAGACACATTAGAGTTTGCTGATGATGAGTTTCTATGTTGTACCATCTTTTTCTGAGCAACCTCAGCTGTTGCCTGAGTAATCCCTACCTTCTTGGATTTAACTTTGGCCCTAGGGATTTCAGGCTTGGATGTTGCCAGTACAAACTTGGTTTCAAACTCATTCTTCATTTTATTGATGCTCTCAGTAATTTGCTCCTTCTGTTTGAGTTTGGAACCCCTTTTGTACCAGCATTCATCAGTAAGATGATTGAACAAGCCACATATCTCACATGGCTTTTTCTTCATCTTATGCTAATCATCAGCTGAAGAGGATTTAACTGCTGAAGACTTGTTCTTCAGCTGTTTGTCATCAGTACTAGCAGTTTTCTTTCTAGTGCCTGCTTTCCTGGTATCCTCTTTAGCTGTTTTCAAACCTTTCCTACTGTTAGTTTTCTTCTCTTTAGTGCTAACAGTATTTGAGGTTTGAACTTCAGATGTTGTCACTTGCTCTCCAGTACCTTCAGTACTTCTAGTGACAACTTCTGAGTTGATCAGCCTTTTGGTCATGTGATAGTCTATCTCTGATGATGCTGATTCAGAGGATAGTAAGTCACATGATGAGAAGGATTGGTTATTGCTCTCCCCATCAGATTCAACTTCTGCTCTTGAAATGAAATCTGTGGGAGGAGCAGTGTGATTATAACCAATGCCAAACTTCACATTGGAAGCTGTTTGCTTGCTAAGAAGCATTTCAAAACCCTTGCAAGATTGCACCCATCGATCACACTCAACTTGGGTGGTTGCAAGAGTTTCCTTGAGGTCCTTGTACTTCTCTAGAAGTACATCTTCCCTAGCTTTACTATCTTTGATTTGGCAGTTGAGCTTGTAAATCTCATCATTTTTATCTTTTAGGACAACCTCAAAATCAGCTTTTCTTTTGGAAATAGTGTGCTCAAGCTCAAGATTTTTATCTATTAAAGCTACATTTGCTTCTCTAATAGAAGCAAATGCTGCTATGCATGACTCTGAACAAAGCTTGGCTTTTGCCTCAGTGGATACCTGAGATGAGGCATTGGATGATGACCCTTCAGCAGAATCAAGGGCCATCAGAGCAAGATTTCCAAAAGGTTGATCACCACCATGTTGACCAACACCTTGGAGTAGTGGTTCCTGACCAGATAGCTCTTCTGGTAGACTACTCCAGTCAACAGCAGTTGGGGTGAAAAAGCTTTGTTGTTGAGGTTGTGTGTGGTGATGAGATTGGGAAGAATGAGGCTTTGGAAGAGCATGAGGTGGTTGAGCCGGGGGTGCTTGAGGTTGACCAGGCTGAGGCATGTAGTAACAGGGGTAAGGATAAGACATATGACCCTGTGGCACAAAATAAGCAGGTGGTGCTTGTGCTTGAGATGGATAGGGAGAACTGTAGGAAGGTTGCCCTTTGTGCTGTGAGCTATTGCTGGGAAAAGTCACAAAGGGTGCAGATGAGTTAGATCCAGATGATCTACACTCTCTTGCAAAGTGTCCAAGCCTTTGGCACTTGTGACACCTCAACTTGCTCTTGTCAAAACCAACTTTGGTTTTGCCAGAGAGTCCTGGGAATTTCCTACCAGTTCTTTTGTAGAACTTCTGAGAGCGGATATTTATCATTGCCATTTGGTTCAAAATATCCATCTCTTCCAGATCATCATCTGGAATGCCCTTCAAATCCTCCATCAGAAAACACAAGTTGTCACCACCTCCTCCTGAACTACTTACACCAACAAAAGCTTGTTCTGAGTTTGTAGAAAAATCAATATGCTCATCATAAGAACTTTCTGATGAAGCATATTCTGACTCATGACTTATCAAGGCAGCATTACCTTGGACAAAGTCATCAGCAAGTTTGCCAGAAGATGACAACTTCCTCTTTGCTCTACCTCTCTCTCAAATGGGTGAGAGATAGAGTGTCAAGGTCAGCACTAGAGCGTAGGACAATGGTATATGTGTCCCATCTCTCAGGCAATGACCTGAGGAACCTGTTGTTCATCTGGCTTTTGGAGTACTCTTGTTTAACCATCTTCAGCTCAGAGATTAAACAAGAGAACCGCTCAAACTGCTGGGTCAGAGTCTCACCCTTTCTATATGAGAAAGTCTCATATTGTTGGGCAAGGATTTCCCTATTGTTTGCTAAGACCGAATCAGTTCCTCCAAATTGTTCCTTTAGAGCAACCCATAGGTCATGAGCAGACTCATGATGCAAGAGCCCTGAATATATCTCGTTTGGAATGGCCATGGCTAAAATTCCATGGGCTCTAGCATCAATTTCAAACAGCTTTAGATCTTCGTCCGAATACTGTTCAGGTTTCTTCGCAACCTGTTCATTAGATTCCGGGACGTTCACCATAGGCTTGTATGGCCCATGCACCACTGACTTCCAACAACCAGCACTGTTGACAGCCAAGTGGTGCAGCATACGTCTTTGCCATATGTTATACTCGTTCCTAACCAGCATCGGAGGCTTGGTTGCGGAACCAGTATTGTGAGGATCATTGGTTGGTGTTGTCATCTCAGGGTTTGGTCAAGAACAAGTTTAAACACGACAATCGTAACTCAAAACCACCAAAAGACCTCAAGATTTTGGCCGGAAACAGCAGAAACTCACTCTCTATGACTAACTCTTGCAAATTGCTAATTCGATCAAACTGAGAGATCAAAAGAGCAGTTTCAAATGATCAATGGTAAGATCGATCAATGATTAACCTGCTCTGATACCATTTGACAGGATCTCAGCCTCTCGTGTTGATCAATTAGATTATGTTTGCAGCGGATTTAGCACATTAATTAGCAATTAAAGCAAGAACATAAAAGATATTGCGATTAAAGCATAAACATAGAGAGAGAAGAGTTCTGCGAAGCAATAAATGTTCTATTGGTCGCACGTTTCGGCATTTAAAACTGTATGGCTTGCCATCCTTATATAGGCGGCAAGAGCATGGTGGTGATGTCCTTTTCTGACATCACTGAATATTTAAATTACAGTTGTCAAAACATAAAACTACTGAAGATGTCAACAACTGACATCTTCTTACAAAAGTTCCTAAGTGCTGACAAAAGTAAACTACTGAAAACCTACAACGACTGAAGAACAAACTCTTCAGTCGTTTGTAACTACTGATACTATAACAACTGAAGAACATGCTCTTCAGTTGTTGTACAACTACTGAAATGAAATAAACTACTGAAAAGGAAAAACCATCACAACAACTGAAGAAGACTTCTTCAGCTGTTGTGACAAACTCTGAAACTTCAGCACTTGGTCTTCAGACTTTGGTCTTCAGATGTTTCATCAACTGATGACTTCAGTAGTTGTCATCAGCTGATGTCTTCAGTCGTTGTCTTCAGACTTTGTGCATCAGCAGTTGTTCATCAGTTCTTCAGTTCTTCAGACTTTGATCTTCAGCACTTGTCTTCAGTACTTGAAGTCTTCAGTACTTGTGTTTATCAGTACTTTAGACTTCAGTACTTGTCTTCAGTACTTTGGGATCTTCAGCTGTTGTACTTCAGTTCTTTGAACTTCAGCTGTTGATTCTTCAGACTTTGTCAGAACAGCTGATGGGAGTCTTCAGCTGTTGTTGTGATGTCATGTGGGACTTAGAGGTTTTTCTGATCTTGGCTCATTGGTTCTTTTGGTCCAACAATGTCATTTGTGAAATGTAAGTTCCAAAGTGAATAATTGAAGTTAGTCCTCGAGATAAGGAAACCACCCTAATCCAAAGGATGAAATTTCATAAAACACACCATTGGAAACCATTTATTGAAACGAATAAAGAATCATAACCAAAGTAAGGGAATCACCCCTGTTTTGATAAGTTAAAATCATTTAGGAGATACGGGTGTTCTTAGTCATAGGTTGACTTGCAAACTCTTGCATCTCCCACAGTGCAAACGGTTCAAAATTCGACTTAACAACGAAAGGAAAAGTATCTCAATTAGAAATTTAGAAATTTTCAAATTACATCAATGTAACAAAGGAAAATTATGATTACAAGATTTGAGGTCAAAGTTCGAGATAATAGAATTAGTTATGATGATGTTCAAATCTTGAATGATTTAAATCAGGAAAACGTAATCAAGGACAAGAATTATTCAACGCCACATCATCGGTGGCTCGAGCTTGTTGGGCATTGATGTTAAAAGCACGTCCTTGAGCCGTAGGAACCGGACTGAAAAGTTGAGGGCATCGATTGCGAAAATGGTTCGGATCACCACATTGATAGCATGCATGACCCTGGGTAATTGCAGCAGGATGTTGGTGGACTGGTGCATTAGTCGGAGCTTTAGCAGCACTCTTACACACGTTGAATGTATGACCCAAACGACCATAGTTTGTGCATTGACAACACTGAATGTTAGCGGGATGGTGATACTTGAAGTTGTTACACTGCGGATAGGGTCCAACGTATGGCTTTTTCATCAGCGATTGGTTGTTTACTGCTGGTTGACGAGTTGGAGGGACTTGATTAATTGGCACAGCAGGGGTAATTACAGCAAAGTTTTGAGATGTAGCCTTCCTCTTCTTGTTCTTGAAAGGCTCGGGTTGGTCGGTTTTGATGGTTTCGTTAGGGAGTTTATCGGTATTCTTCTTCGATCCTTTCCTGGTTAAAGAACCAGCTTTCACATGATTATCGGTTAACTGCGCAGCCAGCCTAATAGCATCTTCTAGTGTTAAAGGATTCCTTCCTAACACCGTATCCTGAATCTGCATGGGTAGTCCACCAATGTATTTCTCGATGGATCGGGAGGTAGGGGTAGCAAGGTGCGGTACCAAAAGGCTCAGTTCGTGGAATCGGTTAGTGTATGCTAGGTTCTTGCCACTGTCTTGGGTTAACTCCCAAAACTCAGCTTCCAGTTTCCAGACTTCATTTCTTGAGCAGAACTCTTTGGTCATGAGCTCCTTAACTTCAGCCCATGTTAATGCTAGAGCAGTTTCAGTTCCACGGGTTCGTTTTTCCCCGTTCCACCAAGTAAGTGCGAGTTTCTGGAGAACACTTGTGGCATACCGGACTTTTAGATTTTCAGGGCATTCGCTATTTAGGAAAGTGTTCTCGATGCTTTCGAACCACTGTAGTAATCTGGTAGCTCCTTCAGTTCCACTGAACTTAGTGGGGTTACAAGAGCTGAAATGCTTATAAGTACAGGTTTGGGGAGGGTTTGGTGCAGTTGGGTTTTGAACAACATTGTTGCCTTGGTTCAAATGGGTTAGCAGAGTTGGGACGACCGCAGCAACTTCACGTGCTACAATAGCAGCAATCTTACGGCCAGAGTTTCTAGTCCGTGAACGGATTTGACGAGAAGACATTTGAAATATCATTAAGATATTTTATGAGAATTGGGTAATATAAACTATACAACATGAAATCGACAATCGGGAATAATAACAATGAGATGTTCCGAGTGTGATCGTTTGATTCGTAAATCAAATCGAGTACGTTGACTAATCAAAGTGTTATGTCCAACACAACCTTATTGAAGACATGCGTACCTATAAGCAGATACTCATCCTGAGGGTTCCCAGATAAGGTAGACAGATCCATCGGTTGATTTGGATTTATACGAATACCTTGCCTAGACAGAACACCTCGAGATACATGCATCTCACTCTTCTAGCATTGCATGTATTCAGTGGTGGGACACAGACTTTGACGAGATTTTGAAAAACACGAATAGCGAATCAAAGCTCATTTTGATAACCATTTGATTTAGGCACATAATGCCTTGGAATATGATTTAAGATTTGTGTGTGCATTGAAAAGATTCAAAGTATATAAGGAATCACATAAGACATATAATCACATAATCAAGTATAAACATATAAAGCACATAAAATCCTATCTAAGCATATAAAATACATGAGAGGACTCATGTGTAAGGGTACTTAGTTATAGTCTAGGTCATTCCATTTCTAATAACCTAATTCCCTATAACCATGGCTCTGATACCAATCTGACACACCCCGACCGACGGCGGAATCATCGGAGCGGACGAGGGAATGATTGATTATTCATAACACATGATTGTCTAATAGTGGAATTAATATTAAAATCAGATTACAAGATAGCATGAATTTAACATGAGCAAATACAACAATTGAAGTCATAAATAGTAATTGTCTTTTGTTTTGACTAAGTCCGGGTCTTATATGAGCATGTAGAAGTCCACTAACTTGCTTAACCTGAAATCATGTGAAAAGTAACGAGTCAGCTAAAAATTAGCCGGTGAGTAATCACAGTTTTGAATATACATGTAGATTGATTGTTTGATTGAGCATAATCCAATTCACAAGGTAACGTTAAGACTTATATTGCAATAGCGAAGCATATAGATAAACCGACACAATATAAACCCCTTGACTTGACACTTGCATATAATAGACTTGCACACAAACACCATAGATTGACTAATTGCCTCTGGCACAATCACCACTCGTAAGCCATGTGGGTTGGGTTATCCAAACCAGTAGATCTACCATTGATACCAGGATTGATTGATTGTATTAGGGTTTTACTGCCGTCCAGTTTATCATAGTATGTTCACATAGTTGCAAGTAATAACATAACCTGTCTTGAATTGATTTTAGAATGAAATAATAATAGAATATCATGATTGAATATATTGTATCACATGATTTCCCCAATAAGAAATGATATAAAAAGGGGTATGAATACTCACATGATTGATGAGATTAGAATCTGGATGTGATAGATTAGACACCAATGATTTCCTTATGATTAACCTAAGGAACGATGCCTCGAATTAGAATAATAGTGATTTGAGAATTTGGGAATGTATTAGGATTTCCATTTGGTTTTGAATGGTAGTTTAAATAAACTAATTTTATTTAGTTTGAATGTCTTGAATTATAATAAATTCATTTCAAGTAATTATATAGAAATAAATCTACCAATACACTTTACCATTTGATTGATTGTTAAAATGCAGGAGGAATAAATAATTAATTTTATTAATTAATTATATGATAATTAATTAAAATTTTAATTATTTAAGTGACTAAAAGAGATAAAAATGATTTGAAAAGATTTATATATAAAACTTTTATGTTTGATTGAGAAAATCATGATTTAAATAATATTACATAAATATTATTTAAACCAATAATTATTTAGTGATTTTTAACCGTTATTTACAGTCTAGTTTTATAAGAAATTAAACTAGATATGTTATTTATTTAAAACAATTAATAAAATAAATAAATAAATGTTAAGATAAATTTCAGAAAATAATTAGGTTGTTTTAAAAATTTTTAATGTTCGTAAAAACATTTTTATAATTTTTAGAAATTTTTTCATAATTTTTAAAGGCTTAAAAAGGGCCTAAAAAATAGTGAGGTTGCCCGGGGTCGAACCCGGGACCTCTTGGATAACATGGGTGCGTTGAACCGGTGAACCAAAGGCCTAAGCCGCAATGGGTTCTCAGTTTTAATTGTTTTAAACACAGTTTTCGATTAACCTTCAAATCCATTCGAGCCCTAGTTCGAATCCGGACCAATTGCGATTCAATTCGATTTCGAAGGCTTCTGTAATCATGGGGCTTTTGTTCCCCATGAAAAATCGAGTGTGTGTGTGTTGAATTACCTATATGGTGTTCGATTGAAGTTAAACCCGATAAAGAACAGGTTGTGGCTTTGGTAATGATCGATGAGTGAGCAAACCTTGATGGAAATCAAATTAATTTCATGAGAAGCTTCGTATGATGATAGAGATTAAAAACCCCTTATCAGTTCTCGTTAAAATCGATCGGAGATGGGGTTTAGATCGAGTTGCAGGTCGCGAGTATGGTGGTGTTCGAATGGTGGGTTTGTGCGATTTTTGAATGAAATTAGAAGTGTTAGACGGTTAGATGTACTATAGGATTGTTTAGGTTCGATTCATTCAATTATTTTTAACGTTTGGTGCTCGGTGGTGGCCAAGATTCGGCCGAAGACATGGAGAAGGAAATCGGGGTGAATGGGGGGTGGGGTTGGATGTCTTTTGGAAATTACACAATGGTCCCTGTGGTTTGTAAAGGTTTACAACTGAATTCCAAAGTTTTGATTCAGTTTTAATTAATTTACAATCTAGCCCCTGAAGTTTGAAGGGTTATTATTTCATGTAAAAACTTATTGATTATAGGCTTTAAAACTTATATTCTCATTGTTATTATTATTATTAATATTATTATTAACATTATTATTATTAATATAATTATTAATAATATCATTATTAATAATAGTAATAATAATATTATTATTGTGAGTATAATAGCAATTATTTTTAGGATTTAACATTGTTAACTTCTGTTTAACGAAATACGCGATGTTACAGTCTTTGGCGCATATTCAGTTCCTTTTGATCGAAAATGTGTTGTAGACTCTTATGATCGGTATAGATAACGTACTTAGTCCTGTATAGATAATGCCTCTATAACTTAAGTGCAAACACCACTGCGCCTAAGTCCAGATCATCTGTCGTATAATTCTTTTATGGGATTTAAGCAGACGCGAGGCGTAAGCAATGACCTTATCCTTTTGCGTTAGCGCACAACCCAAACCTTGGTGTGATGCATCGCAGAACACCACAAAGTCGTTATACAAGCATGTAATAAAAACAGAACAGTTATATAAACAGTTGTCTTTTAGTGTGTGTCGAACTTTTTAGACCTGGAGACTAAACAAAACATCAGGAAGGGTTAAGATCGGTGCATTGCACAATTTGTCCTTTAACGTCTAGAAGGCTTCTTCTTGTTTTCGCCCCATTCAAACTTTTTATCCTTCTGAGTCAACATGGTCAACGGCTGCACGATCCTTGAGAAATTCACAATAAACCGTCAATAATACCCGACCAATCCCAAGAATTGCCAGATTTCTGATGGTGTTTTAGGCACGTCCCATTTCTTTATTGCTTCAATCTTTCAAGGATAAACGTGAATTCCTATAAACCACGTGTCCTAAAAACTTCACCTTACACAACTAGAACTCACACTTGGAGAATTTGGTGTAGTGTTGCCCTTCCCGTAATAATTTTAGTATCGCCTTTAAATTTGATCATGGTCTTCCTTTGATCAGTAATAGATGTGGATATAGTCTACAAACACGATTATGACTTTATCAAATCCAACACGGCTTGCATGCCCGGTTTATCAAATCCATGAGCACTTCCGGAGCATTAGTCAGCCCAAAGATATGACTAAGAACTCGTAATTTCCGTAACGAGTCCTAAAGGTTGCCTTTAGATCTCGTCTTCTTGAACCCTTAGTTGGTAATAACCTGACCAAAGTTTGAACTTTGAGAAGAACGTTGCGTCTTGCATGCAACTGATCGAATAGATCATAATTCTTAGGGAGAGGGTATTGGTTTTTGATAGTCAACTTTTTCATCTTTTGATATTCTATGCATAACTGGAACGACTCATCATTCTTTTTAACCAATCAGGTCGGTGCTCCCCATAGCGAGTGACTAGGTCGAATAAAACTTTTATCGAAGAACTCTTGTAGTTTACTTGATAATTCTTGCGTTTGCGTTGGTGCTAACTGATACGCTGCCTATGCAATAGAAGTTGCTCTAGGGCTCATATCATTATGGGATTTCTATTTGATGATGAGAGGACAATCCTGTTAAATCACAAGGAAGGTCTTTTGGAAAATCACGTACAGTATGAATATCTTTCAACATTCTTTCTTCTGCCTTCTTCTCTACCATATGTGCTAGAAATACGTAACATCACTTCTTTAGGCATCGACAAATCTTCATGTAAAAATAACTCTTAAATGCTTTCCAGGTCGTTCTCATTGAATCTTAAGCACTTGCCACTCGATAGAGAATTACATACCACCTTCTCCTGACGGACTTTCTCGGCTTCATGCTTCGATAGCCAATCCAAACAGAATTAAATCTATGTCAAAAGACATGATCTTTTGTACTTATGTGCAACCTTTAACTACTACCATTGGCCATCTCAACCGAGTAACTAATTACTAAGAAACTGGGGTTCATGCCAAGGAAAGGAGTAATTTCGGAAGAATCAAAGCTACCATCTGCTCTAATATTAAGTAACACAGACGCCTAATAATTATCGAGGAGATCTGCACCCATACCATTGGTTTGGTATTGGCGAGCGTCTTTCGCTCCGCTCGCCAATATACAAATGCATATTTGACTTCTATGATTTACATGAACTTGATTTCCATAGTTTTCCCAGTCCCTGATTTCTGGTGATAGTCACTACTTGAGCCTGTTTGTTCCTAACTTGTTTCAGTGCCCGACTCAGCTAGGACACATATTACAATCATAACTATGTCCTTTATCTTTTGGTTTTAAGAATAGTTACTGATATTCATTATAGTTTCCATTTTTTTTATCCAAAGAGTTAGGGCTATTGCTCCCTTAGTTCTTGATATACTTATTAAACTAGCACGTCGTGAAATCCTTGTATGTATAACAAATCACGTCTCCAGTACCATTACCTACCATTCCTAACTCCAATCCATCAAGATCATCTCATAGGCCATTTCAGGCACATTCTTAGTATACCGGTGATGCTTATATATAGGGTTCCCCGCAACGTTTCCACCACATCCACGATATACCAAGAACAATGCTTAAACTGGTCACATGACATCCAATTACTTCATCAAGTCATAATGCTAGAACATTCAAACTACGCCAAGTTCTAAGATCAATCCATTGAACAAAGTGATACATGTGAATGGAGTATCATTACTTTGCTGCAACTCTCCAAAGGCCATGTGTATTCTAACAAATAGTCAATTGCATAATTTCTGAAATGCTAAAAGGAGCAACGTCTCACTTGAAGTAGGACTAATGTCACACTATGAATCCCATATAGACTATAGGTAGATTAGAACTTACATAAGAGTAGAGGTTATAGATGTTTTCTAATCATTAACAGAGTCGTATAAGGATAGAGACTCTAGCATCCCAAGGTATAGAATGAGAGATTTGTACTGACTATGATGGTTATCTCATGGTAAGATTTGCCAGGCTTCACATACACTGCAAGTTGCAATTACATGTGAACCCGTAATGGTAATTTGCTTTGCATGGTCACCCTAAGCTTCACCTACCCAAGTTAACATATCTTGTCAAATACAGTGTGTTATCCATGATTTGAGTATCAAGGATGTGGTTACTAACAAAAAGTTAATTAACCGGAGTTGTACAAGGAATCAATTGAGTAAACATTCACTTGAGCAAGGTATAGTCGAAAGGATCCATGTACTTTAATCCGAACTATGATTAAGTAGTCATCTGATCTGAGTACGTCGCGTCTCTTGTCTACTAGCGTCGTCTTAGCCAGCGTGTCCCTCTTCTAAGATTCAGCCCAACAAGTTATAAATAAGGGAGCATATAGAAAATCCGGCATCGACAAACACACAGAATAAAAGTTGGACTAACAACCTAAGTCCTTAAGAGAGTTCTTATAAAATCTCTTATTAATCCAAACCAAATATAAGTCAATCACATAACGATAGAATACAATTATCGAGTGCTTCTCAAGGTAAAAATAGATGCTATAATACCCACAACCTTCTCAAATAAGAATAACATTGATAGCTTGTAAGACAGGCTATGTAAGCATAACTAATAATGTACTTAAAACATTCACATGTATATTGTTGCACACATAATCCCATTATGCATACTACATGTGGGTAAGCAATATATTATGAAGTAATAAGCAGTCAACCGAATCATGATGATCATGCATGTAGTATCAAATGCACACATACCCTAGTATGCATCCTACATGAAGGTTCTTAGGTTATAGTCTAGGTCGAGTGATTTACCTAATTCTGTATAACCAATGGCTCTGATACCAATCTGTCACACCCCCACTTATAGCGGAAACACGAGGATGTAACAGACGGGATCGTCATAACACATTGTTAATTAATAGAGATGCAATAAATGATGAAAGTCAACGTGTCATGACGTCACCCGACACAAATGGAGACTTGTGTCGTAGTTAGTCAATTCCACGACAAACATAGTCACACAAACAATTAAGTATAAATCCCACAACCCGGGAAACAAGTGAACATAATACGGATAACAAATAAAAGTTAGTACACTTGTTAAAGCCATCCAATGAATTTAAATAATGCATATCTAAGGTCATCTCTAAGGCAGCATCCCTAGCTATCCTCAATGATCGTTACCTAAAAAGATATGCTCAAAAGGTCAACATATTGTTGGTGAGTTCCCAAGTTTAAATAGTGAACAAAACTGTAAAAGTTTGGTAGGACATGAGTGTATACAGTTATAAGCAAGTATTATCACATGTAAACATGAGCATCACAACTAAAGCACGACGTACACACAGAATTTGTCGGAACATATTCACCCTAGGGCTCGTACCTGGCCACTGTCAGTCATAACTAGTATACTAACAACCAAGGGTGGGGGTGTCAGCCCAATAGTACTATCAATACCTATCCGTCGGCTCCAACATCGGAGTTAAATAGTTGTGAATAAAGAACCACACAAACAACTCATGCATGTACCAGATAAATACTTACAAAACAGTAAACACAACAATCCCAAAGATTGAATAAGTTCACAGTATAAAAAGGGTGAGTATACTTTTCCCCCAAGTTTATAACAATTAAAATGAAAACGGGACCGCGAAACTCATCTTGAATGATACGGAGTAAAGTGAATGAAAAGGCTTCAAAGAAAAGAGCAATGCACGATCAAACACCTATAATCAATTGTAATTGGATCTTTAAATACGTTCGATGAGGAAAAGGTATGTTCGGCCGGCTTGGGTCGATTAGGGTTTGACGCGCGACTCACACCATAAATATATATATATATATATATATATATATATATATATATATATATATATATATGATGCAATCATATGGTAATACTTTATAATTAACACACACATATTAATATCCAGGTTCACATAAACCCATTATATACATACACGTACTCAAACACACACACACGTTTTCCACACACACTAATCCAAACACACACACACCTATACATGCCCACACACACACGAAGGCACATACAACAATATGCAAATATATATATGCATTCAAGCCCACACATACAAGATACATATATACACACTAGCTTTAGTAACCCGTGTGTTACACGGGCCGGATATATTTAAGAAGTAAAAGTGAAAAAATTTAGTTATGATTTTTTCTAAATAACATAAAATAATACATCTAAAAACACTTTAAAAAATGAAATGTAAAATCTGATTAATCATAGATGTGTAAATATTTCCTTGTAAACAACATTTGTAGTAACATTTGTAGGCTTATTGTCTTGATCTACGATCAAAAGTTTAAGCCCATCCCGACTCTTGACCCTCGATAATGCAACATATAGTTGGCCGTGTGTAAAAACAGGGTCTTTTAGGTACAAACCAACTCTAGACAATGATTGCCCTTGACTTTTGTTTATTGTTATTGCAAAACAAACTGCTATGGGAAACTGTCTTCTTTTAAATTTAATGGAATTCTTTTGTCCGAAGGTGTCAAACTCAGTCTTGGAATAAACGTGCGGCTACCAATATTGCTTCCTGATATAACCTCAGCCTCGATAACTCGATTGTAAAGTGATGTCACTTTAAGTCTGGTCCCGTTACACAAACCATTTTTTTTATCTATGTTTCTTAGAAGCATAATCGGGACACCCACTTTCAACACTAAAGAATGATTGGGTAATCCTGATACCTTGAGTCCATTTAAAAAATCCGGTGAGCATAGATTCTCATCAAACTTATCATTAACATACTCTTCTTGGCTTATACAATCTGAGCTGAGATATTCTCTTTCTTCACCTGGGAACATAGATAGGAGACGATCATTTATTTCTTGAACAACTTCATTCTTTGGCACAAGAATGACCCTTTCTTGAAAGAAATTTGAGTTATTAAAATTTGTTAGGATAGAAGGATATACGAAGTTAATTAAATCTAAAACGGGATCAACAGAATCCAATATAAGAAGATCATCAGGAATTTCTATGTTCGTCTCACCATCATTTTCATCTCCAAGATTACCTTCCCCTAATTGCAACAGCCATTATGCAAATTTGTTTGTCTCCTCAATATTTGATGCTCCACTTCCAATTGTTAAACGCATATTTTTTGTTAATGTATGTATTTTACACTCTTGCCAAAGATATGAAGAACTTAAGGATGCGTTTACAATATCCTGCCTACTTCCATTGGGAACAACCGGAAGAATTTGTCTAAAATCTCCACCAAAGACTACTACTTTACCTCCGAAGGGTAATTCGCTAACATTATCAGCAGTAGAATTCAGGAGATCTTTTAAGGTTCTGTCAAGAGCCTCAAAAGCATGTTTGTGAATCATGGGTGCCTCGTCCCATATAATCAAATTTGTTATTCTTAACAAATGAGCAACGTCACTGTTTGGCTTAACATGACAAAGAGAATCCTCAATTAGATTTAACGGTATCCTAAAACGTGAGTGAGCCGTTCTACCTCCTGAAAGTAATAAAGATGCAATTCCACTGGAGGCCACATTTAGAACTATATTAGCCTTTGATCTTATAAAAGAAGACAAAGTTTTCCACAAGAATGTTTTCCCAGTACCGCCATATCCATAAACAAAAAAAACACCTCCTTTTTTTTCATCTACAGCTTTCATGATATCATGAAAAATGTTGCGTTGCTCTTCCGTCAAAGAATCAAAAAGCATATCAAAGTCATTTATTTGTGTCTCTTTATCATAAGCCATCTCTTTATTAATTAGGAGGTTGGTTGAAATCTTTATTGAATTGTTATCAGGATAAGGCATTGACGTATACTAGCGAAGAGTACAGTTATTCCGTTGTAGAACAGTCTCAATTTCAAATAAAGTGAGGTTCTTAATCTGATCTTCAGAAAGAGACAAACCTATAAGTACAAAATTTTTAAAGTTATGAATAAAATAAATATATTATTAAATAAAATATGGAAACAAACTATTAAACTAAAGATATATAACCTGGAGCCTTTAATAGTAGACGTTGTTTGTATAGTATGTCATCTGCCAGATACTTCCATGTATTATCCCATACATAATCAGGTCTAGATAGACTATTAGACATAAGCATGGTTATGAATAAACTTCATAAATAATAACCAGATGCTGAATGACTTGCCTCCTCAATTGCCTCAATATATTCTTTATCATCATCTAACAGTCCCAAAGCATAGCATGCATCTCTAAATGTAGGAAATTCTACACCGTTAACTGTACGTATTTCCTCGAATGAGCAGGGGCCTTTAACTTTGTTAAGTAAAATCCTTAAAAAATAAGCTTCGCCAGCTGAAGGTGAGATGGAGTGAATTCTACCAAGGGAAATTCCTCTTTTTCTTGGTTCCCAACATTTTGCATTAGTATTCCATACAAATTTTGTAGGGAACTCAACATAGTTAAGTTCCCTTGCCTGCATATTAGAAGCATTACAGTTCATCCGCTCCAAGAACATTGTGGACGCCACAGACGGCTTGTTAAGAACATCTTCAATGTCATCGTCCATACCATATATAACTTGTTGTTGACCTGGGAGATGAAAAGGAAGTCTTATAACAGAAGGAGTCCTATAATGAATATCAAAGGCGTATATACGCCAAGAAGCTTCACATGCAGACAAATATCGACAGTCATAGTACTCTTTAATCTCATCCCTTCAACTGTCATTAATATCATTTGATGCATTCACAAGAGAAACAGTTGTTCGATCAGGTCCCTTGTTAATATACTTGAATAAATATTTAATAGATCCAGCTTGATTACACCATTCAACATTAATATGTGCTTGATATCGTTTCAATAGAATTTTTTTATATGGAACAACACTTCCATTGTCTAACTTGACACCAGATTTTATAACAAAGTGCCCTGAATCTCTTCGTCTATATGTTGGGAAGCCATCTGTATCAACCGAAGTTTGTTCCCTAAAACTTTTAGGGAACTTTTTTGAACACTTACCATCAACCATGCATGGACATTTAAGATTATGTTGTCCACAAGGACCGTGAACCATGAAGTCGCTGACAAGAAAATATAACTCCGGATCAGAATTTCTGTCTGGAATCTCGGCGAAAATCAAAGGATCAAACATCACCGAAACACCACAACTATACCCGCACATATACACACATCAAAACATATCTACATATGAACCGCACACACACTGCAAATACATACATACGCACGCACACACAGCAGCCGAAGGCTGCTGGGTTTGTGCCTTCTCTCGGTCCACCGTACACACACTACGACACAAATACATGCGGGTATATATATATATACACGGTACACATACATTAGTCATCTATCCCACACATACACCATGTGCATCACCAATCCGGAACAAACAACCGAACAACCCGAACCGGAAGTCGAAATCAATGTCATGAAACGAAGCGAAACAAGGTGCGTTTTGATTGGTTACCTGCGAGACAACCCAACGACGAGGCGACGGCAACCGACGGTGGCTAACGGTGGCACAACGAGGCTAATTCGATGGTGTACGGTGAAGGGAAAGTGACGGCAGTAGGTTACGGGAGGGTGCCGATGGGTTGGGTTGTTTTATATGTAATTTTTGATATTTACAATTTAAACTCCGAACTTTCGTTTAATTATTCCCTCAAGTTTGGTTAAATTATAATTTAAACCCTCTACTTAATTATAATAATAATAATAACATTATTATTACTATTAATAATAATAATACTAATTGTCAGAATAACAATAATAATAATTCTAATAATAATAATAATAAACATTATTAAAACTCAAAAGAAAAGAAAATAATAAATGAAATTAATTATACTATTAATTTTATTATTATCAATTATGTAATATTAGGGTCAACGCGCAGGACGAATAAGACAAAATTTTTTAGATCAGAACGAATTAATTACGCAATAAAAGTAAGTACACTAGGAGAGTTAACGAGCTCAGCGTTACTTAACGGACCTGTTAGTGACGGATGTCACATCTATCATTCTTCTTCCATTGGAGGCCATTCTAGGTTTTCAATAACTCTCCATCGCCTAAAGGAACTTTTTTATTGGAAGAAATGTTCCCAACACCTTTAGGTATTCATTCAAGAATGTCAGATTTGTCAATGAAGCAAGTATGAGCGAGTTGCAACACCGGGCCTGTTACAACCTTTACCAATTCCCACTTCCATTTTTTCGGATATTTATATGGATTTTATCAATGGTCTTCCGAAATGTTATGGCAAAAACTCTATTCTGGTGGTGATCGATTGCTTTACCAAGTGTGGCACTTTATGGCCTTACTCATCCTTATTCGGCAGCTCAGGTAGCTCAACTTGTCTTTGATCATGTCTTTAAGTTGCATGGTTGTCCCGCGACAATAGTTTCTGATCACGATTCCCTATTTTTAAGTCAATTTTGGCACGATTTTATGAAAATTCAAGGTGTCTCCTTAGCCCATTCGACGACGCATCACCCTCAGCCTGACAGTCAAACTGAGGTTCTAAATCGATGTTTGGAATCTTATTTACGCGTAATGGTCATAGACACCCCGTT
Source organism: Flaveria linearis (assembly GCA_024085815.1). NCBI lineage: Eukaryota > Viridiplantae > Streptophyta > Magnoliopsida > Asterales > Asteraceae > Flaveria > Flaveria linearis. The sequence continues at coordinate 52,029,691 of CM044006.1, forward strand.
GTTATGGTTTAAGTGGTTACTTTGGGTGAATGGTGGTATAATACCACTAAACATTCTGCTATTGGTATGTCTCCTTTTGAGGCTCTCTACAGTATTAAGCCACCTCTCCATATACCGTATATTCCAAATGATACCAAAATTGCTTCCCTTGAAGTTATTTCAGCCGAGGGAATTAAAATTAGCCAATTTGAAAGCTTCCTTGGAGCGTGCCAGGAATCGCATAAAGCAATTGGCCGATAGACATCATTCTGATCGATCATTCGAAGTGGGTGATTGGGTATTTGTCAAACTCCAACCATACGTTCAAACGTCTATGCGTAGTCATCGCCATCACAAATTGGGTCCCCGTTACTTCGGTCCCTTTTTGGTTGTTGAGCGAGTAGGTCAGGTTGGACTTACCCTCTTCTTCTCATATTCATCCCACGTTTCATGTTTCATTACTTAAACCAGCTCGCGGAGATCACGCCAGGGTGACTCCTTTACCTGATGAGCCTCGATTCCAATTTCAACCACGTGCGATCTTGGATCTGAAGATTGTGAAGAAACGAAATCACCTTACTGTATTATTGTTAGTCCAATAGATGAATTTACCTGCTACAGAGGCCACATGGGAGGATCTAGTTGAATTCCAACTACGCTTTCCAGATTTTCATTCTTGAGGACAAGAATGTTTACGGGGGGAAAGTATTGCTACGATATAATAGTTGTTAAATGTAAAAAATGTAATAATGAATAATATGATGGGGCAAATTGTGATATGTTGTATCTCTAACTAACAGCCATCAGTTAGTTAGTTAGATAGGATGCCTATTAATAGATTCAAAGGGTAATGAATGAGTAGCTTGATTGATTGAATTCCTTACTTTCTTTTGGTTCTTCTTTGATCGTATCAGAGTGTGAGGGTGGAGGATGCAGATGTGATCATGAAGTGATGATGTGATGTGAATATGAAATCCATTTTCTCTTTGTTAAACCCTAAATTTGATTACAGTTGAGCTTTCAACCTAAATTATGGGATAATTCAATTTCGGGTGTGTTTAGGATTGCTTCTTAAAAAAACTTATTGAGGTATTGACTTTTCCAGTAAGTTAATAAGTTAAAATATAGTGACTTATTAACTTATTTTTCTTACAACTATCATATTGCCAAACACTATAAAATGACTTTTTAACTTTTTAAAAGTTAATAAGTAAAAAAGTAAGTCAAAAAACAATCCCAAACACCCACTTTATACCATGAATATTTAATTTTATGGGCCTATTTGGGATTGCTTATTTTACATCTACTTTTTATTTATTAATTTTTAAGAAGTTAAACAAAATAGTTTTTAAAAAGTAAAAAGAGAATTACTTATTTAATTTTTGAAAACTCTTTTAGTTTTATTTTTTATTATACCTTATGCTACATCCTATTAACTCCCTGATTTTTTAAAGTATGTCATTTTTTATCGTTTTGCAATCTTTTAGTTTATAAGCTAATCCAAATATTTTTTTTAAAACTCCTTTGAATAATCATAAGTTAATAAGTTATTTATAGCAAAAGTCATTTTCAACCAAAATAAACAATTCCAAACATAACCATATATAATCAATAAAAACACAACTACTTGAACCCTAAGGTACAATGATTAAAGGATATAGTACAACTTCTAATATTTGTACGCCTTTTATGATGTGTTATACATATCAATTGTGCATCGCTTCTTTAGGGTGATGGGACTTCATCATTTTAGCGGGTAGGCGGGTAGCAATGTCGCTAACTTATTGGGTTCAGGAAGATGGAGGTTGGTCGAGTTCACCAACCCGTTAAACCCATACCCTCATATAGCCGTTGAACGACATTTTTTTAACGTTGATGGTTTTCAACAGGAACGGCTTGGGGAGGGGATGGGCTAGGTTATTTGGTTAAAAAGTAATTTTAAACCCTCCTATAAATACTCTACTTTTACACAACAAAATAGACTGCGCTCCAATATAATTAAAAATAGTCGCCATGAGTGTCTCATCTTGGAATGCCGCCTATTCACTTTCCTCTAGCTAGGATGGTGATTCAATTTCTTTGTGTTTGTTGCCGCTGGCATCATAGCACAAGAAGAAGAACCGTATACGGAAACTTCCGAAAAAAGATACGTGCCACGTTATCGGATAAAGGCACACACTGTCTTAATGGATGATTGTTTTCTGGATTGTCCGAAGTATGATGATGATACATTTAGAACTAGATTTCGTATATTGAGGTCATTATCTATGAAAATCTTTGATGATATAAACATGTTTTGAGTGGTTTTAAGTTAGGTACGATGGTAGAGGAAAAAAGAGGTTTACTGCTATTCAAAATGCACATCATCTAATTGTTAACTCGCTTATGCTAACGTACCCAATGACATCAACGTTTTGAATTAATCCTCATTGTTAAACAATATGATTCTTAGCATGACACCTACTTGCCTTTTTCAGGTTGGCGACAATACAGACGTGGGTATTATCTTGTGCATGGATTTTACTTGAAATGGTCAAGGTTTATAAAATCTTTCTTGTATCCAACTGAGCCAAAATAAATAAGATATAAACGGTTGCAAGAAGGGGCAGAAAAAGATGTGAAACAAGCATATATTTGGGGTTTTAAAAAGTAAATAGGCAACACTAAGTCGACCATGTACGGCGAAAAGAAAGAAAAGGCAACGAACATAGCTTAAGTGTGTTGTATTTTGTACAACATGATCTTAAAAAAGATGATGGACAATCCATATCATCCGTACATTTTAGGATCCTCCAACTAAAGACGTGGTTGATGAGAATATCCTTACTGAGCTGCATAACAAGGATATTCATTATAGTCTTTAGGTTGATCTAACCTAGCATATTAGCCATCTGGAGCATTTGAGTCACCTAGATATCAAATACTAGTTGAATTTACCTGCTACAGAGGCCACATGGGAGGATCTAGTTGAATTCCAACTACGCTTTCCATATTTTCATTCTTGAGGACAAGAATGTTTACGGGGGAAAGTATTGCTACGATATAATAGTTGTTAAGTGTAAAAAATGTAATAATGAATAATATGATGGGGCAAATTGTAATATGTTGTATCTCTAACTAACAACCATTAGTTAGTTAGTTAGATAGGACGCCTATTAATAGATTCAAAGGGTAATAAATGAGTAGCTTGATTGATTGAATTCCTTACTTTCTTTTGGTTCTTCTTTGATCGTATCAGAGTGTGAGGGTGGAGGATGCAGATGTGGTGATGAAGTGATGATGTGATGTGAATATGAAATCCATTTTCTCTTTGTTAAACCCTAAATTTGATTACAGTTGAGCTTTCAACCTAAATTATGTGATAATTTAATTTCGAGTGTGTTTAGGATTGTTTCTTAAAACAACTTATTGACGTATTGACTTTTTCAGTAAGTTAATAAGTTAAAATGTAGTGACTTATTAACTTATTTTTCTCACAACTATCATATTGCTAAACACTATAAAATGATTTTTTAACTTTTTAAAAGTTAATAAGTTAAAAAGTAAGTAAAAAAAACACTCCCAAACACCCACTTTATACCATGAATATTTAATTTTATGGGTCTATTTGGGATTGCTTATTTTACATCTACTTTTTATTTATTAATTTTTAAGAAGTTAATAAGTTAAACAAAATAGTTTTTAAAAAGTAAAAAGAGAATAACTTATTTAATTTTTGAAAACTCTTTTAGTTTTATTTTTTATTATACCTTATGCTACATCCTGTTAACTCCCTCATTTTTTAAAGTATGTCATTTTTATCGTTTTGCAATCTTTTATTTTATAAGCTAATCCAAATATTTTTTTAAACTCCTTTGAAAAATCATAAGTTAATAAGTTATTTATAGCAAAAGTCATTTTCAACCAAAATAACCAATTCCAAACGTAACCATATATAATCTATAAAAACCCAACTACTTGAACCCTAAGGTACACTGATTAAAGGATATAGTACAACTTCTAATATTTGTATGCCTTTTATGTTGTGTTATACATATCAATTGTGCAACCCTTCTTTAGGGTGATGGGACTTCATCATTTTAGCGGGTAGGCGGGTAGCACTGTCGCTAACTTATTGGGTTTAGGAAGATGAAGGTTGGTCGAGTTCACCAACCTGGTAAACCCACACCCTCATATAGCCGTTGAACGACATTTTTTTTAACGTTGAAGGTTTTCAACAGGAACGGCTTGGGGAGGGGATGGGCTAGGTTATTTGGTTAAAAAGTAATTTTAAACCCTCCTATAAAATACTCTACTTTTACACAACAAAATACACTGCGCTCCAATATAATTAAAAATAGTCGCCATGAGTGTCTCATCTTGGAACGCCGCCTATTCACTTTCCTCTAGCTATGATGGTGATTTTATTTCTTGTGTTTGTTGCTGCTAGCATCGTAGCACAAGAAGAACCGTATACGGAAACTTCCGAAAAAAGATACGTGCCACTTTATGAGATAATTAAGGCGTATACTGTCTTAATGGATTATTGTTTTCTGGATAGTCCGAAGTATGATGATGATACCTTTAGAACTAGATTTCGTATATTGAGGTCATTATCTATGAAAATATTTGATGATATATACATGTGTTTTGAGTGGTTTTAAGTTGGGTACGATGGTAGAGAAAAAAAGAGTTTACTGCAATTCAAAAATGCACATCATTTAATTGTTAACTCGCTTATGCTAACGAACCCAATGATATCAACGTTTTGAATTAATCCTCATTGTTTATATGATTCTTAGCATGACACCTACTTGCCTTTTTCAGGTTGGCGACAATACAGACGTGAGTATTATCTTGTGCATGGATTTTACTTGAAATGGTCAAGGTTTATAAAATCTTTCTTGTATCCAACTGAGCCAAAATAAATAAGATATAAACGGGTGCAAGAATGGGCAGAAAAAGATGTGAAACAAGCATTTGGGGTTTTAAAAAGTAAATAGGCAACACTAAGTCGACCATGTAGGGTGAAAGGAAAGAAAAGGCCACGAACATAGCTTAAGTGTGTTGTATTTTGTACAACATGATCTTAAAAAAGACGATGGGCAATCCATATCATCTGTACATTTTAGGATCCTCCAACTAAAGACGTGGTTGACGAGAATATCCTTACTGAGCTACATAACAAGGATATTCGTTATAGTTTTAGGTTGATCTAACCTAGCATATTAGCCGTCTGTAGCATTTGAGTCACCTAGATGTAAATACTAGTTTTTCTTAATAATTTTTAACTTTTTATTTTAAAATATTAATGGAAGTGTCTTTTTTAATATTGTTTTATTAAAAATGTGGTGCGTTCAAGGGTTCGGAGGTTTAAAAACATGAAGGCCCCAACAAAATGGGTTCAAATTGTTCATTTTCAGGTTGCTCATTCATGGAGTGAGTGGGTTCAAAGGATTCAAAACATGATGCCCACATCACCCTTAGTTTTTAACAAGTATTTACTATTATTTATAGGGCCTAAGTTTAGGATGTACATGATCTTTCTCTTGAGACATATGAAGATGCCACTGACTCTGTTTTCTTCCTTTGTTAGACGACTCCTTCATCTTTTATCTTCTTGACGAAGGCTTCTAACATCCTGGTTTTTAGGACACACTGGGAGCGTGATTGATTGGTATACGTGTTTTTATTTTGTTTATTCATAAATTCAATGTTTACTGTGCGGAAAATATATTTCATAAAACAAAGCTTTCACTTTTCAAATTTTCATATATTCATAAGTCATAACAATTTGGAAGAAAAACCACATCTTTATATTATCATCGTTCATTATCATCGTTCATTATCATCGTTACTATGATGATTTATCAAAATCTTCTACTACAAGCAAATATTACATGTTAACAAACACCATAAGATATAGTCTATTTCTAAAATTCATCGCTCTTTCGGCTCCTATTCTTGGCTATTCTTAATCATGCTTACCCGAAAAGTTTATAAAAACATACGTCAGCATAAAATTCGATGAATACATTCAATAGACACGAAAACAGATAGACATGAATATAGTTTAACAGCTTAAACATAATTTTATGGTAACTACATATTTAGTAGTCTATTTTAACTGTGGTATTCATCATTCATATATACTGGTCTCTTCGTCAATCAAAATTTTTTTGAACGACACATTATTATTATAGCAAAGGTCATTGGCAAGATCCTAGGACGTACCAAAAACTATTACACGGGAAAGTTTGAAAAGGAAAAATTACACCACGAATGTCATGCAAGTTCTATTAATTTCCCCCTATGTTTCAACCATGAAAACGATAAGTATTTAACTTCATCCATAACTCTCGATAATGATACCGGCGAAGAGTTAAAAATGAGCTCATTCCTCGATCTCCAAATGACCAATATGCAGCCATAAACACCACATAAACAACATTTTTTTGTTTTAAGTTAATCTCCATTTCAAATGGTGCCCGTAACATACTCCTAAGCTAATTCCTTTCAACAGTCGAGGAACAACACCAACTTAACATTTGAAGTTTTGAACCCAAACCGATGTTGCAAATGGGCAGTGGATTAAAACATGTTCAGCTGATTCTTCCACGCCAAAACATAGAGGGGCATTCGGTTGATTGAAGGTTTACCAACCGATTCTTCGTCAATCAAACTAATAGCGAGACCATCTAAATCATTAATATCTATATTGTATCACAACCAGCCCTAGTATACAATTTTCACCAATCCTAGAATATAACTTGACCAAACTATACATATACTTCTTGTCTAAATGTTACTTTTGGTATTACCTTTGCGCATCAAAACACGTTTAACATGTTATGATGATAAGTTGTAGTCGGATGTGACAAGCTTCCATGTTGCTTTCAGAATGTTGATAACTTAATTATTGTAATTTTGAGCTGTAGTGTAGTAATTATAATTCACAAACCGTAAATAAGATAATCAATTAAATAATTTCATATATAAAAATAACGAATAACCTTTATGAATTACCCCCCATGTCGATGGATTTCTAATGGATCAATCGTCAATAAATGTTCATACAAGCTGTCGGTAATCTATAGTAATGACGTAGCAATTAAGTAAACAATTATTCATACCGTCATCAATAATTTATCAATAATATGTTTGTCGGTAACACGCGATATGTTGGTTGTTGATAATCTATCGGTAGAATCACTTCATATCCGTAGGCTGGTAGTTGTCAACAATATGTTGGTGAAACAATATATCGATGATCCGTTAGAATTTCACCTTTTACCCGATAGACTTTAAGTTTGTCACTAAAATGTTTCAAAATCTTCAGTATGGAGAATGATCAATTGAGTCAAACATATCATATTATTTATGGCTCCATCGTGTTTTTCTTTTATGTACCGAAATGTTTTAAAAGTTTTTAGGTGAGATATTGGCGTGTCCTTGCCTAAAAACTAATAAAGGTACATATACATTTTAACTTGGTATGGATTATAAGTTAATAACCTTGTAGTGATCATTAAAAATGGGGTAATTTTACAGAACAATAATCAAGTTTTGAAATATTTCAATTATGTTATTAAAGTTTAAAAATGTTTTAATTAAATCACTTACCTTTCACGTTTTATATAAATTAAATGTTTTAATATGTTTTTTAGTATGTTTTTTTGTTTCAGTTAGAAAATATTTTTTTCCTTTTTTATGTTAATTTGAAATGGTGACGTGAATTTTAGAAAATTAATTTATTTAGTAATTTAATTAATATTATATATACTAATAAAAGAATGTTTTTTAGGTCACTTGTAATAATTTTAGAGCCCTTAAATTTTATTTTGCCGTTTCTCTCTCCTAATAAATATCACATTAACTACACATAATATTATTTAATTATTTTCATATTAAAAATATTTTTTTATTAAATTAAAAAAGAAATCTTTCTACAAATGTAATTTTGTAAAGAATTTTTTTTTATAAAATAAGAATTTATTTTTCAAGAAAAGTATCAAACTTTTAAAACGCACAATATATTTTACAACATGTGGCTTTTAAAAAATAAAATTCTTATGAAACAAAAATAATCAAGTTTCAAATTCTTACTAAAAATGACACTCTTTGAGAAACAGATTGTTTTAAAATAATTTATTTAAAAAATAATTTTTTTTGAAAAGCACATAAAAGAAATTAAACAAAAGTTTTTAAAAATGATATCGTCTTTTTATCACTCGTACGTAATGTCAAAACATATCTTATATCAAAAAAATTATTTTATAATTCATTAATATTATTTAATTTTTATTTATTCAATATGTGTAATGCACGGGTACTAGCCTAGTTACATTTATCAAAAAACTCGACCTCTCCATCTCCTCCACCATTTCATTCTTGAAACAAAATAATTCGACACAAAATAATTCGACAACAAAATAATTCGACAATGATTTGTTTTGGTGGTTTAATGATCCAATTTGGATAAAATATGCATGCGAAATTTAATTGAAACTTTTTTAAAACTTAATTATCATTTTTCTAATATTTTGATATCAGGTGAGGTTTCCAAACTAGCAGTGTTTAATTGGTTGTGATTTGATCAAACCTTATACTATTATTATGCTTTTATCTTTACCAAACTTTAATGTTATAATTATATATATATAAAAATCTTGGAAGTCGGTGTACACAAGAATCTTTTAGAGGTTTTGAAAGTTACCGTCAAACTTTACGAAATTGCAAAAAGGCCCCCGCTCACTTTCAAGAACCTTTTAAAGTTTTTGAATCTTACCACCAATCTTTAAAAATTTGCAAAAAGATCCCACTCACTTTTCATATATAGTTTATTACTATTACACCACCTCCAACTACTAGATCCAACACACGAGATAAAACAAAATCAGAATTAACGAGAAGCGTAGAAAAAAGATGCTAGCTGCGATGATACCAGATTTAGGGTCGTTAAAGTCGTCGGTTATGGTGAACAACGACGACTCAATGGTGTGTTTGGCGTGTGACCGTTGTCCGTTAAGGAACTTAGGGTCTTTAACGGCAGAAACGAGTCATTTTAGGATGGAAAAGTTAGATATAGAATATACGTTTGGTCGAACAACCGCGGGGAAGGCGGTTGGTCCGGTTGAGCACACTTAAACCGTCTTCCAACAAACCAGCCGTTTCGACAGAAAAAAATTGTAAATCCAAAATGTATTAAACTCAGCTTTATATTAAATTTGAAATTCGGAGTTATTGCCGCTACTTTATATTTTACATAATTTAGTTATGTTATAGTTTTTGAGATTAAGTGTTCATATTTTAATACAACAAATATTTAATTATTTTTAATTCTAATCAACTTTACATTATCTACAGGTTTATATTCTTTTTTATTCTAATTCTTTCTTTAATATTTTGTTTTAGAATTGCTAATAATATTACCCCGTTTATGAATCCCACTTGACCGATCCAACCAGTAAATCAGTAAAATATCCGGTTCATTGACCGGTCCTGTTATAAAATAAATTAACTTACTATTTTATACTAATATGGTTACCAGTTACCACGACGTTCCAATAAAACCCCTCGGCAACGCGGGAGGTTTCGTTCCTAGTTGTTTTCCAAATTATTTCTTTTACGATAAATATGACAATAACATGAAAAAACAAACTAGATAACACATGAATTTTCAGTGATTATTTATGCACCATCTATCAATTCTGCCTCAGTGAGAGATTATGTCAAAACTAGATATAAACCGATCTATTAGTCAAATTCATCAAAACTCCTGCATCTGGTCTTTATTTTCTTGTTCCATTGCTGAAATCTGCAAGCCCTCATCAACAGAAACTCAATCATCCATCTCCATCCCAAATGTTCCAAATAGTTTCAATGATCATCTTCTTCAAGATCATCATCTTAAAACACATTCTTCATATTGTTCTTCCCCAAATGAACTACTGATCATCATTCAAGATTCAAGATTCAAGATTCAAGATTCAAGATTCAAAAGCTTCGATCTTTGATTTGATGATTGATTTAACAAGATCACTAGTTGCATAATCTAACCGTGCAAGCTACTGCTTGTGCCCAATACTTAAGTCTAGCCTTCACATCCTCAGGATGATCACCTATAACAAATTACACTAACAGTTTATACACACAAACCCTAATTAAACAATCAAGAAACCATAATACCCATGATTCCCACATAAACTCAAACAAATAGTATCAAAAAACTGAAACTTTGTAAACGAACTCACCAGGGCTAGAAATCTTCCAATTAGCAATCTGAGGTGGTGATACAGTGTCATCAACCACCGCCGGCGACGGCGACGGAGACTCTGGCGACTTCTGTTGATCATCAAGAAACTTCTGACTCATCGAATAACACAATTCTAACGCTGGTAAAGTGTTACAAAGTTCAGGGATTTCATCGTAGCTGAACCCAAATCCCAAATCTAAACACCCTTTGAGTTCTTCAAGATCTTCATCTGTTAAGCTTTTAGCCCTCACAAGCTCATCATCATCAACATACCCTTCAAGAAACACTTGATTCTTTCTTCTTTTGATGTTGCTTTTGGGCCATGAATCTTGTTTCTTGAAGAACCCAGATTTGGTTTCGTGATTTTGATCTGAAAAATGGGGGTTTTGGTATTGATTTTCTTGAAAAAGTGTTTGAGAGAAGGTGGATGTTGTTTCATAAGTTTTCATGGTTTTTTTTTTTTGTTGTTTCATACGTGGGTAAAAGTGCTTATGTGAGGGAAAGTGAAGGGCTTTTAAAGATGAAAAAGTACACTAACCGCCCCTTGAATTATTAATCATTTTATAAATAAATTGCAAGAAAGGACAAAAAATTATGGTTAAGTGTTTGAATCAATCATGATGTGTTTAATAATTACCCAAACGTATATAATATTAAAAAGTTTAACAAGAAACGAGATAATAAATATTAGAAAAAGATAAATGCTTACTTTTTTGACACGTAATAAATTAGTGAATTTTAGTAAATATTTGTTAAAATGATCCATTGGTACACTATTGTAATTGTAATTGTAAAAAACTACAAATGATGACAGAAAGTTCTATGGATTTATGAGGTTTGTAAGTATTTTCAATTTGAGGGTTCTAGAGTTCAATGTAAACGGGAGATTCGGTGGTTGATAACTCCTTTGTTAGATTGCTTACTTGTTAGAACATTATAAAAGTTGATACTGTCAAGTCATAGAAAGAATTGGTTTTAGAGATTTTAACGATTACGTTTTAGATCAAGAGAATATAGCAGCCGATTAGGTCCCAAAAATGGAATGTTTATTTTCCATGTCAATATGTCATGCTTTTTAAGTATGTTAATTGGGTTTGGGTTATTATGTTGGATGTCTAGCGGTCTTTATTTCATTTCTCTACCAATTCAAAGGAATAGTTGCTAAACAAACAGAAGTCAAGCTTTATTATATTAAACAATTTAAGTTTAAGCTTCTAGATTTGTTTAAACACATATTTAAGATGAAACCATTAAATAACTAGAATTAAGTAAACTGTTTTCTGTTTTTAATAATGAACCAAGAGAATAGGAAAGAGGGAGAAGACAATGTATCAAGTTGAAATATATTATTTTAAAAATTATTATTATGGTTGTTATTAAATTGGAAAGACATGTGGGGCTGTAGTGTAAGGAGATAAAACCAAAGGGGTGAAACATAAAAAATAAGAGATACGACAGCTGTGAGTGATGTGAATAATGATGAGGACGTGAACATGACACGTGGCGTGGACATGTGGCTCCTGCAGTCCCACCCACGTTTTTATTGGTCCTCCTTCGGTTTGTCGTTTTATGCGATTACGACAACACAAAATATATGTTTACCCTTATCCTTGATTGGTTATCGTGATATGTGATTTCTGACTATTAAATTAAAAATCTTTTCAACATTATATTAAAACTTTTATTTATATTTTTCGTTATATAAAGATTTAAACATTATATAAATTAGTAAATGATGAACCTATATAACACCACTTACTAAAATTAAAAAATGAAAATTTAAAATTACTCTAATTTTCCTATAAGGTATAGCAACTATAAAATTTGTGATTAGAAACAGATGGCATTCATTAAATATTCCTATTTTAATTATTAGCTTTGGTTGGTGGGGCTTTTTCTTTTCTTTTTTTTTTTTGAAATTTTCTTTTCATTATTATCATTTTTTTAAAAAATTTTCTTTGATTCTTTTGTTTGTGTGTTTATTTATTTATTTTTTTGTTTGTGTTTTAATATGGTTTGTTTTGTGTATGAGCTCGAGAATTTGGGATGAAGCTTTTGTATCTGGACACGTGTTTTTGATTTGTAGGGTTCGTTTACGTTGTCTTTCTCCGGTTTCCTGCTTTCTTTCTTTCGTTATCGATACCCTGACGATTCTCGCTATAAGGTTTGGGTTTTCCTTTTGTTTGTTATTTTTGGGGCTTTGATTTTCGTCGGTTTTTTATTTTGGACTGTGTCGATTTCTTACGACTTTGATTTTCGTTTGTTTTGTATATGGTGTTGGACTTTGATTTAGTTTTTGGGTTCCGTATGTTCTGGTGTGTTATGGATTTGGGGTTTTGATGTGTTTTACTTTGTGTATTTTACTGATTTTGATTATTTTGATTATGTATTTTGTGTTTTTTTTGTTTAAAATTTTCTTTGATTATTTTGTTTGTGTGTTTATTTTTTTTTCTTTTTTTGTTTGTGTTTTAATATGGTTTGTTTTGTGTGTGGGCTCGAGAATTTGGGATGGGTTTTTTGTATCTGGACACTTGTTTTTGATTTGTAGGGTTCATTGACGTTGTCTTTCTCCGGTTTCCTGCTTTCTTTTTTTCGTTATCGATACCCTGACGATTCTCGCTATTAAGGTTTGGGTTTTTCCTTTTGTTTGCTCTTTTTGGGGCTTTGATTTTCGTTGGTTTTCTATTTTGGACTGTGTCGCTTTCATACGGCTTTGATTTTCGTTTGTTTTATGTATGGTGTTGGGCTTTGATTTAGTTTTTGGGTTCCGTATGTTCTGGTGTGTTATGGATTTGAGGTTTTGCTGTGTTTTACTTTGTGTATTTTACTGATTTTGTGATTTTGAACATTCATTTTGATTTTGATTTAGGGTTATATTAAAACTCGCATATGCGCGGCAATGAGCGTGCCATAATTACTACTTACTATAAATTAGATGAGAATATGTGAGTATAACTATCAATTAAATAAGGATATGTGTAAAATATAATTTATGTTATAAGAATATTTTTCTTTCAACAATTTCTATCATCTCTTTAACGTTTCACGTGAAAATAGATGTTGGTTGCATGTCGTAAAAGGTAGGATAAAGTACTTCCATATATAGCTAGCTATTTTTAAAAAGTCATCTGTTTAATTTGCATCTAATAGTCTTCGATACAAAATCAATTCTAAATTTAAGACGTAACCGAATTGGATGATACTTTAAGATATTTCTTTTTTAATATTAAACTAATCATATAAGTTATTTTTCTTATAGTTCATTATGATGGTGTTGCTTAATTCACTTGTTGAAGGAAGTTTAGTCAAATGTCGGTATTTAGAGTTTCACTTGATCTCTAATTTAGTGGAAATTGTTGTCTACCATACATTTACTCTATTGCATTTCAACCAAGTAAATGCCACATCGTTTGTAATCCATCAATTTTCAATGTCTAAATCTAAAAAATTAATAATTGGGAAACCAAACAATAATCACCCTGTAAGTTCTTTTTCATAAACAAATGGCCAACGACATATACACACAATTAAGCACTCCTTTTCATGAACAAAACGAATCACTCTGTAAGTTCTATTTCACAAAATAAATCATGGATCCTTTTCAAATTTCACCTTCCTACTTCATACGCTTCATCCAGTGACTATGGAAAATTTGAAACGAGTAGGCGCGGTGTAGAAGTAGGAACATCTTATACGTTTGTATCATATTGCACACCATGATTATGAAGAATTAAGGGTCGTGATATCACCCAAGCACATGGGGAATTCTCTAAACAAGAAATAAGTAAGTGATCAAGATGTTATTTTAGAGCTACAATCCCAATACACCCAATTTTCGATCAGATCTAGTGGAAAATATCGCTCGAACTTATGGTCATCACATATAGATTAATAGTATTTTAATGTACTATTTTTATCTTTATTTTAGTGAATGTAGTATAATTTTAATTATAATGAAAAGTTGTTACAAATTTTGAAGTTGAATTTAACTAAGATAAATAATTATAATTTTGGGTTTTTGGGGAACCATTTCATATTTTGGGGACCATTGAGAATTTTGGGGGAATTTGATGTGTGGTTAATGTAAAATTTTTTTGTTGTTTGTTTGGAGGGGGGGGGGGGGGGGGGGGTTGGTTTGAGAGTGAGAACCATTTTTAATCCATCCATCCTAAGAGCATTCACAACCCATGCCTTATATTTATGTGAGTGTGTTTGGTATATTATATGGAATGATTTTGAGTGGTTGTGAGTGAAGGAGAGAGAAAATGTTATTGTGGATTGGTATATTTGAAGAATCACTGTACAATCCTTATAAATTTTTTAATATTTTTGAAAGTGGTTGTGAGTGAAGGAGAGAGAAAAGGTAATGAAAAATGTATAAAAATATATTATTTAATTGAAAGGAGAAAGAAGAAGTAGTGATTTTTAGTGTAATTATATGGATAAAGATAAGGAATGGACTGTGAATGCTCTAACAAGGTCCCAATAGATTGCGCTAGGTAGGTAAGTTTTAACATGTTATAAAATAAATCAGTAGATAAATGATTTGAACCTTAAACTTCTGTTAGAAAAAAATGATAGGTAGATAAGTTTAACATGTTATAAAATAAACAAGTAGATAAATAATTTGAACCTTAAACTTATGTTAAAAAAAATAATTAACTTATGACTACAACATCATTGAAGATTAATATATCTATGTTTATACAAGTTTTTAACAAAAAAAGTGAAGAAAATGTTGTTTAGAAGCCTTCTTACGTTCATTTGATTTGTCTATATGCCTAATAGTCAATCTTAGAGTACTAGAATAACATGAAAAAGTAACTTCAGAAAACGATACAAAAACCTATGACATCGATACATCCATGAGGTTTCCTAATCAAGTTCCATTTATTGGGGTGCTATACCACGTTTCAAGAGTACTTGGTGTTTTTTTAAATTAACCTTCTTGAACACCGTTCAAACGATCTCGCTTATCATCAAGTGCACCACTTGGTTGAAATGATCAAGCCTTCACTAGATATATACATTCTCCCATGTTTTTATGTCTCTTTTACACTTGATAATGGTATGGTCCACCTTTTCATGTTATTGGTCCTAGGATAGAATTATTTGATGTTATTGCTCATCTAGTGTGGTCCTTAAGATGAGCCTTCGTAACAAACTACAATTTGTGTTGGAACACATGTCCCCAGTTCTAGTCTAGTGAGCTTAAATGTAATAGACTTTCATCTTATAACACATATGTAATGTTTGATCAATATAATAAGAAACTCTTCTATAAATGTTTGTTGGTTGTTTAATGTTATATCTATCTATATTATTTATTGTTACACGCATATATGACCATGTTATATAGGTTTACAGTTGTTAGACATAGTTCTGAATCATTAAAGGTTCAAGAATGTGTTTAACTAAGGATCCTGATTCAGTCGCACGACTGGATCATGCGAATGGGCCAATCGCACGACTGAACCAGGTGATTGAGTCAATAGCACGATTGAGTCATAAGACTGACTCAGTCGTACGAATGAATCAATCGTATGACTCAGTCGCACGACTGAGCCAGTCGCACGACTGAGCCAGTCGCTTGGCTCAGTCGTACGAATGAAAGCTGTAACCTATAAATACCACTTAATCCGTGGAAAAACGAGAGACTTCGATAATCCTCAACCCTAGCCGTCCCAGATCGCACAGAGCATCCCTTCCAACTTCATAGAGCGTTCCTGATCATTGCTAATCAATTCTTAACGTTTTCTAATCGTTAGTTTTGATCCGGCTTACGTTCTCCCTGATTGGATCGCCAATCAAATAGAATTCTGCGCTATTTGATTCGGTTTCACGTTGAATCAGTTAGTACTCCGTCGTACTCGGTCCTAACAAGTGGTATCAGAGCTTTGGCTCTTGATTCTTCGTGGCTTCAATCGTTTATGTGAAAAAGTTAACGTTTTTAAGCGAAAAGATCCGTTCTTTCTGCTCAAAATCCAGTCTTTACGTGTGCATGCTTTGAAAAACGAGTCTTTTTCGAGTTGCAACCGTCTAGGGTACTCAAAACTGTGTTTTTAGGTCGAATTGTGTGAAAAAGTTTGAAAATTTTCAAAGTCAGCAGTTTCAGTCGCATGATTGACTCAATCGCACGACTGAACTCCAATCGCCCAGTTCAATCGCACGGTTGGCCCAATCGCTCGTTCAATCGCACGACTGGCCCTGTCGTTTCTGACCATTCTCACAACTGTCTAATCGCCTACACAGTCGTATGACTAAGCTCAATCGCACGATTGTGTTTCAGTCGTCCCCCAGTCGTCCATCCCAGTCGCATCAACAGTCTGTTTGCCAAGTCTAATTCTAATTCATCATGGACTCATAGAACTTTGCATTCTCAGCAGGAAAAGACTTAAGGATACAGAACCTACTGCTACTGGAAAATGAGATCGGAAACCATAATAAGCCACCTAAGCTGTTATCAATTGATGAGTTTTCTCAATGGAAGCAAAGGTTTGAGATTCATCTCAATGGAGTGGACACTAATCTCTGGAATGCTATTGAGACTGGTTACAATATGCCAGTTGGAGCTGATGGTATACCCCTAACGTTAAGTGGATTGACTGATGCACAAAAGATTGCTTACAATGCAGAAAAGAAAGCCTATGCTATGTTAACACAATCTATTCTTAAAGAAATCTTCCATCAGTATTATGAGCACAAGCAAAGTAAAAAAGTTCTGGAAGGCACTTGAGAAAAGGTATGAAGGGAGCACAACTCTTAAGTCCTTAAAGGCCAAATCATTAAAGAAAGAGTTTGATAATTTTTCTGCCATCGGGAATGAGAGTTTGGACGACATCATTGACCGCTTCTATCATCTGATGAGTGAACTTCACACTCATGGTGTTCAAACGTCTAAGGAAGAAAAAGTGTCAAGTTTGGCTGACGGGCTACCAGAGAAGTGGGATTCGTTTATTTCCACCTTAAGATACAACTCAGTGCTTGAGACCTTGGATATAAATGATTTCATATTGAAACTGAGAGAAGAAGAAGTGAGACATAAGTACAAGGCAAAGAAGGGTTCATATGCTCAGGATCCGACTCTCTACAATGTGACTCCTACTGCAAAGTCTTCAAGTGCTCCTCTGCAGACAGCATTTGTTTCTAATACATCTGCAACTGGTCAAAGCTCATTGTCTGGTGGTGAGTCAACTGTTTCATCAGGGGTTTAACACAGTGTTCCTGAAATTCAATCGACAAAGTTAGTGACAGAAAACTTGGGAAAAGTAACTGTGGAAGTGGCTAAGGAACACATGGATCTACTAGCTGCTGCTGTTCATTCCTATGATGGCTTGGTCGCAGGAAAGATAGGGAACTGCCACTTGGTTGATGAAGACTATGAGCAGGTGGATGAGAATAAGCTGGAGAGAATGGACATTATGTGGGCTCTCACGAGTGCTGTGCGATGAGCAAAGAAGTTTGTGAAGAAAACAGGTCAGAATCTGGTGGCTACAAAAGACACTACTTTTGGTTTCAACAAGTCAATGGTCACCTGTTTCAATTACGGGGAGAAAGGATATTTCAAGCGGGAATGTGTCAAACCAAAGAAGACTGGCAATGGAAACCGGTTTTCGTCCTTCACAAAACAAGAGAAAGAGAAAAAGCCAACTTCAACAAGTAGTGATTCAAAAGCAATGGTGGCTCAAGGTGATGAAGGACAGGACTGGTCCTTCCGATTCTTATCTGATGGTGAAGCCAACATTGCATCTGTTGAAGATCTGAATGAAGACTCAGCGAGTGAGGGGGAGAACTCAGCTGAGCATGACACTGCTGATTTAGATGAAGACATAGCTGCTGTTGATCAACTTGTTGAAAATGAACTGAATGCTGAATCTGAAGCACAATCTGAACCTCAAAATGCTTTCATGGCAGGAGCGTCTACATCTGCTCAGGTAGAATCAAAGGATGAATTATTTATTAAACATGCTTGTGTTGAATGTGATAAATTTAGGGAAAGCATTGATCTGAAATTTGCTAGGTTATTAGATCATAATGATAACTTAGTAAAAGACTTAAAATTGTGCACTGAGGCAAACAAAGTGTTAAAACAAAATGAAAGCAGCTATAAAGAAAAAGTTGAAGCGTTAAAGAAACAATTAAAAGAAACTGAGGTTGTTGTGTTTAACCAAGAAAATGATATAAAGTTTTATTTAAAGACAATTAAAGAAACTAAAAAGGATAGAGCAGTTTTGCAAGTTGAAAACGAGTCTTTGAAACAAAAACTCCACAGTCTAGCTAGTTCTTCACATATTTTGAAAAACTTGGTTAAGGAACGCAACAACGGGGAAGGGTTAGGTTACAAGGTTGTGCCTCCACCACATGAGATCCTTTTGAACACCAAACAACGTCCAATTAATAATAATCCAATAAAGGATCATATGGTGACAACTCCACTGGTCAGCGATCCGGACACAACAATTAAACCTGCTCCTTCGGCTACTGATCAGAAAGCATCAACGTCAGGCATAACTGGTAAAATTATAACTGAAAACATGGTGGAAGAGAATGTTCAAGCATCTCTTGGGTTGGGTTCAAAATCTGCTACAACACAACCTAAGATTTCCAAGACCACCCAAACTAAATTGGTTAAGCAAGATAAATACCATCTTCTAAGACAAAACACCCATAATGTTAAACAAGTAAAATTTGTCAAGGAAGGTGAAAATCTTAGAAGTGAGACCAATAAAGAAGTGCCTGAAGTTTACTCACCGCCCCACAAGAGATCTCCTAGTCCTGTTGAAAGGAGGTCATGCTATACTTGTGGACAACACGGTCACATCTCTTCAAATTGTCCACACTATCAGACACCCAAAATTAAAATTGAGCTAAACAATGAAGTTAAACAAGTTTCAAAACAAAGATCTAAGACTCCCATTAGATCAAAAACACCTATTAGGTCTAAAACACCTTCTAGGTCGTTTACATCTCCTCCACGCCAAAGACAACACAGACAAGTCATTGGCAAGTCTGTGATGCCTGAGGTAAAACCTGTTTTTGAAACAAAACCAAAGGTTCAAACTGTAAATCAGTCTTCGGTTTGCCACAAACAATCCTTTCACAGGGATGGTTTGTGGAAAGTCAAAACAACTGATGTGTCTGAAAGTAAGGATAAGTTGAAAGTTGAGATACAACCCACTGATAAAGGACAGTGGGTCGAGTTCATGATGTGTGATGCCTCAGGGAAACCCAAGCCAGTCAAGGCTTAGGTCCCCCTCCTTAACTAATAAGTTTCTATTATGTGCAGGTTGTCCGCTATAGTGCTTCTACCAATACATGGATAGTAGATAGCGGAGCTTCCAGGCACATGACGGAAAATCAGTCCCTCCTTTACAATGTCAAACAAATTAAAGGGGGACACGTTTCTTTTGCTAGAAACAAAGGAGGATACATTACTGCTCAGGGAGAAGTAGGTAATGCAAAGGTAAGGTTCGATAATGTTAATTTTGTTCAGCAATTAGAAAACAATCTACTTTCAGTGTCTCATATATGTGACAAGGGCTTCAAAGTTATGTTTGACAATCGAAAATGTTACATTCTGAAGAAAGAGATGGAAATTCTAGAGGATCAGGTATTAATGTCAGCATCTAGGTATAATGACTTGTATGTTCTAGATATGTCTAATGCTTCTACTAGTGCTTTTACTGTTCAATGTTTCTTGTCTAAAGCTACAGAGAAGGACTCCATCTCATGGCACAGGAGAATGGGACACATTATTCACAGGAAGATGAATCATCTGATTCATAACAACTTAGTTGATGGAGTTCCGGTAAAGAACTTCAAACTTCCTGATTTTTGTGTCTCATGCAAGAAGGGAAAGCAGACCAGGAAATCTCACAAAAGTCAATTCTATCAAGATGCCCCTGGAGCTATTGCACATGGATCTATTCGGTCCAGTCAGCACGAAAAGTATCGCCGGAGACTGGTACTGCTTTATAGTCACTGATGACTACTCACAATTCTCCTGGGTGATGTTTCTGAAAGCAAAGTCAGAAACCTTTAAGTCATTCAAAGTGCTGGTAACTACACTGGAGTCGCTCTACAAACTGAAGGTTAGGAAGATTCGCTCAGACAATGGAACAGAGTTTAAGAATCAGTGGATTGATGCTTTCTGCAAAGAAAAGGGAATTGTTCATCAATTCACCTCTGCATACACTCCACAGATGAATGGAGTTGCTAAGAGAAAGAACAGGAGCTTGATCGAGACTGCCAGAACTATGTTGGTAGATTCTAAACTGCCAGCTATTGCCAATGCATGCTACATACTCAATCATGTGTCAGTAGTGAAGAGGCATGGGAAGACTTGCTATGAGTTGCTACATAAGCACAAACCTAACCTGGAGTATCTGAAACTATTCGGAGCTCCTTGTACGCTACTGAAGAAAACTCTAGAGGGCAAGTTCAATGAAAAAGCAGATCAGGGGATCTTTCTAGGATACAGCATACCAGACAAACGAGTATACGACAACTCTACTGGTAAGGTAGAAGTATGGTGCAATGTTGACATTCAACGATGTACCATCCCCCCTGCTGGGAAAGGTCCATCGTCATTCTTTGACTACGATGGCTTTTTCAAATCATTCAATCTTCCTCAGATAGATTCGGATGAATATATTGCTACTCAGATGATGCACGATGTTCTAAACACACCAAATCTAGATACTAGCAATACAACACCTGCGAGTGGTTCATCGGGAGCCTCACCAGCTGATCAGGACGAGAGTGATGACTCATCAGATGATGAAGATGCAACTGAGACAAGCTTTGCACCAAATGTTAATCTAGAAGGAAGCTCATCAGTAGCTGAATAAACATATGGAAATACAGATACTGAACCTCATGTCCCAAATCTGGATACTGAAGTTGTCGTCCCTACGACACCTGTGACTAGGATCAGTACGAATCATCCGCCGGAGGCTATCATTGGATTCTACACTCCGGCGTGCAGACAAGAAATCAGTTGTATTCTGCTGATTACGCTGCAATTATGGAAAAGGGCTACGTGAATGATGGGGCTTTCAAATGTTTCGTCTCTCAAGTTGAACCCAAACACGTAAGCGATGCCCTGAAGGATGAGGCCTGGGTCAATGCAATGTAAGAGGAGTTGCTACAGTTCAAGAAACTTTGAGTGTGGACACTCGTTGACCGGCCCAAAGGAGTCAAAGTGATAGGCACCAAATGGGTGCTACGCTACAAGAAGGATGACCAAGGTGTCATTATCAGAAACAAGGCACGGTTGGTTGTTTAAGGCTTCAGACAAGTCGAGGGAGTCGACTATAATGAAGTCTTTGCACCAGTAGCTAGAATGGAAGCTATCCGCATCTTTCTAGCCCACGCCTCTTACATGAAGATCAAAGTCTATCAACTAGATGTAAAGAGTGCATTCTTGCACGGGGAAATCCGTGAAGAGGTCTACGTCAGTCAACCCAAGGGATTTAAAGATCCTTATCATTGGGACAGAGTCTACAAGTTAGACAAGGCTCTGTATGGGCTACATCAGGCTCCTCGAGCCTGGTATGAAAAGCTCTCCACTCACCTGCTGAAGCACGGGTTTCGCCTAGGTGTGATTGACTGCACGCTGTTTGTAACATCCAAAAAGTTTAATATTCATTTATTTATTTAGGAATAGTGTTCAGTCGCACACCATACGTGCGAATGAGGCCCAATCGCACGAACGACGGGCGTATGGACTTAGTCGCACGATTCAGTCGTGTGAATGAGTCCAGTCGTGCGACTGAGTATGGCAGATAAAATAGGCATGTGGGGATAAGTAAGGTGGTTAAGGATGTTTAAAAGCAGATTTTATCTGCAGTATTCCCCTCCCCTTGCTCCTCTCAAATCCAAACATCCCTGTTCTTGCCAAATCGACTAAGCTAACTCCGTTTTGGTAAGTTTCGCTTGGTACGGATCGATTCTTGAATATGTTAAGCTGTGTAGGTGGTTGGAATTGATCCAAGAACATGTTTTTGTTTGGGCTTTTATTCAATCTTTCTGTTAAGATGAAAACCAAGGATTCGGATCCTAGTTTTTGTGAAGTTGATGAAATAAAGACCCAAAATAGTTACCGTGATGCATCAAGATTTGAAGCTCACAAATCTAGGTATTCCATTCACCCAGGCATGACTAAGATGTATCAAGATTTGAAGCGTGATTATTGGTGGCCAGGAATGAAATTTAACGTGATGCAGTATGTAAATAAATGTTTGACATGTGCCCAAGTGAAGGCTAAACATCAGAAGCCTTATGGATTATTGCAACCCTTAGCTATTCCAGCCTGGAAGTGGGATGATCTAACCATGGATTTCATAACAAAGCTACCTCGTACACCAAAAGGTTATGATACTATTTGGGTAGTGGTAGACCAGCTAACCAAAAGTGCCTTATTTCTACCTATACGAGAAACCTACTCGGTGGAAAGGCTAGCTGATATCTTTACTAAAGAGATAGTTAGATTGCATGGAGTTCCAAAAAGTATCACGTCTGATAGAGACGCCAGATTTACCTCTAGGTATTGGAGGAAATTTCATGAAGCAATGGGGACTAAACTTTACTTTAGTACAGCCTATCACCCTCAAACAGATGGCCAAAGTGAAAGAACTATTCAGACATTAGAGGATATGCTACGGGCATGTAGTATTGATTTTAGAGGTAGCTGGGATAGTCATCTTCCTTTAGCTGAATTTGCATACAACAACAGTTATCAAGCTACCCTTCAGATGTCTCCGTTTGAGATGTTGTATGGAAGGAAGTGCAGAACTCCACTTTATTGGGGAGATATGGGGCAACGTGAATTGGGGAATAGGGAATAGTTGAAGAAACAATGTCAAAGTTTGAAGTAGTTAAAAATCGTATTAGAGAGGCGAAAAGTAGGCAGAAATCATATGCAGATCGTAGAAGGAAACCATTAGAATTTAAAGTTGGAGATTTTGTTTTGTTGAAAGTTTCTCCATGGAAAGGCATTATTCGATTTAGAAAGAGGGGCAAACTAAGTCCACGTTTTATTGGACCTTTCCGAATAATAGAAAAAGTAGGATATGTAGCATATAGATTGGACTTACCAGAAGAACTAAGTACTATTCATCCAACCTTTCACGTCTCTCAGTTACGGAAGTGTCTAGCTAATGAAACTCAATACATACCCTTAGATGATATTGATGTTGATGAGAAGCTCAATTATGTTAAACAGCCCGTGGCCATTATAGATCGTAAGGAGAAGAAACTTAGAAATAAGAGCATTAGCTTAGTCCGGGTGCAGTGGGCACATCGCCAAGAATCTGAATCAACCTGGGAACCAGAAGAAGAGATGAGACGAAACTACCCCCATTTGTTCTAGCCAGGTTTCGAGGACGAAACCCTAAATAAGGTAGGTAGACTTGTAACATCCAAAAAGTTCAATATTCATTTATTTATTTAGGAATAGTGTTCAGTCGCACGCCATACGTGCGAATGAGGCCCAATCGCACAAATGACGGGCGTGTGGACTTAGTCGCACGATTCAGTCGTGCGAATGAGTCCAGTCGTGCGACTGAGTATGGCGGCTAAAATAGGCATGTTGGGATAAGTAAGGCGGTTAAGGATGTTTAAAAGCAGATTTTATCTGCAGTATTCCCCTCCCCTTGCTCCTCTTGATTCCAAACATCCCTGTTCTTGCGAAATCGACTAAGCTAACTCTGTTTTGGTAAGTTTCGCTTGGTACGGATCGATTCTTGAATATGTTAAGCTATGTAGGTGGTTGGAATTGACCAAGAACATGTTTTTGTTTGGGCTTTTATTCAATCTTTCTGTTAAGCTGAAAACCGAGGATTCGGATCCTAGTTTTTGTGAAGTTGATGAAATAAAGACCCAAAATGGTTGTAAATGAAGTGTATGTGTTCTGTTTTGAATATGGCATAATCCGAATGGTTAAAACTCAAGTATTTGGATCAAACACGTCAAGAACACAGCTACTGATCCGTTTCAGGCGAATGAGCCCAGTCGCATGACCCATTCGTGCGAATGAAACAATCGCGTTGCTCAATCGCGCGACTGAAGCTCAGTCGCATGAGTCAATCGCACGAATGGAGGTCATTCGCACAAACCCTATTATAGCTCATTCGCACCCCTGTCGTATGGTTCATTCATACAACTAAGCTCAGTCACATGTTCAGTCGTACAAATGAGTCCAGTCGTATAATCTCAGTCGCGTGAAGTAATCAGCTAGGAGTTGAGTTGACTAG
The DNA here is from genome assembly GCA_024085815.1 of Flaveria linearis. NCBI lineage: Eukaryota > Viridiplantae > Streptophyta > Magnoliopsida > Asterales > Asteraceae > Flaveria > Flaveria linearis. The sequence continues at coordinate 52,054,159 of CM044006.1, forward strand.
GATAGGGTTATTGTTTTAGATTTGCATTGAAGAAGAGAGTTTTAGCGGCCCTAGTGTATTTGGATTGGTAAACACTTGCTGAAAATATTAAGGTGAGTTCTAATTGCCCCTTTTATGTGTTAATGCTGTTTGACAATGTTGTTTGACAAAATCGGGCACTGGCATGCATATAAATAAATAAAGATGTGAATAAGAGTTCGAAAGTGGTAAATTGTGGTGAATGACGAGGTGGAGTTTTGACCCACCAAATCATAGACGGAGTTTTGACCCGTCAACGCCAACTATAGACGGAGTTTTGACCCGTCCGCGCGAGGTGGAGTTTTGACCCACCAATTATAGATGAAGTTTTGACCCGTCAGCGTGAGATGGAGTTATGACCCACCAAAATAAATTGATAAAAAGAGGTCCATAATTACCTTGTGGGTATTCGATATGCATATCAATACTGGGACAAATAAATGGACCAATGAATGTTTGTGAATTATTCGATATTGTAACAGTTAATAAATTGTTACTATCGAAATGTGTTATATGTTAGAACTCACCAGTTTATCTGATTTAGTGTTTATTTTCTTATGCATACCAGGTAATAATAGAGACAATCATAGAGGTGCCCCACCGGGTTAAATTCTGGTTCTGGTGTATGATACTGGCTATAATGTTGGGTTTTGGGAGAGATGTACATGAAGTTTGATAAAGTTTTGATATGTCGGTTAAAGTGTTGTAGTAATTTTATTGATGTAAACAGTTTTTAATGTATAAAAAAATTTCCGCTGTGTTTATAATCTTTGAATTGTTATAATAACCCAACTCGTAGCACCCTCCTTATTATATTATTATGAAATTGAGGGTGTTACACTGTTTATCAAAGAACGAGACGAAGATTTACTAATGGTGCAGATTTATGTGGATGACATAATCTTTAGTTCGCGAAACGAAGATCTATGTAAAGAATTCGAATCTGTGATGAAGGCAGAATTTGAAATGAGCGCCATGGGAGAAATGAAATTCTTCCTGGGATTACAGGTGGATCAGACACCTACCGGTATTTTTCTATATCAGACTAAGTATGTCGAAGACATTCTTAGTCGCTTTGATATGGAGAATGTCACTGCTGCCGGTACCCCACTCGCCACAAATCATGATGTGGCTCCTGATGAGAATGGGGATTTGGTGGATGCCACTATGTATCGTGGGATGATCGGATCTATTATGTATCTCACTGCCTCCCGTCCAGATATCATGTACGCCACATGTTTATGCTCCAGATATCAAGAAAAACCGAAAGTAAATCATCTGATTGGGGTGAAAAGAATCTTCTGTTATCTGAAGGGTACACCAACACTGGGGTTGTGGTATCCTCATGCGATGACTTTGAGCTCACTGCGTATAGTGATTCAGTCTATGGTGGCTGCAAAATGAATTTCAATTCTACATCAGCAGGGTGTCAGTTTTTTGGAAGGCGTTTAGTCATGTGGCAATGCAAGAAGCAGACCTCGGTTGCCTTATCAACCTGTGAAGCTGAATACGTTGCTACTGCAAGCTGCTGCTCTTAGATTATCTGGATCCAATAGCAAATGCGAGACTACGGTTTGCAATTCTCGAACACCCCTATCTATGTTGATAACTCTGCTGCCATAACTGTCACTAAAAATCCGGTACAACACCCTAAAACTAAACACATCGGCATAAAGTATCACTTCATACGCGACTGCTATGAAAAACAATTAATCGATGTGGTAAAGATAAACACGGATTTTCAACGCGCTGACCTCTACACTAAACCGTTTAATAAACCCAGATTTTTCTACCTGTTAGAGGTCAACGGCGTGAAAAAGAAAAGTGATATTATCTCTGACGACACAGATGCATAGTCTGACACTAGTTCTGTCTTAATTTTATTTTTTAAATTTTAATTTCCTTGTCTTATAAAAATCCAAAAACACAAAAAGAATTTCTGTTTTAGAATTTTAGGGGGAGATTAGGTTACTTTTAGTATTTAGTTACTCAAAAAAAAAGAGGGAAGGGCAGATAATCTAAAAGGCAAAAACAACAAAGACAAGCCTGTAATTCTACAAGATTGGAAAGTGATAGTACACAGGCGTCCAGCTACTTGGAACACCAAAAAGATTTTACATTTTTTAGAATTTTAGTTTTATTAAATCACAGAAAATTGTTAGTCAGAGGATTCTAAGTCTAACAAGATTGGGAAAATGATAATACGTTTGTGTGTTACTGTAATTACACGGAGAAAATTGATCTAGGGAGGTGCTAGTTCACTATACGATGTGTCGGTAGATTCAACACAATAGATGAGTAGACGTCATTGGTGAACTCAATCTAAACTAAATGGTTTAACCAACAGTGGGTTCCCATCTTATCTCTGATTAACACAATCAACTATTTCCAATAAGGGATAACGAGCAAATAAATGCCACCAAAGGTGTGCGAATGACCACAAAAAGAGCAAAGCATGAAAAAAAATGAATACAAGCGCAATCAAGCTGATAACTTATGTTGTTGGTGCGTTATGTGAAAAAGAAAATAAGAAATGCTCTAACAAGGAGATAGGTTGTGTGCCTCTCTGCTGTGCGATGGCACTGACCTGAGGATAAGCATAACCTACATATTCTAGAATTCATTGTTGTTTGTCGCCTCTATGCTGTGTGATGGCACTGACCTGAGGCTTGACTTCTCTTTGAGAGTTCTAAGAATAGTCTCTTCTTGTCAAAATACCTGTAGACCGTTCGAAAGTCCTCTAAGGAATGTTGATTACTATATAAGCTTGGGATCCACAAATGTTGGTTGAAATAATATGTTGATACATGTGTCCCTAGATTCTGAGCTGAATGTAATATCTTTGTAATGTCTTGACTATATGTGATTGAACATTGATTAATGAAATACATTTGGTTGTTTATGTTATAATGTTTATATATTTCATTAATGGGTTGTGTTATGACTAATTATATATAGGTTTGTGGTTGTTTGAATTGGTATGCATAATGTTGTAATGATTAACACATTCAAACTTAACATGATGAAGTTATCATGCGAATGGGCCATGCCAATGGACCATACGCATGAATGATTTCATGCGAATGGCTCAGTCATACGACTGAACCATGAGACTGGATCAGTCGGAAGACTGAAGCATGAGATTGAACCAGTCGTACGATTGAAGGCTCAATCGTGCGTATGGATCAACCACATAGCTCAATCGCACGACTGAACCATGCGAATGGTTCAGTCGCCCGAATGAGAAACCCTTACCTATAAATACCACCTAGTTCGTGGAAAAATATAACACTTCGAATATTGATAACCCTAGTCGACCCAGAGCGCCCTGTTCATCTACCCCAACTTCACAGAACGTCCTAGATCATTCCTAATCCATTCTTAACGTTTTCTAATCGTTAGGATTGATCTTGATTTTGTTCTCCCTGATTGGATCGCCAATCAAATAGGATTCCGCACTATTTGATCTGGTATAACTTAGAATCAGTTAGTATTCCGTACATACACGGTCCTAACAAGTGGTATCAGAGCCTAGGCTCTTGATTCTTCGTTGATTCAATCGTTTTTGTGAAAAAGTCTACGTTTTTACGCGAAAAGATCCATTCTTTCTGCTAAAAAATCGAGTCTTTACGTGTGCCTGTTCTGAAAAATCAGTGTTTTTCGAGTTTCAGCCGTCTAGGGTGCAAATACTTGCGTTCTAGGTCAAAGTGTTCAAAAATCGTGTTTACAGCCGACCCAGTCGCACGATTATCTCAATCGTACGACTGAACCCATTCGCCCAGGTCTTTCGCACGTTTGAGTCAGTCGCCAGTCCATTCACCCGATTGAGTCAGTCGTTCAGCCAATCGCCCGATTGAGTCAATCGCCAACTCCAGTCGCCCAGCTGAGTCGTTCGGTCTGTTCAGTCGCCTAAGTATCTCAGTCGCCTGTTCAATCGTACATTTGGGTCCAATCGCATACAGCTAGTGTCAGTCGCATCCCAGTCGCACTCTTCATTCGCATTAGCAGTTTAATTCACAAGTTAAATTAATAAAAGAATGGACTCAGAAAATTATGCCATGTCAGCTGGAAAGGATTCGAGGATACAGAACTTGTTGTTACTGGAGAATGAGATAGGGAACCATAACAGCCACCTAAACTATTGACTATAGAGGATTTTCCACAATGGAGACAACGTTTTGAGATTTATCTTAATGGGGTGGATACTAACTTATGGAACTCTATTGAGGTTGGTTATAAAATACCCGTGGGGGCTGATGGTGTACCTTTGACTTTGAGTGGACTCACCGATACACAGAAGGTTGCCTACAATGCAGAGAAGAAGGCCTATGCTATTTTGACCCAGTCCATTCCCAAGCCCATTTTTCACCAATACTCAGAGCACAAGCAAAGTAAAATACTGATGGAAGTTCTTGAGAAGATGTATGATGGAAATTCTAATTTAAAGGCACTGAAAGGTAAAGCGTTAAAGAAGGAGTTTGATAACTTCTCAGCAATTGGGAATGAAAGCTTGGATGAAATTATCGATCGTTTCTATCATCTGATGGGTGAACTTCACACTCATGGTATTAAGACGTCAATGGAAGACAAAGTTTCAAGCTTGGCAGATGGTCTACCTGAAAAGTGGGATTCATTCATTTCCACTCTGCGATTCAACTCAGTTTTAGAAACCTTGGATATAAATGACTTTATTCTAAAACTGAAAGAGGAAGAAGTACGCCACAAGTACAAGGCAAAGAAGGGTTCTTATGCTCAAGATCCCTCACTTTACAATGTCACTCCTACTTCCACCCCTGCGGCAAAGTCATCTGGTGCACCCCTGCAAACAGCCTTCGTGTCCAATGCATCCCCAACTGCTGAACAAGGCTCATCATCTGCAAATGAGTCTCATGGTGCATCTGGAGTTATTCAAAGTCCCATTGTTACTCAGTCTGCAAAGTTGACTACAGAAAATCTGGGAAAAGTAACAGTGGAGGTTGCTAAAGAGCATATGGATCTACTTGCTGCTGTTGTGCACTCTTATGATGGTTTGGTGGCAGGCAAGATTGGTAATTGCCACCTTGCTGATGAAGATTACGAGCAAGTAGATGAGAATGAGCTGGAAAGAATGGACATTATGTGGGCTCTTGCAAGTGCTGTTCGAAGAGCCAAGAAATTTGTGAAGAAAACAGGGCAAAACCTCGTGGCTACTAAAGATACAACCTTTGGTTTTGACAATTCTAAAGTCACGTGCTTCAATTGTGGAGAAAAGGGCCACTTTAAAAGGGAGTGTTCGAAGCCTAAGAAGACTGGGAATGGGAATCCATTTTCCTCGTTCAACAGCCAAGATAAAGACAAGAAACCAACGTCCACGGGAAGTGATTCTAAAGCTATGGTAGCATAAGGAGATGAAGGACAAGACTGGTCCTTTCGATTCGTGTCTGACGAAGCTAACATAGCATCTGTTGTGGACCTGAACGAAGACTCAGCCAGTGAAGGAGAATGCTCGGCTGAGGTTGATACTGCTGATTTGGAAGAGACGTTTGATGCTGTTGATGAAATTGTCCAGAATGAGTTGAATTCAGAATCGGAAGCTCAACCTACGTCTCAGAATGCTTTCATGGCTAGCACGTCAACATCTACACAGGTACAATCTAAAGATGAATTATTTAATAAACATGCTTGTGTTGAATGTGATAAATTTAGGGAAAGCATTGATTTAAAATTTGCTAGGTTGTTAGAACACAACGATAACTTGGTAAATGACTTAAAATTGTGCTCAGAAGCTAATCGTGTCTTAAAACAAAATGAGAGCAGTTATAAGGAGAAGTTAGATGCGTTGCAGAAGCAACTAAAGGAAACTGAAGTTGTTGTCTTTAATCAAGAAAATGACATTAAATACTACTTAAAGACCATTGAGGAGACTAAAAGGGACAAAGCGGTTTTACAAGTAGAAAATGAGTCTTTGAAACAAAAACTACATAGTTTAGCGAGTTCTTCGCACATTTTGAAAAACTTGGTTAAAGAACGCAACAATAGGGAGGGATTGGGTTACAAGGAAGTTCCACCACCACCTGAGATCCTTTTGAACACAAAACAACGTCCAATTAATAACAACCAAATAAAGGATCATGTGGTGACAACTCCTCTGGTTCGTGATCCGGACACAGCAGTTAAGTCTGCTTCTCCGGATGATGATCAGAAAACCTCAGCATCAAGAAATGTCAATGCTGAGAAACGGGTGGACGCAAATGTTCAAACATCTCTTGGTTTGGAGTCTAAATCAAATATAACACAAACCAAGATATCTAAAACCACTCAAGTTAAATCAGTTAAAAGGGATAATATTCAACCTCCAAGACAAATTAATCAAAACATTAAACAAGTTAAGTTTGTTAAAGAGGGTAAATGTCCAAAGACTGAGACCAAAAGGCCCATTCCTGAGGTTTACTCCCCACCCCACAAGAGATCTCCTAGCCCTGATGAATGGAGATCCTGTTATACTTGTGGTCAGCGCGGTCATATTTCGACTAACTGTCCTCGCTATCAGACACCAAGAACTAAGGTTGAGCTACACGACAAAGTCAAAATAGATTCAAAACAGCGTTCTAAGACTCCAGTTAGATCGAAAACCCCTATTAGGTCTAAAACACCTTCTAGATCTTTTTCGTCTCCACCTCGCCAAAGGCAAAACAGACAAGTCCCCGACAAGTCCGTGATGCCAGAGGTCAAACCTGTTTCTGAATCTAAACCATATGCTCAAACCGTAAATCAGTCTAAGGTTTACCACAAACAATCCTTTCACAGGGATGGTTTAGGAAAGCCAAGACAGCTGGTGTGTCTGAAAGCAAGGATGATCTGAAAGTTGAGATTCCACCCACTGATAAAGGACAGTGGGTCGAGTTCATCATGTGTGATGCCTCTGGGAAACCCAAGCCAGTCAAGGCTTGGGTCCCCCTCCTTAACTGATTGTTTACAATTATGTGCAGGTTGTCCGCTACAATGCTTCAACAAATACATGGATTGTGGATAGCGGAGCTTCCAGGCACATGACAGGAAACAAGTCTCTCCTTTTTAATGTCAAACAAATTAAAGGGGGACATGTTTCTTTTGCTGGGAACAAAGGAGGATACATTACTGCTCAAGGCGAAGTAGGTAATGAGAAGGTAAAGTTTGATAAAGTAAATTTTGTTTAACAACTAGAAAACAATTTACTTTCAGTGTCTCAGATATGTGACAAGGGTTTCAAAGTTATGTTTGACAACCGAAAATGTTACATACTGAATAAGGAGATGGAGATTCCAGAGAAACAGGTTTTGATGTCTGCATCCAGGTACAATGATTTATATGTATTAGATATGTCTAATGTTTCTACTTCTAAGTCTACAGCTCAATGTTTTCTATCAAAAGCGACAGAGAAGGAATCCATCTCATGGCACAGAAGGATGGGACACATCAATCACAGGAAGATGAATCATCTGATTCACAACAACCTAGTTGAAGGAGTTACAGTCAAGAACTTCCAACTTCCTGATTTATGTGTCTCATGCAAGAAGGGAAAGCAGACCAGGAAATCTCACAAGACCAAGCACGTCAACTCAATTGAGATGCCTCTGGAGTTACTACACATGGATCTCTTTGGTCCAGTCAACACAAAGAGTATAGCAGGGGACTGGTACTGCTTTGTAGTCACAGATGACTACTCAAGATTCACCTGGGTGATGTTTCTGAAAGCTAAATCAGAAACGTTTGAATCATTCAAGGTGCTCGTCACGACTTTGGAGTCACTCTACAACCTGAAGGTGAGGAAGATCCGTTCTGACAATGGCACAGAGTTCAAAAATCAGTGGATGGATGCTTTCTGCAAGGAAAAGGGAATTGTTCATCATTTCACTTCCGCATACACGCCACAGATGAATGGAGTTGCAGAACGAAAGAATCGAAGCTTAATTGAGACTGCGCAAACCATGTTAGCTGATTCAAAGCTCCCAGTTCAGTTCTGGAATGAGGCAGTTGCAAATGCCTGCTACACGCTTAATCGTGTGTTAGTAGTCAAAAAGCATGGCAAGACTTGTTATGAGCTACTTCAGAAGAGAAAGCCAAATTTGGAGTATCTGGAACCATTTGGAGCTCCATGTACATTGCTGAAGAAGACTCAGGATGGCAAGTTCAGCGAGAAGGCTGATCAAGGAATATTCTTAGGATACAGCATCCCAGACAAGAGAGTTTACAAGAACTCGACAGGTCAGGTAGAGGTGTGGTGCAACGTGGATGTTCAGAGATACATCACCCCTCCTGCTGGAAAAGGTCCATCATTATTCTTCGATTATGATGGCTTTTTCAAATCCTTCAATCTTTCACAGTTTGATTCAGAGGATGAGGTTGCTACCCAGATGATGTATGATGTTCTTACCTCACCAAATCTAGATTCAAGCAACATCACACCTACTGATGGTGCCTCAAGTTCTTCGACTCCTGCTCATGACGAGAGTGATGATTCATCTGGTGATGAAGATGCAGCTGATCCTAACCCTGAGCATATAGCTAATCAACAAAGTGCGTCATCAGTTGCTGAACCAGCTGTGGGAAATCCGGATACTGAACCAGTAGTCACCAATCTGGGTTCTGAGGTTGTGGTTCCTACCACACCAGTGACTAGGATCAGTGTAAATCACCCCCCACATCTATCATTGGGGATATTCAATCCGGTGTGCAGACAAGAAATCAGCTGTACTCTGCTGATTATGCTGCAGTCATGGAGAAGGGTTATGTCAATGACGGGGCTTTCTCATGTTTTGTTTCACAAATCGAGCCTAAATACGTATGTGACGCCCTGAAAGATGAGGCCTGGGTAAATGCCATGCAAGAAGAGCTACTCCAGTTCTAGAAACTTGGAGTCTGGACGCTAGTTGACATGCCGAAAGGAGTAAAAGTGATTGGTACCAAATGGGTACTGAAGTGCAAGAAGGATGACCAAGGTGTTGTTATCAGAAACAAGGCACGGTTGGTTGTTCAAGGCTTCAGACAAGTCGAAGGAATCGACTACAATGAAGTCTTTGCTCCCGTAGCTAGGATGGAAGCCATTCGTATATTTCTAGCCTACGCCTCTTACATGAAGATCAAGGTGTATCAACTAGATGTTAAGAGTGCATTCTTGCATGGGGAAATCCGTGAAGAAGTATAAGTCAGTCAACCCGAAGGATTCGAAGATCCTTATCATCGGGACAGAGTCTACAAGTTAGACAAGGCTCTGTATGGGCTACATCAGGCTCCTCGAGCTTGGTATGAAAAGCTCTCCACCCATCTGCTGAAGCATGGTTTTCACAGGGGTGTAATTGACTGTACATTGTTCATCAAAGAAAAGGATGATGACTTGCTTATGGTGCAGATCTATGTGGATGACATCATCTTTGGATCTAGAAATGAAGCATTGTGCAAAGAGTTCGAATCTGTGATGAAGGCGGAGTTTGAAATGAGTGCAATGGGAGAAATGAAGTTCTTCCTGGGATTACATGTGGATCAAACATCAACCGGCATTTTCTTACATCAGACCAAGTATGTCAGCGATATTCTAAGTCGCTTTGACATGGAAAATGCGTCTGCTGCCGGTACCCCTCTCGCCACAAATCATGATGTGGCTCCTGACGAGAATGGGGATTTGGTGGATGCCACTATGTATCGTGGGATGATCGGATCTCTCATGTATCTTACTGCCTCGCGTCCGGACATCATGTATGCCACATGTTTATGTTCTAGATATCAAGCGAAGCCAAAAGTGAATCACTTGATTGGGGTGAAAAGGATTTTTTGTTATCTGAAGGGTACTCCAACACTGGGATTGTGGTATCCTCATGATGATGACTTCGAGCTTACTGCGTACAGCGATTCGGATTATGGTGGCTGCAAGATGAATTTCAAGTCAACATCAGCAGGGTGTCAATTCTTTGGAAGACGGTTAGTCATGTGGCAATGCAAAAAGCAGACCTCGGTTGCTCTATCAACCTGTGAAGCTGAATATGTTGCTGCTGCGAGTTGTTGCTCTCAGATCATCTGGATTCAACAGCAAATGCGCGACTACGGTTTGAAATTTTCTAACACTCCTATTTATGTTGATAATTCTGCTGCCATAGCTGTCACTAAAAAGCCTGTTCAACACCCAAAAACAAAACACATCGGGATTAAATATCATTTCATACGCGATTGCTATGAAAAACAATTAATTGATGTGATTAAAATTAACACGGATTTTCAGCGCGCTGACCTTTACACCAAACCGTTTGATAAACCAAGATTTTTATATCTGCTAAAGGTCAACGGCGTTAAAAAGAAAAGTGATGTGATTGCTGAAGAAGCAGATACATAGTCCGACTCGTGTCTATTTGTTTATTTTCTTTTTCTTTATTTTATTTTATTTTTTTAATTCCCATGTCGTATAAAATCCAAAAACACAAAAAGATTTTTTGTTTTAGAATTTTAGGGGGAGATTTATTTCAGTATGCATTTACTTAAAAAAAAAAAGGGAAGATGATAGTACACATGCTTTGAGTTATTTGGAACAACAAAATGAGTTTGAGATCAAAAATGTTAATTACTTTACTGAAAATGTAAAACATCAGAGAAGTCTAAGTCTAACAAAAATGGGAAAATGATAGTACGTTTGATTGTTACTGTAATTACACGAAGAAAGTTGATCTAGGAAGGTGCTAGTTCATTATATGATGTGTCAGTAGATTCAATCTAGTAGACAAGTAGACTTCATTGGTAAACTTAATCTAAACTAAAAGGTTCAATCAACTGTGGGTTCCCATCTTATCACTGGTTAACACAATCAGTTTTTCCGATAAGGGATAATGAGCAAATAAGTGCCACCAAAGGTGTGCAAATGACCACAAAAAGAGCAAAAGCACGGAAAAATGAATACTAGCGTAATCAAGTTGATAACTTATGTTGTTGGTGCGCTATGTGCAAAATAAAATATGAAATGCTCTAACAAGGAGATAGGTTATGTGCCTCTCTGCTGTGCGATGGCACTGACCTGAGGATAAGCATAACCTATATATTCTAAACTTCATTGTTGTTTGCCGCCTCTCTGCTGTGCGATGGCACTGACCTGAGGATTGGCTTATCTTTGAGAGATCTAAGAATAGTCTCTTCTTGCAAAAATACCTAAAGACCGCTCGAAAGTTCTTTAAGGAATGCTGATTACCATATAAGTGTGGGACACACAAATGTTGTTTGAAATAATATAACTTAATTCTTTACCAATGTATGTCAAAAGTCCGTGTTTGAATTTAAGTGGACAAGTATACTGACAATCGTCTTGAAAGCACCGACTAAAGTTGACGATCAAAGTGTGTTACGTATCATATCAAACATGATTCCCAGTTAGTACTTGGAAGTCTTAGATCAGAACAAACTATGATATGTAATCATGAAAAATGAAATCAACTCATAATGTTCCAAGTAATGGTGTATATGCTTGTCTGATTCCAAATGAGTCTGTTCCTGATATAATGTCAATGCTGACAGGCTACACAAACCTGCCCTAACAAAAATCACAAAAAGAAGTTCTTTTTTGTTCATAGTTTAAATTTTATTTACCTCTTAGTATAATGAGTCATGTCGGACTGTGTATACTGTTATCTGCTAAATGTCACTGAATGAGCTTAATGTTTATCTAAACAGATTGTTTCTGAAAGGTTAAAAGGATCACGTCTGAGGTGATCGGGTGGATAAATGGATCACGTCTGAGGTGATCGGGTGGTTAAATAGATCATGTCTGAGATGATCAAATGCAAATAATGTTTTATCAACTCTTTAAGGAAAACTATGTATCAGCAAACGAAATGATTAAGATGGCACAAGTATAGCCCAATCGCACTCCTTCATCATGAGTATGCTGGTACGAATGGGCTATACGATTGAACTCAATCGTAAGATTGGACCATGCGAATGAGCCCAATCGGCCGATTGAAAGTGACCGATTAGGTCAAACGTGCGAATGGAGGTCAGTTGATCGAATGAAACTGGTCGATTGAGCGAATCGTACGACCCAGTTTCAATTGCACGAATGAATCATGCGATTAGTCTCGATCGTATGTCTTGATTTTGATTCGGCCGAATGAGCCAAGCGAATGAGTCCAGTCGGCCGATTGAACTAAGTCTGGCTATAAATAGCCCCCTTAGTCGATCGCAGACATCATTCGCTCTAATATTCCCGATTCGCACCGATACTCTGCCGATTTTCCGTTTGATCTTTAATACTTGTGATAAACGCATTCTGACCATTTGTCTTTGTTACACAGGTAATATGCGACACAAAGAAGAATCAAAAACGTCAAATCTGATATGAAATCAGTCCTCTTTTGCCCTAAAAGTTTCACCGTAACAAATCTTGATAATAGACTGCCTTAATCACAAACAATGTTAAAATCAATGGATTAGGTGGCTTAGTTACATAATTGCGAGTCTAAAGGACATGAACTTAACGTTTAATTCAGCCAATTGATAAATCTGAGTTTGAAATGGAACAGTTTTCTACGATGCGACTGGTCTCCCAGTATGAACTTCAATCGACCGATTGAGAGAGGCGACTCATTCAATCGGCCGAATGGATAATGCGAATGGATTGAGTTTGCCATACGATTGGTTTCACAGAATGAACTTCAATCGCCCGATTGAAAGAAGTGATTCATTCAATCGGCCGAATGAGTCATCCGAATGATATCATTCGGTCGGATAGCTCAATCGCAGAACACATCATTCGACTAAACCCATTCGCATTGTTCAATCGCACGATTGAACTACACTGGTTTCTGATTTAGTCAAACTCTGTTTTACACGTTTCTAACATGTATTTGCTATGTGTTACAGGAATATGGCTAACCGTTGGCTAATTAATCCAAAGCACAACATCTGTGCTCACTTGGATTCCACCTCAAGGAATGGTGGTGAGTTTGTGGGCATTATAGACTTCTTGAGAAGATCTCGAATCTTCAAAGCCATATCTACTCCGTGCACTCCCTATCAGTCACTACATCAGTCGTTCTGGGAGGGAGCTTCAGTTGACAGATCAATGGAGCCCTACTGCATTAGAAGTTCTATCTTTGGTAGGGAGATTGTGATAACAGCCGCAGATATAAGGAGGGTTTTAGACTTTGGAGATGATGATTCGCACCCACTCAAGATCCACCCTCTTACAGTTCGTGGATGCTTTCTGAGGATTGGGTACTGTGGAGACATTAGCTCAGGTGTGCTGAACAAGAGCAACCTGAGCCCACAGTACAAGTACTTAGCTCATGTCATTCTTAAGTGCGTCGCGTCGAGAAGAGGTGGTTTCGATGACTTGTCGGACCAAATTCAGAATGCATATGTCGCATTGGTCCTCAATCACCCTTTCAGCTTCTCCAATATGATATTCATGTATCTGATTGAGAATCTCGAAGCTAAGGGGAAGGAGGGGTTTTGTATGTACCCCAGATTCTTACAGCTTATCTTCAACGAGAAGCTGCCCGACCTTCCCAAAGAAAAGAGTGATGCTGTGCCTCTAGAGATTATGGATGACACCACCCTGGGTCGTATGAGGGTGTACAGAGGCAAGCAAGTCAAGCCAGTGATGAAGAGATTGATTGGGCATCTGGCCCGGGCTGATTATGTAGCCCCAGGAAGACGCAGGTGGCGTCATGAGGATAGTGATTCTGATTCTGAGGTGATTGCTATTCCATCAGATGATTCTGATGATGATGACAGCCATGATGGTGATGCTAGGCCGGTTACATCTGAGGGCCTATCTACACATACCACCCAGCCATCTCCTGATACTGTCACTACAGCTGCTGGGTTTGTACCTCACTTCAGTCCACCTGATGAGGATGAGGAAGAGAGTGAGGAAGAGGGCATGACCCGAAGGCAAGGCAGCAAGGTGGTTGCCACTGAAAAGGGGATGAGGGCTGTTGGAGGGCAGACTGGGACATCGGGGGATACACAAACAGAGTTAGATCCCGCATACTCCCCTGATGCTCCCAGTACACAGACTGCTGCCCCGGTATCTACGGGGAAGAGGAAGAAAACCATGGCAAGACCGCATGGTAAGAAGGGAAAGAGGATTAGATTCACCACCTCCGTCTCTACACCAATCACCACTGCCACCACTGCCACCACATCCACCACATCCCAAACACCCCAAACCACCACCACTACTATACCACCACATCATACTCACATATCTTCCACCACCACCACTAGACCTCCCACTACAGCCATCCCATCTCCTCCCATCTACACCACAGCCACCACTACAACCACCACTCACCAAACCCAAACCTTATTTGCCCCTTCGAGCTCAGTTCTACCACCTGTCTCAGTGGTTGAGCAACTTGCTGCTCTGAACAGCATGGTGCTCCAGCTGCTAGCCTCTGATAAGGCTAAGACAGCTCAGATTCTCCAGCTGCAAGAGCAAAGTTCATCACAAGCAGCTGAGATTGAGAGATTGAGGGAGTTGACATCCTCACAAGCCCAAGTGATCACTTCACAGACTGATCAGATCACAGGCTTGTTACAACACGAGGCTGAGACTGATGAGAGGATGGGAAAGCTGGAGGCAGCGCACAAGTCTATATTGCTGAAGCTGAAAGGCAATCAGAATGAGCCCCTCAAGATTGGTGAAGGGGGCGATGAAGAGGAGGACGATGATGAAGAAGATGACGATGATGAGGATGATGAAAGTGATGAAGGTAGTGATAGTGATGACAAGAAAGATGATGATGATGATGAAGGAGGAGAGGCTGCAGGAGAACAAAGTGATGAAGCAGCAGACGAGAGGCGTACTAAACAACGTCAAGACCAAGGAACCTCTACATCTGCCCCACCTAAAGATACTCCTGAAATTCAAGACAAAAGTACTGATTAGTTATTTATGTTTCTGTATTTAAAAGGCTTTTGTATTTGGAAAATTGTGTAACACTTGTGTAATTAATGTTTATATCTATTGTCTTAATAATGATTGTGTTTGATTACTTACTAACAAATATTGTGTTGCATGTTTAAATCAAGCAGATCCAAACTTTCAAAGAGATGAATATGATGTCGAACCCCTACAACAGGTCAAGAGTCAATTAACAATGATTCTTGATCTACAGGGAATTGTAAGAAGATCAGTTGAGTATACCCCAGAAGAGGGAGAGATTATTCACAGCTTCACTAAGGAACAGTTGGCAGAAATGTTCAAACTCAACCCTGACGACATAGTGAAAGACGCTCCCGAAGTTCAAGTTGATAGTGACGAAGAACTACATGATGTAGATGAGATTGAGATAGAGGATATAACAGACCAATGCTATCCAGAATACACTGACACTGAAGGTCATGTCATTCCAAATCTGGATGACAATCTGGTCAGCGAGACGTTTGATACTCTGGATAAGATGGAAGAAGAGTCCGACAAATAAGAAGATACAGCCAGAGCCACTGAGGAGGAAGTCAAAGTGAGAAAGGCTGAATGGGCTGCTTGTTTTGCGGATCTTCGTGCCCAACGAAGTCCTCCAATGTCTGATGCCTACACCAAGCTCTACAGAGTAAAGAAACATCAAAAGGTGTCTGGCAAAATTATATCGTGGGCGTATTTTGATGACCTTAACGTTTATGCAGTTAAAAGAGAGAAAGGTATCGAGTATTTTAGATTCCCACACGATCTAAAAACTCTACCTGGGTTTGAGCTCAACCAACTGGCAAAGCTAAAGCTTCTTTATACTGATCCCAGAAAGATGTCAGGTTGGTTCGAAGCTGCGTTAAAGAAAGAGTACCACACCCGGTGGGTGAACTTCAGGCCTCAGCAACCTACGAGGTACATTCGAAGGTCTGAAGTTGATCCATGAACCGGGAAGCCAAAGATTATGTTGAAGTGGCGTCCTCCACGCACCATGTCGAAGATCCCTCTAAGGGAAATGCCTCAGGACATCACTTCGCATTTCAAATGGTGGTACTACGATTGGCGAACAGCTGAAGCGGTCATAGTGTTGAACAAAGATGGACAGATGGATGTCATCCAGGTATTTGACCCGATGTGGCTTACGAACTTGTCAGCTAATGATGTTTATACACTCTACAAGTGGCCACTGTTCTATGACTCGCAGGATATCGTACAAGCTCTCCAGTATCAGCACGTCATACGCCTCTGCTTTGTATTTGAAATACATGCAGGCGTAACCAGAGAGGAGAAATTCAAGAAGTATGAAGAGGTAATGGGTAAAGCAAGACATTAGAGGAATCTAGGTCCAAGGGGGAGTTTGTTGATACATGTGTCCCTAGATTCTGAGCTGAATGTAATATCTTTGTAATGTCTTGCCTATATGTGATTGAACATTGATTAATGAAATACATTTGGTTGTTTATGTTATAATGTTTATATATTTCATTAATGGGTTGTGTTATGACTAATTATATATAGGTTTGTGGTTGTTTGAATTGGTATGCATAATGTTGTAATGATTAACACATTCAAACTTAACATGATTAAGTTATCATGCGAATGGGCCATGCCAATGGACCATACGCATGAATGATTTCATGCGAATGGCTCAGTCATACGACTGAACCATGAGACTGGATCAGTCGGAAGACTGAAGCATGAGATTGAACCAGTCGTACGATTGAAGGCTCAATCGTGCGTATGGATCAACCGCATAGCTCAATCGCACGACTGAACCATGCGAATGGTTCAGTCGCCCGAATGAGAAACCCTTACCTATAAATACCACCTAGTTCGTGGAAAAATATAACACTTCGAATATTGATAACCCTAGTCGACCCAGAGCGCCCTGTTCGTCTACTCCAACTTCACAGAACGTCCTAGATCATTCCTAATCCATTCTTAACGTTTTCTAATCGTTAGGATTGATCTTGATTTCGTTCTCCCTGATTGGATCGCCAATCAAATAGGATTCCGCACTATTTGATCTGGTATAACTTAGAATCAGTTAGTATTCCGTACATACACGGTCCTAACATAATATAACTTAATTCATCACCAATGTGTGTCAAAAGTCTGTGTATGGATTTAAGTGGACAAGTATACTAACAATCGTCATGGATGCACCGACCGATGTTGATAATCAACGTGCGTTACGTATCATATGAAGCATGATTCCTAGTTAGAACTTAGAAGTCTCAGATGAATGAAAACTGTGATATGTAAATATGTTAGTTCCCTTTTCAATAAATATAAAAGGTTCCAAGTAATTGAGTTTATGCCTGTTTGATTCCATATGAATCTGCCTTGAAAATGATGTTAATGCTAATAGGCTTATCTACCCAACCCTAACAAAATCACGAAAACATTTCCGTTTTCTTATTTAGTTTAGAATTTTACTTTATTTGTTAAGTGTGTTAGTGTCGGACTGTGCTATGCTGCTCATTACAGAAAATGTCACAAAATGAACTTAACGTTTAATCTATAATAAATTGGTTCCGAAAAGGTAAAAGGATCATGTCTGAGATGATCAGGTGGATAAATGGATCATGTCTGAGATGATCAGTTGGATAAATGGATCATGTCTGAGATGATCAGGTGGATAAATGGATCATGTCTGAGATGATCAGGTGGATAAATGGATCACATCTGAGGTGATCAAACTGTTTTATTAAAATGGTCATGTCTGAGATCCTCAAAGTGATTATAATGTGTATATACTGATAAATCGAAATAAGTGTCGTTTGGTAAAATGGTCAAAATGTCACAAGTATGGCCACTCGCACGAATGAACCATAAGTATGATCCAGTCGTACGATTGGAGCATACGAATGAGTCAAATCGTACGATTGGAGCATAAGAATGAGTCAAATCGTACGAATGGACAATACGAATGAGCCCAATCGCACGATTGGAGGTAACCGACTGTGATAGTCGCACGAATGAACCTCAATCGTATGACTGGTGATGACCGAATGGACGTGTCGTACGACTGAAGCTCAGTCGCACGACTCAATCGTGCGACTAGGTTCAGTCGCACGACTGAAGGCTGCCTTAGTATATATTGAGGAATAGTCGGTCTTATACGCCTTATTCTCTCAAATCGCTCACCATTCGCACGACCTAAACCAAACTCTGCCAAAATTTTATTTGATCTTCATACACCCATTTTGACACTTTCTGACCATTGACTTCTGTTCCATAGGTACTACTCGATATGTATTGGATGACAAACCGGTTACTACAACGTAAAATTGATCGGACTGTGCCCTAACTTAAAACCGAAACAAGAAAGACAAATACACCACTAAATCTAAGTCTTCTGATCAAATAAAAGTTATTAGAAGCTTAATCAGTCATATGCGAACCAAATGGGTCATTTCTCAACGTTTAATATCAAAAATTGCTCAAAAATCAAATTTGAATGGACAAACCGACAGTCATGCGATTGGACACACTGATGAACTCCAATCGCACGACTGAGCAGGACGACTAGACTCAATCGCACGACTGAGATGGATGAATGGTTCAATCGCACGACTGAATCATACGTCTAAGCTCAATCGCACGATTGAAGTAAACGCATGAGTAATCGCACGACTAAGTCCAATCACTTGACACAGTCATACGTATAAGCTCAATCGCATGACCAGAGCTCAATCGTCCAGCTCAGTCGCACGATTGAACAAAATGATTCAATTACATGAAACAAGTCTGGAATACTCTGACACGTACTAACGTTTATTTACCTTGTGTCACAAATGGCGAGCAGATGGCCTATGAGCTCTAAGCACAACATTTGTGCTTATCTTGATCTGACTTCCCGCAACTCTGCGGAGTTTGCTGGGATTATCTCATTTTTACGACGCTCGAGGATCTCTCGTGCAATCTTAGCACCTTGCACGCCTTACCGATCGGTCCAGCAGGCGTTCTGGGAAAACGCAGCTATGGACAGATCTACCGATCCCTACACGATCAGGAGTTCGATCTTTGGAGAGGCCATTCAGATCTCAGAAGAAGATATACGGACGGTTCTAGAGCTTGGGGACGATGCTGATTTCCCCACTAGACTACATCCCCTCACCGTCCGTGGCTGTTTCATGAGAGCCAAGTATTCTGAGGACACACTCTCAAGTATGCTCAACAAGAGCAATTTGTGCCCCCAGTTCAAATACTTGGCACATGTCCTTCTGCGATGCATCGCATCAAGGAAGGGTGGGTTTGATGAGTTGTCAGACCAGATGCAAAATGCTTACGCTGCACTGGTGCTGAACCATCCGTTTAGCTTCTCCAGGATGATCTTCACCTACTTGGTGGAGAACATCGAGGCCAAGGGGAAGAAGAGTTTCTGTATGTACCCTAGGTTCATTCAGATGATTATTGATCAGAAACTCCCCCAGCTGCCTAAGGATACAGATGATACAGTCGTGCTTGAAGTGATGGATGACACGACGCTGGGAATAATGAAGGTATATAGGGGGAAGCAGGTGAAGCCCCTGGTGAGGAGATTGTTTGGGCACTTGGCCCATGAGGATTACATGGCGCCAGCTAGGAGAAATTGGCATCATGATAACAGTGACTCAGATGTTGAACATATTGCTCTACCCTCCGATGACTCCGACGATGATGATCATGATACTGATCAGGGAGGGGATGGTCAGGGAGGACCCGAACCAGCTCCTATTCACCCTGATTTCCATATTGAGGAGGAGGAGGAGTCAGATGAGAGCCTCTTACCCGGACGGTGGGAAGCCGGGTAGTTGCTACTGAGCAGGGAATAAGGGCGGTTGGTGGACGCCCGGGAGGGTCTGGGAGTTCTACTTTTGACCCATCATATACCCCAGCCTCTCCCAGTATTCGAGGGGGAGCCTCCGTGTCCAGGGGGACTCGGAGGAAACGTATGGCTCAGCCACATGGGCTGAAGCCTAAGCGCAGGAGGATCACCCTAATCACTACCTCCATAGCAACCACCACCACACAGCCACCCCTACTACCACTTCTCCACCCACTACTACCACACCACCTACCAACACATTACCACCCCCAATCTTCACCACCACTACCACACCACCTACTACCACATTACCACCCCCAATCTTCACCACACCACCTACCACCACATTACCACCCCCAACCTTTACCACCACTATTCACCAAGCTGGCCCATCCTCCTTCCCCACAGGTTCATCCCTCCCGCCTATTGGAGTAGAGGAACAGCTTGCAGCACTTAACCGTATGGTACTGAAGCTGTTAGCTGATGATGAAGAAAAGACAGCTAGACTTCGTTAGCTTGAGGAGCAAAATGCTTCTCAAGCTGAGCAGATCTCCCAACTCCAGGAACAACATGTCATATCTACTCAGAAGATTAAGGAATTGGAGTCTGCGAATAAGAAGATCCTGCTAAAACTGAAAGGGTCGCAAGATGAGCCGTTAAAGATCAATGAAGGAGATGAAGATGATGATGATGATGAACATGATGATGAAGAAGAGGAAAGTGATGATGATGATGAGGGGGGTGATGGCAAGGATCAAGAAAAGGATGGTGATGATGATGAAGGGGATGCAGCTGCATCTGCCTCTGCTTCTGGTCATGAGCAACGAACTAAGAGAAGACAAGACCAGGGAGCATCAGCAGCTGCCCCGCCTACCTCCCCCTTTGCCGAAGATCCGGCGATGATTCAAGGCAAAGTTCAGGATTAGATGTCTATTTATTATTAAACTATTGTCATTGTAATCATGTATTTAATATGTGTTTAAAGTAAATAAATGAAAAGTTAAATCGACATCGGTTATGTGCTTAATGTATACTAACTTTCACTGTGTTTGGTTAATTTTTCTACAGGTTCATCCAAACAGGCTGACGAGCACGATGTGGTACCCCTTTGACAAATCGAGACTCAATTGACAATGATTCTCGATTTGCAAGGGATAGTACATCGCTCCACCAGTTACACACCTGAAGAGGGCGAGATCATACATGATCTAACTGATGAGTAGATTGCTGAATTATTCAATCTAAACCCTGATGAGCTGGTAAAGGATGCGCCTGAGGTCGACGTAGTCAGTGATGAGGAACTACAGGATGTCGATGAGGTGGAGATAGAGGATGTGACTGCTGATCATTATCCCCAGTACACTAACGCCGAAGGCGAAGTGCTACCAGATCTAGGATGACAGTAGTACATTCGATAAGGTTGAGACAATGACTGCTGCTAAAGAGGCTACAGCAAAGGATCCTCAGGCAGATGATGCTAATCTTGCATCTAAAAAGGCTGAGTGGGCAGCCTGCCTGGAGGAAATGAAAAAGCAACGAGCGCCTTCAAAGACAAACACCTACACCAAGCTCTACAAGGTCAAGAAACATCAGAAAGTGTCAGGCAAGACTATGAGCTAGGTATACTTTGAGGATCTCAAAGTATACGCCGTGAAGAGAGAGAAGGGAATAGAGTATTTCAGATTCCCACACGATCTGAAAACTCTCCCTGGATTTGAGCTAAATCGTCTAGCCAACTTGAGCCTCCTGTATGCTGTCCCCGGGAAGATATCTGGATGGTTCAAGAAGGATCTGAAGAAGGAGTACTTCATGAGGTGGGTCAATTTTAAACCTCAACAGCCCAAAAGGTTGATGCATAAGACAGAGGTTGACCCCACCTCCGGAAGACCAAAGGTGATTTTGAGATGGCACCCTCCGCGCACAATGTCACGTATTCCACTGAGGGAAATGCCACAAGATTTTGCACCCCATTTTAAATGGTGGTATTATGACTGGCGCACTGGTGATGCCGTCATAGTTTTGGATAAGGAAGGGACGATAGAGACGATTAGGGTATACGACCTTATGTGGCTAACTAACTTGTCTGCTTCAGATGTCTACATCTTGTACAAGTGGCCATTATTTTTTGACATACAGGATATCGTGCAAGCACTTCAGTTTCAACATGTTATACGTCTATGCTTCGCACTTGATATTCATGCTGGGGTTTCCTGAGAAAAAAGGGTAAAGAGATATGAAGAGTTCAAGAAGGAAGTCAAAGGGTAGATAGAACTAGGTCCAAAGGGGAGTTTGTTGGAACACATGTCCACAGTTCTAGTCTAGTGAGCTTAAATGTAATAGACTTTCATCTTGTAACACATATGTAATGTTTGACCAATACAATGAGAAACTCTTCTATAAATGTTTGTTGGTTGTTTAATGTTATATCTATCTATATTATTTATTGTTACACGCATATATAACCATGTTATATAGGTTTACAGTTGTTAGACATAATTCTGAATCATTAAAGGTTCAAGAATGTGTTTAACTAAGGATCCTGATTCAGTCGCATGACTGGACCATGTGAATGGGCCAATCGCATGATTGAACCAGGTGATTGAGTCAATCGCACGATTGAGTCATAAGACTGACTCAGTCGTATGAATGAATCAATCGTATGACTCAGTCGCACGACTGAGCCAGACGCTTGGCTCAGTCGTACGAATGAAAGCTGTAACCTATATGTGAATCCAAGGATCTCAATTCAGGAATTATCAGTATTAAAATAAATCAAATCAATGATCACGGAATTATCATTAATTGACGTTTAATTGTTTTAATGATTATTGATGAACACAAACACAAAAACATAATAAATATGAACTCAATAATTATTCAAAGTATTTCATTAATTATCAGTAATGATTAAAAAGAATAATTAAGAATGACTATAAACAATGATTTCTGTGAATCGAATAATATTGTTGTTGATGTGACGGCGGTTAGGGTTGCACGATGATGTAACTCTTGACAGCCGTAATATTGCTTGATTGTGTTCACCGAGATGTGAAACCTAGGACTCATATTTATAGACGGTTTGAGTCGGTTAAGGAAACACCGGATCTCTTGGGATTTGTTATTGATTGTGTTGACTTGTATGACTTCTTGGTATTTGAAGTCACACAAGAATTCTGTTCTTCCGCAGGAGTCTTGTCGTCCGCAGGAGTTTTGTTCTTCCGTAGATGACTTGGTCTTCCGTAGAAGTATTGTTCTTCCGTAGGAACTCTATCTTCCGTAGAAGTCTTCACTTCATACAATCCTTGATCATCCGCAGGAATCTTCACTTGTATGGTCTTGTAAGAAACATATCTACGGATTAACAATAATGTTCATCCGTAGATGTTTCTTACACTTGGTCAATTTCAGGAATCCTACCAAGTATATTGATTTTGCCTGTCAACAATCAAAAAGCAACACACATATATATGGGTTAACTTATATATTCAATGCACATATATATATACTGACTGTTACAAGTATTAATTACAAGACTTGATTAAAGTTCTAAGCCTATACAAAATAAGCTAGACCTATACAATCTAGATCCAACAATACTCCCCGTTAGGCTTAGCTCCTTGTAATCAGTCCTTCAAAACTGCTAGCTCTTTGACTCTTGATATTATCTTGTTGTAGAAGTAAGATACAGCAGCCTTTTGATCATCATATTTGTATTTGATCTCCATTTTTCCAATCTTCTTCAGAGTCTCGAAGCCAAGTCCCAGAACATCCTACTCTGTAGTGAGAGTCTCTAAGACTTTGTTATTTTTCACTACTTCAAGTTCATCTTGTTCTGAGAGTCGGAGTTCTGTGACTTCATCATAGTTGGTTCCCTTCAGCAATCCTGCATTGTGTCTTTGTCGTTTGTAGGCCTTTGCATGAAGTTTGTTAATTACTTGTATCATGTGTACATGCAGGAACAGATCTGTTTGGGCTGCGTCATCACTCAGCTTCGGAAAGAATTTGTCATGTAGATAAGAGGTGTAGCTGGGATGAAGTAGCTTGATTTCCACAGGGTCAAAGATCCTGATCTTTTTAGCTCGTTTGTTCTCTGCATTCCTCAGCAGCACAAGTTCTTTTGTCCTCTCTACATATCCCCATTCAGTAATAGGGAGTGTGTATTGAGTCCCTTCAATGTGCTTGATAGCTGCTGAGTTCCTATTGTTATAGCCAACCCTCTTTAAAAATTCATCATCTACGGATTCAGAGGCATTGGACTTATATCTTTTCACCCCTTTTATTCTTCTTCTATGCTCATCATCTTCTCTCTTGGCTTCAGCCAGCACATCATCTTTGAACTTTGTTTTCAGCTTACCCACTATGCTTGAGAAGTCCCTGCCCCTTGGATGTATTGGGTAATTTGTAATGGTAAGGCTTTGCAGGTCCTTGAGATCACTCTCAGGTAGGCATAGAACTGAAAACACATCATGGAAGTATTCAACTCTTCCTGATGTTCTTTTGATCACAGCATAATCCCACTCTTGATCATATTTCCATGCCATGATCTTGTTTTCTTCAGCAGAGTTGGGAGTTGTAAGGTGATCAATCAACTGAATCAGAGTGGACTTCTGATCAGTGATTTCTCTTACAGTAGTACCAAGGGGCCATACTTTGCCTGGGATGACTTCCCTTGGTTCTCTGATGAGTTTGTCTTTTGCTTTGTGCTGATCCTTGGGTTCAACAGTTATTGGATCAGCAGTCAGTTTGCTTTGTTGGTCATGAGTTGGATGTGGAGTTGAGGTTCTGAATTTTACACCAATTTCTATCTCCACTGCCATCACATGCTCCATCATCCTCCGCAGTTCTGCAGTAGATCTACCTTTGAGCTCATGCAGTTTGTTATTGTGGCCCTGTAACCAGCATGTCATGTTGTACTTGGTCAGTTTAGCTGTGTCACAATGGCCCAGATCTTTCTTAATTTTCTCCACTGATTGAAAGACTGTGAAAGCTTCATAATCATAGTTTGGGATTATGAAACTTGCCAGCTCAAACTCTTTCAGCAGATTCTTCATCTCAGTTGAATTCATCCTCTCAACCATGTCATAAGGAAAACCATGGTTGATGAGGGTCATGAACATGCTTGAATCAGGCCTCTCTTCCATAATATCTGCTGTGGTTAGAAGGTCATCGGCCTTTGCTTCCTTTTGTTCAGTGGGGGACTCCATCTTGGTTAGCTCCTCCCATTCTTTGTCACTTTCATCAGCATCTCTGGATTATACCTTCATAGTAGATACATCTACTGAAGGTGTCTGTTCAGGGGATGAAAGCTTTTGCCTTTTTGGAGAGGCTTCTTCTTCAGATTTCCTTTTGAAGGAGCCCAAGTATTTTCTTTTCCGTGCATATAGGATCAGTTTCTTTGGAGCTTCAGCCGATGGTTTAGACAGCTCAACACTTAGGGCCTCCCTTGTTTCCAGAGCATAAATCTTCTTTTTCAATTGCTCTATCTTTTCATCTTTCTCTTTGATCAGCTGAGCTTTATCACTTTGCTCATTTTTCAAGGATGCCTGCAACTCTTGTTCATTTTGCAAAAGTGCATCAATTACCTCATTGTTGCATTTGGCATCCTCTCTCATCCTTTTCAATCTTGCATCTTTCATCATCAGCTCTTCATCCTTTTCCTGAATGATTCCTTTCAGCTCTTGTATTCTTTGCTTCCGCTTATTTGATTTGAGTACTAGCTTGTTGTACTCAGCAACCAAAAAGCTTTTACTCACTGGGATGTCACTATTACTTAAATCATCTTCGTGGTAGGCAATTACATCCTCTTGTTCTGCTACCCTTTTCTCATCAGTAGGATGATCATCTCCCATTAGCTCATCAGCAGGTTGATCATTAAGAGCTGGAGATATGGGTTCAGTATGGTCTGATGGCACTTGGTCTTCAGTGTTTGTAGGTGAAATGGGAACAGTGCTAGCTTGAGACAGTAACTCAGTCTCTCCTGAGTGCACAGAATTTAAACACTCAGTTATCTCAACTAGTTCAGTGCTAGCACTTTCCTGTGATGCTTGTTTTGGTGTGTCTGGTGGTGGTTGAACAGGGGATTGGATTTGGAGTGGAG
Source organism: Flaveria linearis (assembly GCA_024085815.1). NCBI lineage: Eukaryota > Viridiplantae > Streptophyta > Magnoliopsida > Asterales > Asteraceae > Flaveria > Flaveria linearis. Next base: position 52,079,992 of record CM044006.1, read on the forward strand.
AGAAAGGTTGAGTGTGATATGAGGATGAATGAGAAGGTGATGGTGACTGGTGTTGAACTGGTGAGATTGGCTGAGTGTTGGTGGTAGAAGATGAAGATATTAGCTGTGGAGATTCATGGTGATGAATAGGTGAGATTGGTTGGGTGTTGATGCTGGCTGGTGATTGATGTTGGAGTGGTGGTGTTTGGATTGGAGAGTGAGAAGCTTGTACAGATTCAGTAGATGACTCTGCTTCTTCATCTACCCAGATCAATTCTTGTGGTATATCTGCATGAGCATCCACCACATGTGCAAGCATGGGCATGTCTTTACCCTGGTACTTCCCACTAATTTTGTTCAGCACAGATTTACCCAAGTGTGCTTGCACAAACACTTCTCCTACTCTTGATAGCCTTGGAAGTTCAGAGTTGATCACCAGTTGTAAGAACCTTGGGAACATGTACATTTTGTCATTCCGCTAAAGTTTGACATGATCACTTAGACAGTTGAAAATGTATTTGGAGTATTTGTAAGTTCTACCCTCGAAGATCCCAATGATTCCTGAAGATATGTGTCGAGAAAATCTATCAAGCCCTGACTTCCTGTTGGATATGCACTTCAGGTAGGTATGGCATAGGAATCGATATGGTTTGCACAGCCTACCCTTCTTTATTTCCCCTTTATCGAAGTCGCCATCATATCCCATCAGGTTAAACACCGTCTCAATGTATTCATTTTCAAATACATCAGGGTGCCCAATCTCTCGATCACCCAATTCCAGACATCGTCTAATTGTGCTTTCATTGATCCGAATACGTTCAGTCAGGATCTCAGCAGCAATCACTTCATCATCTCCTTCTTGTTCAACTCGTGCAGAGTTCCAAAAATCGATTATATGTGCCTGATGAATCACAGGCTCTGCCGTTAAGGCATAGAAGAGCCTGGACCTTCAAAGATATCTTATGATATCTTGACATCCTTCAGCAGCAGGATCATCGGCATTTAAGAATGTGCACACATTATGTTCTTTTGCGAATCTGTTTGCCATCTGTAATCAACAACGAAAATAGATTAAGCATAAATCTCACATGAAGTCAAATCGTTTTAATGGCAAACACAGATTAACCAGTTCCGTACTGAGAATTAGAACATGATTTACCTTCGCAATACTGATAATCGATTACTGGATAATGTAGTTTACGCTTTTTCGGAACGGATTTTTTGAAAGTTTGAATGAGGGGGAAGTGGACGATTTTCTAGGTTAGAAACTGAAAAAGTGTTCTGAAAAATTGATTAATGAATTCTGAGTCAAAAACCTTATTTATAACCGAACATATTAATTTCTTTTATTAATTATGTTGGGCCCACTTCCCATTTATCCGTCCGTGTACCAAGTTTATTTCGAATGCATTACTTCTTCCGCAGAACATCTGCGGAACCTTAACATCTGCGGATGTCTTAACATCTGCGGATGCCTTAGCTCAAACAATGCATCTGTTTTTCTGCTGAAACAAAAATTTCACTAATACTTCTACGGATGAGAAGTATTACTGAAACTTCTGCGGATGCAAAAATTTCACTGTTACTTCTACGGATGAGAAGTATTACTGAAATTTCTACGGAACTTAAAGTTCTGTTAACTTTAAATGGGTGATAACTACTGAGTAGAATCAAGTGTTGATGTTGGATATTGTTGACTGTATTTGCATGGCAATTAAGTACAAGAAAGCAAGTGTTCTGTATCCTGCATTCAAGTTAGTGCTCAAGTTCCAATTCCTTCAAAGTAAATTAAATCAAGTTGACAGCTTTTTATTGATTTTCATGCATGAACTACTCCCCCTAAATTTGTGATTAATGTTAAACTGTTGCATTCATCATAAATTTAAGTTGTAAACATGCATAAAGGCATATGACAGTCTAAGTGAGAGAAAATCAGTTAAAAGGACAAATTAAACATCTGGTTTAAACAATTACATGCATGCATATATATATAGAGGGATCATACTATGACTCGTCTTCTGCGGATGTCGATTATTGGATTCATTGCACACCTGATTGTAAGTATATAGATCCACTTAAATTCATACATGAGTAATGTATCAACTAGGCATGCTATTTATCATGTTTTGAAGTATGTTTATCAGTAACTGTCATGAGTTCCACATTCAATTGTCATTAGAGTTTGTACTCCGTAGGTGAGGCAAATCACTACTTTTCACACGTAATGACTATGTATATTAAGTTATAAGTTCTATCTTGAGACATATTACAGTCTCATGAATGCTTTGATGTTGAAGCTCTTTGGATTGGTGTACAATTGATCACAAGTGATTCTTTTTAGAGCTGAGATATGATCTTCATAGTCATTAGGTCTTTACTTTCGTAAAACAGAGGTGAACTTAACCCAGGTCTTTGTTTACACAAAACAGAGGGAGAATGAAGATTATACCCTTTAATCATATCCCCAGGTCTTTGTTCACATAAAACAAAGGGAATATAACTTTGCAAAGATAGAAGATTATAAAGTATTTTACATAGTGTGCTTGTGTAAGTGATTTGGTCACATCAGGAGATAACTTACTTTCCTGACTCTCAAAATGGAGTTCCCACAGACAGATACTTGTTTCTTTTAGTTTGGCATGCTCTTAGCTTAGTTTCCACTCAAGATGAACCTACTCACATATCAAGTCAGTTTGAGTTTTTGTTAAAAAAAGCCAAGCATAGTCTACTATCATTTCCATACATAAGGCATGCACAAATATTCTATCAGTCACTAAAATCATCCCTAACCATTACTCTACACAAGGACAGTCATATGCTTTTGATGATTTAGTCTAAGTTAATCATTCCCAAAGATTCTATCAGAAAATTAAATCTAACAGAATCAAAGGCTTTAGTGAACAAATCAGCAAGCTAATTTGTTGTGTCCACTTTGACTAACTTGATTAAACCCTTTTCTGAGCAGTCTCTCAGAAAATGGTATCTGATTTCAATATGTTTTGTTTTACTATGTTGGACTGGGTTAGCAGTTATAAACATAGCAGCTGAATTATCAATATGAATTGGTGTTTGAAGGAAATTGTAACCATAATCAAGTAATTGGTTTTGCAACCAAAGTACTTGAGAGCAACCAGCTGAAGCAGCTATGTACTCAGCTTCAGCTGTGGATACAGATACATTAGTTTGATTCTTGCACTGCCAAGAAACAAGTCTTGGTCCCAAAAACTGACATCCACCAGTTGTGGATTTTCTGTTGTTGTTACACCCTCCATAGTCACTATCTGAATATGAGTAAAGAATGAAATCTCCATCTTTTGGATACCACAGTCCTAGAGCTGGTTTGCCTTTCAGATATCTGAATATTCTCTTCACAGCATTCAGATGGGACTCTTTTGGGTCTGATTGATACGTGGCACAAACACAAACAGCAAACATTATGTCAGGTCTACTGGCAGTTAAGTACATTAAAGAACCGATCATTGATCTATACAATCTTTGATCTACTGATTTTCCAGCAGGGTCAGGCACAATCTTGTCTATTGTTGAGGCAGGTGTCTTGCATGAAGTTGTATCAGCAAGATTGTACTTCTTCAGGATTTGATGAATGTACTTTTCTTGATTGATGAAAATGTCATCTGTTTTCTGATGAACTTGTAAGCCAAGGAAGAATGTCAATTCTCCCATAGGAGCTCATCTGAAATTCAGATTTCATTAACTCTTCAAAGCTTTGACACAGTTTTTTGTTGGTTGATCCAAATATTATGTCATCAACATATATTTGAACCACCAAAAGATCTTGATGTTCATGTTTGAGGAAGAGTGTCTGATCAATGGTTCCTCTTTTGTAACCATTCTTCAGTAGGAAAGATGACAATGTGTCATACCACTTCCTTGGTGCTTGATGAAGACCATACAAAGCTTTGTCAAGCTTGTATACTCTATGTGGATAGTCAGGATCCTCAAATCCAGGGGGTTGAGCCACATATACTTCTTCATCAATTTTCCCATAAAGGAAAGCACACTTCACATCCATTTGATAGACTGTAAACTTCTTGAATGAGGCATAAGCTAGGAAGACCCTTATAGCTTCAATTCTTGCAACTGGTGCAAAAACTTCATCATAGTCTATCCCTTCTTCTTGAGTATATCCTTAAGCAATAAGTCTGGATTTGTTTCTCACGATTATACCCCTGTCATCCAGCTTGTTTTTGAAGAGCCACCTTGTTCCTATTGGATGTTGACCTTGAGGCAAGTCTACAAGATTCCACACCTTTTGTTTTCTGAATTGTTGTAGCTCTTCTTGCATAGCCTCAATCCAGCTGTTGTCTTTTAGAGCAGCTGTAATATTTGCAAGAACTGTCTGAGACAAAAAGCAGGTGAACAGGCAAATGTTTGCCACTCCTCCTTTGTTCCTTGTAGTTCTTGCATTCAGGTCTCCAATGATATTATCTGAGGGATGAGACTTGTGAATTCTGCTTGTTGAAACAGCATCAACTGGAATTGTTGATTCTAAGTTTGAGAAACCCATTGATGCAGATGCATTCAGCTGAGAAGATGAGTCTATGAAGTAATCAAATGGCTCATGTTCATTAGGATCAGCTTGAGTTTCAGTTGCTGCATGGTTGTTTCTTCCGCAGGAAGTTCTACGGAAGCATTTTGTTCTTCTGCAGGAGTAACTTCAACATCTACGGAGGTATTTTGTACTTCCGTAGGGGTTACATCACCATCCACGGATGAACATTGTTGATTTGCTGGCATGTTTTGTTGATTCAACACATCCTCTCCATCCCTTTGGTCAGTGGTTGAAACAGGACTTACATCTACGGATGCTGATGCATCTGCGGATGTATTTATATGTGCTGCGGATGAAGGATTTGCTTCGGATGTAGCTGCATGCTGCTGACTTGATTCTTGCTGAGGTGCAGTTGAAGGTTGTGCCCTTGGTGGGTCAGCTGTCAGTGGCACTTCATTCAAACTTGGAGGCACAAATGGATAGCATGTATCCGCAGAACCTGCATTGATCAGATAACCAGTGTTAAATGATTCAGTTAATGCATCTATATCAAATAACCAAGATGATCCTTTTACAGATGTTGTAAACATGGATTCATCAAAAGAAACGTTGGGAGTCTCTTCAACAATGTTATGTTCTGGAATATAGACCCTATATGATTTAGAAGTGGATGAATATCCAACAAAGAAACCATCATAGGCTTTTTCAGAAAATTTGCCCAATTGTTCTTTAGTATTTAATACAGACACATGACACCCAAAAGCTCTAAGATATCCTATAAAAGGTTTTCTTTTAAATAAGAGCTCATAAGGAGTTTTATTATGTTCTTTGACAATTAATGTCCTATTTTGAACATTGCAAGCTGTATTCACAGCTTCTGCCCAGAAAGTTATGGGCAACTGAGAATCAGCTAGCATTGTTCTGGCTGCTTCTATGAGAGTTCTATTTCTTCTTTCAGCCACTCCATTTTGTTGTGGAGTTCTTAGTGCACTGAATTGTCTTGCTATCCCTTTATTCCTACAAAAAGAATCCAGATCAGCATTAACAAATTCAGTTCCATTATCACTCCTAAAAATTTTAACTTTTAAATCAAGTTGATTCTCAATCTTGATCACGAAGTCCATTAATGTTTCAGATGTTTCACTCTTATGTTTTAAGAAAAAGACCCATGTGAATCTAGTGAAATCATCTACTATCACCAAACAATATTGCCTTTTTCCAATGCTCATCACATTGGTTGGACCAAAGAGGTCCATGTGAAGCAATTTGAGTGGTGTAGTATTAGTGTTGATTATTTTGGATTTATGAGACACTCTATGTTGTTTTCCTTTGTAACATGAAGAACAATGATTTGAACAATGAAATTCTTTCTTAGGTAATCCAATGACCAAGTCATTTTTCACCAATTTATTCATGTTCTTCATGTTGGAATGAACAAGCCTTCTATGCCACAATTGTGATTCATCTTCTGAAGACTTAGACAGCAGGCATGTCTCATGGCTTGTGAGTGATGTGTTGTTCATATCCAAAACATATGTGTTTCCTTTTCTTGATGCTTTTAGAAGGATCCAGTCTGCTGGAACTGCAAAACTGGCTTAAGAATGTAACAATTAGTGTTATCAAATAGTGTAGTGTAATTTTGATCACAAATTTGAGATACACTGAGTAAATTGTACTGCAAATTTTCACAGTAATTTACTTTTTCAAATGTTAAAACACCATTTGTTACAATTCCCTCACCAACTATTTTACCTCCCTTCTTATCCCCACCAAATGCCATATAAGAGGCATGTTTATGTTTGAAGTCATGGAGAAGTGCACAGTTTCCTGTCATATTCTGGAACAACCACTGTCAACATACCACTTGTTGTCAGCTCTCCATGATTGTTCCTGCACACAAAAAGAAATCAGTTAGAATTGACAACCCAAGCTTAATTGTCTTGGGTTTGCCAGAAGTGTCAACAATAGTTACTCCTTCATGAATTAATCTTGAAGTTTCAGTATTAGTTGTTTCTTTTTGATTTGATGGTGGTGAGGATGATTCTGTTGAAGATGATTCAGGTGTTTGGATGTCTTCTTGCTTATCTGATTCTTTCTTCAACTTATCTTGTTTTGGCTGATATTTTAACTTTGAGGATGCTCCTGTATTTTTGAAAGTTACTTCATCTTTCAACTTTGATTGAGGTACAGGAGTTCCTTTTTCAAAGTTATCAAAGAAACCATCAACTGCTTCAATTTGTTTATCTGACAAATCCACCTTTTTGTGAGGTGTCTTAGACTGTGTTGTTGTTTTCTTCATCAAAGTCTTATCCGCAGCAGAGGATCTTTTCTTTGATTTTTGTTGTTCTTTTTGCATCTTTGATTCTTTCTCACTCTCTGAAGATTGAGAATCTGATTCAGATGATGCATCATGTGACTTCTTTTTGCTCTTTTCTTGTTCTTCTTGTTGAAATAACATTCCTGAGTTGAATGGTTATTTTTGTCACATATAGCACAGTGTTTGTTAAGTAGCAGTCAGAAGTCATGTGATTGTTCATATTGCATATGGAGCAATAACTGCTGAAATAGCATTCATCGTATTGTGATTCTTCATATCACACCATTTGCAATATTTATCTTCTGAATTTTCTTCAGATTCAGCCTTCTTTTTCTTGTTCTTTGTCTCCTTTCCTGATGGATCACTTGATTTCTTCTTGCTTTTGGTAGGAGCCTCATCATCTGTTTCTTGTTTGCCTTTGGCTGCCTTTTGTTGCTTGATATTCAACATTTTCTGTGCATGTTTATTGGCAGTCCTTTTGACCTCATCCGTAGATTCGGTTTCTCTCTTCCGTGGCTTTTCTGCGGATTCACAAGTTTTAGCCTTCTGCAGATGTACAGACTTGGCTATTTTTGCTTTCCGCAGATGTTCTACGGATTCTTCAGACTTCTCTTTCCGCAGATCTTCAACACTTGAAGTTTTCTTCTTCTTGGTTGAAGTTTGTTGTTTCTTACCTTTATCTGAAGGAGATAAAGGTACCTCAGTACTTGATCCGCATTATTAACCTTGTGAAGGTTCAGTTCTTGAAGTCCTTCATTCAGTTCAGCAATTCTTTTGCAGATAGTCTTCAGCATATTTCGTTGCTTTGGAGGATACTGCAGCTTTGATTCTTCAAGAACTCGGAAGACCAGTTTCAACTTGAACATTCTTACCAATGTTCAGTTGATCAGTATCATGTTCATCAGAATCATCCAAGTCATCATATTTATCAAAATCTGAGTCATTATGTTTAAGTGATTCTGATTCAGTAGATTCAGTTTCACTCATCTCAGCTTCATTGTTGATGTTTGTTTTTATATCAATTTTGGTGCTTGGCACAAATGATTTGACAAAGTATTTGTCATTGTTTCAGGGAAAGTTGTATAGTTATCATTAATAGGTGGTGCAACAGCATTATAACCCAACCCATGCCTGTTCTTTGATTCAATATGAGAGTTTAACAACTTCTCATATTGCTGCGATGATAGTTGAAACTTCTGAAGTTTCACTTCAGTAGATGCATGATCAGCCATGGATTTTGTTAAGGAAGTGGTCAGATGCTCAACTTGGGCTTTGAGGCTGTAATTTTCAGAAACATATTTTTCTAAATCCTTTTGCAAAGAACTAATTTTGATTTGATATAGTTTATGTTCTCTTAAATGGGATTCATTCAAAATCATTGTTTCTTTTACTTTGTCAGCCAATTGTTGAGCATGGACTTGTAACGTTCAACTTCCTCAACATATGTTGATGAACATAACATGTCTTTTACCTCTCTGGCCATAGGAGGAACTTTGTTTTCCATGTGTGCCATTAATGCTTGATTCTCTTTCAAGACTTCCTTTTCATACATGCTCCAGTCACATGTTCCATCTTGAATATGATCAGTCCTGACTCCTTAGAATTGCTTGGTCCTGCTGATACATTTGTGGCTGGTGGGGATGTATTTGTCAGCTGAGGTTGTCTGTGCAGAGATCTTTGGGAGGTTGATTACTGATTCTGATATTGTTGTTGCTGCTGATGTTGATGCTGCTGATGCTGCTGCTGCTGATGCTGTTGAGATGATTGTTGGTTGCATTCTCTAGAGAAGTGTCCATAGAGATTGCATTTGAAACATCTGACTTTTGACTTGTCAACACCAATCTTTGATGTTTTACTAGCTGCAGCCAGATTCTTATTTCTCCTTAGATATTGCTTAGCTCTGTAAGCAATCATAGCCATCTGCCATTGTAGATCCATCTCTTCTACTACATCAGGGGGTAGTTCCTCCAAATCTTACTGGCAGATGTTTGCTGATGTTAGTGAGCTTCCAAGATAAGCTTGAAAGCTAGAACTAAAAGCTGCAAAGGCTGCTTTTTGTTCTTCAGAATCCAATATCACAGTAATTGGTTCTGATTGATTGTTTTGTTGAGAAGATTTAGCAGTTTCTTTAGTATCTCTTTTCTCAGCAGATCGTCCTTTTTCTTTTTGGTTCTTACTTTGAGATGATTTCTTAGTTGGTTTGGAGGCATAGAAACTAACTTCCTCTTCATCATCACTCAAAGTACAAGAGTTATCACCTTCATTATTTGAGATAAATGCACTTCCAGCATTTTTGGTTTCTTTGAAGTGATAAGGTGAGACATGAGTTCTCACACTCTTGTTTCTTGACTGTTCATCCATTTCAAGTGCTTCTACTTTAGCAACCAGAGTATCCAGACCAGTTGTCTTAAGATCTATGGTGTTCTTGAACATGGATACAGTTTGCTTCCAACTTTCAGGCAAAGTGTGGAGCATTTTCTTGTTGAGTTCCTCAGTAGTATACTTCAACTCCAAGATGTTCATTTCAGTAACAAGTTGCATAAATCTATGGAGTTGTTGAGGAATTGATTCACCCTCAATATGATGAAAGGTTTCATATTGTGATCTGAGGGTGTCTTTCCTTATGCTTCGGATCTCATCACTCCCTTCACAGAGAGTGTGGAGTATCTTCCACAAGGAATTTGTTGTTTTATAGTTCTCGCACCTGATTAATATCTCTTCAGGCAAAGCCATACTAAGCAAACTGTATGCTTTAATATCGACTTTAACCTTCTTGACATCATCAGGTGACAAGTCCTTTATGCTGATAGGCTGATTCTTGTCATTATAATCCGGCCCAAGAGTGGGTGGAATATAAGGACCCTCAGTGATGGACTCCCACAAGTCAGAATTTGTGTAGTTCACATGATTTCTGAACTTGATTTTCCAGGATTTGAAATCAGCTTTGGTTTCCAACTTCGGCGGTTGATATGATCCTCTACCAAAAGTACTCATGTTTAATGCAAAGTTATGAATGAAACCTTGAATGTTAAATTGGACAAACATATCAAAGACTCAGATCTAGTATTCAATTGATTTGAATATAGATCTAAATCAAACAAGCAATGAGAGAATGCTTGCTAAACGATAAGTCGCTGAAATAATTGTTTAAAAATTAATTAAACAATTTTAATACTGATAGATCAATTGATCTAAATCAATGAGCACTTGGCTCTGATACTACCTGTGAATCCAAGGATCTAAATTCAGGAATTATCAATATTAAAATAAATCAAATCAATGATCGCGGAATTATCATTAATTGACGTTTAATTGTTTTAATGATTATTGATGAACACAAACACAAAAACACAATAAATATGAACTCAATAATTATTCAAAATATTTCATTAATTATCAGTAATGATTACAAAAGAATAATTAAGAATGACTATGAACAATGATTTCTGTGAATCGAATAATGTTGTTGTTGATGTGACGGCGGTTAGGGTTGCATGATGATGTAACTCTTGACAGCCGTAATATTGCTTGATTGTGTTCACCGAGATGTGAAACCTAGGAATCATATTTATAGACGGTTTGAGTCGGTTAAGGAAACACCGGATCTCTTGGGATTTGTTATTGATTGTGTTGACTTGTTTGACTTCTTGGTATTTGAAGTCACACAAGTATTCTGTTCTTCCGCAGGAGTCTTGTCGTCCGCAGGAGTTTTGTTCTTCCGTAGATGACTTGGTCTTCCATAGAAGTATTGTTCTTCCGTAGGATCTCTGTCTTCCGTACAAGTCCTCACTTCATACAATCCTTGATCATCCGCAGGAATCTTCACTTGTATGGTCTTGTAAGAAACATATCTACGGATTAACAATAATGTTCATCCGTAAATGTTTCTTACACTTGGTCAATTTCAGGAATCCTACCAAGTATATTGATTTTGCCTGTCAACAATCAAAAAGCAACACACATATATATGGGTTAACTTATATATTCAATGCACATATATATATATACTGACTGTTAAAGGTATTAATTACAAGACTTGATTAAAGTTCTAAGCCTATACCAAAAGAGCTAGACCTATACAATCTAGATCCAACACTATAAATACCACTTAATCCGTGGAAAAACGAGAGACTTTGATAATCCTCAACCCTAGCCATCCCAGATCGCATAGAGCATCCTTTCCAACTTCATAGAGCGTTCCTGATCATTACTAATCAATTCTTAACGCTTTCTAATCGTTAGTCTTGATCCGGCTTACGTTCTCCCTGATTGGATCGCCAATCAAATAGAATTCCGCGCTATTTGATTCGGTTTCACGTTGAATCAGTTAGTACTCCGTCGTACTCGGTCCTAACAATTTGCTTAACGGCCATTCTTTTAAAAAATCTTTAATTTTTATCAAGGTGTTAATTTGAGACCTAGTCAATAAGGGTTGTTTAAAAAGTTTGTACCTCGCTGGAATCGACTCTTTTATAAATGAGTCGAGCAGGCTTGGCTTGCTTTGTAAAAGGGTTGAACCTAGCTAAGGTCAGCTCAGCTCGTGGCTTGCTCGTTAATTAGCTCATTGGCACGCTCGTTAGCTGGAGCGTAGATTATAATTATATAAATTTTAAATCAAAATTATAACTTACTACTTAAATAAATTATCGACATATAGTCATTCTAATATTTTCGAATGAAAAAACTAAGTATAGAAAGTAGAATTGATTAGAGTATTTTAAATACCAATATTGTATTATTGTTTTAACGAGTTAAGACAAACCATAACAAATATTTTTTTTGCTTATATATATTCGGAGAGGGTTCATACGAAAAAATCAATAGTTATGTGAAAATCAAAGAAAACCACGAAGGTCATCAACATAATTTATAACTTTTTGTTCCTTTAAATGTTAAAAATGTATTTAAGTATCTATTACATATATCTTGAACATAAATATAGGAATGAAGAGTGTTATGTATATGTAATACTTTGTTGAATAAGAAATTGCTATGTGTAATATATGTCACACCCTGAATTTCCATAAATGGGGTATTACCGTTGGGCGTGTGACTTCCAATATCTCAGCCACTAGTTACACCAAACGACACGTTATTTATAAAACACAATTTAATTTTAAAGTTTGATATTACCAAAGACTAAGTTTTTAACATAAACATAACAGAAGTTGCGGAAGCATAGTAAATCTTAATTGTTTAAATGGCGCAACACGCGCATACCGAATAAATGAAATTTATCGAAAAATGTTAAATAAGTCACGTGAATGATAAATGCATGAATGAAATGCTCCTAAGCGTACGCGTCTTGTGTACCTGAAAGAAACATGCTAAAGTGTCAACACGAGGTTGGTGAGTTCATAGGTTTTGATAAACAGAACATAAAGTAAACCGATACAGTAAACAAAGTAATATCAGTAGATAGCTAGTCTACTTAACCAGTTACTAAGTGTATGAAGTTCACAACCGAATCTGACAATGTAAATGAACGCCTTGACTGTGAATACCAGGTCACAGCAACAGAAATTAGGTCAATTAAACACCCATTTGACGAACGTTGTGCTAGCGCGACTAGCCCGGGTGGGGTTTGTCAAACCCAGTAGATCTACTCAGAATTACCTCGCTATACTACATACATTAACGGTTCGAGAATGAGGACTTAAGTGGTATCACACTAGTAAACAAGTGATATTATAGTAATACTGATCAATGAAAATGAATTTGAACACACGTTTCTTTCACCCCAAGAAAGTAGTTAAAAGCGGGGCTGAGAACTCACCTTAAATGTACAGCAAAAGCAATTAACGTAAACACGAGCGATTAAGTTCCCGAACAACCTGGATGTACATTTATTATATATTAATAGTAATTATTAGATATTAATAATAGATCGTACGGTTTCGCGTTCACGGCTCGGTTACGGTGTCGGCTATCGGTATTTCCCCACTCACATGCAAGCACATTCAAATATTAATTCAGTCAAATGTATAAAACTCACTTATTGTGTATATAAAATACTATTTCTATGCTATAATCATTTGGCTTATTATTATTATAAAAACTCCTATGCTTAAGACACGTAACTTATTCATCACCAACACGTAGCAACCCGGTCGTCACACGACTACGATAAATAATGTACGTATGGATTTATGCACCTAATATGTATATAATTAAATATACCCATCAAACAACTATAATGCACATTACATACACACACAGAAACACTTCTGCACAACCCACATCATAATAATAATCCCTACACCCTAGTAATACGCACTTGAAAATCCCAAATCAAAGCCCACGTGCACACATCCTCAATTGATTCTTTGACATTTCTAAACCCCAAACAAGAAACACATGTGCACCAGTAGTACATGCACACAAGTCAACATACAAAACACACACCATACATATTGCACAATCATTCAATCTGCAGAGCACATATATACATTACGAAAGAAAACTATACCCACATACACATGAACTCACATACATACATGTGTATATATATAAACCCAAAAAAAATGGACCCACCACACATATACATCGCGTGCACAGCAGCCGAAGGCTGCTGTGTTCGTCCTTCCTGCGCAACATATATACATACATACACAACCTGCGCACACACATATATACGTACATATACAACAGCATACACATACGAACAGAAACGTATGCATACATACGCAGCAACATACATACATAAACAGCAGCATACATACATACAACAGCAGCATACATACATACATAAACAGCAGCATACATACATAAACAGCAGCATACATACATACAACAGCAGCATACATACATACGCAGCAACATACTTACATAAACAGCAACATACATACATACATAAACAGCAACATACATACATAAACAACAGCATACATACATATAACAGCAGCATACATACATACATAAACAGCAGCATACATACATAAACAGCAGCATACATACATTCAACAGCAGCATACATACATACATAAACAGCAGCATACATACATACGCAGCAACATACTTACATAAACAGCAGCATACATACATACATAAACAGCAACATACATACATAAACAGCAGCATACATACATACGCAGCAACATACATACATAAACAACAGCATACATACATACATACGCAGCAACATACATACACACATATACATACATCTACCCATACACAGGTGTAAAACATAAACATCTCGCACACACAAGACCAGCCCGTAACATTCGATCATCAACGAACGTCGCGACCCGAGTGCCTCGCAAACAAGAACGCGCATACACCGTAGCCCGACGATCCCGAATTCGTAACTCAAAAAAAACCATACGAGTGACGAAGCGAAAAGAAAACGTACCGTGTAGAGCGATGTCGAAGGGCTGCGGTTGCGAGAGATCTCGTCGAGAGCACCGGACGATGAAGAAGTTGCCGAAGAGAGGCTGCAAAACACGGTTTCGAGTGAGAGCCACGGCAGGGAGAGTTCTTGGTGAACTAAGGTTTGGAATGAAGAAGAAGGGTGGTTACGAATGGTAGGTGCCGTGGGGGGGGGTTTGGGTGATTTAAAGGGATTTATGTTTATGAGATTTGCCAACTTTAGTCCTTCTAATTTGCAAGATTTACCCATTAATTAACTTAATTTGATTACTTGTAAGTTAATTGTTAACAATGGATGTTAATTGCTAATAATAAATATAGTATTAATAATAATAATATTAACAATAATAAAAAAAATCATCATCCTTTAATAATAATAAGATTGATTAAATAACACTGAGTAAGGAGAGGTTTGATAATAGAAATGAGATTAACCTAAAAATTCGGGTTGTCGCATCATCCCCTTGTTGAAGGAATTTTCGTCCCGAAAATTGGTCGACGAACGACTAGTGGACAGATGAACGACCAGCAACCGGGCAAATCAGATCAGAGCATAAGGTTTTCTGGAACATAGGCAAGATAGGGTTTCTAAGAGTTTCTGAAACAAACCCAAAACAAAGAAATGCAAGGTTTCACACGAGTTGTGACATCATCCCCTTGTTGAAGGGAATTTCGTCTCGAAATTTAGAACATATACGTCAACAAACTACTAGTAAGCAAGTTGGTTAGTGAGTAAGCTGATTAGTTATCTGTAACATAGGCAAGATAGGATCTCTGAGCATTTCAAAAACAAAAGAACGTAAGGTTTCGTGAGAGCTATTTCTATGGCATGCTTAGGGTTCAAGTCAGTAGGTACTATTCGTAGCACTCTAATAAACTTGTTGGACACATAACTCTTATTGGAACCAGAATCAAATAAAACGAAGGCATAATGACCATTTATAAAAAATCTACCGGATACTACAGTAGGGTCATTAAGGGTTTACCTGAGCCTATGACGAACACTCTGCCCTTGGCACCACCGTTGTCATTCCCATTTCCATTTCTGTTGCCATTTCTATTGTTCTTCTTCAGTTTTGGGCAGTACCTTTTGATGTGCCCAGTCTGACCACACTCATAACAGCCTCTTTGTTCCCCCTGTTGAGCTGGCTGCTTGGCTGATAAGTTCACACGACAATTCTTAGCAGAGTGACCAAACTTGCCACATCTCTCACAATTGTTCTTGTTACAAGACCCAGTGTGGTGGTAGTTGCAGTCATCACACTTAGGTAATGTTCCAATGTAGCCACTACCGTGTTGTGAAGATGCAGAAGTTTGGTTGTTGAACTTCCGATGCTGCTGGGAAGAGTTCTGCTTGTTATGTGAGCCAGACTCCCACTTTCTTTTGTTATGGCCGTCAGTAGTGGTAGAGGTAGATACACGTGGAGGTAGTTTACCTTGTGTGACTGCCTGGTCAGTTAGTCTATGAGCCAGTCTAATTGCCTCTTGTATGGTTGTTGGTAGGGAAGCAGTGACCATTCCTTGAATTTCCGGAGACAACCCATGCAGATATCTTTCGATCCTTAGAGAAGGAGGGTTGATCATGTTAGGGCACAAAGTAGCAAGTTCGTGAGATCGAGTGGTGTACGCCTCAATCTCGGAACCTGTCATCTTGAGATTCCAGAACTCCATCTCCAATTTCTGTATCTCTTCCCGAGGGCAGTATTCTTCTTTCATCAAGGTCTTAAAATCCTGCCAGGCTGTCTGATTGGCGATCTCAACCCCCAGCATTTGTACCTGGGTGTTCCACCAGGATAAAGCAGCTCCGTCAGGGTGCCGGTGGCGTATTTAACCCGATTTTCCACCGGACAATTGCACATTTCAAACACTGATTCTAGCTTCTCGAACCACCGTATCAGTCCTACGGCTCCTTCCGCTCCGGTGAATGGATTTGGTTTACAACTCATAAAGGACTTGTATGTGCAAGTTCCTTGACCTGTAATGAATTTAGATAAGAACTTTGGAAGCATGGAATGAATGCTACAACCTACGAGACTGACAGAACATTAACATCAAATATGGATTGGGTTTTGCTTACCGATAGGAGCGGGTTGAGGGTTAGGGTTGTGGTTCGCCAGTGCATCAGCCACATGCTGCTTTATGAGGGCATCCAATTCTGCTGGAGTCATATTGATGGAACCATTACCACGTCCACGTCCAGACATTCTCAACAATCACAACATACAAAAATTAAGTAAATATGTAACATATCAACTTCATTTAAGCATAAGTAATTAAAGAATTTAGCACACACGACTAAATGTTCAAATAATAATTTCTGGCAAAATAAATTGTAAGTACGTCTACAATTAATCAAACCCGAATATCAAAATTTAGAAACATAAGTTGGATGGGGACAACCCTTCCCATCCCGGTGTTAAACGAATGAAAATCTGATAAACGAATAGAACGAATAAAGAAGGAACTCAATGTGATCGACTGATCCGGTGCTATCCTCAGGCTCGTCCTCTGGCTGCTCTTCCGGCTCTTCCTCGTCAGGCTCCGGTGTTGCGTTCAGTGCATTGACCTGACCCAATGTACAAAGAATACGTGCGCATAGAGTATCATTACTCTGAGGTAACTTTCATGAAGATTATGCACATATCAAATAATTACTATTGCACGATAGCTAAGATGCTAAAACAAACAATGTCTCGTAAGGACTGGGACTATTGTCCCAGTACAATCCCATTAAGGCTCTAGATAGATGAAAACTTTCATACGAGTAAAGATGAAAGGATTTATTTCCATATCAATGGGGAAGTTTTATGAGAATCAAGACTCTCATGTCCCAAAGTATAAGAATGAAAATTTGCACTGACTATGACCGTTATCACTCAACTGAATTCCCCAAACTTCTCATGCACGACAAATTACAATTACGTGTGCACCCGTAATGATAATTTGCTTTGCATGGTCCCCCTCGTTCCTCTTATTCGAGCTAACATACCTTATCAAGTACAGAGATTATCAATGGTAGAGGTATTAAAGTTGTAGTTATTACATCGAGGGTCGATTAATCAAAGTTGTACGAAAGAATCGGTTGAGGAAAACATTTAACAGGAGGCAAGATATGCTCCAAGTAAGGTACCCACGGTTTCATATCCGACCTTGAAATGTATAATGTATAAGGTACAATAAATCATCAATCGTGATTAACCCCCTCGTGACTCACAGTAACTTGGAGTCACCCGTACTAAGGAATAGGCTAGGCAGTAACAACGGGGGATCAGGACGAACTGGCCCTTCCCCTTAAACATAGCATAAGAAGACACCATCCCTGTAGACGAACACTCACAGGAATACGCCAAAGCAAACAGTTCTCAAGCAAGCAAAAACCAACAAGGCATGCAAACAAAGCCAGCTAACAAAATTAAACGTGTCTATATGCGTGTAACTAAGGCAACGGCTATAGTCTAAATGCAATGCAAATGAGATGCAATGTCAATTTAGTTCGCTATAACCAATGGCTCTGATACCAATCTGTCACACCCTGAATTTCCACAAACGGGGTATTTCCGTTAGGCGTGTGACTTCCAGGATCTCAGCCACTAGTTACACCAAACGACACGTTATTTATAAAACACAATTTAATTTTAAAGTTTGATATTACCAAAGACTAAGTTTTTAACATAGACATAACAGAAGTTGCGGAAGCATAGTAAATCTTAATTGTTTAAATGGCGCAACACGCGCATACCGAATAAATGAAATTTATCGAAAAATGTTAAATAAGTCACGTGAATGATAAATGCATGAATGAAATGCTCCTAAGCGTGCGCGTCTTGTGTACCTGAAAGAAACATGCTAAAGTGTCAACACAAGGTTGGTGAGTTCACAGGTTTTGATAAACAGAACATAAAGTAAACCGATACAGTAAACAAAGTAATATCAGTAGATTGCTAGTCTACTTAACCAGTTACTAAGTGTATGAAGTTCGCAACCGAAGCTGACAATGTAAATGAACGCCTCGACTGTGAATACCAGGTCACAGCAACAGAAATTAGGTCAATTAAACACCCGTTTGACGAACGTTGTGCTAGCGCGACTACCCCGGGTGGGGTTTGTCAAACCCAGTAGATCTACTCAGAATTACCTTGCTATACTACATACATTAACGGTTCGAGAATGAGGACTTAAGTGGTATCACACTAGTAAACAAGTGATATTATAGTAATACTGATCAATGAAAATGAATTTGAACACACATTTCTTTCACCCCAAGAAAGTAGTTAAAAGCGGGGCTGAGAACTCACCTTAAATGCACAGCAAAAGCAATTAACGTAAACACGAGCGATTAAGTTCCCGAACAACCTGGATGTACATTTATTATATTATTAATAGTAATTATTAGATATTAATAATAGATCGTACGGTTTCGTGTTCACGGCTCGATTACGGTGTCGGCTATCGGTATTTCCCCACTCACATGCAAGCACATTCAAATATTAATTCAGTCAAATGTATAAAAGTCACTTATTGTGTATATAAAATACTATTTCTATGCTATAATCATTTGGCTTATTATTATTATAAAAACTCCTATGCTTAAGACACGTAACTTATTCATCACCAACACGTAGCAACCCGGTCGTCACACGACTACGATAAATAATGTACGTATGGATTTATGCACCTAATATGTATATAATTAAATATACCCATCAAACAACTATAATGCACATTACATACACACACGGAAACACTTCTGCACAACCCACATCATAATAATAATCCCTACACCCCTAGTAATACCCACTTGAAAATCCCAAATCAAAGCCCACGTGCACACATCCTCAATTGATTCTTTGACATTTCTAAACCCCAAACAAGAAAGACATGTGCAGCAGTAGTACATGCACACAAGTCAACATACAAAACACACACCATACATATTGCACAATCATTCAATCTGCAGAACACATATATACATTACGAAAGAAAACTATACCCACATACACATGAACTCACATACATACATGTGTATATATATAAACCCAAAAAAACATGGACCCACCACACATATACATCGCGTGCACAGCAGCCGAAGGCTGCTGTGTTCGTCCTTCCTGCGCAACATATATACATACATACATAACCTGCGCACACACATATATACGTACATACACAACAGCATACGCATACGAACAGAAACGTATACATACATACGCAGCAACATACATACATAAACAGCAGCATACATACATACAACAGTAGTATACATACATACATAAACAGCAACATACATATATAAACAGCAGCATACATACATACAACAGCAGCATACATACATACATAAACAGCAGCATACATACATACGTAGCAACATACTTACATAAGCAGCAGCATACATACATACATAAACAGCAACATACATACATAAACAGCAGCATACATACATACAACAGCAGCATACATACATACATAAACAGCAGCATACATACATAAACAGCAGCATACATACATACAACAGAAGCATACATACATACATAAACAGCAACATACATACATACGCAACAACATACTTACATAAACAGCAGCATACATACATACATAAACAACAACATACATACATAAACAGCAGCATACATACATACGCAGCAACATACATACATAAACAACAACATACATACATACATACATACGCAGCAACATACATACACACATATACATACATCTACCCATACACAGGTGTAAAACATAAACATCTCGCACACACAAGACCAGCCCGTAACATTCGATCATCAACGAACGTCGCGACCCAAGTGCCTCGCAAACAAGAACGCGCATACACCGTAGCCCGACGATCCCGAATTCGTAACTCAAAAAAAACCATACGAGTGACGAAGCGAAAAGAAAACGTACCGTGTAGAGAGATGTCGAAGGGCTGCGGTTGCGAGAGATCTTGTCGAGAGCACCGGACGATGAAGAAGTTGCCGAAGAGAGGCTGCAAAGCACGATTTCGAGTGAGAGCCACGGCAGGGAGAGTTCTTGGTGAACTAAGGTTTGGAATGAAGAAGAAGGGTGGTTACGAATGGTAGGTGCCGTGGGGGGGTTTTGGGTGATTTAAAGGGATTTATGTTTATGAGATTTGCCAACTTTAGTCCTTCTAATTTGCAAGATTTACCCATTAATTAACTTAATTTGATTACTTGTAAGTTAATTGTTAACAATGGATGTTAATTGCTAATAATAAATATAGTATTAATAATAATAATATTAACTATAATAAAAAAAATCATCATCCTTTAATAATAATAAGATTGATTAAATAACACTGAGTAAGGAGAGGTTTGATAATAGAAATGAGATTAACCTAAAAATTCGGGTTGTCACAATATATAGGTAGAACTATTTTACGGTCTTCTTTTAATCCCTACCTTTGTCTATATACACACATATAGAGAGGATAATGATAAACAATTTATAAATTATATGTCCGGTTTTATTGGTTTTCTTTGGTTCTCAACCTAATTATGTGGTTTTATTATAAACCCTCCATTTATTTATCTATATGTGCAAATAACTAAAACTATTTTATAAAATATATAAATCGGCTTACGAGCCGACTTTGCTCGACTCATTTGTAGCCCACCTTGGCTTGGTTCCGCTTGACAGTTCGACACATTTTACGAGTAGACTTTGCTCGACTCATTTTACGGTTTTCATTTAATCCCTATCTTTGTCTACACAGAGAGAGAGAGAGGGTAGCGATAAAAAAATTATAAATTATGTGTCTGGTTTATTCGTTTTTTCCGGTTTTCACATAAGTATGTGATTTTCTTATAAACCCTCAATTTATATATCTATATGTGGAAAAAAACTAAAACTGTTTTTTTTAAATATATAAATTGGCTTATGAGCCGACTTTGCTCGACTCATTTGTAAATGAGTCGAGCCCAAGCCCACCCTGGCTTGGTTCTGCTCGACTGTTCGACTCATTTTATGACCCGACTTTGATCGACTTATTTTACGGTTCTCATTTAACCCTACCTTTGTGTATACACACACATATATAGAGAGAGAGATAGGGATAAAAAAATATAAATTATGTATTCAGTTTCATTGATTTTTTCTGATTTTCACATAGTTATGTGGTTTTCTTATAAACTTTCCACTTAGTCGCTTATACAGCCATATATGTAAATTATATACACATGCAGTGGGTAGGGTTATTCGGAAACTTATTTTTTATGAGAATTGTAAGGAACCTTTTTTCTACATATGAGTGAAAATATTTATTTTAAACACATATGTAACATATAAAAAAAGCTTTTATAGTTATCACGAAAAATATATTAACTTCATGTGAACTCTAAGAATTATTATTTTACAAACTAGTATTAAAACCGTGCGTTGCCGCGGGTCTCTTTTGGGTTTCAGGTGATTTTTTTAAACTGTGGTCATCATGTTGACGCAAGTAAAAAAGACTCTCTCAAATAACGAAAGAGTTAAATAATGAAAGAGTTAACATTTAAGATTAAACCATTTAAATGTGTAAATATCAGTAAACATAAACACACTAAAAAGAAATAAAAATAAAAAATAACTTTTAAAAAAATAAAAACAGATCTCACCAATTATATATCAAATATATTATTTTAGACATAACCGGCTATAAATAATCATATAATACATTTATATGTGATGCTTGACATGTTTAGTGGAAGAGAGAAAGAGAGCGAGTAAACGATTATGTAGTAATCTTACGAACCACATCTAAAACAAAATGATACAATTCTTT
Source organism: Flaveria linearis (assembly GCA_024085815.1). Lineage (NCBI taxonomy): Eukaryota > Viridiplantae > Streptophyta > Magnoliopsida > Asterales > Asteraceae > Flaveria > Flaveria linearis. The sequence goes on from CM044006.1 coordinate 52,101,955, forward strand.
ATGTTATGTACTTGGTTTTTTTATCATCCCTCAACATTCATATATAGTAATGTACGGTTTGTAAAAAAAGTATTTATATTTATTTGTCCTTGATAAGCGGTGACATGTTTAAAGAATAAAATTAAATAAGCATTGGCAAATAAATTCGGACTACTTAAGAAACACAATTACGCATTAACTTTTTAATTTTATAAACCTAATAGGGTTTTAAATATATAAATCATCCTAGATTTATATTCCCTGGACTCCAACCAAAATTTAAACACATTGATTTTTTTTAAAATCCACTCTCTCTCTCTTTCAATATCTTATAAAAAAACTAAAAAAGTGTTTCATATTTTCCTTCTTCATCTTCAACCCATTTTTCACTTCTTTTTAAATCAAAAATCTCCTCTTCTGATCAAGATTTGGATCCTTCATCTCGCTCTCTCTCCCCGGAACAACCACCGCAACACCACCATCTCTCCGGCAGCGGCGGCTTCACCGAGCTTTCGAAAGGTGAACGTTGCAGTCGTTGCCACCGCAGATCCTTCATCTCGCTCTCTCTCCCCGGAACAACCACCGCAACACCACCATCTCTCCGGTAGCGGCGGCTTCACCGAGCTTTCGAAAGGTGAATGTTGCGGTCGTTGCCACCGCAGATCCTTCATCTCGCTCTCTCTCCCCGCAACAACCACCGCAACACCACCATCTCTCCGGCAGCGGCGGCTTCATCGAGCTTTCGAAAGGTGAACGTTGCGGTCCAAACGATCTACACTTCCAATCTAAATTGTTGTATCGCCGGCTTGTACTTTCAGCAATATAACTTGTACATTGTGCTTTTAAAGCTTGAGCTTTTGTGGCACTGTAACCACCAACCAAAAGTATTAATATGTATTATAATGTGAAATATAGTTTAATTTTTTATTCATGTGACACGTGCGTAAAAATAAGAGTTTTCATGAAATATAAGAGTTTTCATTTAATCATTACTATAGATGCAATCCAGATATTGTACAGCGTTTACACACATTATACAAATGGCTTGTATTTCATTTTAATTATTTACTTACATTAAGGTTTCTAAAAAGTTATATATTAACCTTATCGAGTTTAGCTGTATTCACATTTTATATATTCATATGTTTTCTACAAGCTCATAACTTTTTGTTTATTCTTGTTTCTAAAAAAATTAAATTTTAATTTTTTATATAAAATTCCCACTATACTCTGAGGGAAGAAAGTCTCATTTGGTTATTGGATTTTTACATTAGTTAAATAGTTATCAAATTTGAGACTTTGAGGTAACAAATAATTAAGGAAGAATTAAATAGTTACGAGATATTTAATTGATGCATTCTAAAGTGGAAAGATTAATTCACATAATAATTTGCGGATTGGGTTTAAATAAAATGATTTTTAAGCCTAAGGAAGATTATACGTGTCCTTTTGTAAGTATTAAAAACCCACAATGAATCCTAAAAAAAGCGATCCATGTGTTTCTACTTTCTACTATATGAGTTCGATCAACTCATTGCTTATAACTTATAAGCATGTAAGTACGCGTTACGCATAGTATGAAGAGGTTATAATTAATAAGCATGCAAGTACGCATTACGCATAGTATATACGAAGATGAAGGTTGGTTTTAATATCATAATTAATTTGTTACAAACTTCTTGTGAGTGAAGTGACCAAGATAATTGATGAACCTTGATAGATATGTATTCTCTAGAGAAATACAGGTTTAGATATGTTTTTTTGTCAAATTAATATTTGATAATTGATGAATCTTGAGAGATCTATCTTCTCTAGAGGCTTACAGGTTTAGATATGTGGTTACGTCAAATATTTTCACCGCTGTGTTATATGTATTTATCATTATGATTTATTTTTTATATTATTTTGTATTATTTGTTATTTTTGTTATTATATATAAATATGTTATCATTTATATCAGGGTTAAGATCATTATAAAACCACTTTTTATATTCAGAACAAAAAGAACCATTAATTTACATAAATATAAATTATGAATCATTGATTTACATAAATGTAAGTTAATGCAGGAAAGATTTAGTTGTTTTACATACATGTATGATATACACATATGTTAAACAGATCAAATATCATCAGACTTAAGTTACATTTATGTAAATCAATGATTTTTTGGTTCTGAAAATAAAAAGTGGTTCTGTAATAATCATAATCTTATTATATCATTGAGTTTTATACATTAGAAATACACAATTTTTATCATTTTATCATTTTTTAGAAGTCATCATTTTGGAAAAACACAATGGTGTTAATGTAACAAGACATTACTATGAGCAGGAAAATACACAATGTTTCTAAGGTTATTGTGTCAAATAAATTTATCATTATGTTATATGTATTTATCAATATATTTTATGTTTTAAATTATTTTATATTATTTGTCGTTGCTTCTTATGTATCGGATATATTTATTGTTATTTTATCATTGTGTTTGACTTACCGGAAGTGCTAATTAATATTATTTAACCATTTTGTATTCTACAAATCGTCTTGTTAGAAAACACAATGGTGTTTAGAAAATGGCATCAACTAATCAGACACCCTGTCAGGTGTTAAAGAAACGTCCTTTGACTTTTTTCACGGCCCGTGAAGGGCCTTACGGGCCGTGAGGGGTTCGAAATTTAATTCTCACAACTGCATTTAATCACGGCCCGTGTAGGAACAAACGGCCCGTAAACGTCCGCGCACACGGCCCGTTAACTACCTCAATAACGGCCCGTGAGATCCTTCACGGGCCGTAGTTGCCTTCTGAGAATTTACTTTCCTCGTTTTGCGTGCACTTTTAAATTTTATAATTATGTGACGCGACGTATTATTCCTTGATTCGATTTAAGATTCTATATAAACCGTTATATATATGACTTGTTTATGGTTAGTGAGAAACGAAACAGTTAAAATGTCTTCTCGTGGAGGTAGGAGAACACTTCAAAAAGAGTTATCTTCAAACTCACGAGATATTGTGGAAAGTATTCCTGATCCAATAGATAACCATAATTGGCAGAACGGGAGGAACTGGTCTCAGAATATTATTCACTTTATACGTAACGGTGACTCTCAAACATGTAGAGTGTATTACATGGGTCATTCCGATATTCCGTTACAATTTTGGCGTGAATTACTCGGAAACGTGTCTTTAGGTACAGAGGTATGATTTAAAGTTTTTTTATATATTTTATTTTATTTTAAAATTCTAACAATTAAAAAGTTCTTGTTTTATAGCATGTTCGGGCGTGGACAAATAGACTCACAATATGGAGATACGAAGAAATACGTAGAACCGAAGAGTTGCCGGGTAGTGATCGTTGGACGATTCTCCCATTTGAGTGGTTTAACTTAATATACTCGGGGTCCGTTAATGGTAACGAATATGGAGACGGGAGTGACTGTCTATATCCGCGTTATGGGAAGTTGATACGGTAATACTGTTTTCATGTTTTACAATAAAAATCATAAATTTATAACCGTGAATTAAATTGTTTTGTAGGTTTACGTACCAATGACTGATGACGAAGAAAATTGGTATCTTTTTAAGATTTCTATGGACTCACTACAAGTTTGTATATATTCTCCATACGAATGCCGACCAAATACGTGTGATGATTCATGGTGCATTCATCGTAATGCGCGAACGATTTTCGTACAATTCGAATCGTACTTTTTACATTTTCTGTCACGTATACAATATTGGCAGCACTCTGGACAAGAAGAAATCGAAGAACTGGTGGTATCGGGTGAAACCGTTTGGCCCCCTAACGCTGGTCATATTGGTCGAGATTCGGGAGTTGTAATTTGTATGTTATTGCGTAGGTTGGTTCAAAATAGATCTTTAGAGTGGCAAGAGGTTAGCTTACAGGATGATTGCTTTAGATTCCGAAGATTTATGGCAGACGAACTGTATTCTAGACGTGAAATGTAGAACAGTAATGAAATATTTTATTAAAACATAAACGTTTATTAGTACACTTTTTTAAAAACGATAAACCGTTATTATCACACAAAAATAAAACACATAATTTTTAATCTTCTTGATCTTTATAAAAGATCCAAGCCGCAAAATGGTTAAAGGAAATTCCAAATTTCTCCCGATATCTTTCTTGAGTTCTTGTCATAATATCCGTATCATTCCATAACATATTTCGATTGTTGTAAACGTCTTTGTAGAGCTGGTGAAATGTCGTGACCTTCCTTCTCAAGTCAGACCACTTGTTGCTAAGTTCACGAGTGGTGCGATATTCTTCACGTTCGAGAATTTGATGAAAACGAGTTGAAACCCGGTTCCAAAATATTGAATTTGGCGGGATAGTACCTGAATTTTCGATACAAGATCTTACTAAAGTCACCTCCTCTTCATCCGTCCACGGATTTTGATCACTTGTAGCACTCATGTTTTGGGTATTGAGTAAATTTGTGTGAATTGTTTGTGTCAAGCTGCTGAATTTATAGACTTAAAAAAGTTTTATACGGCCCGTGAGGGGCTTTACGGGCCGTGACAACGTCCCCATACGGCCGTGTAGTGTAAACGGTCTGTTTTTAAAAACTACAAACCATCACGGGCCGTGACCACGGTCACGGGCCGTTTGATAAAAACGTAACAGGCCGTGAGACCCTTCACGACCGTGAGGCCCGATAATATATAGGACCTCACGGCCCATTTGTTCATTTACGCCCCCAAAACACACATACGATTTACTACGTCACGACCTCCGTATTTTCATCATTTTCATACAGCCGACTCCTTACTACGGTACGTATTCAAATTCGTATTTTATTTTTGTGTATTTTTCGTTTAAATATATTAAAATTATATTTAAAAAAACTGGAAAATTGAAATGTTTTGGGGGTTACGGGCCGTGAAGGGTCGTCACGGGCCGTAACCTTTTGAATTTTCAAAGGGTTATAGGCCGTGACCCTCCTTTACGGGCCGTAACCCTTTGAAACTTCAGTGAGTTACGGGCCGTGAGAGACCTTCACGGGCCGTAACCCTTTTGTTTTTCTGGTGAATTTATTATTATTTTTTTTTTGCAGATTATGTCGCCCCGCAAACGTACACGTCCGGAGACTGAGCCCGAGGGTCAGGGTGACTTTCTGGACCCACACACTGATCTTCGTTTTCCGAGGGAGACACAGCCACGGCTTAAGCTGTGGAAGCTGATTGGACGTCCCTTGAAGGGGACACGCACTATCGACTGGGACGTGCTAGAGGAGGTCGGAGACATAGCACGTGCCCAGGATATCATCGAGCTGGACGGAGAGACGCCGTGGAGGCGGATGTTTGATTTGGGATCGATGAGGGGCTACCGGGAGCTGACGTTGCAGTTTTTGTGTACGTTTCTGTTCACTCCCGCCTCTGAGGATCAGGACCCCCGCGAGCACATAGCGGTTCGATTTATGCTGGGGACCGGTAGGTACGAGTTCACCCTCGCCCAGTGGGCGGTGACTCTTGGGTTTTACACCCACGAGGAGACGCAGGATCCTCGTTTTTATTCTGACGAGGTCCAGTCGGAGCCGGCTCCTTTGGTCGGATGGTGGCCGACCATTTCCGACCAGCCATGGGAGGGCGCCATTAGGGCGACCTCCATTAGGGATCCTTTGCACCGGTATCTACACCGGTGCATTGCCGGCACCATTGCCGGCAGAGACCAGAGCATGGAGCAGGTGTCGCTCCTTGACTTATTTTTTCTGAGGGCCTTGCTTTCACCTAGACGGATGAATCTAGCTCACTGCATGGCCGCCTATTTTTTGAGCGTCATTCAGGGCAAGGTAAAAAAATATTTCTACTAATTGTTAATAAATAAGTATTATCTATTATGCGATTCATAATTATGCCTATTGTTTGATTGTTTTGCAGATGGATAGCCTGATTGTTTGCGGCTCGTACATTACCGTCATTGCCTCGCGCTTAGGGTTGTTTACGGACGCCCTAATTGCGAGGCAGACTACGGACATGCCGCCTCGGATTTTGGGTCGACAGACCGTCATGGCCATGGGGATTGCCGCCAAATTTGGCGACGACCTCCGATGGTCCACTGATGGTGGTCGGACCATCTGGCAGCCGGTGCCAGACGTTGGTGAGGAGGAGGAGCAGCCGGCGCCACAGCAGCAGCCGCAGCCCCAGCCACACGCCGGACCACCCGTCCCACCGCCTGTTCCCAGGACCATCATTCGGCAGATTCCGCCGACGGGGGAGTTTATGGCGGAGGCACTACATTTGTTGCGCCAATCCCAGGCCTTGCTAGTATGGACGGCGGATGCGTGCAGCATTTTTGCTGCTAGCCAGGGTATCGACCTCCCCCCTCGGCCGGAGTTGCCTCCGTTTGTCAGACGACCTGCGGGTGATGACGAGGAGGCTGTTGGTGGTGGTGATGCGGAGGATGCTGGTGGTGGTGATGCTGGTGGTGGTCATGACGCATAGATAGTAGGATTTTATTGTTTTATTTACCTTTCAGTAAAAAAATTGAAAAATTATGTTTATATATTATGAGTTATTTTGGATGACGTTTAAATGTTTAATTATATGTTTACAATTGGTTGTGCTTGTGGAGGAAGTGATTTGTACGAATAATATTAAATCAACCTTTTGGAGAATAAAATCAGTACTTGAACCTACTCGTCCCACATAAAGAAATATATAATCCTTTAGAAAATCCGACGCCAGGCTCTGCAATTATATAAACATACTTGAATCTCAGTCGGAAAAGTTGCACTGAAAAACATACTTGAATCTCAACATATATTATGCATCTCATATCATTAACATTCCTACACTCCTTTTATGCTAACCAAATGTCCGGCTCATATAAACAAAATTCAAAGGTTAAAGAAAAATTCGATAATCTTCTTATTGCATTTTTCTTTGGAAAACGAAAGAATTGATTACATGTTTATAATTCAACAACAATAAAGAATTGAATAAATAATAGATTACATGTTTACAATTCAATAACAATAAAGAATTGAATAAATAAAGAATTGAAAGAATTGATAAATGTGTAAACTATACTAAATCTACATGTTTAACCGGGTCTACGGGCCTTAGTTCAAGATATTTTTGAATTCGACTTCCGTATATAGCCTCCCAATCATTGGCGTTTTCTGTTTTGTACAAATGCCAATATTTGCTCGGAATAGGCATTGGATAGTCACCCACTAATCGAATTCTAATGAAATGGCAATCTTGAACATAAGCAATTGAAATTATATGATGTTCACTGATATCACGAGGAGATAACCAGAACGGGAAAAAAGTAGCGGAGTTGCCGATCGATATAAAAATTATAACCACTCGAAACCTGTTAGCAATAAGGATTGTAGCAGGTGGCACTGTCATCCAATTTTTGTGTGGAGCCGCACCTAACCCGTTCCAGTTTAATGATTCCCTTATTTCGTTTATATCAGGAAACATCGCAGCGTACCTATGTCTGTTTTCATCCAACTCAGATATAAGTTCCGTACGTATAAAACGCCAGTGATTTTCACCATATCCCAATGCGAGTGCTATAGCACGAAAACCACAATTGCCGTCTGCTAAAACATCATCCGCACCTGAAATATACGGGAAAAAGAATGATGGAATCCAGCGGTTAAACTGGAAAAAATTGTTTTTATCTTCGTCGCCCGGGATATATGAAAACTTGGAACTCTGTTGAGATAATCCATCTTTGGCTCTTGATTTTGAAGACATGGATTGACTGCGCTGCAAAGGCCCTTGTTTTGACTTCACCACCGAACTTGAATATGTTGGCGGACCTTCAAAATTTTCTCTCGGTTGAACATATGAACTATGTCTGGGGGCGTCTAATATTGTTTCTTTTTGCTTATCTTTTTGGGATGACCCCGTGTATGTGTTTGGACTTTAGGAGGTTTTTTATCCGTTTTTTAAGGATTAACGAAAGATTTGAAAATATTAATCAAAGATCTTTTCACATTTTGGGTTGGACAAGTAAATGTTTTGTCACCATCTCCATCTCTTTATGTACATCTACTTGAACCTCCCGTACAATATACGCGGGTGAAAAATCTAGCTTCCTCCAAAAAACATCAATGGCATCCAGCGGGATACATTGACCTATAAAATAATATATTAAATAAAATATAATAAAAGTTTTCATAAAAAAATAAAAAACGTAAAAGAACATTCACCTGTTTGAAAGTAATTGTTTAATTTACAAGCACACTGAAGACCAAAGCTGGTAAAAAGATGGCAGCCACATGATTCTTTGGATATAATTAGATGATTTATCCTGTTAATCTTACCGACTAACATATCCAAAGCCGCAATAGAAACGTTACCTCGCTGCAATTTAAGTACTTCATGATTATGCTGCACCATAAGCATGATTTTGCTTTTGGTAAAACTTTCTTTTATAGCAATTTCCTGGGTAGCTAAGATATTATTAATGAAAGGAATAAATCTATCCAGGGTGCTATTGGTTGCTTTCAGGTAACTTTTCAACAACGAATGTTGGCTCTCAACTCGGTTCGTTGTGTGCTGACCGAAGTTATAACTTCTATTTATCCACGCCGACACAAATCTCTCTTTGTAGGGTCCAACCAGTTATTTTTAAGGTACATCAGCACTCCTATTAAAAAAATGTACTTATTTTTATGTAAATATACATATATTTTTAAGAATAACACTAGAAAACTTACTTGAATGGTTGAACACCAATCTGCGATAAAGCCGGTCGTAATTATAAGCGTATATGTCCTCCGTTTCAGAGTTAATAAGTACCGACCACACATGCTGAAAAGCACCCCACTCTTCATTTGAAAAACTCGCCTTACAATGTTTAGCAAAATTTTCCGAAATATGCCATCTGCAAAGTAATCGAACAGCACTCGGAAAAACTTCTTCTGACGCATTCATCAGAGCGAAGTCTCGGTCGGTTAGTATAACACGGGGCTCCATACACTTATCTTCCAGCGTTGCTTTTAGTTGCTCTAACACCCATCTGAAGTTGGCTTCACGCTCATAATCAATGAATGCGTGAGCAACAGAAAAAGATTTCAGGGTGGATGTCACACCAACCATTTGAACAAAAGGCATTTTATACAAGTTAGTTTTGTATGTTGTGTCAATCATCAGCACGTGTGGGTACGCACGCCATAATGTGTGAGATGTGGGATGTATAAAAAAACCCCGTCGACGGTATTTGTCGGTTCTTCTATGTGAGGGGTGTAAATATATTGATGTTGTTGTAGTATAGAAAAAAAAACCTGCATTGGGGTTTCACAATTCTGGTGGACTTTTTTATTTTTGCCCGAGCATTATATACGGTTCGTAACCCAGACACGTTATTGGGATTTTGTTCCCTCAACGTGCCTAGAATCTTTCGAGGGTCAATATTTTGCTCGGACAGATTCTTTACAGTAGAAAGCTCATTTTTGGTGAGCCTCATTGCGTATGCATGTCCTTCCAGGTGTTCAGCAGGTTCATGGTTATGAGTATCATCCACAACAACTATAATCCACCCATCTCTCTGCATCTGGTACTTACCCTGCAATTCAAATTGACAGTTTGTTTTTTTCGTGCCACTTTTTCTTAAAGTGGGTGCTCCCTTATATACACCACCCCGATCACATTTCAACCAAATTTTAACCACCAAACCATTCGAATTTCTTTTTGAACGTTTGGTGACAATAACGAACCCATTTTCTAGCCCCACGTTAGTTGCCCAATCAACTAATTCTTCACGAGATGAGAAAACCTAATCAATTTAATATTTTTAGTTAGTTATTACTAAATGAAAGTAAAATTAAATATGGTATATCTTATAACCTGATTCGTGTCGTATAAACCTCTTTTACCGGAACCCGAACCGTCATTATCCCCGCTGCTATCGCCACCGTTATCACCCCCGTCATCGCCGCCGTCATTCCCGCCGTAATTGGACGCGAACTGCCCTAAATAGTTTGAAGCAGCCTCATCATAATAACCGTAACCCTCCTGAGGGTAATAGTTAGATTCCGAACCGAATAAATAGTTGCTATCCCAGAAAGACATCGTAACGTTAGATATTAACGTTTATATAGTACTTGAAATGGAATATTGCGTTTATGTAGTAGTTGAAATGAAATGAATTTATATCGTTGAATTATGAAATGAATTTATAAACTAACGTTTATATAGTAGTTGAAATGGAATATTGCATCTCGTCACATAATTAACACGAATATCGAGGAATATTACATCATATCAAATAATGTAATAAATACAAATTTACACGACTATCGAGGAATATTACGTCATATCAAATAACGTAATAAATACAAAATTACACGAAAAACGAGGAATAATACATCTCGTCAAATTATTAAAAGTGAAACTAGGACCCGTAAGTAAGTTCACGGCCCGTAAGACAAATTCCATACGGGCCGTGAAGAAATACACGGGTCGTAAATAAATACGACCGTGATCATATTCACGGGCCGTTACGTTTTTGAATTCCGTTTCTGAATGACCGATTTGACTTGCGACAGACCATACGGCCCGTGAAGGGCCTTACGGTCCGTAAGCAGGGCGTCCAGATATCCTGGAGGGCGTCCCTTTAGCAGGCCCCTTAGAAAATACAATGATGAGTTGGAATACACAATGAGCTGAAATTTGTAATTTATTATTTTTAGATATAATGATATTATACTCATCTTAAATATAAAAACACTATTTTTATGATGTAATCTAAAAAATATTGTATACAAAAATTATAAATGTCTAAAAAACAGAGAAACTTAAAAAAAGTTCAACAACGATGATTATTACTAAAATATATATACCCATCATCTTCTTTTATACAATTTTAATTCCAGACATAGATAAAAAAAAACCTGGTGGTTAATGTTACTTTTTATGTTTTTTTAACTTAAATATCTTTTTACAATAACACTTTTCATCATTTTATTTAGGATTGATTTTTTATTAATCAAAAGTTTTATAATTGTTGCATTCTACAATTTTGATGAAATGCTTAAAAGATTATTCACACGTGAAAGGCCACCGCTTAATATGTAAAGCGACATTTCTTCATATGTGAGGAGACACTTCCTCACAGTTGAAGCACGTTCATTGTAAGTACAAGAACAAGTGATGCATAAAAAAGTGGGTTTTGATCCCAACCTAACTACCAAACCCGCTAGAGAGTGTCCATCCCTACTCGGATAAAACCGTTTGTTCCAAACCATGTATGGCTTGCTTGAGCCAACCGATTCTAAAACGGTAAAAAGAAGGGGAAAAAAACAAAAACTGGCTAAAAGCTGCTCAAACTGGAAAAAAGGCTCAAAAACTGGACAATAACCTGAACTAAACTATAATTGGTTTTACTCAATCTAGTTAAAAAAAACAAGATGGGTTTCTTACTCCCCAAATTGTTTCTTTTCTCTGAATAAACCCTTCCCGTAAATAACAAGAAACATACATTATAAAGCTAGAAAAAGATTCAAATACAAAATGTATTTTTGCTACAAAGTGTGAGAAGACACAATGAGTCAAAAAAAGACACAAAAAATTATATCTCACAATCTAAATCGAATTTTAAAAAAGTAATTCGGAGTTTTTGTTCCCCTAGTCATCCTCACTAAGAAAAAAATAAATGGAAAATTAAAAAAATAAAAAAATTAACGTTTTTTATTGTGTCATTTATGAAAGACACAATGACTTGATTGTGTCATTATGAAAGACACAATAACGTCATTGTATCAATATAAAAGACACAATGACGTCATTGTGTCATATAAAGACACAATGAAAATTTTTTTTAATTTTTTTAATTTTTTTCTGAAAGAGGACAACGAGAGGAACAGAGGCTCCGAATTACTTTTTAAAATTCGATTTAGATTGTGAGATGTTAATTTTTTATGACTTTTTAACCTCATTATGTATTCTCACACTTGTAGCAAAAATACACTTTGTAGAATAATCTCACCCATAAAGCTAACTCATAACAGATCTATTAATAGAATTTAGAGAGTAAGATAAACACAAACATTACTCTTTTCTTAAAGAATAAAAAATACGGGAATTCTGCACACACCGCAGTTTCCTGTAAAAAACCGATTCAAACGGTCATGGTTAGGCCTCCCCGTGACCGTTCAATCAGGTGTGAGAACTAACTGTCACGGTAAGGCCTAACCGTGACAGTTAGCTCTGGGGATCCGTTAATAATGATTGGGTATGTAATTAATGGGGAATTGATTGTGTGCAGTTAGGGTTTTGGGGCTATATGTCACGGTTTGGCCAAACCGTGACATATTGCCTTTATTTTTATATTTTTTATCATATCACTTTGTTTTTATTTTAATTTTATCACTCGTTTAACCTAATCGTAACTCACAAGTTCGTGTTTTGTGTTTATTAATAATTTATCTTATTACAAGTATTTATTTATTATTAATGTGACGGTTTTGTGTTTAATTTGTTACGAGTTTGTAAAAATCGGTTGTCATTATTATACAGACATATTGTATATATTTTCTAAATTTGAGTAATCACACTATTTTGTTTTTATTTTATTTTATCACACGGTTAACCTAATCGTAACATACGTGTTTGTGTTTTGTGTTTATTATTAAATTATCATATTATAAGTAATTTTTGTGTTTAATTATTTATTAAACAAGTTGGTTGTTATTTTATCACATGGTTAACCTAATCGTAAAAATCAGTTGTTATCAAACATATACAATTAACATTATCAACATTACAAATATAAAACAAACAAACAAAGAAACACAACCAAACAAACATAACCAAATATACAAGTCATCATAACTGAAACTGCACATATATATACATACAACGAGTTTTTACATACAAAAAGAAATAAAATACAAACAAAATACCTATCTAATCCATCATCCCCAGATCGCTGCCCTGACCAGACCCGCCAGCGCCAGATGGGCCAGCACCGTCATGGTCTAACCGCCTCGGTGGCTGTGATAACAACGGCGTACCCGAGGCGGCATAGTCCGTGACCATGTGCTGGATGACCCAGTCCATCATATCATGCAGCCTCGTGGTCGTATCCTCCAGCCTCGTGACCCTGTCTCGTGTGTCCTGAAGCATATCAAGAACATCAGGCGGCATGGTACACGCGCTGAGGATGCTGGGGCGGGTCCTGGTCGTGCGGCGGGGGAATGGGCTGATCCTCCCCGCCGCTAAGGGGCTCGTGGGCATCCTGAAGGTGGACCTCAGCCCCCGCCAGCTCGGGGGGGTCCACCAACGGCTCGGGCACCCATGGCACGAGCTCATGGTATCTACTGAGCAGGTGCCACGTGCCGTCGGGGAACCTCCGAATGATCCTCATCCCAGTGGCGGTGGTCCGGCCGGCCACGCGCATAGGAGTCGGAGGTAGCGGGAGCTGGGACATGGCATGCGCGTACCCCAAGCCCCGAGCGATCCGGGAAACGATGTTCCCGCCCACTAACGCCCCTCGCGACTGCCGATGATAATAACTAGCAAAATAATCAGCGAGGGCATGCGCGAGGTGGCAGTGTCGGTGTGTGAGTACACACCGAAGAAAAAAAAGGCCGGCGGCGTTGACCCTGTCGGTCCCCGCCCCACGACCGGCGACGGACGTGCCGATGAGTCGGTGAATGTATCTATACAGAGGGTCTCGTATATGAGATGACCTCGTATCACCACCGTACGGTCCGTCGCCAATGGCAGGCCACCAGACCTGATCGGAGTCGTCGGCCCCGCGGATCAAGGCCGCGGTGTACATCGGCTGTCCGACCTCCACCTCCGTGTAGAGGCCGCTGACGACAGCGAACCGCCGAAGTGACATGCGGTGGAGGTGGCCGAACAACCGGAAAGAAACCTCCGCGGGCGCACGACCGTCCGCTATGTCGTCCTCGTCCAGCTCCGCAAGTCCCTACTCACGTGGACGGAATGTGAAGGTGCAGTAGAACTCCACGGTCAGCTCTCGGTGGGCATCGTCGCTCATCCGGAACAGCTGCTCCCACGGGCCGTCCTCGCCGATAATCTCAAAAAAACGGTCCCGCTCTCCAACGAGCTGTAAGAAGTCCTCTGACAGGACGGTCCCTGGTGCCGGCACTCGTGCTCTCAGGGTCCTGAACCGCTCGTACGGTGTAGTCCCCTGCTCGAACTGTAAAAACTGGCAGTCATCAATGCCGGGAATAAAAACATCGTCGGCATCCATATCTGCGAAAAAAAACGTATTTATCATTATTTACAATGTTTATAAAATTAATGGTTGACGGTTAATATTATTATTATATTATTGGTATTATTACTATTATTATTATTATTATGTATACTATTATATTATTGGTATTATTATTATTATGTATACTATTATTATTATTAGTATTAGTATTACAATTACTATAATTATTATTATTATTATTATTATTATTATTATTATTATTATATTATTATTATTATTATTATTACTATTATTATTATTATTATTATTATTTTATTTATTATTATTACTATTATTATTATAGTAGTACTATTATTATTACTACTACTATTATTATTATTATTATTATTATTATTATTATTACTATTACTATTATAACTATTATTATTATTTTTAACTATTATTATTATTATATTATTTATTATTACTATTACTATTATAACTATTATTATTATTATTATTTACTATTTCTATTATTATTATTTCTATTATTACTATTACTAATATAACTATTATTTATTATTATTCACTATTATTATTATTACTATTATTACTTTATTATTACTATTACTATTATAACTATTTATTATATATTATTATTTACTATTATTATTATTACTATTATTACTATTATATTATTATTAGTATTATTAATATCACTATTACTATTATTATTATAACTATTATTATTACTATTATTTATTATTATTTCTAATAATAATAATGAACCGTCGACAAACTACGCTACACATATGGGAAAACCTATCAAATCTATAAGGGAAAACCTATCAAATCTATTTGGAAAAACCTATCAAATCTAATTTGGAAAACCTATCAAATCTATTTGGGAAAACCTACCAAATCTATGTTACCTCTATGGATTAAAACGGAAAATTACGTACTGAAAACGATAATGTAGCAGCGGTGGTGGTGTGATGGCGGTGTTGCAGCGGCGGTGGTGCAGCGGCGGTGGTGGTGCGCAGATGATGAGTGGTGGTGATGGTAGAAGATGGTGATCGGCAGTGGTGGTGGTGGAAGATGGTGAGCGGCGGTGGTGGTGGTGGAAGATGGTGGATTTACGGCGGTGGTGGTGCAAGATGGTGAGCGGCGGTGGTGGTGGTGGTGGAAGATGGTTGAGCGGCGGTGGTGGTGGTGGTGTGAGCGGCGGCGGTGTCACGGGGAGGGCTCGCGGTGACGGTTTGGAGGCGGTGGAGGTGAAAAGTTAGGAGGATTGTGGTGGTGAAATGGTTGTGGTTGTGTGGTGAAACGGGGGTGTGCGAACGGTTGAAGATGAAACCAGTAACCATGAGGTCACGGTTTGGCCTCCACGTGACCTCTTACACACACGGTGCTCGAGGGGTAGGTGCACTAATCGAGGGGAAATCAGATTCAAAAAAATATCTCAAGAGGTCACCGTTTGGCCTCCACGTGACCTCTTCCCTTTTTTTGTATAATTGTTATTATTATTATTGTTATTATTATTATTATTATTATTATTTATTATTATTATTATTATTATACTACTACTACTATATTATTATATTATTAATATTATTATTATTATTATTATTATTATTATTATTATTATTATTATTATTATTATTATTATTATTATTATTATTATTATTATTGTTATCATTATTATTAACCGTAACCTTTAGTTCTGAATACACAAAATAATACTATTAATATTATTATTATTAATAATATTAATAGTAATAATTTTAATATTATTATTATTATTAACTTTAAAATTATTACTATTAAACTTTTTATTTATATTAGAGTATATTATTATTATTATTGTTATTATTATTATTAATAATAATAATATTAATAATAATATTTTGTTTAATAATAATAATAATAATATTAATAATAATAATATTTGTTATTATTATTATTATTTATCATTATGGTTATTATTATTAGAGTTTATTTTGTAGTTTCTGGATATATACAAAATATTATTATTATTATTATCATTATTAACTTTAAAATTATTACTATTAAACTTTTTATTTATATTAGAGTATATTATTATTATTATTGTTATTATTTTATTTATCATTATTGTTATTATTATTAGAGTTTATTTTGTAGTTTTGGATATATACAAAATATTATTATTATTAATATTATTATTATTATTATTAACTTTAAAATTATTACTATTAAACTTTTTATTTATATTAGATTATATTATTATTATTATTGTTGTTATTATTATTTATTATTATTGTTATTATTATTAGAGTTTATTTTGTAGTTTCTGGATATATAGAAAATATTTATTATTAATATTATTATTATTAACTTTAAAATATTACCATTAAACTTTTTATTTATATTAGAGTATATTATTATTATATTATTGTTATTATTATTATTTATCATTATTGTTATTATTAGAGTTTATTTTGTAGTTTCTGGATATACAAAATAATACTATTATAATTATTATTATCAACTTTAAATTATTACTATTAAATTTTATTATTATTATTATTATTATTATTATTATTATTTATCATTATTGTTATATTATTAGAATTTATTATGTATGTTTGAACATTGGTTTACAAAATATAAGGTGCATATATGTCGATATGTTCCGATAAGATTGTTTAGGTTATCATTAAAACGTTACGTTTGTTCACGTACGCATGTTTGTATGTACGTTTACGAAGTGTATTTGTTCTTATTGTATATATATGTTGATGTATGTGTATGTTCATGAAAAAATATCCGATTCGATATACGTAAATGATCATAAACGGTTAATGTGTAGGATTATGGAACTTTAAAAGGTCACGGTTAGACCAAACCATGACCTCTTTTGTCAACAAGCTGTCACGGTTCGCCCACCACGTGACACTTTGTGTCAACAAACCGTGACAGCTTCATTCCACAACGCCACATGTGAACAAAAGGGTCACGGTTTGCCCAAACCGTGACCTTTTGGTACAGATTATTTTAAAAGAATAAGTTTTTATACCTATCAGCGAACCACTCCCGTCCCGACCGGTTAAGACGGTAGGGCAACAGGGGAGTGGTGTGGGCTCGAAACCCACTACCACCGTTCAAGTGGGTATTTTTTATAAATTATTTAATTAGTAAAATATTAAAAATTAGGCAAACGGTCACGGTTTGCCCTAACCATGACCTTTTTCCCTAACCCTAACCGTGACCTTTTACAAGTGCCATGCGCCCGAAAAGAGGTCACGGTTAGACCTAACCGTGACCGTTGCCAAACCCTAACGTCACGGTTTAGTCAAACCGTGACAGTTTATCTTCCTGTTTGATTTAGTGTTTTATTTTTTTACTATTATTATTAATATTATTAATATTATTATTATTATTATTGTTATTATTATTATTATTATTATTATTATTATTATTATTAACTTTAAATTTATTACTATTATTATTTCTTCTATTATTATTATTATTATTTCTATTATTACTATTACTATTATTATTATTATTATTATTAACTTTAAAATTATTACTATTATTATTTCTTCTATTATTATTATTATTTCTATTATTATTATTATTATTACTATTATTATTATTGTATTACTATTAGTATTTCTATTATTATTATTTTATTATTATTATTATTATTATTATTATTATTATTATTATTCTATTATTACTATTACTATTACTATATTATTATTATTATTATTATTATTATTATTATTATTATTATTATTATTATTATTATTATTCTATTATTCTCTTACTATTATTATTATTTTGTACTATTATTTTTATCATCATCATCATCATCATCATCATCATCATCATCATCATCATCATCATCATCATCATCATCATCATCATCATCATCATCATCATCATCAAGTAAAGGGATCTTCATTAATATGATAAAGTATCGGAAAATGATAACTTACAAGAGGCATTGGTGCCTCTATGACGATCCGTTATTCTAACGTAATTATTTATACGATCCTCATACATATTTTGTCATTCTAGTGCTTGTTGATATGCAAATCTCGGCCAATGATAGCCCACACTGGGCATTGGGTAATCCCCTTCCAATTATATGCAAATAAAATAACATTGGTGAACATGAGCAAGTGCGACAACTGGATAGGTGAATAATGGATCTGGGGCTGTTCTCAGCGGGAACCATGTCTGGCTGCCAAATGAAGAAATAAGATGCACAATACAATTAATGTTTCCGCAATTACGAGTCCATGGGCAGGAAAAGTTAGCCAACGGGTATCGGGTGCGGGTTGAGTCGTGTCAAACCAATTTAAGCTATTAAGAACAGAATTATAATAGCCAGGCAACTCGCGGTTCAAATTGCTCCGCCAATACCTCATGTTTCTGTCCATCTCCGACAACATTTGACGCCTAACCCATTCCCATTCATTTTGCTTTTTCCCTAAAGCCACCGCGATCGCCCGAAAACCACAATTACCATCAGGCCGCACATCTTTTATAGTCGAAACGTACCGGTGAATCCATTGGGGCAGCTGATCCTTAAACTTCATAACTTTTATCACGTCCTTTGGTTTCAATATTAAAGGAAACCCTAGGGCAGCTCCCGTAATCGGTACATTTGAAGCAGCCTTTACCTGATTAGAACAGTCGTTGGTATTTTAAACTGAGGGATATATGAGCTATGCCTCGCCGGGTCAGGCATAGTTTGTTGTGAGGAAGTATAGGAGCTGTGTCTAGCAGCCTCATACTGTGATGTATTGGAGTCCGCTCTTCTTTGTTGCTCCTTAATATTTGGACGACCACGTCGGTCATGACGCACCTCAGGTTTTTTAAGTTTTGACTTGCTCTTAAACAAAGAGTCAAATACTTTCTTAAACAATTTTTTCTTTACTTGAGGGTTGGGAGACGACATAATCTTTTGTTTCAAGTCATCAAATTTCACATCGTAGTCGGTTCAGGCGGCGCGACGTACGCTCGCTCGAAATCAAGCTTCCTCCAGTGTGGATCTACCGCATCGAGTGGAATACTTGTGACTGGATTTAAAGGTTAAATTATTAGTGAAAAATATGCAATCGTGTGACAACAGTAAAAAAATGTATTAAGAAAAATATAACCTTCTCGGATGTGTATCTCCAAACGACAAGCGCATGGCAAGCCCATGGACGTGAACAACTGGTGTCCACATGAAACCCCAGACTCCTGAATCATTTCCATTTTTGTCAACTCTGATTCAAGGAGGCTAAGGCAAAAAATGGATACTTTATAATGCAACTTTGAGAACAATGACAGTCAATGGTCTTTTTTAATTTTCACACGGGACACCTCGAATGTTTTACAAATTTCAATCTCCTGGCCGCGCACGAGGTCACAAACATATCCGACAAGTGTGTGCAACATATTATTGGTCACTGTGAGGTAACTCTTGAAGTTGGCATGTTGGCCCTCAACCCTATTAGTTGTAAACTCACCAAAGTTAAGGCGGTCGTACATCCAACAAGTAATAATTTTCTCTTTGTACGGCACCAACCAATTATTCCATATATATTCCCATACCTCTGAAAGAAATAACAAATTTATAAAATGAACAAATAAATTATTAGAGTAAAAATAACTATGAAATTCTTACCATGTTTACCATCTTCAGTTAACTTTTCTTCATCTTCCTGCAATTGTAATCGTACAATGCCTCTTTGGGAGACGAACAGAAGGTCTTCCACGAGTATGGAAAATCCTTCCACATGCCGGTTTTGAATATCATATTCCACCATCTTTTGATATTCTCCCTAACGTGCCACCTGCATAGGTTTTAAGTAGCACTCAGGAACACGGTGTCACACGCGCTCATCAGGGCCAGGTCCCTGTCTGTGACAATAACGCGGGGCTCCACACACCCATCGAGCATATCTCTGATCCGCTCCAGTACCTATGTGAAGTTGTCCTGCCGTTCCCTCGATATAAATGCATGCGCAATACAAAACGACTTCGACGTCGACGTAACGCCAATAATCTGAACAAACGGAATGTTGTACATGTTGGTCTTGTACGTCGTGTCTATCAACATAACGTGTGGGAATACGCACCACATTTTATACGAAGTAGGATGACAAAAGAAAACATCTTCCACGGCCTTAGTAGTTGCATTCGTTCGTGTTTCATACACGAACTCTTTAGATTGTAGCAGGTTTTCAAGTTCTGCATTGGTGTCATGCCTTTTCTCCCCTCAGCCCTAAACTTCGACGTCAGATTGTATATGTCTTGAACAACACAGACGCTGTGGGGAAAGTGCTCCCTTACGGCTGAATGGATATGTCGTGGCCGCACGTGCTGCCTGTGTAACTTCTCGACAAGATCAATTTCTTCGGCAGTCATCTTCCTAAGATGCGCGTGGCCCTCCTCGTACATAACAGGATCATGGTTATGCGTCTCGTTTCTCACCTCTAACATCCAACTGTCACTCTTTCCTACGTACTTCCCTACGAGTTTAAAGGGACATCCCTTCTTTATGCTCCCAGTACGTCTACTTGTGCCAGTGAATTTAGGTTCACCACTACGATTGCATAATAGTTCCACATCCTTTTTTCATGACCGACCCCCCACAATGACGCACCCATGCTCGCGTCCTCTCATTTTAGCCCAGCTCTCCTAGTCCTCACGAGAATCAAAATAGTGAAAAAATGATAAAGCTAGACATAAAAACAATATATAAAAACAAATAAAAAATAACATAAACAAAAGAATAAAAACTCTTCGTACTTTATCAGTTTTATAAGAAACCGTAGCCTTTCGAATCCGATCCTCATCCTCATCATGCTCCGCGGTGTCCCCATGGTTTTCTTTGAGGTGAACCGAACCGTCACTCTCATCTGTGTCATTACCATTAAAAGTATCCGACACATGTGTAATTTCTAGTTCTGACTGGTACGGGGGATGTACGTAATCCAGCTCTGTTTGTGAGTGGTACGTGTTTGGGGCATGCCCGTAAGAATTGCAAGGGGGATATCTGTACCCTTCACTGTAACCTGTCTGTCCAAATAAAGAGTTGTACGCCTCTTGAGCAAATGTGTTCGACGGTTGGTTTCCTCCTCCCCCCACGGAGGGTGACTTCCGTATACGTAATATTCCTAAAAAAGATAATGGTTAGATATTTCAAATAATAAGTTATAATAAAACATATACTAGTTCAACCTGGTTCGAATCTTTGATATGTGGCACCTTATTCAAATCTGGAAGCTTCGGCTTTTGATAATGATCTCCCGAACCTGACATTGTTTTGAATTAACGTGTTTTTTGGAATGACGAAGGCTGAAAAAACTCGAGTGTTGGATGAATGAAAGCTCAAATGAAAAAAATTTCGAATGAGATGATTCGATGCGGAGTGTTGAAAGAGGGAAGGTATTTAAGGTGAAAATCTGGTGCACAAACCGTCACGGTTTGGCCTCCACGTGACGGTTCGTGGCGCGATTCCCGACCTTCTGTCAAAATCACGTCTACCTCGTACCTTAAACTGAGACCTCGTACCCTAGAGGTCACGGTTAGGCCAAACCGTGACGGTTTGGTGACCGCTTTTCAACTTTATCAGGCCATTTTATCGTTTTGTTGGCACGAGGTCACGGGTAGTACCAGCCTAAACCGTGACAGCAAGGCCTTGCGGTCACGGTTAGGGCCAAAATGTGACCGCAAGCCCTAACCGTGACCGTTTGAACCGGCCTACCACCAAAAACCCCAGCGGTGTCCCCTACACCACCCTAAAAATAAGCAACGAGACATAAAGAGAAAAGGTATGTAGCACTAATACCCGTGACATACTATGCATTACCCTAAAAAGTCTAGTCACAACAAGCATGAAGGGAAGTTATGACCCAATAACATTAGGGGGTGTTTGTTTTTTTGAAAAACTCTTTCTGACCTCTTTTGTCTACGACGCACAGACCACACGCAGAAGTTGAGCTCTACAGAGTGTTTGTTTTTTGAAATACTTTTCATTAAAAAAATCTACGCGAGGTCTGCTTGGTGCAGATTTGACACAACCACTTCTGAAGTCTTTTAAAGTCTACAGAGGATTAAATAGCATCAATATCCACCACCACCCACGTCCGCCACCACCTATGTCCGCCACCACCACCGTCCGCCACCACCACCGTCCGCCACCACAACCGTCCGCGTGGAATAAAATGTATTTTTATGATTTTATAGTTACTAAAAATATGAAATAAATGATTTAAATAAAATATATTTTTATGGTTTTATGAATATTATTGCAATTTTGTATGACTTTTATTTAAAATTTAATATTGAAGTACTTTTTAAAGTTTAAAAAATGGGTTTATTTTAAATACAGAATATTTTAGAAGTCTGCAGATGTTTAAAACAAACAATATTCTTTTTGCAGACTGCAGACGTTTGTTCCACATCTTCTACTGCAGATATGGTCTGCAGACTACGGACATTTTGTTGCAGAAAAACAAACAGCACCTAAGGTTAAGGCCGAAGAGAAATCTACTAACGTATATATACACACCTTTAACAAAGTCTATATGTCGAGACAAACGCTAAGACAAAGCTAAGATTAAGGCAAGCTAAAGCTAGAGTTAATGTTAGGGCTAAAGACAAGTCTATGACAAGTCTATGACATATCTATACACTGTCCTAAAAATCTATAATTTTAATTCAGGTCTTCACGAACTCCTTACCCCGATTATGTCCTTAAAGAAGTGAAGTCTAATTTAATATGCTCATCTCATGTTAGTTGTGTCTGTCCTTGCTAATCCCCTAAACTTTTAAAATTCTTATGACAGTCGTTAACTGTCTCCTCTTTATATGTTCAAACTATTTAAGGGTGTTCGCGGTTCGTTTTGACGGATTTTTGGTCGAACTTTGAGACAAACTGTAACAATAGTTTTTATCAATGAAAACCAAAATAAAATCATTAATAATTAAAAACAAACCAAGCTGAATCGTTACCAACGGTTTAATTCTGTTTGGTTCCATGGTTTGATCTTATATCAAAATCCCATTTCGTTAAAACTTGTTACACGGTTTCAATTAAAGCAAAATAACATCATTATGGAAGGAAAAAATTGAACATCTAGATGATGTAAAAATGAAATATTTATAATAACTGTTTAAAACACCCTGTAAAATAATCAATGGACGATGGTGATCCGTTTACCACAAACAAAGGGTCCTAATAAATAGACACTCACATTTATAAATCGACACCCCCCTTATACGCCGCGTATGGGTCCATACGCGGCCCATGCCCGGCGTATAGGTATCGACCATTAATGCGACATTAATGACTGACACTCGACGTCACATCAGTTTACCTATACGGGGCGTATAGGACCATACGCCACGTATAGGTCGGTGTCGATTTAAAAAAGTATATAAGCTATACGCCGCGTATGACCCATACGCGACGTATAGATCCTCGGAACCCCTATATCTTTTAACCTTTCTCATTTTCACACACACATCGAAAAAAAACTCTCTTGTATAGCCCTATACTACACGTATTGTTCTTCGATTTTTCTACATCCAGTATGTATTATTGTTCCTACATCATTATTATGTTAATCGTTCACTGATTTAAATGTTAAAGTAGTGTTTTATGCCTTATAATGGGTGATTTAAAAACTGGTAGATAGAACTATACGCTAGTACAGCCCCCGCGTATAGGGCTATACGCAGCGTATAGTTCAATTGTTGGGGACGAAGACCCATAGGTGTGTACCCTATACGCGGCGTATAGCTCTATACGTGGCGTATAGCTCTATACGCGGCGTATAGGGGGCGACCATACGTGACTTGTGGCCCATACATGGGACCCTATACGCGGCGTATAGGTCTATACGCGGCGTATAATGGCGGGGTTGACCTATACGTGGCCTATGTCCCATACGCCGGTACCCTATACGCGGCGTATAGCTCTATACGCGGCGTATAGGGTAAATACATATATACAAATACATATATGTATATACACATATACATATAGATGTATATACACATATACATATACATATACATATACATATATACATATACATATGTATATGTACATATACATACACATGTACATATACTATACATATACATGTACATATACATATACATGTACATATACATGTACATGTACATATACATGTACATATACATGTACATATACATGTACATATACATGTACATATACATGTACATATACATGTACATATACATGTACATATACATGTACATATACATGTACATATACATGTACATATACATGTACATATACATGTACATATACATGTACATATACATGTACATATACATGTACATATACATGTACATACATGTACATATACATGTACATATACATGTACATATACATGTACATATACATGTACATATACATGTACATATACATGTACATATACATGTACATATACATGTACATATACATGTACATATACATGTACATATACATGTACATATACATGTACATATACATGTACATATACATGTACATATACATGTACATATACATGTACATATACATGTACATATACATGTACATATACATGTACATAACATGTACATATACATGTACATATACATGTACATATACATGTACATATACATGTACATATACATGTACATATACATGTACATATACATGTACATATACATGTACATATACATGTACATATACATGTACATATACATGTACATATACATGTACATATACATGTACATATACATGTACATATACATGTACATATACATGTACATATACATGTACATATACATGTACATATACATGTACATATACATGTACATATACATATACATACACATATACATATACATATACATATACATATACATATACATATACATATACATATACATACACATACACATACACATACACATATACATATACATATACATCTACATATATATCTACATACACATATACATACACATACACATACACATACACATATACATATACATATACATCTACATATATATGTACATACACATATACATACACATATACATACACATATACATAGACACATATACATACACATATACATACACATATACATATACATACACATATACGTATACATATACATATGTATATGTATATGTATATGTATATGTATATGTATATGTATATGTATATGTATATGTATATGTATATGTATATGTATATATATATACGTATACGTTGTTTTTGACCTATTTGTTTTCTTATGCAGATATGTCTTCCGATTCTGATATTGAGGCTGACGTTGTTGACCATATTACTGAGCATCCTTGGCTGCAGTTTGAGGCCAGTTCCATTGAGCACGCTAGGTGCTCAAAATTTATTCGTATGAAGATCGGTCATCAAAAGGCCGTAGATTGGGAGGTTATGGCCGAGCTAGGAGAGCGCGATCGTCTTGTTGCTATTATCGGAGACGATACGTCGTGGAGACGTCTCTTTGAGATCGCGTTTTTACCGTCCTACCGTGAGCTGACTGTGGAGTTTTTATCCACATTTACCTATATCTGTCCTGACGAGATGGAGGAGGACGATGAGCGCTCCGAGATTTCTTTTATGCTTTGTGGACATGCACATCAGATATCTATTGAGCAGTTTGCCATTCTATCGCGGCTGTATTTTGAGCCGGAGACTGTTACCCCTCTGTTCACCGAGGGTATTACTGAGATGGAGGAGAGTCGATTGAGAGAGTGGTGGCCTCAGATTGCCGGAGGTCCGTTTCAGAGGACTAAAGGCAGGGTCACCGGCATTCGAGATCCTCTCATCCGTTATCTGCATCGTATGATCGCCACGTCCATCACGGGACGTGGCAAGAGTCGGAGTGGTGTACCATTCCCAACTTATTTTACTTATACCGTTTGATTACGGGGACCAGGTGCAACCTGGCGAGATGTTTGGCAGAGTATTTTGCGTCGTATTATCATCGGCAGGAGCGAGGAGCGGTGTACGGCGGCGCGTACATCACGTTGATTGCCCGATCTTTAGCTTATCTTCCCCGGCATCTTGGTGACGTGTCTCCGCCAATCGAGCCGGTGAGATTAGATCGTCGTACGCTATTCGGCATGCGTATTATACGCCAGTTTCCGGGTGGCATACGATTCTCTCTTCGACCCGGGGAGATCTGGTAGCCTGCACCATTTCAGCAGCTCGGTATTGCCGATCCACAGCAGCAGCACGGGCAGCCGCATGATCAGCCACCACCCGACGAGCAGCCACATGATCAGCCGCCACCTCAGCCACATCAGCCGCCTCCTCAGCCTCAGTTCCCGCGACATATTTATAGAGATGTGAGGCTGCCTGAATGTATGGAGACATTTATGCAGGACATTTCTAAGAGTTTACGGCAGCAGAGTCGACGGCTCAATCGAGTTGAGGATCTGATGGAGTGGCACGTTCAGCTAGAGATTGCGCGAGCCCGTGCTGCTGGTATTGATCCTCCGCCGTTGCCACCGCCTCGACATTACCTTGAGTCCCCGTAGTTTTGATAGCATTGTAATTTTTATTTTGTTATGTAGTTTAAAAACTTTGTTATTTATATTATCAGTTTATTTTATATGTTTATTATTAGTTTATGTTTGTCTTATATGTTTATATGCAAAAATCTTTACACATATACAACACACATACATATCTACACACATACATACATACATACTGTAACATCCGGTTTTTAAATCCGGACTTGTAAATTATATTATAGTTATGATTAATTAATTAAGTTGAGTTGTTTGAGTGTTTAAGTGTTCAGTCGCATAAGTCATATGCGAATGAACTTCAGTCGCACCCCTTACGTGCGATTGAGACTCAGTCGTACAAATAAGTAGGCGCATGAGCTCCAGTCGCACGATTCAGCCATGCGAATGGTTCAGTCGTGCGACTGGGTGTAAGGCGGTTATGTTGCACATGTGAATAAGTAAGGCGGTGAAAAGAGATGAAAAGCAGATTTCTATCTGCATCAACTTCATTCCCTTGTTCTCTTTACACCCAAACACCCCTGTTCTTGCCAATCGACTAGGCTAAACTCCGTTTTGGTAAGTTTGAACATCACAGATCAATCCGGAGATGTTATATGATGTGTAAATGGTTGAATTTGATCCAACAACGTGTTTTAAATCATTGAATTGGTCTGGTTCATTTCTAAATTGAAATTCGGGAATTCGGATCCAAGTTTTTGTGAAGTTTTGATGAAATAATGGTCCGAAACCATTGTAAATGATATGTATATGATCTGTTTTGAATATGATATGATTTGGATGGTTAAAACTCAAATTTTAAGTGAGTTTGGATCAAAAACGTCAAGAACACAGCTGCTGATCCGTTTCAGACGAATGGGCTCAATCGCATGCCTCAGTCGTGCGAATGAGAGTCTAGTCGTGTGACTGAGTGCGAATGGAGGTTCAGTCGTGTGATTGAAGCTCAGTCGCCTGGTTAGAAGGCCGAATGAGGACGAATGAACACTGGGTACGAATGAGAACTCAGTCGTGCGAATGAGTGGCTAGTCGTATGGCTGAAGGTTCAGTCGCATGGTTCATCCGCATAGGTCCAGTCGCATGATTGCTCATTCCCATAAGTGCTCAATCGCATGAGGGCCCTGTTTGAGAATAAGTTTACTGAATCAAGGTTTATTGCTTTAGATATACCTTGATTAGAGGAAGGACTAGTTACCTTATGTACGTGGATTGTGTAGACTGTGGTGAGGAAGTTTATAAGGTGAGTTCTAAGCCCTTTTCAAATGTTTGGTTTTAACATTCGGGCAAGCACACATACAATGATAAATGAATTGAATGTTTTAGTACCAGAATTATGATAGTGATGTTGATATATTTCAAACAGTTTGTAAAGCTGTTAGGGGGAAAGTGGGGGTAATAAATGATTACCTGAACATTGTTAATCATTACGTGATGGTAATGATTTCAGTGGGTCAGGTAGAGTGTAAAAGATGGTCATCTGAACATTGTTAATCATTACGTGATGGTAACGATTCCAATGAGTCAGATGGGATGTAATGATTAATGAAAATATGTTAAAACTGGTGCTAAAAGAAAGAGTGTGTGGGGTGTAAATGAATGTGATAATATTGGCAATAAGTAAAAGAAATGTTTTTGAAATGGTAATGTGATATAAATCTCAACAGGCCAGTTAGGGTAAGATGCCTGGGTGTGAAACTGTACAGTTTCATAGGAGTGATGACTATCACTCAACTTTGTGAACATCTTGTGGTGACGACCCTAGATGATTATTTGGCATCCTACTGGATGAGAGATAGTAACTGGTAGTTGCTGGATGTGGGCAACCGACGTTACTGGGTATGGGAAACTGGTAGTTGCTGGATGTGGGCAACCGACGTTTCTGGGTATAGTAACTGGTAGTTGCTGGATGTGGGCAACCGACGTTACTAGGT
Organism: Flaveria linearis; assembly: GCA_024085815.1. Lineage (NCBI taxonomy): Eukaryota > Viridiplantae > Streptophyta > Magnoliopsida > Asterales > Asteraceae > Flaveria > Flaveria linearis. The sequence goes on from CM044006.1 coordinate 52,130,570, forward strand.
ATGGGAAACTGGTAGTTGCTGGATGTGGGCAACCGACGTTTCTGGGTATAGTAACTGGTAGTTGCTGGATGTGGGCAACCGACGTTACTAGGTATGGGAACTGGTAGTTGCTAGATGTGGGCAACCGACGTTCGGTGGGATAGGTCCAGTGGGATAAAGTAATAATAAAAGTTGAATTTATAATATTACCAATATAAATATAACTTTTGTGTGCGAAAAGATGTTGTTAATGTTTTAATAAAAATTAGAACTTACCAGTTTATCTGATGTTTTGAGTATGTTGTGTGTGCTAGGTAAGGAGGGATCTTCTAATAATAGAGGAAAGCAAGTATGAGCTGAACGAGGACGCTATCCCGGAGTAGTTGCTGGCATAGGATATAGGGCTTGTTAATACTGTAAATAGGGCAATGTATAATTAAATACAATTATATGTAAGATGTTTTAAAAGTTGGGTTAATATATAATATTGTTTAAAGTCTTCCGCTGTAAGTAGAAAGCTCTGATCTGTGTTTAAAATATTAATCCAACTGCATGACGGGCCTCCGGTGCCCTGCCGGGTTTAGGGCGTCACACATACATACATACATACATACATAAACACATACATACACACATACATACACACATACATACACACATACATGCTCACATACATGCATACACACATGCATACATACATGCATACATACATGCATACATACATGCATGTATACATACATACATAAACACATACATACACACATACATACACACATACATACACACATACATACAAACATACATACACACATACATACACACATACATACACACATACATACACACATACATACACACATACATACACACATACATACACACATACATACACACATACATACACACATACATACACACATACATACACACATACATACACACATACATACACACATACATACACACATACATACACACATACATACACACATACATACACACATACATACATACACACATACACACATACACACATACACACATACACACATACACACATACACACATACCTACGTACGTAGGTACATACGTACGTACATACATACGTACGTACATATACGTTAAAATAACACAAAAATATACGTACATACATGGTCGATTACAGGGCGTATGGGCCCATACGCCACGTATAGTGTATAGTGCTCATGCGCCCAGTGCTCATGCGCCCAAGGCTTTTGCACTATACATGGCGTATGGGTCCATACGCCACATATAGATGTCAGATGTACTGTTTTGTACCATGTACGATTACAGGCAACGTATGGGCTCATACGGGGCAAACGTGGCAAGACTATACGTAGCGTATAGACCCATACGCTGTGTATAGTTCCCTATACGTGGCGTATGGTCCCATACGCTACGTATAGTTGTCAGACGTCCTTTAAAGCATTTTTGTACCATGTATGAATATACGCAGCGTATAGGAGCCATACGTGGAAGACGTGACAAGCCTATACGTGGCATATGGGTCCATACGCCACGTATAGGTGCCATCCGCAAGGCTATACGTGGCGTATGGACCCATACGCCACGTATAAGTGATTTCCAATATGACGGGACACAAGATTCGTTTTCAACTATATAAGAACGCTTTCGATAACACTTTGATAACACTTTCGATAACGCTTTCGATCTCTGTAAATCCCAAACGTATTTCTCTCTCAAATATCACACTTTTTATTCGTTCGATATGTCGTTTTGGGACGGTAACTATTTGTTTGGTGAACATTCAAATGAATAATCAAGATGATGCGTACGTTTAATCTGCTTACGAGACAGGACTGCCAGATTTAAATCAATCGTATGTTCCGGATGATGAAGTTGAGTTTTGCCGAGAGTCAACTTACGACACGCAACAAAATAATATACTCTCGAGTGATGAAAAACAAACGACAAAAGTATCATTTGAAACGTCTCAAAATTTTTTATCTCTCGATGAGCTAGTCTGTTGGGCTGTTAATAGAGGACGTGATAATGGTTACGTTATTATTACACGAAGATCAAAGAAAAAAGAAGGTCAGGTCGTAAAGGTGTGGCTTATCTGTGATCGTGCTGGCGAACACAAAAGTAAAGCAACAGTTAGACGATCTGGTAGCATAAAAATCGGATGTCCTTTTAAATTAGTAGGGATATACGACAACAAACGTCGTTCGTGGAAATTAGAGGTGCGAAGTGACGAACATAACCATGATCCTGCTCAACATATGGAGGGGCATCCTTTTGTAAGAAGGTTTTCTCAAAACGAATACAATTTGGTGGAGCAGCTTACTGAACAGAACATGGAGCCTCGTAGCATCTTATCAGCTATTAAAAAGCAAAATCCTAATAACGCATCAATAACCAGAGACGTATACAACGCTCAATATAAGATAAGAAGTGAAAGAAAAGTCGGTGAAACACCAATGCAAGTCTTAGAAAACCTTTTATCTATTAAAAGGTACGTTTATTACACCCTAGAAGATCCCGATACAAATGTCGTAGAAGATATATTTTTTTGTCATCCTAAATCATACGATACTTGGCGTGCATTTCCGCACGTGTTGATGATAGACGCTACATATAAAACAAACATGTACAAGCTTCCGTTTATTCAGATTGTTGGTGTGACCTCCACACACAAGACATTTTGTGTTGCTCATGCGTTTATTAGCAAAGAACAGGAAGATAATTTTGAATGGGTGCTTAATAGATTGAAAGATACGTTAAACAAGTGTATGGAGCCGCGCGTCATAATAACAGACAGAGTTCTCGCTTTAATGAACGCATGTGTTAAAGTGTTTCTGAATGCTTCAAAGTGTTTATGCAGGTGGCATATTGATGAAAATATCGCGAAACACTGTAAAGCAAGTTTTACGAAAGATGACTGGAGAAAGTTTAAATACACATGGGCACGTTTGTGTGAGTCTCCCACGACGGAGATTTACGAGTATAACTATAACCTTCTTTACGAACGACTAGTTGAAGCGAATCGAGAAAGTAAGTTTTTCATTACATACATACATACAATACTGTTCAATATATAATTTAATTATGTTTTATTATATTTTCAGAAGTATTGTCATATATAAACAAAAACTGGTTAGAGAGTTACAAAGAAATGTTTGTATCAGCCTGGACTAACTCGAACCGCAATTTTGGCCAACACACAACAGATAGGGTGGAGAGTCAGCATGCAAATTTAAAAAGATATCTTAAATTAACAAATAGCTCATTGGATAGACTTGTGGAGTTTGTAGATCAATTGGTGAACGCACAAGAGGTAAATTTAAAAGAAAGCTTTGAGACAAGCAAAATTAAAACCATGAATCATCATAAACTTCCGCTATTTGATTACTTAAGAGGCAAGGTTTCACACATAGCTCTTGATTTATTAGTTGCCGAAAACAATAAATTGCGTGTGATGCGCTCTGCAAATGCAACATGTGGTTGTCATCTTTTCACTAGTTGTGGCTTGCCTTGTGCTTGTCGGCTGGAAAAATATGAACATTCTGGTAATAGCCGCTCCATCATTATCATTTTTCTATTAAAGTAACAAATTATATATTAATTTATACATTTTAATGCAGGCACTAAAATTCCATTAGATGCAATTGACGTATTTTGGACGAAGCTTGATAAAATTAAACCGTCATATATGGTGGATGAAAAAGTTGATGTTGAAGAAGAAATGGAACGGGTGAAACAACAAATAATGACACAACCCACAGCTGTAAAATTTAGTTTGGTGGAAAAAATAAAAAAAATTGTGTATCCATGGAAAAATAACAAAAAAGCGCCTGTTGTTCAAACAGATATTCGCGGTCGTCCAACGTTAAAGGTTCAACAACAAAAGTATGACAATCAACAAAGTACGTGCGACATGCCGAGACATAGCTCGTTTATTGCGTCTCACATTTCCGGAAGAACAAGTTCAGCTGTAAAGCCTCAGAAGCCTGCCATGCAACGTAGTCGTTCAACGTCTTCTAAAGTATAACAGGGTACTAATGAGTTTTCATCGATTGTCGGAGATCGCCAATTAAACAATATAAACAGGTTAAAAAATTGGATTCTATCAATCTTTCATCAGTATGTTTCACGTATACGAGATGTCCAACCCGATGGGAATTGTGGTTTTCGATCTATAGCTTTAGGCTTAGGGTTTGACGAAAATAAGTGGATGTATGTGCGGACACAGCTTTTAGAAGAGTTGGACAGACATGAATTGGAGTACAGAGAAGTTTTCGATACTTTGTACCCCGGACAGTATAACGAATTACGTCACACCATCGATTGGCAAAGTGTGGAACCTGCACCAGAAGAACATTGGATGATAATGCCGTATATGGGAATAGTGGTTGCTCAAAAGTTTGGGGTTATTCTTCATTTACTAAGCAATAATGGTTGTCAAACATTTTTCCCATTATGGGCTGATCCGAAAACTGTCATGCCTCATCATGTCGTGTCGATTGTTCATGTCAACAATAATCATTTCGTCCACGTTAAGTTAGAAGGAGATTATCCAATGCCAACTCTGTGTTCATAATTTGAACGTTAACATGAGCTTGGATCTTAGGATTCATATTGATGATAACAAGAATTCAATGATTAGTTGCTAAAATATAATAAATAATGATGATAATGAGCATGAAGAACACATACAATGATGATTAATGCTTGATGTTATTGATATATTGTTAAAATTTATCATTCAAAAGAATGATGATATTATGTTGAAATCATCATTCATGAGGGATGATGATATATTGTTGTTGGTGAGAAACCCTAATTCACCCTAACATGTGGTGAATTAGTCACACTTTACAAGGATGACATATGTTACAATATATACTAATCTAGAGATTACAATAATTATAAAATAAACCCTAGACTAATATTTTATTGCTATTATTCTTCAAAACTTCAACTTCAACAAACTTGAAATCTTCAATTTCTTCTAAGGTTAGAATTCCCAACAATACTCCCCCTAAATTGTAGATTTCCAATGTGAGTTGAAGCTTGATCTTGTTCTTGTTGGATAGTTGTTCAATGCTAAGAATGTTGTTGTTGATGCGGAAGCGATGTCTTCAAAGCTTTAGAACAACTATATTTTGTAACTTGATGTCACTATTGTTTTTATTGTTGAGAGCCCAAATACGAGGCCCAAATTTGTTTTGTTGATCATAAGCCCAGTCTTCAACAATTGAGCCCAATTCCAACTAATGTTTTTGTTTAATGATGGAGCCCAAGAAACAAAACCCAATGGTGTTCACGAGCCCATTTGCAACCCTAGGTTGCAAACCCTAATTTGTTTGATACTTGATGTGGCAGCCCTAAATTCGAAAGAAACCCTAATTGACAAAGACATTTGCAGCCACATTCTATATTCGGTGAACCCTAATTAGGGCATCCCCATTCGGCCGCAAGCATCCCTATTCGGCAACCCTTTTTTTTGTTCGCAAGTGCTGCCTTTGGCAGCTTCTTTTGGTTTGCAAGGTGCCTAATGCAGCCAACATTCAGCAGCCATATTTTGGCAGCCCAATCGGCCGCAAGAAGCTCTTATTGGCCGCTTCTATTCGTCTCGCAAGAGCTGCCTTCGGCAGCCTCTTTTGCAGCCCATAATTGGCAGCCACATTCGGATTGGAAGCAACCCTAATCCACATTTGTTTGATCCTTGTTTGGCAGCCGCAAATGGTTCAGAAGCAGCCCCAAGTCCGCAGCTTTTTGATCTTAATGCAGCCGCAACTCTAATGTTGATTTGTAACTTGTTTTCTTCAAATCTTCAATAATTTCAGCAATCTAACCAAGAAATCTCATCAAAATCAATATGAATCCACAACTCTAGCTCTGATACCAATTGTGTGTTCATAATTTGAACGTTAACATGAGCTTGGATCTTAGGATTCATATTGATGATAACAAGAATTCAATGATTAGTTGCTAAAATATAATAAATAATGATGATGATGAGCATGAAGAACACATACAATAATGATTAATGCTTGATGTTATTGATATATTATTGAAATTTATCATTCAAAAGAATGATGATATTATGTTGAAATCATCATTCATGAGGGATGATGATATATTGTTGTTGGTGAGAAACCCTAATTCACCCTAACATGTGGTGAATTAGTCACACTTTACAAGAATGACATATGTTACAATATATACTAATCTAAAGATTACAATAATTATAAAATAAACCCTAGACTAATATTTTGTTGCTATTATTCTTCAAAACTTCAACTTCAACAAACTTGAAATCTTCAATTTCTTCTAAGGTTAGAATTCCCAACACCAACATTAAGTAATCTTTGGATTCTTAACCGAAGCGTACGTGCTGCAGAATGGGAGATTATGTATGGGATTCGTATCTCGGAATACAATGCAATAATAGAGAATAACCGAGAACCCCAGCTTATATAAATTTATTTAATTCATAATTTGTAATATGCGAATTTTATATTTTAATTTTAATTTTATTATTGTATTCGTATTATTTAATATTAAACTGTTTAAATAATTTTAATTCAAATTATGTATATATTAAAATAAAAAAATTAAAATAAAAAAAAACAAAATATCTTTTAACCTTTCAAAATATCAATATTAAAATATATATATATATATATATATATATTAAAACTCAAAAAATTAAAAGAAAATAAATATATAAGCTATACGCCGCGTACGGACCTATGCGCGGCGTATAGCTCCTCCACGTATGGGTCATAAGTCACGTATGGGTATAAAATGTCAAACCCTATACGCCGAATATGGACCCATACGCCGCGTATTGGGTATAAAACGTCAAATCAACAACGCACCCTATACGCCGCGTATGGACTCATACGTGGCGTATAGGGTATAAAACGTCAAATCAACAACGCACCCTATACGCTGCCTATGGACCCATACGCGGCGTATAGGGTACAGGAATGTTGATTTAAAATTGGGGGGTGTCTAAATAAAGGGACCCAAAACAAAATACACTAAGGTAAGATAAAACCTAATATAAATTACAAACAATTAAATACACGTAATATACAGTATTTTAAAAGTTAAAAAGATGTCTTACGGTTCGGTACGGTATTTTAAAATTTTTATTCGGTTTAAAAATTTTTAAAACCGTAAAACAAACCATTCCTTTCAAAAACTGAAACAAATCAATCGAAAGGTGACAGAAAAAAAAAACATGTAAAACCAAACCGATGACCAGTTTTACGGTTATAAATCGAACCGTGAACCCCCTAATCATATTTTTCGATTTAGTAACGACCCCATTATGAAGAAAATCATTTTGTTATCCACTATGATCCTTGCGTGCACTTCCTAAGAAATATAATATTCAAACCTTTGTATGATTATATGTTCTTCACATACCTTCTTACCTATTTTGTCATGACTCTCTCTTCTAGTCTTCCCCACTTCCATCTCTATCTTAAATTCCCCTCTATTATAAATCAATATTTGAAATCAGAAAACAATTTTGTTTTTGGTTCTTGACACGTGTACGCGTCAAAATTTCCTTTATTGTCTCATAATGTTGCTTACGTGTTTTCCCAATAACCATTTCCCCTTATAACATATAACAAGTTTTTATTATTGCTTGTGCTTATCTATTTATCCAAACAACAATGCTCTTATCGTGTAGTGATGATAATTATAACAAAGAAAAAGATTTATTATTAATTATTAAAGTCTTTAGGTATTGACAATTGATAAAATTCTAGAAATTTCCTTATATTCAAATTAAAAATATATATGAAATGTTAGCAATTGAAATCAGTAACATAATCGAATACAAAACTCAATCAAGATCTTTATTCACTAGATGAATTGATTATAAAGAAAACAATAAAAAATGGAAGAAGAAATGTGTAAAAGTAAGAGAGTTCGGAAGAACTGTTCTTGTGCTCGGACGAACTATTTCCCTCTCTTTACATTTAAGTAGTTAACACAATTAACAAACTTAATTCTAGCTTGACACATTTACCCCTCTAGATTACATAGCTATACACTATGACCCTTGAACTTTATTTTGACTTTACCTTTAACATTCTCCATCTTAAAGTCACAATAAGACTTTAACCAATACCCAAAGCATCCAGACAATATTAAAATTTTGGACCAGGCAAAGATTTGGTAAGCATATCAGTAGGATTATCACAAGTACTAACATCAAGCACTTTGACTCTCTTAGAGTTAATCACCTCTCGAATAAAATGGAGTCTCACATCTATATGTTTAGTTCTTTCATGATAAACACTATTCTTTGATAATTGCACAGCTTCTTGGTTATCACAACTCACCGCAGTATCATCAAGTTGAATCGCTAACTCGAGAACAAAACCTCTAAGCCAAAGAGTTTCTTCCACAACTTCAGTCAAAGCTATATACTCTGACTCTGTGGTAGATAAAGCAACTATCTTCTGCAACTGAGACTTCCAACTCACAACACCATTCAGGACTTTAAACGCATATCCTATGACTGATCTACCTTTATCTTGATCCTTAGCAAAGTCTGAATCTACAAATCCTTCAACTAAAACTTGACTACTCATCCTGTGATGCCCAAATAGAATACCGTTCTCTTTAGTTCCATTCAAATATCTTAGAACCCATTTAGCAGCAGCCCAGTGAGCTTCACCTGGATTAACTACATATCTACTAATCAAGCTCACTACATATCCTAGATCAGGCCTAGTGCTACCATCATATACATCAAGCTACCAACTAGATTTGCATATGGCACCTTCTTTATGTATTCCTTTTCTTTAATTATCTTAGGATAATCTTTCAAAGACAACTTGGAATTGTTGGATTATATGTACGGGTTTGATTAGTTAACGATCGTCAACCGAGCTATCACCCGTAAGAGTTACACTTTGGGCAACGAGTTCAAACCCACTTAATTAGATTAACTGGTAAATATACGAACCACTATCGGGTTTAATAATATATATTGGTTATAAATTAATTAATAAAAACATTCAGTTATTAAACGTTATAGGATTACGGGTTTCGTTTAATATCATGGGCTAAATTAATCCAACCGGGCCCGGGGCCCGCTAGGGATTAATTAAGCATATAATGGAAAAAAACACACACAACACCACCACAACATTTTGCTATTGCTGCTGTCGTGTTCCCGTAAGCCATCACGACACCCGCATCGCCTAGCTGTGGCTTCTTGTGTCCCGTCTCGGTTCGTTTTCTAGCACTCATTCGTTGAACCCTCGGTGTCTCAAACGATTAATTATTAACCACCAAGGTATATTATATCTCATCAGTAGGTTATTCATATTCTGTATTTGCATTGTTTGTAACCCAGATCCTATCGGGTTCATTCTGATATTTTATTATTACTCCGCCGCGTTAACTATTATTAATCTGATTAATAATTATCAAAACTATTTTGATAAAATAAACCTAACCAAGATACCACTGAAACCAACAGTGTTATCAGAGCCAGGCTTACAACATGCAAATCAGATCCGGTCTGTTAATCGGTTATAGATCACACACATTAATTTGAAGTTTCTGATTTATATTATTTTGGGCAACTTATTTATTTTGGTTAAATATTTAACCAAAAGATTACCCATATTATTTTTATTGTGTTTTAATATGTAAATCTAGCTAGACCCTGTGGTTGAATGGTTGTGATGTGATTTGTTATTGTTAAAGTTTTTGGTTTTATGGTTTTGGCCCATTTGATGGCTCAAAGTTGTAATAGATTAGGGTTTTCTTTTATTTTATATTTCTTTTATAAATATTGTAATATTTGAAGACCCGAAGTCAAAACTGGAGACAAGACAAATCAAGGAGTTAGTGGGAGCCCATCAAGACAACTAGATGTACTTAGGTCCATCCTTGTGGTTGTTATGTGTTTTGACCGTGATCTGGCTTGATCTCACTATTTGGCTCTATCAAGATCAAACAATCATAGCCATTAGATTTACATATTACTTTCCTATTACGGTTGCTTTATTTTATAATTATTATAACACCCAACCTAATATCAAACTAATTAAAAATAATTTTTTACAATCAAAATAAATAACAATTTTTAAACTTATTTTTACAACTTGTTAAATTATTAAAACAACTTGTTTGTTTTAAATGGGATAATCGGATAAGTTTACAAATTCAAAATTAGTTTGAATTTCAAAACTTAAAACTTGATAACTTTTAAATTAAAATTAATTATCCATTTAAAAGGATAACTAGATAAGTTTTCAAATTTAAAATTAGTTTAACTTTCAAAACTTAAAACTTAATAATTTAAAATTATCAACTTAAAATTGGTTGTCTATCTCGCAATGAACCTAGTTTTAATAGGGTATTAAAATCTGGTGTCCCGAGAGGGTTCGTTATTTATTATCACAAACTATATATTGTAAAACTGGCTTTTATGACGCACGTATAACTTAATTATACGTTGTGTTTGACCCTATTCGGTAAACACTAAAATTAGATCCATAGATAAAAATCAATAGTCTATGCCAGCCTACTATAAGGAACACTTGGAACATTAAGCGAAACATCAGTGTTTGGAGCCACAACACCGCACTTGATATGTAGTTTATTCTTCCAAGGTGCAAGGGTTTTGTTGACACATCCGGCCCTTTCACAAGTAACTGTTTTAGGATGACTATTACTTTTCTCTCTTGTTACGTGCCCCAGCTGTCTAGAGAGAAAAGTGGGCATAGATGAGGCTAAACGTATCAATGCATTGACAAATGTTGTTGTTGCGGCCTCATACCCGAGAGTTGTGCATTTTTCACAATTGATAAGTGTTGTCAGTCTGCCTAATCACTTACTAATGATGTGTGCCCCAACTGCCTTTAGTAACTGATCAAGCCAGATTCTCATTCCTTATTTAAAATTACTATAAATGGGTCATGAATTAAAATAAGGACATAATACATCAAAATACTAATTAATTCATTTTTGCTTATTAAACAGATGTCTTCAGAAACCAACAACTTCTTCGTTCTCAAGTCTATTCTTGAGAAAGAGAAACTTGATAACACCAACTTTCTCACATGGCACCGCAATCTGAGAATCGTTCTCAAGATGGCGAAAAAGCTCTATGTTATAGATAACGCTATTCCCAACGAGCCTGAAAACAATATGACCGCAGCCCGTAGAACTTGGGAAAAATTTAAGGTGCCAATGAGGTAGCCTGCCTTATGCTAGCCACCATGTCCCTTAATCTCCAGAAGAACATGGAGGACATGGCTGCATTTGACATGATTGAGCAACTTAAGGGCATGTTTCAGAAACAGGCCCGACAAGAGCGCTATGATACCATGAAGCAGCTTATACCCTACAAAATGCAAGAAGGCTCGCCTGTTAGTGCCCATGTGCTTAAAATGAAATGGTACATCGACCAAATGGCCAAACTTGGTTATCCTATGCAAGATGAAATGGCAGTAGACTTCATTTTGAACTCTTTGCCTAGTTCTTATGACCAGTTTGTAATGAACTTTAATATGAATGCATGGGTTAAGAGTGTAGCTGAACTACTCAGTGTGCTCAAAACTGCTGAGCAAAACATACCAGGTAAAGCCAGTCAAATATTGATGGTCCGATCTACTGGTGTTAGGAAGCCAAACCCCAAGAAGTAAACTTATAACAATAAGGGTAAAGGTAAAGTTGTTGCTGCCAGGCTTGCCACCAACAACAAACAGTTGGCTAAAAACAAAGCAGCACCCCCTCCTGAGGAGCGACACTGCTTTGAATGCCATAAGATGGGGCACTGGAGACGTAACTGCCCTGACTATCTAGCTAAGTTGAGGGCGAAGAAGGCCAATGGTGAAGGCACTTTTTCAGGTACTCTTATTTATGTTATAGAACTTTTCACTGTTTCCAGCAATACATGGGTATTTGATACTGGATGTGATTACAACATCATTAATGTCTTGCAGGAGCCTGAGAAGTGGAAGAAACTGAAACAAGGCGACATGGAGCTCATCATTGGTGATGGGAAAAGAGTACCGGTTCTGGCAACTGGAACATATCATCTTTCTTGTCCATCTGGTCTTATAATTACTTTAGATAATTGTTTATTTGCTCCTAGTTTAACTAGAAATATTATTTCAGTTTCTTTATTGTTTGAACAAGGATTCAAGTACATTTTTAATGATGCTTTTATTTCTGCCTACTTGAATGATGTCTTTTATTTTGAGGCTAAACCTCGAAGTGGTATTTATGAGATTGATATTCAAACAAACAATAACATATATAATCTTTCTAAACGTATCAAATCTGGAATTAACAATACGTTTCTATGACATTGTAGACTTGGCCACATAAGCAAGGCCCGCGTGAAAAGGCTTCAGTCCGAAGGGATTCTTGAATCCACAGGACATGAATCTTTTGATGAATGCGAATCTTACTTAGCTGGCAAAATCACAAAGGATCCTTTCACCCATGTTGGTAAACGGGCCAAGGATCTGTTAGCACTTATACATTCTGATGTATGTGGTCCTTTCAGAATCATGTCTAGAAACGAAAGATACTTCGTTACGTTTATTGAAGATTATAGTCGATATGCCTATGTCTACCTTATGAAGCATAGACATGAAACCTTTGAAAAGTTCAAAGAGTTTCAGAATGAAGTAGAAAACCAACTTGGTAAGACTATCAAAGTACTTCGATCAGATCAAGGTGGAGAATACCTAAGCCAAGAGTTCACTAATCATCTAAAGGAACGTGGAATTGTTTCACAGTTCACTCCACCCGGCACACCCCAACTTAATGGTGTGAGTGAGAGGAGAAATCGAACCCTACTTAATATGGTTCAATCGATGATGTGTAGAACTAACTTACCTCACTCCTTTTGGAGTTATGCTCTTATGACCGCCACCCGCCTTGTCAATCTGGCACCGACTAAGAAGGTAGGAAAAACTCTATATGATATATGGCATGGGTCTAAACCCAATTTGTCTTACCTTAGAGTATGGGGATGTGATGTGTATGTCACTAGCGAGTCTAATGGAAAGCTAGATCCTCGAGGCGAAAAAGCTATTTTCTTCGGATAGACGGATACTATAATAGAAGCGGATATTACTTTTACCATCCTGATGCAAATATGATTTCCATTAAAATGAAGGCATATTTCCTCGAGAAAGAGTTTCTTGATCGAGGAACTAGAAGTAATATTATGGATCTTGAAGAAATTCGAGAACCACAAACAAAAGCTGATGTAGTCAGTGCTTCTGAACAACAAGAAATTGTTGCTAATTCAGACATAAACACAAGCGTTCGTAGAAGTAGCAGAACTCGCAAAGAACCTGACAGGTATCTTTGGAATCTAGAGGGTCCCGAGGTTCTGGTAGTAGCTGATTCTGGTGATGAACCTACTAACTACAAATCTGCTATCTCAGATCCGGAATCTACGAAATAGCTAGATGCCATGAACACCGAGATGCAATCCATACAAGACAATCAAGTCTAGGACTTGGTTGAGCTACCTCCCGGTTCACGGGTAGTAGGGAGCAAGTGGCTTTTCAAGAGAAAAACCGACATGCATGGAAATGTACACACCTATAAAGCACGACTAGTTGCGAAAGGTTTCACTCAAACTTAAGGTGTTGACTATTATGAAACTTTCTCACCCGTTGTTATGATCAAATTGATCAGGATATTGCTTGCCATAGCCACGTACTATGATTACGAGATATGGCAAATGGATGTCAAAACCACTTTTCTAAATGGACATCTCTCTGAGGATGTCTATATGGTTCAGCCTGATGGTTTTGTCGATCCACAATATCCAAATAAGGTGTGGAAACTGAATAAGTCTATTTATGGAGTTAAACAGGCATCCCGTAGCTAGAATCTTCATTTTGATCAGAGAATCGTCGAATTCGGTTTTGTCAAAAGTGAAGATGAGCCTTGTGTTTATAGAAAGGCTAGTGGGAGCACTATATCATTCCTTATATTGTATGTGGATGATATACTAATCATTGGAAACAATATCTCAATGCTTAACGAAGTTAAAAAAATGGTTGGGAGCTTGTTTCATGATGAAAGATCTTGGAGAAGCTGCTTACATTCTAGGAATCAAGATCTATAGGGATAGATCTAAGCGGCTTCTAGGGCTTAGTCAAAGCACATACATAGACAAAATGATGACGCGCTTTAAGATGGAAAACTCCAAGAAAGGAGGTGTTCCAATGACTAAAGGTACCATGTTGAACAAATCGCAATCTCCTTCAACGGACATTGATACTAAGTGAATGGAAAATGTTCCATATGCTTCAACGATTGGTTCTATCATGTATGCTATGCTGTGCACTAGACCTGACGTCTCGTATGCTTTGAGCATTATTAGCCGTTATCAGCAGAACCCTGGCTTTTCCCATTGGACTGCAGTTAAGAACATTCTGAAGTACTTGAGAAGGACTAAAGACATGTTCTTAATATTTGGAGGAGTTGAAGAACAACTCACTGTAAGATGTTACACTGATGCTAGTTTTCAAACTGACCGATATGACTCTCGCTCACAATTTGGTTTTGTATTCACACTCAATGGTGGAGTCATCTCTTGGAAAAGTTCCAAGCAAAGTGTAGTGGCAGATTCTACCACTGAATCTGAATACATTGCAGCATCTGATGCTGCAAAGGAAGCTGCTTGGATGAAGAAGTTCATAGCCGATCTCGATGTGGTTCCAAGTATTCAGTAACTAATCGAGATATTTTGTGATAACACAGGTGCTATTGCTCAAGCCAAAGAGCCCAGATCTCATCACAGGGCTAAGCACATTCAGAGGAAGTTTCATTACATACGGGACATAGCGAAACAGGGAGACATCGTGATAAGCAAAATAGACACTGATCAAAATCTAGCAGACCCGTTTACTAAGCCCATGACTCAAAACAAGCATGATCAACATAGAAATACGATCGGGCTTAGATTAGCTAGTGATATGTTTTGATTTAGTATTTGGATGTACGAACTTTTAACAGTTATACTTTTGAATTCATTTTGATTTACTGATATAGATACAATTATGAATCCTATAACTGTGTTCATTTTTAATACGTTTAATCCATGAATATTGTATTCTAAATTATCCATAGTCGATTAGACTTGTGGGAACAATTTTGAATTAAGACTATTCTGAATTTAGACTCAAGGAGTTGACTTCTAAATTCATAGACGTCATTATGAATGACTTTGGATGTAACTCGCCACAAACCATCTTCATTATAAGATGCTTTGATATTGGTATACTCATTTAGTATCCTCTGACTTGAGATGCATACTGGAACTTCCGTTTACCAAGGGTTATTCCTTAATCACAGTCAATCGTTGTCGTGTAACTGCCAGTCATAAAGGCTTTGATTAGGAATAATTCTGAAGTTCAGTGGGAGTTATATGTAGTCAATAAGAGATTCTGTACTCTTACATTATATGCAACAGTTAGACATCGTGGCGCCCTTGTTGATTCAAACTGGTGAAGTGTGAGGCCTCACCCAAACTGACTGTGTGTTTGATTAGACCATTTTAAATCTGGATCGAGAACAATAATGATTGAGCTCCATATGAGAATTAATCTCAATGACTCAGTTGATGTCTTTTACAGAAAGGATAAATGACTATGATTAACATAAGTCTATTATCTTGTTATAGTAAGGTGTTACAAAACAAGATGTTTTGGTTAATGACTTTAAAAGTGTCATACCTTGTTGGGGGAAGCCATGTGCAGCTAGAGCATTGCTGACTGTCTACGTTACATTCAATCGAATACCGTCCAAGTGGGAGTTTGTTGAATTATATGTATGGGTTCGATTAGTTAACGATTGCCAACCGAGCTATGACCCGTAAGAGTTACACCTTGAGCAACGAGCTCAAACCCACTTAATTAGAATAATTGGTAAATATACGAATCACTATCGGGTTTAATAATATATATTGGTTATAAATTAATTAATAAAAACATTCAATTATTAAACGTTAAAAGATTACGGGTTTCGTTTAATATCATGGGCTAAATTAATTCAACCGGGCCCGGGGCCCGCTAGGGATTAACTAAGCATATAATGGGATCATTAGCGTGAAGAACCCTTCACCCATTATTTTTGAGCTGCCGTAAGAAGAAAAAAAGGAATCATCCCTTTGATAAAAAAACACACACAACACCACCACTGCATTTTGCTGTTGCTGCTACCGTGTTCCCGTAAGCCATCACGACACCCGTATCGCCTAGCTGTGGCTTTTCGTGTCCCGTCTCGGTTCATTTTCTAGCACTCATTCATTGAACCCTCGGTGTCTCAAACGGTTAATTATTAACTACCAAGGTATATTATATCTCATCAGTAGGTTATTCATATTATGTATTTACATTGTTTGTAACCCAGATCCTGTCGGGTTCATTCTGGTATTTTATTATTACTCTGCTGTGTTAACTATTATTAATCTGATTAATAATTATCAAAACTGTTTTAATAAAATAAACTTAACCAAGATACCGCTGAGTCTTGAAAGATTTACTACTGTTCATAGAGAAATTTCTCAATACCTTCTCAACATAAGAATGTTGAGTCAATTTGATATGTCTAAAACTTCTATTTCTAGCAATTTCCATTCCTAAAATCTTTTTGGCTTTAACTAACTCCTTCATTTCAAACTCATGCTTTAACATCTCTTTAGTAGCTTTAATCTCCTACCAATACTTGCATGTAATGAGCAGATCATCCACATATAACAACAAGTAGACAAACGCCCCTGAGATATACTCTTTAAAATACACACAACTGTCATATGAACTCTTTTGGAAACCATGAGTAATCATGAACTCATCAAATCTTCTATAACACTGTCTAGGTGATTGCTTGAGCCGATACAATGACTTCTTCAGCAAACAAACCTTATCCTCATGTCCCTTCACCACAAATCCCTATGGTTGTTTCATAAAAATGTCTTCTTCAAGGAATCCATGTAATAATGTTCTTTTACATCTAGCTGCTCCAATTCTAGGTCTAGCATAGCAATCAGAGACAACATTACCCTGATGGATGAATGTTTAACCACGAGAGATAAAATTTCATTATAAGCAACACCAGCCTCCTTTGTAAACCCTTTAGCCACTAACCTGGCTTTATACCTAGGGACTTCTCCCTCTAGAACACCCTCCTTGATCTTATACAACCACTTACATAAGATTAGTTTCTGATCTTGAGGTCTATCCACCAGCACCCAAGTCTTATTCTTAAGTAAAGAGTCCATATTTTCTTCCATTGCTATGCTCCACCTCTCTTTATCAATTGAAGTAACTGCATCCTCATATGACAATGGTTCATATATACTATCTGTCTCAGCACTCATAAATGCCATAGCAGATATATAAGCTCCCTCCCTATACCTTAAAGGAGGCACAACATGCATTCTGGGCCTATCTATAGCTATACTAGGACTAGGACCTTGACTAAGAGCATTACTGTGATCAAGCTCTACTTGGTCACCACTAACCAACCCTTGTGATCCACCTCAACTTGAACTCCTCCTTGTTTAGACTCACTAATGGATGACTCATTACCACCACCACCAAGGACATCCTTATACATCAGGTCTTCTTTAAAAACTACACTTCTACTCACTAGAACCTGTGGGCTGCCACCTTCTATCTTCCATTACCGGTACCCCTTAACACCTTCTGGGTACCCAATAAAGATACATTTCACAGCTCTATGTTCTAATTTGCCTTGATTCATATGGGCATATTCCATAGACCCAAACACTCTCAAGCCACTATAGTCCTGCTTGACACCAGTCCACACCTCCATAGGGGTTCTCATGCCTAATGCTGATGATGGTGACCTGTTTACCATGTAAGCATATGTTGCTACAGCCTCTGCCCAGAACTTCTTTAGTAACCCAGAACTAGAAAGCATGCATCTCACCTTATCAAGCACGGTTATATTCATCCTCTCGGCTAAGCCATTTTGTTGTGGTGTACCTGACACTGTAAGGTGTGGCCATACCATGTGATTTACAGAAAGAACTGAAGTCATTTTTACAAAATTCAAGCCCATTATCTGTTCTTAGTTTCTTCACCTTTCTTTATGTCTATGTTTCTACTAAGGTCTTCCATTCCTTAAACACTTTGAATGCATCACTCTTTTGCTTGATTATGTATACCCACACCTTCCTTGAGAAATCATCTATAATGGACATAAAATACCTGACATCACCTAAGGAATCTACCTTAGAAGGACCCCATAAGTCTGAGTGCACATATTCTAACACACCCTTTGTAATATGCCTTGCTTTTGAAAACTAAACTCTCATGTGTTTTCCAAGTACACAAGTCTCACAGAACCCAAAATTACAAGTCTTGATATCACTCATGACTTGTTGTTTTTGAAGTTCTATAAGCCCTTGATGACTTATACGTCCCAACCTCTTGTGCCATAGTGCTGCTTTACTACTTTCTTCAACTGAAACTACAATGGTTTCATTCCTTTTTAAGGATTCTCCATCTAGAAGATAAATGTTATCCATCCTTCTACCTGATAACACCACTAGAGAGACCTTTATCACCTTGGATTTCCTATCTTTAAGACTAACATGCCCTAATCTTTCAAATGTACCCAGAGACAACAAGCTTCTTTTCAAGCTAGGAATGTACCGAACTTCCTTAAGATCCACCTACATACCATTTCCATCTTGAAACTTATTGAACCAATGCCAACTATCTTGCACGGTCTGTCCCCTATTTTTAGTTCCTAGATCTTGTACCTTCAATTCATTAAAGAACTCTTTAGCTGGTGACATATGAAAAGAACAACCTGAATCTAGCACCCACTCCAGATCTACCTTTTGACGAAATAGCTAACACATCAGCACTATCATATCCTTTAGATGAATCATCTTAAGACAGATGACTATGTGACTTGGTATTGCTAGACTCACTACCTTTCTTTTTCTTCCACTCTGGGCACTATTTCTTCAGATGTTTCTCTGATCCGCACACAAAGCATTTTCTCTTGAATTTGGATTTGGACCTTGATGTTCCTCTGTGTCTTTAATTTCCCTGCTCAGGCCTTCCTCTTACCACCAGCCCTTCCGTTTACCACCAACCCTTCCTCTTACCACCAGCCCTTCTCCACCCTCTTCCTTAGAATCTGACCTTTTCTTTAATTCTTTAGAATTTAGGACTGTTAACACTTCTTCCATGGATAGTGTATCTTGACCATACATCAACGTATCAACAAAATGTTCATAAGAGTGTGGCAGAGATGTCAAGAACATAATCGCTTGATCCTCATCATCAATTGTTACTTCTATGTTCTCAAGACCCAAAATCAACTTATTGAACTTATTTGTGTGGTCTCTAAGGACTTACTGGCATCATATTAAACGTGTACAATCTCTGCTTAAGATACAATCGATTTGCAAGTGATTTTGTCATGTAAAGACTTTCTAATTTTGCCCATACTCCCGCAGCCAATGTCTTTTTTGACACTTCACGCAGAACTCGATCACCAAGGCTCAAGATTATCGCACTATGTGCTTTCTGTAGTTTATCCTTCCATTTTTCAACTATATCCTTCTTTTCCTTCTCTGTGGCTCCTTCTGGCACCTTCACGCCACCTTCGACAAGTGCTTCCACTACTCCTTGATGCACAAGGATTGCTCGTATCTTCAATCGCCACAGACCAAAGTCATTTTTCCTATTGAATTTCGCCAATTCAAACTTCGTTGACACCATCTTGATCACCCCCTTCGTGTTGATTATCTCTTGATTTCAATTTTGAGCCCTAAAACCATGGCTCTGATACCACTTGTTAGCAATTGAACTTAGTAACACAATCGAATACAAAACTCAATCAAGATCTTTATTCACTAGATGAATTGATTACAAAGAAAACAATTGAAAATGGAAGAAGAAATGTGTAAAAGTAAGAGAGTTCGGAAGAACTGTTCTTGTGCTCGGAAGAACTGTTTCCGTCTCTTTACATTTAAGTAGTTAACAACATTATCAAACTTAATTTCTAGCTTGACACATTTACCTCTCTAGATTACATAGCTATACACTATGACTCTTGAACTTTATTTTGACTTTACCTTTAACATGAAATCTTTGTAAACACCCACTCACTACATGGTGAGTTTGAAGGTGTCAGTGTTTTCGGGTCCACCATGCGCATTATATATATACTCTTAGGCTATCTGTTGTCGGGTGCGTGAGGGGGGGGGGGGGGGGCGACCCATGTGACTGTCCACCCTGGTTGTGAAGACCGCAATAGAGGGCGCGATGGGGTTGCATGAGAGCGGCATGATGTGAATAGAGATTCTCATAACACACGTTGATATAACCCTAATAAAACCTCTCCACAACATTCGGTCTTAGTGTTTAAAGTTAAAAACATACGTAAAAGAAATAGGCACAAATTATATGACAAAGAAGAGGGCACGTGGGCGTGTATGATTGAATGTGGTGTGGGACAGTGTGCATGAAGAAAAAACAATAGAAGTCCAACAAACCCATGTGCACGATACCATATAGTCATGAAATGCCATTCAACATTTTGTTGAATATTTGCCCTTCAATACATAGTCTTGACGATTTCAATTATGTAAATTCGAAATTCCAACCACATTTAAATTATTTATACATGGTTCATGTTGATGGTCTCGTGACATGGTTGCATCGAGTATTTGTTTCCATCAAAATGGTGGACGTTCAACTCATATGAAATAAGCAATTGGTGAATTTTATAAAGTCGATTTTAAATATGTGTATTTGTCGTAAAAAATATGTTTGGTTTATATATTGCTAGATTAACGATAATTGTAATATAACAAGTAGAATATAAAGAAATGGACACTTGTCAAAAATCAAATGGCACTTACATTATTTAAATTGTTAATGATTTATATTGGAGGGTGGTCGCTTGATATGGAATTGATTTTCCTGTCGAGGGATGGTCCTTGAGGGCCCTTCTAACGGATTCACATGTGTTATGTGTTTATTGAACGTATCGAAAAGGCTACATTGGGTTATTGTAGACCCCATTGCTACAATATATACTTTAAATAATTATCTATAACATATAATAAAATAAAATTTTTCTAATACACGTGTAATCATTTTAGTATATCAAAATACACGTGTTATTATTCTACCATATCAAAAAAAATCATTTTTCTGCCTCTTTTTCATAATAAATAAATATAAAAATTTTAAAAACAATCAATTTGACTTTCCTTTTTTACGAAAATATATTAAAACAAATATATTTATATTTGTGTTTATTGTCACTCTCATATTAAATGATGATTATTATAAATAAGTAAACTAAACTACTAAACATCTAAAATATAAATATTATGATTTTAATAATTTCTAATTTTATTATTTATTATCACTTTTAAATACTCATTATATTTTTATTTCAGCAACGGCTAATAACATCTAGAAAATAAAATATTATAAAACTAATGATTTTGATATTTTTATTTATTCCATCCAAGTGATACATGGGCTCAACCTAGTGTGATATATTTAGTGGTATACAAATTCATGAAATAATCACCGTTACACATGAAGTTGTTAGTTTTTATCACCCCTTTTAAGTTGTTAGGAACTATGCTAAATAATGAAGATTATAAATGAAAAAAAATGAAGATTATGAGTCCCTGTTTCCATAATAATAGATAAAAAAGCATTTTTCGTGTATAACTATTTGGCTACCAAAAGTTGTTCTTTTTGCTAAAATATAATAAGTTGAGTTTTTTTAAAAGGTTAAGGTTATACTAAAAATGATGTTTAATCTAAAAATACTAAAAAAAATATTGTGAGCTTGACACGTGTCCTTTTATTGTTTTAAAAAGAATGACATTTTGATTATTGTGTCAAATACGTTAGTTTATTGTGTCTTATACGTTTATTGTGTCAAATATCAGTTTATTATATCACATATTTTACATCATTTGTTATGTGTATTAATCATTATGTTTTACCTTTTAGATCATTTTTTGTTATTTTTGTCATTGTGCTTATAGATTATAAACTTGTTATCTATTATTGTGTTTTACAATTAGAAGACACAATGATATACTTTCACCAATCTAATTTTCAAAACTCATGGTGTTAAAGATAACACAATATGTTATTTTTGTTTTTGTTTTTTTAATAGATTATATAAACTTATTATTATTCATTGTGTTTTATCATTAGAAATACATAATGATTTTATTTTGACAATGTATTTTTCAGAACTCATATTATTCAAGATAACACAATGACGATTAAAAGACACAGTAAGACATTATGTTATTTTGTCATTGTTTTTAATGTATTAGATTGATTAGTTGTTAATTTATTATTGTATTTTACATATTAGAAATACACAACAATATTATTCCATCATTATATTTTTTTCAAAATTAATCATTTTAGAAAAACACATAATAGTATTCAAAATTAACACAATAACCAATAAAAAGACACAACGAACTACACTAAAGACACAATGACGGGAGATGAGCTTAAAAATGTTAATTTTTTTATCTTTTTATATAACAATACTAAACTCGTTTTAAAGATAAAAAAGCGCTCGTTCTTATGATGTGATTTTTATAAAAAAATGTGGCATATAAAAGTTATAAACATTTAAAAAAAAGTGAATTGTTATTTTCCTCTCTATGTTTTGGTCAAATTTGCTATTTTCATCCAAAAATGTTTCTTCTTGCATTTGGCTCCTTCAGGTTTGAAAAAGATATCATATTCATCCAAAAATGTTATTTTCTTGTTTTTAAAATGATAAAAATTAATTATTAAAAGGTACTTATGTAAATTTTCATATAAAAATGAAATCCTAATTTATGTTTACGGGTTACTAATAAAATTTCCTTCAAGAAATTCATGTTTTTGGATGAAACTAGCTACTTTTCAAACATTGAGGAGCCAAATGTAAGAAAAAACCTTTTGGATGGAAATAACAAATATGATCAAACTATAGGGAGGAAAATGACAATTCATTCTTTAAAAAAATAGAAGAACTTGCAAAAAGTCAATAAAAGTGGTTATTTCTAAAATACACCTCTAACAAACTTTTTTCTATAATTCAATCTCAATTATTGATTAAGAAGATAGACGGTTCATATTATTTCTTAAACTTTTTAATTTTAAAAGATTTTCAATTTGAACCTTTCTCTTTCCCAAAATGGGTGTGGTTTTAAAAATTAAATATTTATAAATTATTTAAGAAAAAGTGTATTTTCTTCCTTTTTATTTTTAGCTAATTTTTTTTAACATTTCCTTTCCTTTCTATTTCTTTATTTCTTTTATTTCTATTCTTTCAAGCTTAGGGGGTCACCCTTATCTGATTATGACCTAGTTGTCTAAAAATGTCTAACATATATTTTCAAGTTGTCTAAGTATAACTTGCACATAAATCATAAACAATCTGACTACCGCCCTAATTGTTTGTTGTCTCCTACACAACGAACGCGGGTTCAAATCCTAGTTTTACGCCCAAGGCCTTCTTTGGGTGGCAGTTCACACAATTAGTTTTAAGGGCTGTTTGTTTTCATCTGACCTAACTGACTAGCTGACTTGGTCAGCCGGTTAACCTGTTTGATGTTGTTGAAATCGTGTCTAACCGGGTCCAAGTCGGCTGACCCAGACCTAGATTTCAAAACCCCTTATCAAGACCACAAACTCAGGGTTTGTTTGGCCCAGAGAAGAAAAGGGCGACGAGCTCCTCCAACCGTCGAACTCCTTGGCGCTCCTCCAACCGTCGACCCCCACGACGCTCCTCCAACCGTCGTCCGCCAAACCCCCACCCATCGTCCTAGATTCGAAAGTCCCATCGTCGGAGACCCCCTCCTCCGTCAAACCCCCATCGTCGCTGACCCCTCCTCCGCAAAACCCCCACCCATCGACGACCCTCTCCTCAGCCAAACCCCCACCACGTGAGCCTCTCCCTCCGGCGGTCCTCCTTTGCATAAGGTATGATGAGAAATTTGTTCCAGTTGTAGTTGTTCTTGTTCTAGTTGAAGTTGTTCTTGTTCTAGTTAAAGTTGTTCTTGTTTTCATAGTTGTATGATTATATGAATTTTGTTCTAGTTATTAAACTTGTTCTTTAAAATAGATTTGATATAGTGTTCTTGAAATCAGATTTGATGTTGTATGGGTTCTAGAAATGGGATTTGATAATGTGTTGTTAAAGATAGATTTGATATGGTGTTCTTGATTATATAAATTTTATTCTAGTTGTTAAACTTGCTCTTGAAATCAGATTTGATATGATGTTCTTGAAATCAGATTTGATGTTGTATGGGTTCTAAAAAATAGGATTTGATAACAAGTTCTTATTATCAGATTTGATATGGTGTTCTTGAAATCAGATTTGATGTTATTTGGGTTCTAGAAATTGGATTTGATAATGTGTTCTTGAAATCAGATTTGATATGGTGTTCTTGAAATCAGATTTGATGTTGTATGGGTTCTAGAAATTGGATTTGATAATGTGTTCTAGTTATGTTTGTTCTTGAAATCATATTTGATATTGGTTATGTGGGTTCTTAAAATCATATATAATATTGCTTATATGATTTGTTGAAATTAGTTTTGATATTAGTTCTTGATTTAGGCATGACAGAAAAAAAGCTAGAGTTATTTGGAAGTTGGATTGTGTTAACAAAACATTTCTCAAAACATGTATACTGAAATAACAAACAACGGTCGGGAGGGTAGTAGCCTAAAAGGAAGCTCATGGAAAGTTGTTGTGGAAAAACTTAAAAATGATCATAATTTCATTGTTGACCATAAACAAATGAGAAATCGATATGACTACCTCAAGTCAAAGCACGGGGCTTGGGTGAAACTGAAAAACAAAACGGGAAATATTTATAATCCTATAACCAATACTTTCAATATGAGTTATGAAGAATGGGAAGCGGAGGCAAATGTATTTTTTTAATATGAAAACCTTATTAATAAGATTATTTTCTGTTCAGTAGCTTGATTATATCTATAAAAATTTTCAAACAGTTAAATAAGTTTGTAAAAAAGTTGAGAAATGCGCCCCTTGCTTACCCTGAACTTTGTACCAAACTATTTGAGGGGGTGACTGCGATCGGCATTCACAGTTGAGAGCCATCTTCTACACTTTCTCATCCAGCTGAAGGATTCTCTGAGCATGTTTTGGATGATGTTCAGTGCACTCAGATGGAAACAGAGCCTCCACCTGTAAGTGAAGAATCCTCTGGCTGGTCAAAACGAAAGGCAAGTACTAAAACTAGCAAATAAGTTTTTAGAAAAACAATAGATGACGACTTAAGAGAAGTTGGGAATAAAATTATCAATGTTGTAAAGATGTTAGTGGAAAAAAATAATATTGACAATGAAATGGACGCATGCATGGATAAGCTGGAAAAAAGAAATGGGGGAAAGAAGATTCGAGATATAACACAGCTCTTTTGCTATTCGGTGAAAAATGCTGATATTAGTAAAGTTTGGTTACGTCTTAAGCCAGTGAGTTGCGAGTCGTGGGTGAGAAATGTTGGGAGAAAGTTTGGATTATTCTGTTGATTTTTGTGTTTTTTATGACTTTTATATGACTGTATGACTTTTGTACGACAGTTATGACTTTTGTATGATATTTAGTATGACTTTTATATGACTTTTGAATGATTGTTGTATAATTTTGCGTATGATATTTGCATGATTAATCTATGACTTTCGTAAAACTTTAGTATAATGTTTTGAATGACTTTTAACAGGTCAAATATGTATACGGATGGTGAAATTTTATCTTTTTTATACTTTCATGGTATTGGTTGAAGTTGGCCTGGAAAAGAAAACGAGATGGTAGAATTTAAAGAATAAGAGATAATGATTCTGCTTTAACTGGGAATGCATATACACATGAATTACTACATGAATCTTCTACACAATGTCCAGAAATGATGAGACTTTCACGCGAGGCATTTGTACTATTATGCAATCATTTTGCATAGCGAAATTGACTGCGAGTTAGTAGGACGATAAGCATTAAAGAGAAGATGGCTATGTTCTTACATTTTATAGTTCATAATGAACATTTTCAAGTGGTTAAACGATGATTACAACACTCCAATCAAACGGTTCATAAATGTTTTCACGAGGTTCTTGTTGCGATGATGTGTTTTACTAAAGAAATTATAGTCCCGACATCTTGAACGGAAACTACAAATACCTCAGAACGACTTCAAAGGCTAATGATGTGCTCTAAATTATACATAAAAACCCTATCAAAAGCATATCAATTGTTCTTTAATATCTTCCTTAAAATGATGATTATGTACTTAAAATCGTTAAATTGTGTTTTCAGGTGTTGAAAAGGGCAAGATGGACAAAAGAAGTATATTTAACAAGAAATTAAAGAAATCCAAGCTTTCGAGTCCAAGCATGGGGTCGTGCCTCATTATGCACGCCCCCATGTCTTGCCTGAAACACACTCCCGTACTAAATTTGGCACACCCCCGTGTTTGGACATCTGACAGGGCAAAAGTATTGTCCCCTAAATGTAAGCACGGGGCCATGCCCCATAAAGCACGGGGTCGTGCCCCACTCTAACACGGGGCCGTGCCCGACATCTTCTGCACGTATGAGCCGAACAACTTTCGTAAGCATTGTACTAACACGGGGCCGTGCCTTTTAGACACGGAGCCATTCTCAAACACTCTAGAAAGCCTATAAATAGAGGCCTAAGTCTTAAAGATCATTCGAAGGCTCGGGAGGTGCATACAACACTTGGAAGAAGCTCGGGATTGTCTAAACGTCATCCATTGTGGATCACCGGTTTCATTGTTCCATTTCACCAATGAATTCATATCTATCTTATATACTGTTTGTTGTTATGTTCATGCTCATTATGAGCTAGACTCTCATTATCAACCTAATTGGATGAAACTTATGTAATTTGTGATGAACTAATAGTCTGATTTACATTGTGTTAATGTAATCACATCACCACTTCATCATAGTTACATAAGTGTAATCTAATTAGGATGATAGCCTTTATCCCCTGATTTTAAATCCAAAATTTTCAACCTCGATTTACTTTATTTTTATTACTATTTTTAAAACCCTAATTTACATCAATGCAACTTATCATTTTCCTAAACAAAAATCAAATCTTGTAGTCATTCATTCAGGTTGTTTAGTAGGCTAGTCCTTTATCAAAATACATATATTTTTCACGCGCACCAAGTTTTTAGCGCCGTTACCGGGGACACCCGACAATTTTGAAAGACAATCTAAATTTTTGACTATCTTGTTTATATATTTTTGTTCAAATTTATTTTATTTTTGTAGATAGTCCTCTTTAAGTGAGTTTAGTTACATTTTCATGATTCATTCTAAGCCTTAGTTAGTTTATGCTTCTTTAAGTTGGTGTATGTCCGACTCGTCTAGTCCTAAACTTGTTTCGCCTCTTTCGGAACCCGAACGAATTTTCCGACAAAGATTACGCGAAAGACCACAACAAACAACAACAATCATCGAAGAAGACATTTCGGAAGATACACCATCCGAAGAAGACATGGCTAACCAAGACGAGGAAATGAAGATGACACACTATGCTACACCATCAATCGATGGTTACGAGTCTAGTGTTGTCCAACCAGCAATAGATGCCAATAATTTTGAGATTAAGTCTAGTATTATCCAACTCGAGAAAACTCTGTTCAGTTTCACAGATTGCATGACGAGGACCCTAACGCTCACATCTCATGATTTATTTATATCTGTGCAACCTTCAAAATCAATAACTGTTCAGACGATGCTATTAGACTAGGACTTTTTCCATTTTCACTTAGCGGCTGAGCCATTGACTGGCTTAATTCACTTCTCCCTGGTTCCATCACCACATGTGTAGAAATGGTTGAACATTTCCTGTTGAAATACTTCCCACCCGATCGCACTGCCAAATTGAGAAGCAGCATCACAAGCTTTCACCAAGACAATGACGAATTATTACACGTATCTTGGGAGAGATACAAAGGTCTACTTTGGAGATGCCCACATCACGGACTAGATCTGTGGCTGTAGTGTCAAACTTTTTACGATGCAATATGCGGAGCGCACAAACAAGTTGCAGACCAAAGTACGGGAGGGGATTTCGGAAGTCTCACGCCAACAGAGGCATACCAAGCCCTAGAAAGAGCAGCTAAGAAGAGCTTTGCTTATAATCCCTTAATAAACAAACCCAGTTCTAAAGGCATTCATCAAGTGGACTCTGAAACACTGATTATAGCCCAGTTAGAAGCCCTAACCAAACGATTCGAACAATTGCAAGCCGAACTAAAGAAAACTCCAACACGATGCAACACATGCAGAAATTCACACAAGACCAACGAACGCCCACAAGGCATTATGATGGTTGAAGATGTTGGCTACATAGGAGGCCCAAATAACTCATAACAAAAACTCAAATTGGAGGAGTAACTCCAATTACAGAGAAGCTGGTAACAACCAATCATCATCTGGATTCAACCGTAGGCCACCTTACGAACAACAGAAACCACCATATCAAGGTCCAAGTAGTGGTAACCAAGACCATAGAGTATCATCAATGGAAGACATATTGCAGTAATTATTGAAAACCACACAAGCCACTGATGAATACATCCGAAAATCTGACCGAAGAAATGAGGAGAGGTTCCAAAGAAATGAGGCTGACATCAAAAGCAACAAAGCATCATTACAAACCATTGAAAATCAAGTAGGTCATATAGCACAACAACTATATGTAAGACCCCAAGGTGCTTTGCCTAGCAATATTGTGACAAACCCTAATGCTTAAGTCAAAGCCATCATCATAAGGAGTGGCAAAACCACTCAAGGTGATGCACCTTCATTACAGCCCATCCTTGAAGAAACAGAACTCAAAACTCCAAGTAATGCAAGTGAAAAGCAAAAGAAACCCATTGTTGCTGAAGAACCAGCCAAGAAATACGTGCCACCAGTACCCTATGTTCCACCACCTTCATATCCCAGCCGTTTGAGACAACAACGAATGGAAGCATAATATGGAAAATTCCTGGGTTTGTTCAAGCAACTTCATATCAATCTGCCCTTGGTGGAAGCCTTAGCCCAAGTGCCATATTATGCTAAGTTTTTAAAGGTTGTATTGTCAAAAAAAAAGAAACTGGAAGAGTTATCGCACGTAATTTCAAATAAGGAATGCTCAGCAGTTCTTCAAAACAAACTACCTCAAAAGATGACTGATCCAGGGAGTTTCATCCTAACTTGCCTAATAGAAAATCTTTCAGTCAGCAACGCGTTAGCTGATTTAGATACCAGCATTAATCTTATGCCTTATGCGGTTTTTGAAAATCTAAATATACGTGAACCTAGACCTACCCGTATGAGCATCCAATTAGCGGACCATTCTGTTAAATATCCGAGGGGCATCGTTGAAAATCTCTTAGTTAAAATAGATAAATTCGTATTTCCTGTTGATTTTGTGATTATTGACATGGATGAAGATAAGAATGTTCATCTTATCCTAGGTTGACCTTTCTTAGAAACTGCTCGAGCTCTCATCGATGTTTGCACCAGCAAACTCACGCTACGAGTGGATGATGAGGAGGTGACATTTGACATAGGACAATCCATGAAACATCCTCAACATCATGATGACTCACTCTATTATATTGATGTTTGTAATTTGATCATAAGCTGTCATTTGAAGAACACTCGTCAAATTAAAGCTTGCAACACTCAATTAATAGAATTCCAAACCACTGAATCCATCTGTGAGAATCGAATCATTTCAGAACTAAAAGTTGATGAAACATCATCTTATCAAGAAGCATTTGAGATCATCGAACAAGAACTAGAACCCAAAGCCAAACATTCTATCGAAGACCCTCCGGCTTTAAAGCTCAAAGAACTTTTGTCTCATCTTGAATACGATTTTTTTGAAAACACATCTTAACTTCCTTTCATAATCTCATCCGCCTTATCGAATGATGAGAAGAACAAGTTGCTCAATATGCTCAAGGCACATAAGCGAGCAATTGCATGAAAAATCATGGATATCAAGGGAATCAATCCGTCCTTTTGCACTCATAAAATATTGATAGAGGAAAACTTCAAATCCATCATTCAACCTCAAAGACATTTAAATCCGAGCATGCAAGAGGTGGTGAAGAAAGAAGTAATCAAACTGCTAGATACCGGTTTGATTTACCCTATTTCTAATTTGCCTTAGGTTCGTCCCGTCCAAGTTGTTCCAAAGAAAGAAGAAATGACTGTTGTAACTAACGAGAAGAATGAGCTCATTCCAACACGTACAGTTACAGGATGGGAGTTTGCATCAACTATCACAAACTCAATGACGCCACTAGGAAGGATCACTTTCCTCTGCCTTTCATCGACCAAATGCTCAAGAGACTATCTGTAAAAATGTTCTATTTTTTCTTCAATGGTTTCTCAGGATATTTCCAAATTCCCATTGCTCCCGAAGATCAAGAGAAAACAAATTCACTTGTCCATATGGCACTTTTGCTTATCGGCGAATGCCTTTTGGATTGTGTAATACCCCTCCTACATTTCAAAGATGCATGGTAGCAATTTTTCATGACATGATCGAACACTCAATGAAAGTTTTCATGGATGATTTTTCCATCTTTGGAAACTCATTTGAACAATGTCTTGAAAACCTGAAAAAGATGTTAGTTAGATTCGAAGATTCTAACCTTGTTTTGAATTGGGAAAAGTGCCAATTCATGGTCAATGAAGGAATAGTGTTAGGACATAAGATCTCTCGAGCAGGGCTCGAAGTCGATCAAGCCAAAGTCGACACTATTTCCAAACTTCCACATCCCATAACCGTGAAGGAAATTAGAAGCTTCCTAGGTCACCGTCGTTTCATAAAAGACTTTTCAAAAATCGTACGACCAATGAATCAACTTCTTGAGAAAGATGCACAAATTGCATTTTCTAACAAGTGCATCAATGCATTTGATTTGCTAAAAAAGAGATTGGTCACCGCTCCAATCATGGTTTCCCCTGATTGGACGCTACCATTTGAACTCATGTGCGATGCAAGCGATTTTACGGTAGGAGCCGTGTTAGGACAAAGGAAAGACAAGCAATTCCACCCAATGCACTATGCGGGCAAAATTCTAAACGACGCATAAGAAAACTACACCACCATCGAGAAAGAGCTTCTTGAGGTAGTTTTCGCATTTGACAAATTCCACTCGTATCTGATCCTTTTAAAAACAGTCGTTTACACCGATCATGCAGCCCTTCATTATTTTTTCAACAAACAAGATGCAAAGCCGAGATTGATTCGGTAGATACGTCTGCTTCAAGAATTCAACATTGAAATTCGTGACAAGAAAGGAGCGGAAAATCTGACAGCCGATCATCTCTCGCGTCTTGAAGACTCGAGTCCTTCACAAACCAAGTAATAATCAAAATAAAAGATAATTTTCCTCACAAATTCCTTATAAACTTCCAATCCTCAATCGATGAACATCCTTGGTTTGCCGATTACGTGAACTACTTGGCAAGCGGGATCCTACTCAAAGGAATGACTTATCAGTAAAAAAGTTGTTTACTGACATTAAGCATTACTATTAGGAAGACCCGTATCTATTCAGAATCGGTGCAGACCAACTTATCCGAAGATGCGTATACGAAAGTGAAGTAGAACAGATTCTAAGGCACTGTCATGAAGAACCGACAGGAGGATACCATGGAGTAACCCTAACAGCCAAGAAGGTCTTTGACTCTGGATTCTATTGGCCCACAATCTTCAAGGTATGGGGTATTGATTTCATGGGGCCATTCCTAGTGTCATTTGGTAATCGTTACATCTTGGTAGCAGTCGATTATGTTCAAAATGGGCCGAAGCTCAAGCCCTACCTACTAATGATGCAAGAAACGTTGTCAGATTCCTTAAGAAATTATTCTCTTGATTTGGTACCCCCAAATCTTTAATTAGTGATTGAGGAACCTATTTCTGTAACAACCAGCTCGAGAGAGCAATGTCTCGTTATGGAGTGAACCATCGTTTTATAACTGCTTATCATCCACAAACGAATGGGCAAGCTGAAGTCACTAATCGAGGTATCAAACGAATCCTGAAGAAGACCATAGGACAAAATCATAAGATTTGGTCTACCAAGCTAGATGATGCATTATGGGATTTTCGGACAACCTATAAGACTCCCATTGGCACAACATCGTTTAAACTCGTTTATGGGAAGTCGTGTCATTTACTTGTGGAACTGGAACACAAGGCCTATTGGGCACTCAAAGTATCAAACCTAGACCAAGGCCTTGCAGGAAAGAATTAGTTTCTATAAATCCATGAACTAGAGGAACTAAGAGAACAAGCTTACCAAAACGCTAGGGTTTAAAAGGAAAAGACAAGAAAATTCCACGACTCTCGATTAAAGAACACTAAAAGATTTCATGTGGCAGAACGTGTCTTACTGTATAACTCTCGTTTACATCTGTTTCTAGGAAAGCTGAAATCACGTTGGTCTGGACCTTACACTATTAAAAACGTGTTTCCGAATGGTGCCATCGAAATCAAAAACCATGACGGTTTAAGTTTCAAAATGAATGGACATAGTTTAAAACCATATAACGATGGTCTAATCAAGATTTTCTCGGAGGAATTACACCTCCGCCCCGACGAAGACTAAGTATGGGAAGGCTCGCGCCGAAGACCCGAAACTTAAACATGACACCTGTACATAGATTTTCTTTAAAAATTTTAACTTTTTGTAGGGCTCACAAGCACAAACACGGGGCCGTGCCCCATGGAACACGCCCCCGTGCCTCTGATAAAAAATTTCCACGATCCCCGCTGACGACTCTAGAACGCTGCAGGTCGAATTTAAGACGTTTTTTGACAAACACGGGGTCGTGCCTAACTAAGCACTCCTATGTGACCAACTTTCATGACCTGTATATAAATACCACACTTGTTCCAAGCTTTCATAACACTCCATTTCTGCTTAAAAACTCCTAAAAAGATGAAAGAATCAAGTCACGGAAGCTCTAGCTGGAATACTGCGAAGAAACCGAGTTCTGAATCACGAGAAACAACAACGCAAGAATACTTCTTTAAGCTGCACGAACTGATCAAACAATTGACTGAAATGAACCTCATCGCATCTCAACGCCTAGCTGAACTTATCCAAAAAGTTTAGGAAATGGGCGAGGAACTCGTCTCTGTTAATCGTTAGCTCGCGGAGCTAAGCAACCACACTTTACACTATCCTATCCTAAACGTTCCACATGAAATGTGTGGAGGCTTCTTTTAGAAGCATTTCGCGATGTATTATATGACCCAGTGCGAATTAAGAAGTCTGGTTTTGCAGTTTCAGATTCTCGACTTTTAACATATTATGTAACCGTAGGAACTAGGAAAATGTAATTGTCATTTGGCTTGTTTTAATTAACTCTAGGACTAATTTCATATCTTTTCTGATGATTTGGATATGATGAAACTTAACCGGGTAAATTGCATAACGTGCGAAACTGAAAAACGAAACAACAAAAGACTGAAACCGGGCAGCACAAGGGGAGCACGCCCCCGTGCCTACATGGGCACGCCCCCATGCTCGACAAAAATGACACCATCTGACTTTTTGCAGACATTTGTCTTGTTCCCCATCAATTTCCATTGATAAAAGTCGCATGCATTCCTGGAACAAACCGTATTCACTCCCATTTTCATCATTTCTTCCATTTTTTCTTTCTTATTTTGAAGACTCCTCTAATCCTTCAAGGTGTAATTGTTCAATAAGGTTAGTGTTACTAATTCCTAGCATAATGATGATCACTTACATGTAGTTAGGTGATTAGGTCTCTAACTACCGAAATCCTAACAAAGTATATGTAAACCTTGTAATTCGAAGTTTATGGAATGATGAATACTTTAAATCTTCTTGTTCATGTTCATCCTTGTAGTTGATTAGTAGTTAATCACCATGTTTAGTTAGTTGTTAGTGTGTTAACAAGACTATCTTATAATTTGTGGTTGAATCATTGTTAAGCATATTCAAGTTACAAGAATTCAATTTTCAAACATATAGTAATTAAACACTATATATATAATTGAGTATCTTGAATTATTAACATGATTAAAATGATACATGTGTAATCTTTGGTTTTTCAAGCAAGAAAATGTTAAACCCATGCTTAATCAAAGGTTTACAAGCAAAACCACGCGTGCTCGAGTTGAAATTTCATAACTCAAAATGTTAACCGCGTCCCTATGTTTCAAAAGACACACCCCATATTTAACAAATTTTTCTTGAAAATCAAATGTATTAATAGTTTTAAACATGAGTTTTATGTCTCTTGAGACCCATTTTTGTCCTTAAAATAAGTAAACTATCCTAAAAATCTGTTTGGTATATTTTAATTGACTTGTCAAAAATTTTAGGATCATGAATCATCCATATTCGCAATTCGAAGGAAACCATGAAAGATGGTGTCGTGACCGGTTGCAAAGACTCTTACAAAGGGATAAAAAATCACATTTGCAAGCCGATGAAAAAACTTTGGCGGCTGTCGGACAACTCTAAAGATATAACAATTTATTGAGTATTCAATAGAAGCATTTGTTTTCACAAAACAAATCTTCTGTTTATGAACTAACTCTTGAATTTTTAGCATCTTTTAGATTTAGCATGAAATACTTCGACCCATGGGATGATGAGGCAGTTTCATTCAGACTAGGTGGGCGTTGGCGAAAAACATCCATCGTCTTGTTTGGTGTCTATCTTGGCATATATACAGAACATGAAATGGAGGAGGAAGCAATATCAGGAATGCCAACATACCACACATTTCCAGACGAGGAGAGTAGGGACGCGGAAAATGGTGCCATGAGAAAAGTATTTTGGGGGAGAATTGGAATAGGGGTTTTCAACTTGAGTAAAACGAAAAGCAGTCAGATTCGAGACCCGCTACTGCGATACATACATCGGTTGCTTAGCCATTCGATAACAGCTCGTGGTCAAAGCGAGGGAGTTGTTAGCTTGAGGGACTTATTTATTTTGTATTGTATTATGAATCAATTGCCATGCAACATTGGGTATTTATTTTGTAATCTTTTTGCCAGGAATGCAACTGTAGGTGCTCCGACACCCATGTTTGGAGGAAGCTGGATTCTGAACTTGTACGAGAGCTATGTGTGTAAGACGAAGGGGACTGAAGGAATGATGCCATGATTGTTGGACTTAAGCATTTGCACGAGTATGTATATGATAACATCTTTACCAAATGTACAGTCGAGGTTTATGGATAGAAAGGGACAAATTTAGGATCCAGCGAATCCCGAGGAAATTATCATGGACCTTGATATGCCACCACAGCAAGAAGAAGTCATGGCTTCCAGTTCACACGCTGGAGAATTCCCGACCATGTTAGACCTTTATAAAGCAATCCAAACTAATAGCAACCACGCAAGGAGATCATTCGAATACGCACAACAAGCCTTCAACTGAGTCGAAAATCTGCATTCCCGAGTATATGACCTGAGCAATGATGTCGCGTACATCAGAAATCGAATGTATTATGAGTGGGGGGATATCCTGCCACAAAGCCCTTGAAAACCGTATCACTTTCACGGCTCGGGCATAGTTGTTTTGTGCCAACCTATCTTTTAATTTATGTCATTTTATTTATTTTGTGTGTTTAGGATTTTAATGTTTTCAATAAATGGATGATATTTCAGGTGATCCAGAGGATTTTCACAATTTAAAGCATGAGTTGACTTCATCATTTTTAGGGGAGTATCTCATTACCATTCCTCGTTTTATATTGTTGATCACGTTGGGGACAATGTGAATTTTAAGTGTGGGGATGGGGTTAATTGACATACGCATTTGATACTTTACTAAAAAAAACAGGTCCAAATTGAAAATTTTTATAAAAAAAATCACTTAACCATTAATTTTTGTGACACGAAACCAAAAAATTCAAACAATTTTTAATAAACAAAATTATAAATATATATTTTCGGGAAATAAATAAGTAAATAAATGACATCCAAATAAAAATTGGAAATGTTTTTTTGTGATATCCTTAAAGGCAATAATCTAGTAAAATATTCAATCATGTAAAATGAAACACTTTTACCTGATTCCATCCATATGTGAGTTTATTTTTGAGCCTTAAATAACTTATGCAATTTTACTTTCATTCTGGATTTAATTAAGGGTGCCTTATAATACGTGTGATTAGAACTTGTTTTGGGTATACATTTCAAGACCTTAATTAGTATTTCCTGTATAAAAATGAGTTAGGTATTAAGAAACCTTAACCATTCAAGCCCCAACTATTTTCTTTTAACTTTCCTTACCCGAACGTCAACCCTAGTTAGCCCTGTTGAACTTAAACCTTTTTATTTTTGATCACCCGAACCACCAAGTCACTTAACCAAAAAGCCTTCAACAAAACCCGTTTTTCATTAAAGACACGTTTTTGGCTTATTAAAAAAATTGGTCTTTTACTGACAGATCTAAAAGAACTAGAATGCATTCTTTTGATTTTAATTTGCTTTGTTGCCTTCATCACGTAAAACCGGGACTTCCCCCGGAAATCCGCGAACATTTTCAATTTCACGTAAGACGCAAGAAAGAAATGGAGAAAAAAGGAACACGGCAAAACGATAAGAATGATGCCCAAACTATGGAAGTTAGTCCCACAACGGAAAATGCAAAAAGAACCAAACTGAGTCTCAATACGAATACACAGAACTAATCCGATTGGGTGCTATTAGGCTTCAAGCCGAACGATCCTTACGAAAAGAGAGCTTTGTGTATCTTCGGGTGAATGATGAAGTAAGGTTTTTGAATGCAAAAACGGTCTTGACAATCTGACCTTAAACGAGTCCTCAAGTTTGCATATCTCTTCTAGCTTGAAGTATTGTATAGGGAGCCTTTTACTGCTTTCCTTATAGTTTATGTTAGAAAAACAAGCCAAGACCGTCGTCTTTATCACTTACCCACTTTTTCCAAATATTCCATACCCGAGTCCGAGTCAAGTTACAACCCATCAAAGACCTAACGGCTTATGCAAGTAAATATCTAATTAGGTGAAGATTTGATCCCTTAACAAGCATATGATTTCACACATATTCATACTAGGCAATTGAGCTTATTAGTCATACTTGACCCTAATTATGACTTCATATATTTAGCCTAGTGTGAGTACATCTTGTGAGAAGTATGGATTTTTATATGATTATAATCTTTACTAATAAATACATTACTTGCTAGGATATCATTCTATACATGCTTAAAATATTTACATTTAGATGAAACAATTTTTACTTGCATATCTCCCGAAAGACATATTTATCATTTGATTTATTTGGTTTTTGGTGGAATTGTCATTTTAGGTGATTTTTGCTTGAGGACAAGAAAGTTCAAGTGTGGGGATATTTGATATGCTCTAAATTATACATAAAAACCCTATCAGAAGCACATCAGTTATTCTTTAATATCTTCCTTAATATGATGATTATGTAATTAAAATCATTAAATTGTGTTTTCAGGTCTTGAAAAGAGCAAGATGGACAAAAGAAGCATATCTAACAAGAAATTGAAGAAATCCAAGCTTTCGAGTCCAACCATGGGGTCGTGCCTCATTAAGCATGCCCCCATGTCTTGCCTGAAACACACCCTCGTGCTAAATTTGGCACACCCCCATGTTTGGACATCTGACAGGACAAAAGTACTATCCCCTAAAAGTAGGCACAGGGTCGTGCCCCATGAAGCACGGGGCCGTGCCCCATGAAGCACGAGGTCGTGCCCCACCTCCAACACGGGTTCGTGCCCAACATCTTCTGCACGTATGAGCCGGCCAACTTTCGTAAGCATTGTACTAATACGGGGTCGTGCCTTTTGGACACGGGGTCATGCTTAAACACTCTAGAAAGCCTATAAATAGAGGCCTAAGTTCACTATTTTGGCAAGCTTTTGGGGGGAGTTACTCTGCAGAATTCTCTCAGGAATCAAGTCTTAAAGATCATTCGGGGGCTCGGGAGGTGCATACAACAATTGGAAGAAGCTCGAGATTGTCTAAACATCATCCATTGTGGATCACCGTTTGATTGTTCCATTTCACCGATGAATTCATATCTATCTTCTATGTTTAAAACTTATTATGAGCTAGACTCTTATTATCAACCTAATTGGATAAAACTTATGTAATTTGTGATGAGCTAATAGTCTGATTTATATTATGTTAATGTTATGGTGGTCTTGGGAAAACTTTCGATGGGTAGCACCTACATTTAAACGGGAAGTTATAAACTTATGATTTGTAATTGTGAATGTCATACACGATTGAAAAACGTATGATCAACTTTTATTCATGAAACCGGTCTTCATAACAAATCTATGGCTAATTAACTAGAGATGGTTATTAGAAATCATATCACCTTAACTTTCTGATCATTTACGGGTTTCTTTTTATTAGTCTGAAAAATCTTTAATAGTTGTTATGGTTTTCTAAAATTAATAGTATGTTGGAAAGAAACTTGATGAACTCTCTTCTTACATTAAGTTATGTTATCAGAAATCGTATGTCGAAAAGGTCACAAAAGATTTACCTACATTACTAGGGCTTTGACCTAGCAGTAAATCTCAACCTGACATGGTCCTAGTCACTCGGAGCGGATAGACGAGAAATC
Source organism: Flaveria linearis (assembly GCA_024085815.1). Taxonomy (NCBI): domain Eukaryota; kingdom Viridiplantae; phylum Streptophyta; class Magnoliopsida; order Asterales; family Asteraceae; genus Flaveria; species Flaveria linearis. The sequence continues at coordinate 52,169,285 of CM044006.1, forward strand.
GCACCAGCTCACATTTATAAACATTAACACAATTACTTTAATCAATATCTTCAATCACACCACCACTTCATCACAGTTACATAAGTATAATCTAATTAGTATGATAGATTTTATCCCCTGATTTTAAATCCAAAAGTTTCAACCTCGATTTACTTTATTTTTATTACTATTTCTAAAAACCTAAAATCCCTAATTTACATCAATGCAACTTATCATTTTTCTAAACAAAAACCAAATCTGGTAGTCATTCATTCAGATTGTAGAGTATGCTAGGTGTGTGCACGGATTGATACTCGGTTCTTACCATCATTATATTACCTCATGATAGGTACACTTGCCTTTTGTGTGTGTAGTTTAGTATTAGTAATAATCAATTAAAACTGAATATGTGCCAATAACCTTTATCAAAATATATATACTTTTCACACGCACTAGTTAAAAGGAATATTTCCCGGAACAATAGGTGCTTTAGATGGAATTCTTGTACATGCACTTGTGCCCGCTGATCAACAAACTTGTTTTAGGGGAAGTGGAAAAGGTGAATGTTATCAAAATGTGTTAGGAATGTGATTTTGATATGATATTCACCTTTGTATGAGCTGGATGCAAAGGCGTAGCACATGATTCACGGGTTTTGAGAGAAATTGCATTTAATCCGACATCTGGATTTCGATTCCCTCCACCAGGTTTATAATATAATTATAACTTTTATTATTAAATATATTATTTGTATTCTTTAGATAATAGATGTCACACTGGCATTTAGAGGTAAATATTACCTTTGCGACGCTGCATATACCAATACTCGTGGATTTATGACTCCATACCGCAATACTCGGTATTGGTTAGCCGATTTCCAACGGAGAAGGCCATTAACTAAGGAAGAAAGATTTAATCATGCTCATACTTGCCTTAAAAATGTTATTGAGCATGCTTATGGTGTATTGAAGTCAAGATTCCTAGTCCTAAAACAAATGGCTCTTTATCTTTTTTTCAGTGCAAAGAGATGTAATCATTACATGTTTTGGAGTCCATAATTTTACAAGAAAATATAATATTCAAGATGAATTATTTACAAACTTTGAAAAGAACACTATGGTTACCCCTGATGGTGAAGGTGGAGGAATGAGGGTCAAAACACACAAAGCATAGAGTGGGGTTCAAAAGGCGTTGAATATATGGTTACTTTGTCTGACCAAATTGCTAATCAATTGCTCTCAGATGCTTCAAGTTAGATTTGTATGCAAACTCTTGTAATATGTTTGAAATTCGATCTGTTTATTTGGATTATGTTTGATATATGTTTAACTTGTATTTTGTATGACATTTTGAATTTTAAGCTATTACATTATTTTAAAAAAATTGGCTATTTTTATTGATTACACAGCACCAGTTAAATTGAAACTCTTTAGAACTACGGGACAATATGGTAATTTTTATCATTCAGTGAGATACTGAATCAAACAGTTAAGTTTCAGTTAAATGCAGACTCAGTCAAAACTTCTAACTAGGTCGGCTTCTGACTCAGTCAGATCTTACTGAGTCAGCGGCAATCAAACAGCCTCTTAATCATGTGATGTTTTCATCTTATAACTTTTAAAATATAACATTCTATATAATTTCGATATGTTTGCAAGAGTTTAGGCCAAAACCAAAACCTTTATTTGCTACTAATACCAAAATCTGCCAACACTTTTGAGAACATCGGTAAAAATTACATAGAAGTTTTTGGTACGGCTCAATAAGCATACAAATCACATAAACACAAATCGACCAAGATCATGATCCCAAGAACCATAGAACTGCACATAAACTTTTACGTCTCGCGGTTGTCAAGAAGCGATTCTGCACCTTTACTACTACCCCGAGCCCTTTCCCTCCACAGCCTCTCGACTTCCTCGAAAGTCAACCCTTTGGTCTCGGGTACAAACACGAGCACAAAAGCCACCGCAGCGACAGCGATTCCCGCCAATATCAAAAAAGTTGTACCAGTCCCAACCGCATCAGCAACCGAAAGAAAGCTTTGAGCAACTATCAGATTTGATACCCAGTTCACAGTAGCTGCCATTCCTCCACAAATACCGCGGTATGACTCTGAGTATATTTCAGAGTTCACTGTCCATGGAACGGGCCCCATCCCTGGGGCGAAGGAGCTGATATAAAGGACTAACCCGAGAACAGCCACCCACCCTATGTTGGTTTGTCCAGATGATTCAAGGAAAAATGCAGTTGACAGGAGAACCAATGATAGGATGACACCTGTTAAGCTGCTGAGCGCCAACTTCCGGCGGCCAACGTGGTCGATGAGGTAGATTCCGACTACTGTTCCAGCGGCGTTCATTAACGCAACTATGAGAGACAGGAGAAGAGCTAATTGGTTTGATCTGAAACCCGCCATCTGGACTATGGTTGGGCTGTAATACATGACCGTGTTGATCCCAGTGAACTGTTGAAACGCCTGCATATTAAAGATTTGTTATGAAGATATCATCATACTATCCATAGATGCTAAACACACTGATTTGAGTTATGTTTAACGATCCAGACCTGCCCGTTTTGACCCATTAACGATCCAAACCCACCCATTTCGCCCAGCCCGTTACCCAACTGTCCATTATTACCTGCAGACCAGCTCCAGCCACAAATGCAAGTCTGATTTCTTTAATTCTGAAAACATCTTTGTAACTTACAGAACTCCTGCCAATGCTTTCTTCCTCTAAAGCAGCAGATAGCTGCTGGAGTTCATCGTTTAACCGATCAGGATCATAGATTTTTGAGAGCGTCTCAATTGCCTCTGCACTACTTCTCTACATGACAGAATAATATGATTTAAATATTTAATATATTTTTACACGCACACACAAATAAAGGTAAGACCGTTCATAAGAAAGTTAAAATGCAATATATTTTACATTCTTGTAAAGCCAACGCGGAGACTCAGGCAAAAGCAACATCAATAAAAACTGAAGAATTGCGGGCACAGCAGCGATTCCGAGCATCCATCGCCATGTCCCACGAACCTATCAAGAAAGAACGAATGCGGGTCAATAAAAAAGGTCAACAAAGATTATGAAGTAATAAGGCCAAAAATAAGGTCTCACCTGTGTGAAACCAAGATTAACAAGGTAAGAGAGAAATTGACCACCAGTGATCATAAGCACATTGGTGCTTACAAGACCGCCCCGTATTTCAGAAGGCGCTGCTTCTGCAATGTACATTGGGGCAGTAACAGAAGCTATACCGACACCCAGCCCAACCAACAAACGACCAAATATAAGAACATATGGATCGGGTGCAGCCGCCATCACAAAAGATCCAATTGCAAAAATCACATCAGCAATAAGTGTAGCACTTTTGCGCCCTCTCACATCATTTAGCCACCCACCAGCTGCAGCCCCAATCATTGCACCAAGTAAAGCCATGCTAACAATTGTCTCCTGCAATACAACATACATGATTTAGAAGTCAAAGATTGAAGCGAGAGACCAAGGATTAAGTAGTTGACCATTGATTTTGTACCTGTAAGAAGCTACTTTGGTCAACCTCCTCAAAATCATCACGGATGTATAGTAGGGCTCCAGATATGACTCCTGAAACAAACATTTTGATGTCAAAAGAGTAATAAACAAACAAACATGCTTAGCAAATCCCACTCAACGGTAGAGTCATGGGGAGAGATGAGGGCAAGCCTTACCTCTATCCCATGGGATAAGAAGACCGCTCCCAGAGAAACCCCTAGCAAAAGTAATTTGTCTTTCTAGTTTAGTGGGTAGTTATTTTCAAGTTTAGAGTCTTATTAGAGGACTCATTTAGTGGTATTGGTATTGGGTCAAGTGGTTTGTTTTCATGTTTATTTGCAACCTCTAAAAGGTTGTTTATTTGATTAGAAGCGGTCTCTCTGTCTTCCAAGACAGAGGAAAGACTGACCACCACCTACCCTTCCCAAACTCTACTCTCAGTGGATGTTTGTTTGTTTGTAAAAGGCTGTTTAAGTTGGAATTAATCAAGAAGAAAATTAGTTCAAGTTTGTCTTTATTATATTTTTTCTTCAGAGTGTTTGCCTACTATAGTTGATCCCCTCAAACAAGATCGTATCAGTAGCTAAGACTACAGACACACCTAATACTAAAGACAAACCTAGAAAGTATCTACACCTACGACACCTATGACTAAAGACAACCTTAGTGCAGTGCACCCATGAACAAGGATGGACTAGGCCTCGGAACCACAAAAACAACAATCCTTACATAGGATTCTGCTGATAATAAACAGTAAAGTTACACACAGTTAAAAGTTAAAACCCAAGTTCCATTAGATCAACAACAATTCTCATCGCACGATCTTTTTTCACAGAACTTTTTGGTCCACAACAGCAAATTTGCATACCAATTAGACTTATATTCATAAAGATACGATGTATATGATCAACAATCGCCAAAAAGAAAACGAATACCTGTGTCATAACCGAACAACAGACCACCAATGCCAGCAATAACAGTCAAACCCAACACATATTTGTTGCTAAAATATGTTATTTTCTTGTCAGCGCCAGCATCTATGAGCCCAGAACTCCCTGGTATCAAGTCAATCGTCATCTTTTTCCCCAGATAACTCTCAACCTGCTGCTAAGTCTCACACACCGAAGAATACCCACTCTTTGTTTTGACAACTAAATCAAAAACCTTCTCACAGGCAAATGGTCGAATAGTTGGAGTGCATAAGAAAAACCCAGGTAAAGATCCAGATCTTCACGTTCTTTCTTGATTTGATTTGAATTGATCAAGAAATTTGATCAAGAAACCTCTGGGTATTTAACAATATATTGATTCAAGAACTTGAAAACAATTATGGGTGATCATAAGACTCATGAAATCGGAGAAAATGAAACGAAAATGTCGATCTTTTCTTGAGGTTTAACTGATGGATGATGACAGCTTGTTTGTAATAACTTAATTTTGATTGAGGAGATGACACATTTCACATTTGGATAAGGAATCCCATGAAAATTTGAGAAGATGATTAAAATTTGGGCATGTGACGAGCTTGAATATTATCTTTTAAGGGAGGTGAGTGAAATTAATATTTTTTTTATAGAGTATGAACTTGATATTTATATAAAAATTTAAATAAAATTTACTATCGGATTAAATCGTGATAACTTAAAACTTAACTAATTGTCATCTATTGTTGACTACCATTTAAATTTGAATTGGGCTATATTATAAAACAAAAGTTAATCTTCTTACTCTAATAAAAGAGTAACTTGAGATGCCACGTGGTAGCACCATAATCATCGAGATGCCACGTGGCAGCACCACAATAATAATCACCAAAATTTTTCCGCCTCTCTCTCCTCTTAAATAATTACCTTAATTACTAATAATATTATTTAACATTCTTTTACATTTAATAAATTAAAAAAAGAGATCTATTTATTAATATTATTTCTAAATAAACAAAATTTTTATAAAATAATTAATTTTTCTAAAGCATATAACTTTTTTAAAAATATTAAATATTTTAAAATTGGTATTTTTAAAAATTCAATTTTTTAAAATAAAAAATAATTACATTTGGGAGTTATGATAAAAAAAATTTAAAAATGACATTTTTATACGGTTTGTTTTAAAACAAAACGTTTATTTTCTTGAAAAAAATTTAAAATTAAAATTTTAAAATGTTGATATCACTGTTTTATTAGTTATAGTCAGTCATATCGTATCTTATAATATCATTTATAAATAATAAATTTTATTATATTAATATATTATTTATTAAATCCATGTAATATACGGGTTTACTAAAGCTAGTATTAAATATATAAATATATTTCGTTTACAAACTACACAATATTTTTAGACAAACAAAATAAACGTAAATGACAACTTTTCTTTATAGAACAAAACTACGAATTAAGCTCGCGATGTGACATATTTACAAACTTTATTATGCATGTTATGACGATGGTTTTAACGTGGGTAAGTAATTGAAAAGAAACATACGAATGTGCGGCGACACATTTCTTTAAATCGAAACGTACATAGAAATAGTTATATAAGAATACTAATGTTTTTCGGTTGATATCAGTTTCATTTTTCACGATACTATATTTTAAATAAACTTCATATATAACAGAATTTATATCGGTACATCAAAATAATTATTAAACAGAGATATAAATTAGTTTTTTTAGTTAACGAACGAAATTTACTAAACAAAAACAAATTCTTAGAAAATTAATTAGTTAAAAGCGTATATTATATATAATAGAAACGGCTAAGTTGAAACTTTAAAAAGTTGGGTTATTGGATTTTAATAATATCAACTTTTATTTATTGGCCGAGATTAATCATAACTCAGAAAATATTTACAGTCACTGCTAACTTTAAACTTATTTTCCTCCAATGATTCCTTATTAACCGAGAGTTAACCTTTGTTAGTTTTTTTGATGAAATAGGTCAATTTTGAGCCATTTTTCAATTTCAGCACCGCCTAGTCTCAATTAGACCCGTTTCCTATTGTCTAGCCTCCATCATCACCTGAAATTTACCTCCAATAGGTTCGGTGGTTCAAATTAGGAGGTGGAGATTGACGAGTTTTTTGGTGCGGAAGTTTCAAATTGACGGACCTGATTATAGAGTTCAACTTTTTGTTTAGTGTTTTGGCCACAAAAACGATTTACGTCATCAAAAACTAACGGGGTTAACTCTCGGCTAGTAAGAGATTGTTGGTGGAAAATAAACTCAAAATTGAAAGTACGTGTAAACATTTACTGAGTTGGGATTAATGTCGGTCAATAAATAAAACTTAGAATTATTGAAATCCAATAACCTTAAAATGTTTAAGAGTTTTTTTCGCAAATTTTGCCTGTGGGACCCAGCGATATTGCTAATTATGTTATACAATATTAAATGATTATGGTTATATATAACCCAAAGTTATGTTTTTTTTGGAAAATCGATATTTTACCAATTGAATCAACCTGAAACTTGTGATTGTTATACTAATTTTATGAGTGAGAAACATCATACCATTAAACCAATATTTTACATTTATAAACCAAAATCAAATGCTTTGTTTATTCCCTAATCTAAATCTAAATAAGTGCATTTACTTGGCGTTTAACTGTGTTATGTAACAGAAAAGTTCAAGGTCTTTTTATGGGGACAAGTACAGATACAAATGATTTTTAAGTTAAAAAAGTATAGAGTTAAATTCGGTTTTGCTCCCTGACGTTTAACAAAAATAACGATTTTCCTCCAAAAGATTAAAAATATCAGTTTACCTCCAAAACTTTTACAAATTGTTTCATTTTTATCCATATCACTAACACCATCCATTATCCAGTTAAGTTTCACCCATATGCATGTCATGTGATGGGCATCTTGGTCATTTTTCATATCATTAACTTAAAAGTAAACTTCACTTTTCCTCCCTGTGGTTTGGTCTAAATAACGGCTTACCTCCAAACATTTCAAAATCTTGATTTTACTCCCTGTACTTTGCAATCCGTCTCGATTTACTACAACCCACTAACACCGTTCCTTTTTTATTGGCACTTAGATCTTCTACAAGTTAACCTAAAATGTAGTTTTGATTTTGTTTGGATGTACTACAATCTTTTCAATATAATGAATTATACGATGTACTTTGTTCTATGATGAAAAATATCAAGCATTTAGTTTATGATGAATTTCTGTAATATATTTGTTCAATGATTCAATGATGAATTTTATGATGCATTAGCACTAACCAAAAGTGAGCAATGATAATGTTGCATTAGCACCACATGTTTAGCTGTTTTGTTTCTAGTATTCAGCATCAAAAAAGCATCAAAATTACATTTTGCTGCTTAAAAACTACGGTTAAACAATCCAATGCATCAACAAAATGGCTGCAATAAAACAACAGCAAAACTGTATTAAAACAGCCCTAACACAGCAAAACTGCAATACATATGCACTAAAACAGCCCCACTAAACTTTAACATCAAAACTGCACTAAATGTGCAATAAAACAGCCAGCAAAAACTGCACTGAATTTGCACTACAACAGCTCTAAAACTGCACTAAAACAGACCCAAAACATTGTTAAAACTGCTCTAAAACAGCCTCAAAACTACAGTAAATCTGCACTAATACAGCTCCACTATACTTAACATCAAAACTGCACTAAATGTACACTAAAACAGCCAGCAAAAACTGCACTGAATTTGCACTACAACAGCTTTAAAATTGCACTAAAACAGACCCAAAACAGCCTTAAATCTGCACTAAAACAGCCTCAAAACTACAGTAAATCTGCACTAAAACAACTCCACTAAACTTAACATCTAAACTGCACTAAATGTGCACTAAAACAGTCAGCAAAAACTGCACTGAATTTGTACTACAACAGCTCTAAAACAGCCCCAAAACAACCCCAAAATAGCCTTAAATCTGCACTAAAAAACTGGTCATAAAATTGCACAACCCAAAAGATTAAACATGGTCATAAAATTGCACTGAAATGTCAACCAGTTACATCACAACCAAAAAGATTAAACATGGTCATAAAATTGCATAACCCAAAAGATTAAAAAGTTCAGTTTCATAACCCTAATCATAATTTCTAGCTTGTTGAAGGAGGTTGTCCCTTGCAAGACCTCTTGTTGTGACCCTTTTTCCCACATTTTCCACATGTTGTGCTGCTTCCAATCCTAGACATCTTCCCACTCACAACTGGTTGACTCAGTTCTTTAAAAGTTTTCCTTCTTTTTTTCTTAGGCCTTCCAATCTGTTTATGATGCTTTGGTGGGTTAAGCTTTGTTGGGCAGGCTGGAGGAGTCCACATATCCCTTCCGTTTATTGGATTAATTGTGTTGCCATATACTTTCTTCTATGTTTCTAACAAATACACCTCAGAAACCCAATTCTCTGGTATGCCAACATCCATTCCATGTTCTTTCATGTTCCAAATCACAGCTATTGCATGCCTACATGGCATTCCAGTTAGCTCCCATTTTCTACAAGAACATGTTTTTGATTCAACATCAACCGCAAACTATGACAAGCATCCTCCAGTAACTTGATATTTGTTATTCCCACACCAGATAACACTGTAATTAATGGCATGAGATTTGATGCTTTCAAACAGCTTTGTGGCATCAGGAGTTAGTGGGCCAGCACACTTAGAAATTTTTTTGTGCACAACAACTATTCTTTTCATCAAGTACTCCCTAAACCTAGTAACTGTCTCTCACACATCGTAAACCCAACCTTTAAAGGCCCTAAGCATATGTATATTCTCTTAAACTGCCTTGTATCATTTGATGGATTGCATTCCTTTTCAACATCAATAGTCACAGTAGTACCAGGGTTTGCCCTTATCAATTCTTCACAGTAATCTCTTAAGATCCCATATTGAGCGACATAATCTCCTTTAATGTTTTTAGTAGCCATTGTTTTTGCTCTAAAAACTTTTTGCTTTGAAACTTGGATTTGATATTTTTCGTGTACAAGATCTTGCAGGGCCTTTAATGGAATAGTGGGGTTATTTGCAATGGTGCTTTGCAATTCTTGGGCAAGAAAACTAACTGTGCACAACCTCACTTCTCTTGTTTGAAGACAAGTATGTTGATTGATATATGTCTTAACTATCCAACAACCTTCTTTATTAGGGTTTGCTACATACAAGGTCCAAGGACAAGTAAGAGCCACTTGCTTTTTCTCTTTTGACCCACATGATTTTTGGGAATCTTTTAAAGATTGAAACCCACTTGCTAGTTGTGAAGTTGTTGGACCAAAAGAACCAATGAGCCAAGATCAGGAAAACCTCTAAGTCCCACATGACATCACAACAACTGCTGAAGACCCTCATCAGCTGTTCTGACAAAGTCTGAAGAATCAACAGCTGAAGTTCAAAGAACTGAAGTACAACAGCTGAAGATCTCAAAGTGCTGAAGATAAGTACTGAAGTCTAAAGTACTGATAAACTAAAGTACTGAAGACTTCAAGTACTGAAGACAAGTGCTGAAGATCAAAAGTCTGAAGAACTGAAGAACTGATGAACAACTGCTGATGCACAAAGTCTGAAGACAACGACTGAAGACAACAGCTGATGACAACTAGTCATCAGCTGATGAAACATCTGAAGACCAAAGTCTGAAGACCAAGTGCTGAAGTTTCAGAGTTTGTCACAACAGCTGAAGAAGTCTTCTTCAGTTGTTGTGATGGTTTATTTTCCTTTCAGTAGTTTTATGTTTTTCCTTTCAGTAGTTTGTACAACAGCTGAAGAGTTTGTTCTTCAGCTGTTATAGTTCAGTAGTTGTAAACGACTGAAGAGTTTGTTCTTCAGTCGTTGTAGTTGTCAGTAGTTTACTTTTCAGTACTTGTAACAGATAGAACACTTAGGAAATTTTGTAAGAAGATGTCAGCTGTTGTGACATCTTCAGTAGTTGTGTTCTATCAGTAGTTAGTTTAATAATTGTTTAATGTCAGTGGAATCTGACAACGGTATGGGTCGTTTGCCTATAAAAGGGCAGTGACCTGAATGTATTCCACGCCGAAACATGAAATAAACGGATATTATTCTTTCAAGGCAGAATTATTCTCTCTACATCTACTTTTGGTTTGCATGCAATATTCTTTATATTCTTGCTTTAATTGCTAATATTCATGCTAAATCCGCTGCGAACACAATCTAATTGATCAAACTAGAGGCTGAGATCCTAACAAATGGTATCAGAGCTGGTTAATCATTGATCGATTTCACTATTGATCATTTAAAACTGCTCTTTTGATCTCTAAGTTTGATCGAATTAGCAATTTGCAAGAATTAGCTGTAGAGAGAGAGATTCTGCTGTTTCTGGCCAAAAACTTGAGGTTCTCTTGGTGGTTTTGAGCTACATTTGTTTTGTTTAAACTTGAGTTTGACTAATAACTGAGATAACTACATTAACAAACGATCCTCACAATACTGGTTCCTCAACCAAGCCACCAATGCTTGTGAGGAATGAGTACAACATATGGCAAAGACGTATGCTTCACCACTTGTCTGTCAACAGTGCTGGTTGTTGGAAGTCAGTGGTGCATGGACCATACAGGCCTATGGTGAGCGTCCCTGAATCTAATGAACAGGTTCCAAAGAAACCTGAACAATATTCGGACGAAGATCTAAAGCTGTTCGAGATTGATGCTAGAGCCCATGGAATTCTAGCCATGGCTATTCCAAATGAGATTTACTCAGGGCTCTTGCATCATGAAACTGCTCATGACCTATGGGTTGCTCTAAAGGAACAATTTGGAGGAACTGATTCGGTCTTAGCAAACAATAGGGAAATCCTCGCCCAACAATATGAGACATTCTCATATAGAAAGGGTGAGACTCTGACCCAGCAGTTTGAGCGGTTCTCTTGTTTGATTTCTGAGCTGAAGATGGTCAAACAAGAGTACTCCAACAGCCAGATGAACAACAGGTTCCTCAGATCACTGCCTGAGAGATGGGACACTTACACCATTGTCCTACGCTCCAGTGCAAATCTGGAAACTCTATCTCTCACCCAACTTCATGGGAAACTGCTCACTTTTGAGAGAGAGATAGAGCAAAAGAGGAAGTTGTCCATCTCTGGCAAGCTTTCTGATGACTTTGTTCAAGGAAATGCTGCCTTGATAAGTCAGGAGTCAGAATATGCTTCATCAGAAAGTTCTTATGATGAGCATATTGATTTCTCTACCAACTCAGAATAAGCTTTTGTTGGTGTAGGTAGTAGTTCAGGAGGCTGCAGTGATAACTGGTGCTTCTTGATGGATGATTTGAAGGGCATTCCAGATGATGATCTGGAAGAGATGGATATTTTGAGCCAAATGGCAATGATCAATATCAGATCTCAAAAGTTCTACAAAAGAACTGGTAGGAAATTCCCTGGTCTCTCTGGCAAAACCAAAGTTGGTTTTGACAAGAGCAAGTTGAGGTGTCACAAGTGCCAAAGGCTTGGACACTTTGCAGGAGAGTGTAGATCATCTGGATCTAACTCCTCTGCACCCTTTGTGACTTTTCTAAGCAATAGCTCACAGCACAGAGGGCAACCTTCCTCCAGTTCTGGTCATCCATCACAAGCACAGGCATCACCTGCTTATTTTGTGCCTCAGGGGTATATGCCATACTCTTACCCCTACTACTATATGCCTCAGTCCAGTCAAACTCAAGCACCTTCGGCTCAACCACCACAGGCTCTTCCTGAGCCTCAATCTTCCCTATCTCATCATCAAACACAACCTCAACAACACAGCTTCTTCACCCCAGGAGTTGTTGACTGGAGTAGTCTACCAGATGATCTATCTGGACAGGAACAACTACTCCAAGGTGCTGGTCAACATGGTGGTGATAGTCCTTTTGGAAATCTTGCTCTGATGGCCCTTGAGTCTGCTGAGGGGTCATCATCCAATGCCTCATCACAGGTATCATCTGAGGCCAAAGCCAAGCTTTGTTCTGAATCATGCATAGCAGCATTTGCTTCTATTAGAGAAGCAAATGTAGCTTTAATAGATAAAAATCTTGAGCTAGAGCACACTATTTCCAAAAGAAAAGCTGATTTTGAGGTTGTACTAAAAGAGAAAAATGATGAGATTTATAAACTTAAATGCCAAATCAAAGATGGTAAAGCTAGGGAAGATGTACTTCTAGAGAAGTACAGAGACCTCAAGGAAACTCTTGCCAACACCCAAGTAGAGTGTGATCGATGGGTGCAATCATGCAAGGGTTTTGAAATGCTTCTTAAGAAGCAATCAGCTTCCAATGTGAAGTTTGGGATTGGTTATAATCACACTGCTCCTCCTACAGATTTCACTTTAAGAGCAGAAGTTGAATCTGATAGAGAGAGCAATAACCAATCCTTCTCATCATGTGACTTACTATCCTCTGAATCAGCATCATCAGAGAGAGACTGTCACATGACCAAAAGGCTGATCAACTCAGGTGTTGTCACTAGAAGTACTGAAGGTACTAGAGAGCAAGTGACAACATCTGAAGTTCAAACCTCAAATACTGCCAGCACTGAAGAGAAGAAAACTGACAGTAGAAAAGGTTTGAAGACAACTAAAGAAGAGGTCAGGAAAGCAGGTACTAAAGGGAAGAAAACTGCTAGTACTGATAACAAACAGCTGAAGAACAAGTCTTCAGTTGTTTCATCTTCTTTGGTTGATGGTCAACACAAGATGAAGAAGAAGCCATGTGAGATATGTGGCTTGTTCAATCATCTTACTGATGATTGCTGGTACAAAAGGGGTTCCAAACTCAAACAACAGGAGGAAATTAAAGAGCAAATAAAGAAAATGAAAAATGAGTTTGAAACCAAGTTTGTACTAGCAACATCAAAGCCTGAGATCCCTAAACCCAAAGCTAAATCCAAAAAGAAAGTAGGGAATACTCAGGCAACAGCTGAGGTTGCTCAGAAAAAGATGGTACAACATAGGAATCCATCATCAGCAAACTCCAGTGTGTCTGAAGAGCTGAAAGCTTTATCACAAAGTCAGACACAACTGGTGATGATGGTTCAGCATCTAATGGGAAGAGTCAACCATTTAGATGCTCCTGTGTTGAAACCACAGAAAAGGAAGTCCAAGCCAAAGGGTTCCTCTTCTATACCATCTTCTTCACCTCAGGCTGTTACACATAACACACCTGTTAGTGCTGCACCTATAGTTGAGAACAGACCCAAAACCAAACAGGTTTGGGTCTCTAAAACTAACTAACATGTGGTTATGATTGCAGGGTTCTTCAACATGCCAAAAGAGCATCTGGTATGTAGACAGTGGAGGATCTATGCACATGACAGGAAGCAGCTCCCTTCTTAATGACTACTCTCAAGGAAAGAAGGGATTTGTTTCCTTTGGCAATGATGCAAAGGGTTACATCATTGGAAAAGGCTTTGTTTCCAATGGGGAAATAAGGTTTGATGATGTTAACCATGTGGAGAATCTCAAGTACAACCTCTTGAGTGTCAGTCAAATGTATGATAAAGGTCATATCGCCCTTTTCACAAGCAGGAACTGTCGGATTCTGTCATCCAAAGTTCTAAATTTGATTGACAAGGTGTTGGATGAATACACTCTCCTGAAGGCCAACAGGACAGGAAGAGTGTATGCCTTAGATCTTTCCAAAAAGATAGATCTAAAAGGCCATCCTTGCCTATTCTCCAAGGCATCTCCTCAAGAGTCTACTCTATGGCATAGAAGGCTGGGGCATGTTAATTTCAAGAACATGAATCAGCTGATAAGCCATGGTTTAGTTAGAGGATTGCATTTGAAGGAGTTCAAGTGTGAAGACAACTGCACTGCTTGCTTAAAAGGAAAACAACACAAAGTTTCATTCCCTTCAATAGAAGAACCAAAGTCCACTGCCTGCTTGCAGCTCTTGCACATGGATCTCTTTGGTCCTGTCAGAGTGATGAGCATGGCAAAGAAGAAATACTGCCTGGTAATTATGGATGATTATTCCAGGTATGTATGGACTTTCTTCTTGCACTCTAAGGATGAAGCAGCCAAGACTATCATGAACTTTGTGTTATTTGTAGAAAAGCAGTATTCCCTACAGGTCAAGTGTGTGAGGAGTGACAATGGAACAGAATTTAGAAACCACACACTTGATGACTTCTACCTGTCCAAGGGAATTAAGAGGCAGTTTAGTATTCCTAGAACTCCTGAGCAGAATGGAGTGGTGGAGAGAAAGAACAGGACTCTCATTGAAGCAGCAAGGTCAATGTTGGCCGACTCAGGTTTGCCACTGACCTTTTGGGCTGAAGCTGTCAATAAAGCTTGCTATGTACAAAATAGAACTTTAGTGAATAAGAGGTTGATGAAGACTCCTTATGAAATTCTTCATCATTTGGCTCCTCTAATTTCATTCTTTAGAGCCTTTGGGTGTCCATGTTTTATTCTCAACACTAGCAACCCACTCCAGAAATTTGCTAGTAAGGTGGATACAGGGTATTTTGTTGGTTATTCATCAACTTGCAAGGCATACAGAGTCTTCAACTGTAGGACAAAAGTGGTTGAAGAAACTCTGCATGTTAAGTTCAATGAATCTCCAAAGGACAAGATTCCACAAAACCCTGTGGAGTTGTTTGATCTGGACATACTGCAATATGTTCCTTATCAGCCTCCAGCTGTTGAGCCTGTCAACAGTTCTCCACCTGGTGGTACTGATGATGATGTAGTCAGTACTCACCTCTTCAGGTTTAGTGACAACCTGCCTGAGTTCACTAAACCTGATGCTCCTGTAGCTTCAGCAGCTCCATCCACAACAAATGCTGATGAGATTTCTGCAAGCTCTACTTCATTTGAGCTGCCATCTCCTACATGGTTTCAGGAATCTCCATCACCATTTGTTGCTGCTGAAAGTCCTACAAACACTTGCACTGACATTATAGTCTATCAAGAGCTGAGGAATCACCCCACATCTCAAATCATTAGTGATATCAATGCTGGAGTTTCAACCAGGAGTCAATTGTCCAATTTCTGCTTCTATGCTCTCTTCATCAGTCAGCAAGAGCCAAAGAACTATCATGTTGCCTTAAGAGACAATGTATGGGTTGAAGCAATGCAGCTTGAGCTTCTTCAGTTCAAGAAACAGCAAGTGTGGGAGCTTGTTCCTTTACCCCAAGGGAAGTGTGCAATAGGCACCAAATGGGTATTCAGGAACAAAACAGATGATAAGGGCCAAATTGTCAAGAACAAGGCCAGGCTGGTTGTCCAAGGATTTGCACAAGAGGAAGGCATCGATTATGATGAGACCTTTGCTCCTGTGGCAAGACTGGAAGCAATCAGACTGTTCTTAGCTTATGCTGCCTTTCACAGTCTTAAGGTTTACCAAATGGATGTCAAAAGTGCCTTCTTATATGGAAAAATAAAAGAAGAAGTTTATGTGTGTCAACCACCAGGCTTTGAGGACAACAAACATCCTGATTGGGTGTACAAGCTTGATAAGGCTCTTTATGGGCTGAAGCAAGCTCCTAGAGCCTGGTATGAGACACTATCAACTTTTTCTTTTAGAGAATAAGTTCACTAGAGGCACCATTGATAAAACCTTATTCATCAAGACTGTGGGAAAACATAAGCTCCTTGTTCAAATTTATGTAGATGACATCATCTTTGCATCCTCTGATCTAAAGTTGTGTGATGAATTTACAATGCTCATGAAGCAAAAGTTTGAAATGAGTGCTATGGGGGAATTACAGTTCTTTCTAGGTTTGCAAATCAAACAAAGGGATGATGGAATTTTCATCCATCAGTCCAAATACACCAAAGAGTTGTTGAAAAAGTTTGATTTACAAACCTGTAAGCCCTGTTCCACTCCCATGAGCAGCATCACACAACTAGATGTAGATTAGAAAGGTAAAGCGGTTGATGAAACCCTTTACAGATGTATGATTGGGTCCTTGATGTACCTTACAGCTTCTAGACCAGACATCATGTTTTCAACATGTGCTTGTGCTAGATTTCAGGCTGCACCTAAAGAATCCCATTTGATTGCAGTCAAAAGGATCTTTAGATATCTGCAAGGTACCCAATCACTAGGTCTTTGGTATTCAACTGGGCATTCTTGCAAGTTAGTTGCTTTCTCTGATAGTGACTATGCAGGATGCAAAGTCACCAGAAAATCCACTTCTGGTGGTTGCCAATTCCTAGGCAATTGTTTAGTTTCTTGGCAGAGTAAGAAACAAACATCAATTGCTACATCCACTGCTGAAGCTGAGTACATTGTTGCTGCAAGTTGTACATCTCAGATACTCTGGCTTCAGAACCAACTCTTGGATTATGGCATTACAGAGACTAAGACTCCATTATTAATGGATAGTGCTTCAGCTCTTTGCATTGTCAAAAATCCAGTCCAGCACTCTAGGACCAAACATATAGAGATCAGACATCACTTTATTAGGGATTGCTATGAAAAAGGTCTGATTGATCCAAAGTTTGTGCCTAGTGCTGATGAGCTTGCAGATATATTTACTAAGCCTTTAGATAGTGCCACATTTCAAAACATGGTACTAAGGCTTGGTATGCTGCAGCTCGAATAATTTGACCAATACTGATGCTCTCAGTTCACAAGTACTGATGAGCATTAGTGTACAAAGGTCAAACATAAGTACTGATGAGTAATTTAGTCTTCAGCATTTTCACAACTACTGAAGACTAAAAGGCTTCAAAGTACTGATGTACATTATTTGTTGAAAACAACTGATGTAGTGAGGTGGATTACAACTACTGATGTATCATTTTCAAACAAATAAGTACTGAAGAACAAATTTTGTTCACAAGTACTGATGTGTAATTCACATAAGTACTGAAGACAAAATTTGTTCACCAGCTCTGGAGTATTCCATCAGCACTTGTGAACATCTGATCACAAGAGCTGAAGGCATAAATACTCACAAGAGCTGAAGGGTCAATGAAACATCTGAAAGTCAGCCAAAGAGCTGATGAGTAAATGTGGAGGTCAGCATGAAACAACTGATTTGACGGAAACAGCTGATGAGTAATTTTATTCTTCAGCTGATGCCAACAGCTGCTGTTTCATACCCAAACAACTGAAGGACAAAACCATGTCTTCAGTAGTTTCACAACTACTGATGACTAACACCAAGTCCTCAGTTGTTTACAACAACTGAAGCAATACCATGTCTTCAGTAGTTCACAACTACTGATATCAGTAGTTCACAACTACTGAAGGCTAACACCAAGTCTTCAGTTGTTACAACGTCTGAAGATGAAAACTAGGTCTTCAGTAGTTTATAACTACTGAAGACTGACAATAAGTCTTCTGCCGTTTACAACATCTGAAGGGCAAAACCAAGGCTTCAGTAGTTTCAACTACTAAAGATTAACACCAAGTCCTCAGATGTTACAACCACTGAAGGTTAAAACCACGTCATCAGTAGTTTCAACAACTGATAACTAACACTAGACCTTCAGTAGTTTTCTTTCAGCCTTTGCCATACCCTATAAATACCTAACCTTCAGAGCTTTTCATTCTCACTTGACCTAACTTTTCAAAAACCTCTGAAATTCCCATACACCATTAATGGCGGCCATGCAACTCAAACCACGACACAACTGTGTCGCCCATCTCACCAAACCGCCATTCTGGGCCAAGTTTCACAATGCCGTCGATCTGATGACCGACTCACAATACCAGACGGCATTCCTCCTCAACCCCACCATATACACCGACTCCTTGGCGGAGTTCTGGACAAACATCATCGTCCAAACTGGAGAGAATGACGGCGAGGTCTCTCTCCGGTCCTCCGTCAACAACCACCCAGTGGTTATTACTCCAGCTACTCTTCGAGAAACCCTAAAGCTGGAGGATGCCACCTACCCAACTTCTTACCCCAAAGGCGCCCTCGACCTATGCTTCACTGCCAACGACTATCAGGGCGACCTCTCAGCCACCACCTTGTTGAAGAAACACTTCCCGGATCCCCAACGACTGATCTTCCATATGGTGAACGTGTGTCTGGCTCCCAAAACTTCCTCATGGGACCAGATGTCAACAAGGTGGCAACAGGTATTGTACTCTATCCTTGAGAAACAGCCCCTAAACTTTACTGATCTTCTATTTTGGGAGCTCAAGGATATGGCCACAAAACCCATTTCTAACCGTTGGATCTTGTATCCTCGGTTCATAATGGCCATCATCCAAAACCAGCTTCAAGCTGAGGGACTAGTTGGCACTGGAGTCCCTGCCATGGCTGTTCTAGCCGAGGTATACTCCAGGAACAACACCGACCTCACACTCAAACAGGCTGGCCGGCTGTGAAAACCCACGGAGCAGGAACCCACAGCCTCCACCTCCAAATCCAAAGTCCCCACCAAGCCAAAAGCCAAGAAGCCCAAAAAGGCTACTCAGGGAAATGAGTCCCCTGAGGATGCCCCTGCAACACAAAGGCAGGATGTGGCTGCTGGTTCGATTCTCCCAGCAGCTACCATGACTCCACCCACCACAACCGCACAGGTTTCCTCTCAACAGGAGCCTGATGCAACCACAACTGGGGCACCTACACATCTGGGGTCTTTCTCACTTGAGGAGACTGCCATTGAAATGCACACTCCTCCCCATGTGCACTCTGCTTCTAGCCCATCTCCCACAGAAGCCGCCCCACAAAGTCCAACCCTAATTATTGCCAAAGTGCTGACCCACCTGAGCACTCCACCCTCTCCCCAGAAACCTATTACAACTGGGGAGACTCCAACCAAAGAGGGGGTGGATATAAGTGCCGGTGGGAGCCCACAGCACAGAGAATCACAAGTCCAATCTCCTAGTGTGGCTAGGGAGATAGGACAATCTGGTGAAGCTGCCACTTCCCCTGCATCAGCACATGAGCAGGGTGAAGCTGGTACAAGCAATAAGACCTCACCAGAGGCAACTGCCGATGATGGATCCAATCCGGAGGCTGGAAGTCCCCAGTACCAATACAAAGGGGCACATGCTACTACTGAGCCACACTCAGAGCATGTATATCCTGACACAGTCAGGAGGTCAGATGATTCAGCTCCCACTGATGATGACCTGAGCTTCTTCTATGATGTAGTTGCTCACAACACTATCTTAGAGGATGAGATAAGCAGACTCAAAGAGCTGCTTGCTCAAATGACTCAAGATAGAAGTCCATCTGCCACCACCAACCCACAGATGGCACCTTCACCCAAAGGTCTCATATACACTGAGCCACTCCGATAAACTCAGCCACCAGCCCCTGCTTCTGGCACTAGCTCTCAGGGTCAGAACCCCCCTGAGCAGCTAGATGCTATCCTCCAGAAATCCCTGCCTCTCATCACACCCATAATCACAGAAATTGTGATGAAAACCATTGATGAGAGGCTTCCCACATATATCCAACCTCTGGTGGAGGTTGCTGTTGCTAAAGCCCTTGCTGAGAGTCAAACCCCAACCAATGCACCCAAAAAGGGGGAGACCTCAGTGCAAGGCAAGAGGAAGAGGGGAGAGGAGGAGCTAGAGGTAGGTAGAAAGGAGGTGGTTGAGAGGGAGAAGGTTCAGGAGACCAAGGGGAAGGGGAGGGAGGAGGAGGAGAGAGCTGAGAAAGAAGTGACTGGAATCCAAAAGGATTTCAGTATCACTTATCAAAAGAGAGGAGAGGTGAGGGAGAGTGCTGATCCTGATCTAGCAGCCCTTGTCAAGGAGGCTGATGCTGAGCATAGCCGTTCAATGGACTCTGTCATTGAACAGCTGTTCAGGCAAGGCTTTGACAAGGATACTGGCCTGCTAGATCAAGAGATCAGGAATATGGAGAGAAGAGAGATTGAGTACCGATGGACTACTTATAGCCAAGAGGAAAGAAAGAAACTTGAGGCTATGAGTAGGTTCACTTCGAAGTACCTGGGCAGACCAGTCCTTGATGTCAAGGCATGGACCAGGGACAGACTCTTGGCAATAACCACCAAGATTTGTTCGGCTGGTGATTTCACAAAGGGACTGGTCGCAGAGGCCCTTTCTGAAGCCGGTGCTGGGAACAGGACACTTCTAGCAAAACAGACTAAGCCTTCTCTAATATCTAGATTGCTAGCAGTGCCTGCCAACATTCCCACACCAACAACCCAACCACAACCCACAAAACCAACTCCTTTACCACCAAAACCCGCAGCCAATGATCCACCCTTGAAGAAGAAGAGAAGGGTGTTGAGGCTGCAAGAAGAAGAAGATGAGGAGGATGAGGAGGATAGTCTGCCAATTTCAGCAGTTATACCTCTACCCAAAGCCAAACCACAAACCATCACTCCCACCTCACAGCAGGACACTGTGAGGGTAAAATTAGAAGAGGAGGAGCAGCAAAGGCGACATGATGAGGAAATGCTGAAAAGCATTGACAAATGCTATGCTGCTTCTACCTCTATAATGAACATGCAAAAAGAAGCTCTGAGATTATTCACCCTCAAACAAACCTTTCAATATGAAAAGGAGAGGGTGAGAACTTGGCCTGACCCAAGGGTGTCTCACAGGATAGTCAAGAAGGACATGCCTGTGAGATACAAGAGCCAACTAAAGAGAATCGTAGATGAAGAGATCTCTATGGCTCTTGTAATAACACCCTGGGAAATAGTAGAGGAATTCAAGAAAGCTTATAGAGCCAACCAATCACCCCAAACAATGCTAGATAATAGGGTGATTAGGAAGGGTTTGGTCTATAAGAAGCTTGAGAATTTCCATAGGGATGAGCTCAACCTGCTGTTGGAGGGTAAACACCCTGATGAATTTGCATACAGGCAAATCACAACAGTTGAGCTCAAAAATAGTAGACTGGCCAAGTACATCTCAGAGCTGTACGGTCGGGAGGGATTGTTAGATGGTGTGCCTGAAGACCTGTCCAAAGAAGAACAAATGATCTTTCTTCAGGCCTACACCCGAGAATCCTACCGGCTTGTACGTGGGAGGTAGATCTCATGGATGGGGCAACAGCTCTGTGTCCAATTCCCCAAGACAGAGCTCCCATCCATACTTAGCCAAACAAACACTTGAGACTACCTCTCAGGCCAATGCTTATCTGGGTCAACTTCTAATCTGATCTAGAAGGAAATAGACCAATCATTATGCCACCAATAAGTGGGACAACAAATAATTAGAGGTTTTGGATGCATTGGTTCAGGGGGAGTTTGTTGGACCAAAAGAACCAATGAGCCAAGATCAGGAAAACCTCTAAGTCCCACATGACATCATAACAACTGCTGAAGACCCTCATCAGCTGTTCTGACAAAGTCTGAAGAATCAACAGCTGAAGTTCAAAGAACTGAAGTACAACAGCTGAAGATCTCAAAGTGCTGAAGATAAGTACTGAAGTCTAAAGTACTGATAAACTAAAGTACTGAAGACTTCAAGTACTGAAGACAAGTGCTGAAGATCAAAAGTCTGAAGAACTGAAGAACTGATGAACAACTGCTGATGCACAAAGTCTGAAGACAACGACTGAAGACAACAACTGATGACAACTAGTCATCAGCTGATGAAACATCTGAAGACCAAAGTCTGAAGACCAAGTGCTGAAGTTTCAGAGTTTGTCACAACAGCTGAAGAAGTCTTCTTCAGTTGTTGTGATGGTTTATTTTCCTTTCAGTAGTTTTATGTTTTTCCTTTCAGTAGTTTGTACAACAGCTGAAGAGTTTGTTCTTCAGCTGTTATAGTTCAGTAGTTGTAAACGACTGAAGAGTTTGTTCTTCAGTCGTTGTAGTTGTCAGTAGTTTACTTTTCAGTACTTGTAACAGATAGAACACTTAGGAAATTTTGTAAGAAGATGTCAGCTGTTGTGACATCTTCAGTAGTTGTGTTCTATCAGTAGTTAGTTTAATAATTGTTTAATGTCAGTGGAATCTGACAACGGTATGGGTCATTTGCCTATAAAAGGGCAGTGACCTGAATGTATTCCACGCCGAAACATGAAATAAACGAATATTATTCTTTCAAGGCAGAATTATTCTCTCTACATCTACTTTTGGTTTGCATGCAATATTCTTTATGTTCTTGCTTTAATTGCTAATATTCATGCTAAATCCGCTGCGAACACAATCTAATTGATCAAACTAGAGGCTGAGATCCTAACAGAAGTTACACTAGTACCCACACATAATACACGTAACCTAACAGGATCATTTCTGGTAATAAGTAGTTGCCTTCTACTTTTAATAGCATGCATTTTCACAACACCCATAATCTCATTCCTATTTGTAAACTTTTGGCCAACATAGAATGGTTCTACAATAAGATCCTTGCTTTTCTTTTTACTTTTTCTAAGCTTTCTCAAAGCTCTATTCAAAGGAGGATCATTATCCTCATCATTTTCCTCATCAGTAAGACTATCAAAGTCCTCCAAGTCAATTTCATTTTCTATGTCCAAGTCAATTTCTTTGTCTATGTTCAAGTCAATTTCATCCTCCTTTTCATCCTCATCAATTTCATCATCCTCATTAATTTCATCATCTTCACTACAATCATCATGTTCATCATTCATCCAAGATAGGGTTGGTCTTGTTGGGGGGCTGCCATATTGTAACATCCGGTTTCTAAATCCGGACTTGTAAATTATATTACAGTTATAATTAATTAAATTAAGTTGAGGTGTTTGAGTGTTTAAGTGTTCAGTCGCATAAGTTACATGCGAATGAACTTCAGTCGCATTCCTTATGTGCGATTGAAACTCAGTTGTACGAATAGTAGGCGTATGAGCTTCAGTCGCACGGTTCAGTCATACGAATGGTTCAGTCGTACGACTGAAGGTGAGGCGGTTAAGTTTAGTTTATGGATAAGTAGGGCGGTGCAGGGGTTTAAGGGCAGATCTCTATCTGCACCTATTCTGTTCCCTTGTCCCCTTCACACCCAAAACCCTGCTCTCACGAAATTAATTAGGCGGAACTTCGTTTTGGTAAGTTTTGAACATCAGGGATTAATCCGGAGATGTTATAAGCTGTGTGTATGATTGAATTTGATCCAATAACCTGTTTAAAACAGTAAATTGGTCTGGTTCTTTCTGAATTTAAAATCCAAGAATTCAAATCCAAGTTTTTGTGAAGTTTTGATGAAATAATGGTCCGAAACCATTGTAAACGATGTGTATAGGATCTGTTTTGAATATGGTATGATTTGGATGGTTAAAACTCAAATTTTGAGTAAGTTTGGATCAAAAAACGTCAAGAACACAGCTGCTGATTCGTTTCAGGCGAATGGGCTCAATCGCATGACTCAATCGTACGAATGAGAGTTTAATCGGGCGACTGAGTGCGAATGGAGGTTCAGTCGTACGATTGAAACCCAGTCGCCTGGTTAGAAGGCCGAATGAAGACGAGTGAACACTGGATACGAATAAGAATTCAATCGTGCGAATGAACGACTAGTCGTACGACTGAAGGTTCAGTCGCATGGTTCATTCGCATAGGTCCAGTCGCATGATTGCTCATTCGCATAAGTGTTCAATCGCATGAGGGTCTGTTTGAGAATAAGTTTATTAAATCAGGGTTTATTGCTTTAGATATACCTTGATTAGAGGAAGGACTAGTTATCTTGGGTACGTGGATTGTGTAGATTGTCGTGAGAAAGTTGATAATGTGAGTTCTAAGCCCTTTTTAAATGTTTGGTTTTAACATTCGGGCTAGCACACACATATTGATAAATGAATTGAATGTTTTAGTACCAGAATTGTGATAGTAATGATGGATATGTTTCAAACAGTTTGTCAAGCTGTTAGAAGGAAAGTGGGGGTAATAAATGATTACCTGAACATTGTTAATCATTACATGATGGTAATGATTGCAGTGTGTCAGGTAGGGTGTAAAAGATAGTCATCTGAACATTGTTAATCATTACGTGATGGTAATGATTCCAATGGGTCAGATGGGGTGTGATGATTTATGAAAATATGTTAAAACTGGTGCTAAAAAGAAAGAATGTGTGGGGTGTGAGTGAATGTGATAATATTGGCAATAAATAAAAGAAATGTTTTTGAAATGGTAATATGATGTAAATCTCAACAGGCCAGTTAGGGTAAGATGCATGGGTGTGAAACTGTACAGTTTGATAGGAGTGATGACGATCACTCAGCTTTGTGAACATCTTGTGGTGACGACCCTAGATGATTATTTGGCATCCTACTGGATGAGAGATAGTAACCAGTAGTTGCTAGATGTGGGCAACCGACGTTACTGGGTATGGGGAACTGGTAGTTGCTAGATGTGGGCAACCGACGTTCGATGGGACAGGTCCAGTGGGACAGAATAATGATAAAAGTTGAATTTATAATATTGACAATAAAAAGATAGCTGTGGTGTGTGTGAAAATGTTGTTAATGTTTTAATGAAAAAAATTAGAACTCACCAGTTTATCTGATATTTTGAGTATGTTGTGTGTGCTAGGTAAGAAGGGATCCTCTAATAATAGAGGAAAGCAAGTATGAGATGATGAGGACGCTATCCCGGAGCAACTGCTGGCATAGGATTTAGGGCTTGTTAACAATGTATAATTAAATACAATCATATGTAAATGTTTTAAAAAGTTGGGTTAATATATATATATCAGTGTTTAAAGTCTTCCGCTGTAAATAGAAAGCTCTAATTTGTGTTTAAAATATTAATCCAACTGCGTGACGTGCCTCCTGTGCCCTGCCGAGTTTAGGGCGTCACAGGTTGGTATCAGAGCAGTAGTTAAAGGGATCTAGTGTTATAATAACTAGACTTTAACTAGAAAATAGATATGCCAGCAGGGATAGCTAGATAGAATAGTTTATTAAAACAAGAGAAGGTGATGGGACTATCATGAGAAGGAATAACGAGAATAGTAAAAGTAAAGTAAACAATTAATAGTACTTGGCCAACATTATTAATAATTTACTTTACTATTAATATTCTGGTTATATACTTACATGCGAATACCAAATAATCCCGATCTCGTTTTAATAGGTCATGGCTGATAGGGAGAGTGAAAGAATGCAAGGTGGAACCTCAGAAAGAAATGTTGATGAGAGCACCGAGGTGCTTAGTATGATGAGGAAACAATTCCGTGATGCAATTGCTGAGGAGGTTCGTAAAGCCTTGAATGTGGCTAGACCTGATGAAAGTAGGAATGTTGATAAAGCTGAAGGGTCTAGCGAGAAAAAGGGAGTTACGTACAGTCAGTTTAAAGAATGTAATCCTCCACGATTTTCTGGGGCTATGGATGTGGTAGCCACTTATAAATGGCTTCGTGAAATGGAAGCCGTGATCAAGTTAAGTGAGTGTAGGGAGGATCAGAAGGTAAAGTTTGTAGCCCACTCGTTTGTAGGTGAGGCTCTGTATTGGTGGGATACGATTATCCAGACGTTAGGCGAGGAGGCTACTGACAAAATGTTGTGGCCTGAATTTAGAAAGTTAGTGTCGGACAAGTTTTGTCCAAAAGGCGAGATGGATCGAATAGAAATGAGTTTCCTGCAGTTTCAGGCAGGTAATATGTCTCATAGGGAATACACGTCTAAGTTTGAGGAGATGGCGCGGTTGGTGCCTCATTTGGTGGTTCCCGAAGAGAAGAAAATTTTGAGGTATACACAGGGGTTACCTCAGGAGGTTAGGAAGTTGGTTAGATCTTCTGCTCCGAGTAGTTACCAGTTGACGGTAAACTTAGCTGTAGATATGTATCAAGAAGTTTGTAGTAGTAATGTTGCTCCTGACGGAAGTAAAAGGAGGCGTGAAGAACCTGTCGTGCAAAGAAGATTTGAGAACCCAAGTTTTCAAAAGAAGGGTAGGTTCGGAAGGGGTCAATTTCCGAGGAATGCTAGAAACGAGCTGCCACGTTGCGGGAAATGTGGTAGGCTACACCAGGGTGAATGTATGATTGGTAGCAGGACTTGTTTTAGATGTGAAAAAATAGGACATTATGCTAATGAATGTAGTGAAGGTCCTAGTAAATGTTATGAGTGTGGAGAAACGGGGCATATTCAAAGTGAATGTCCAAAATTGGTAGTTAGAAAGCCTGAACCGGTTAGATCGATGAAAGGGTCAGGAGAAGGATCGAGTGTGGCCAAGGGGCGAGCATATTCTATGACAGCCAGTAAGGCTAAAGCGTTGCCAGATGTAGTTTCAGGTACGTTTCTAGTGAATGGAATTCCAGCTAATGTGTTATTTGATTCTGGTGTGAGTGGAAGTTTTGTATCTATTGATTTTTGCCCTATGCTTGCATGTGAAGTTCGACCATTAGAGGTAGCTTTTGTAGTTGAAACTGCTAATGATAGATCTGTGATGATTAGTAATATGATTGATGGTTGTTATATTGAATTAGAAGAATATAAGTTGCCTGTTAAACTATATCCAATGGTGTTAGGAGGGTTTGATGTAGTATTGGGTATGGATTGATTGGTAAACCATGAAGCCCATATTATATGTAATAAGAAGTTAATTCAGTTAAGAGCACCGGATGGGAAAACGATCAATGTATATGGTGATAGAGAGGAGTCAACGGTGAAAATAATATCTATGATAAAAGCTGATAAGTTAATGAACCGCGGGTGTGTATCCTATTTGATATATGTAATTGATTCGCAAAAGCCTGTGAGAAAGATAGAAGACATTTCTGTGGTTAGAGATTTTACGGATGTGTTTCCAGAGGAATTACCGGGTATTCCCCCAGATCGTGAAGTTGAGTTTAGAATTGATTTGGTTCCGGGTGCTAAGCCAGTCGCTAAGCCACCTTATAGATTAGCCCCATCGGAATTGAAGGAGTTAATGAAACAGACTGAAGACTTGTTGGAAAGAGGTTTCATTAGACCCAGTTCTTCCCCGTGGGGTGCTCCAGTATTGTTTGTGAAGAAGAAAGATGGGAGTATGCGTATGTGTATTGATTACAGAGAATTAAACAAGTTGACAATAAAGAATAAGTATCCACTCCCACGAATAGATGATTTGTTTGATCAGCTACAGGGAGCCAGTTGGTTTTCTAAGATAGACCTTCGCTCGGGATATCATCAGTTGAAAGTCAAGGAAGAAGATATACCTAAGACAGCGTTTCGCACACGTTATGGTCATTATGAATTTCTGGTTATGTCTTTTGGGTTGACGAATGCCCCTGCTACTTTTATGGATTTGATGAATAGGGTGTGCAAGCCAATGTTAGATCGATCAGTAATTGTGTTTATTGATGATATACTGATCTATTCGAAGAATGAGGGAGATCACGCCTGCCATCTTCGTGAAGTATTGGAAAGATTGAGAAAAGAAAGGCTTTATGCAAAATTCTCTAAGTGTGAGTTTTGGTTGCGGGAAGTACAGTTTTTAGGACATGTGATCAATGCAGAGGGTATTTTAGTAGACCCTACTAAGATTGAAACAGTAGTGAAGTGGAGTCCTCCAAAGACGCCATCTGAGGTTCGCAGTTTCTTGGGTCTGGCTGGTTATTATAGAAGATTTATTCAAGATTTTGCCAAAATCGCATCCCCGTTAACGAAACTGACGAGGAAGAATGAAGAATACGTTTGGGGACCAGAACAAGAAAATGCATTTCAAGAACTGAAGCAGAAATTAACCCAATCACCAGTGCTGTCGTTGCCAGATGGAAATAAAGATTTGGTGATTTATTCAGATGCTTCATATCAAGGTCTAGGCTGTGTCTTAATGCAGAGGGGACGAGTAATTGCTTATGCTTCCAGACAGTTAAAAGAACATGAAAAGAATTATCCGACACATGACCTAAAATTGGCAGCAGTTGTATTTGCCTTGAAGATATGGAGACATTATTTATATGGGGTGAAATGTACGATTTACATAGATCATAAGAGTTTGAAATATTTCTTTTATCAGAAGGAATTGAACATGCGCCAGCGAAGATGGTTAGAGTTGGTGAAAGATTATGATTGTGAAATACTTTACCATCCTGGTAAAGCAAATGTGGTTGCTGACGCATTAAGCCGAAAGAATGAACACCCTCTAATTCGAGTTAAGTCATACAAGTTAGTGATAACCCCAGATTTTATGCATCAGTTACGAGAAGCTCAATTAGAAGCCTTGAGAGAAGAGAACGTGAAGCAGGAACGAATGAAGGGTCAAACAAAGGATCTGGAAGAAAATAGCTGTGGGGTTAAGATAAAATGTGGTCGTATATGGGTTCCGATTAAGATGAGGGAATTAGTGTTAGATGAAGCTCATAAGTCCAGATATTCTATACATCCTGGTGCTACTAAGATGTACAAAGACTTGAAACAAGAATATTGGTGGCCCGGTATGAAGTTTAATGTGATGCAGTACGTAAATAGGTGTTTGACGTGTCTTCAGGTTAAAGCTGAGCATCAGAAACCATATGGTAAGCTTCAACCCTTAGAGATCCCAAAATGGAAGTGGGAGGAATTGACAATGGATTTCATAACTAAGCTTCCGCGTACAGCTAAAGGTTATGATACCATTTGGGTCATAGTAGATAGATTGACACGTAGTGGACATTTCTTACCAATTAAAGAGACGTATCACTCTGAGAAGTTAGCAGAACTATTTATCCGAGAAATTATTGCTCGTCATGGAGTACCGTTGTCTATTGTGTCAGATAGAGATACACGTTTTACTTCGAGGTTTTGGAGAAAGTTTCATGAAGATATGGGTACTCGTCTGTTACACAGCACATCTTTTCACCCAGAAACTGATGGGTTAACTGAAAGAACTATCCAAACAGTTGAAGACATGTTACGAGCTTGTGTTATAGATTTCGGTGGTAGTTGGGATAGTCATCTGCCATTAGTTGAATTCTCCTACAATAACAGTTATCATTCTACGATTGGGAGAGCCCCTTATGAGATGTTATATGGCAGGAAGTGTAGAAGTCCCATATGCTGGGGAGAAGTTGGGCAGAAAGAGTTGGGCAGTTTGGAAATTGTACAGGCTATGAATGAGAAACTGGATCAGATCAAAGCTCGGTTTAAAGCAGCTCAGGATCAACAGAAGTCTTATGAAGATAAAAGGCGAAGGCATATAGAGTTTGAAGTAGGAGATAGAGTTATGTTGAAGGTATCTCCTTGGAAGGGAATTATCAGATTCAGAAAGAGGGGAAAGTTGAGTCCTCGTTTTATAGGACCGTTTAGCATTATAGAACGGATTGGGGAAGTGGCCTATAAACTAGAATTACCCGATCAGTTGCAAGGAATTCACCCAACCTTTCATGTATCACAGTTGCGCAAGTGTTTGGCTGATAAGAATGCTTATGTACCCTTAGATGATATAGAGGTGGATGATAAGTTGAACTATGTTGAGAAACCTACTGCTATAGTAGACAGAAAGGTGAAAAGGCTGAGGAATAAAACTATCGAGTTAGTTAAAGTGCAGTGGTCGAATAGAAAGGGGTCTGATTTCACTTGGGAGTCAGAAGAGGAGATGAAGAGAGATTATCCCCAGTTATTTGAATAACTGGTTTCGAGGACGAAACCTATTTAAGGGGGGGAGAGTTGTAACATCTGGTTTCTAAATCCGGACTTGTAAATTATATTATAGTTATAATTAATTAAATTAAGTTGAGGTGTTTGAGTGTTTAAGTGTTCAGTCGCATAAGTTACATGCGAATAAACTTCAGTCGCATTCCTTATGTGCGATTGAAACTCAGTCGTACGAATAGTAGGCGTATGAGCTTCAGTCGCACGGTTCAGTCGTACGAATGGTTCAGTCGTACGACTGAAGGTGAGGCGGTTAAGTTTAGTTTATGGATAAGTAGGGCGGTGCAGGGGTTTAAGGGCAGATCTCTATCTGCACCTATTCTGTTCCCTTGTCCCCTTCACACCCAAAACCCTGCTCTCACGAAATTAATTAGGCGGAACTTCGTTTTGGTAAGTTTTGAACATCAGGGATTAATCCGGAGATGTTATAAGCTGTGTGTATGATTGAATTTGATCCAATAACCTGTTTAAAACAGTAAATTGGTCTGGTTCTTTCTGAATTTAAAATCCAAGAATTCAAATCCAAGTTTTTGTGAAGTTTTGATGAAATAATGGTCCGAAACCATTGTAAACGATGTGTATAGGATCTGTTTTGAATATGGTATGATTTGGATGGTTAAAACTCAAATTTTGAGTAAGTTTGGATCAAAAAACGTCAAGAACACAGCTGCTGATTCGTTTCAGGCGAATGGGCTCAATCGCATGACTCAATCGTACGAATGAGAGTTTAATCGGGCGACTGAGTGCGAATGGAGGTTCAGTCGTACGATTGAAACCCAGTCGCCTGGTTAGAAGGCCGAATGAAGACGAGTGAACACTGGATACGAATAAGAATTCAATCGTGCGAATGAACGACTAGTCGTACGACTGAAGGTTCAGTCGCATGGTTCATTCGCATAGGTCCAGTCGCATGATTGCTCATTCGCATAAGTGTTCAATTGCATGAGGGTCTGTTTGAGAATAAGTTTATTAAATCAGGGTTTATTGCTTCAGATATACCTTGATTAGAGGAAGGACTAGTTATCTTGGGTACGTGGATTGTGTAGATTGTCGTGAGAAAGTTGATAAGGTGAGTTCTAAGCCCTTTTTAAATGTTTGGTTTTAACATTCGGGCTAGCACACACATATTGATAAATGAATTGAATGTTTTAGTACCAGAATTGTGATAGTAATGATGGATATGTTTCTAACAGTTTGTCAAGCTGTTAGAAGGAAAGTGGGGGTAATAAATGATTACCTGAACATTGTTAATCATTACATGATGGTAATGATTGCAATGTGTCAGGTAGGGTGTAAAAGATAGTCATCTGAACATTGTTAATCATTACGTGATGGTAATGATTCCAATGGGTCAGATGGGGTGTGATGATTTATGAAAATATGTTAAAACTGGTGCTAAAAAGAAAGAATGTGTGGGGTGTGAGTGAATGTGATAATATTGGCAATAAATAAAAGAAATGTTTTTGAAATGGTAATATGATGTAAATCTCAACAGGCCAGTTAGGGTAAGATGCATGGGTGTGAAACTGTACAGTTTGATAGGAGTGATGACGATCACTCAGCTTTGTGAACATCTTGTGGTGACGACCCTAGATGATTATTTGGCATCCTACTGGATGAGAGATAGTAACCGGTAGTTGCTAGATGTGGGCAACCGACGTTACTGGGTATGGGGAACTGGTAGTTGCTAGATGTGGGCAACCGACGTTCGATGGGACAGGTCCAGTGGGACAGAATAATGATAAAAGTTGAATTTATAATATTGCCAATAAAAAGATAGCTGTGGTGTGTGTGAAAATGTTCTTAATGTTTTAATGAAAAAAATTAGAACTCACCAGTTTATCTGATATTTTGAGTATGTTGTGTGTGCTAGGTAAGGAGGGATCCTCTAATAATAGAGGAAAGCAAGTATGAGATGATGAGGACGCTATCCCGGAGCAACTGCTGGCATAGGATTTAGGGCTTGTTAACAATGTATAATTAAATACAATCATATATAAATGTTTTAAAAAGTTGGGTTAATATATATATATCAGTGTTTAAAGTCTTCCGCTGTAAATAGAAAGCTCTGATTTGTGTTTAAAATATTAATCCAACTGCGTGACGTGCCTCCGGTGCCCTGCCGGGTTTAGGGCGTCACACATATGCAGTCAAACTAGTGACCTGATGCTCAACATATATGTCCATGATATTATTATTGGCAACATATTGCAAGAAGTTCATAACATCTGAATCATTTTGCAGGGCCCTCAAACCATAATCTAAATCATGATTAGGAATCAAAAAGTGGTAAAAACCCACTTCATTAGATGGATAACCTAAGGCCCTAACCATTAACATTACCTCGGTGACTGAAAATTCACTGAATCTACCATGTCAACGTAGTTTATACGCCCGTTGATATACCTTCTTCCTGGAGTATTGTTAAAGTTCCCCCCATAATGAAACCTTAATGAGAAAAGGGTTGGGTTTCGGCCTGATAAATAGCAACCATAAATTATGTAAACATTGTGTCGAGCACGAGGCAAGTCAAAATCAAATGAAACTCACCATAAACTTGAGTAGGATCAAAAATTTCTCCTGCTCTTCGAACGAACCACAATCGGTTATGGTCAATGTCAACAAGGTTCATGATGGCATAAAAGTTTTCTAGTTCGTCGTGGTGGATGGTCTTTTTCTCTTCGAACAAACCACAACCAGTTGTGAAAGCTGTTCCTTGTTCTTCAAATGATGTTTAGATCGATAGGTGAAGAAGGGAGAAGGAACAGGCGGGAATGAGTTTTTTTATTTAATAGGTAGGGTTTTTCCTTAAGTTAATGATATGGAAAATAACCAAGATGCCCATCACATGACATGCACATGGGTGAAACTTAACTGAATAATGGATGGTGTTAGTGATATGGATAAATATGAAACAATTTGTAAAAGTGTTGGAGGTAAACTGATGTTTTTAATCTTTTGGAGGAAAATCGTTATTTTTGTCAAACGTCAGGGAGCAAAACCGAATTTAACTAAAAAGTATAAAAAGTAATTTAAATCATCCAACTTTTTTATCAATGGTTGAGATCAATTGTAGACTAAAGTTAGTTAGAGGGGTATTTTACGAATAACCACTTTTGTTGATTTTTTATATGTTTCTCTATTTTTTTTAAATGTTCAAAACTTTTATACACGTCATGATTTTTTTATAAAAATTACACCATAAAAATAAGTGTTTTTTATCTTTATAATGAGTACAATATTGTTCTATAGAAATTTAATAGATCTTTTAACGTTTTTAAGTTCATATATCGTCATTATGTCTTTTAGTGCAGTTCATTTTGTATTTTGTTAGTTATTGTTTTTTTTTCTAAATACTATTATGTTTTTCTAAATTGATAAATTTAAACAAATATAATTAGAAATAACGTTGTGGTATCTCTAATATGTAAGATACAATAATAAATTTGTAATTAATTAATTTAATACATTAAAAACAATTACAAAATAACACAATGTATCATTGTGTTTTTTATCGTCATTATGTAATCTTGAATATTATAAGTTTTAAAAAATAACTTGGTGAAATAAAATTATTGTGTACTTCTAATTATAAAATGTAATAGTAGATAAAAAGTTTATATAATGTATACAAAATACATTGTTGTACTATTTGTTTTCAATACTATACGTTTTGATAAATACCTTGGTGAAAGTATATTGTTGTACACTTATAATTTAAAAGACAATAATAAATAACAAGTTTATATAATCTATTGAATCAATGACAATAATAACACAAATAATCAAAAACGTAAATTACAATAATAAATACATATAACAAATTATGTAAAATATATGACACAATTAACGTATATGACACAATAATCTGACGTATTTAACATGATAAACAAAATGTCCTCCTATTTTAAACAATAGAATGACACGTGTTAACCGTGCAACTCTTTTTAGACTTTTTTAGATTTAAATTTGCGTTTAGTTGTTATTTTGCTATAACCATTCCCTTTAAATGTGTCTAAAATAAGTTAGTGCGTTATCATTCAATTCAATTTATGCCTAGATTATTAAAATATAACATTTTTTCGGTGCTACAAAGGAGGTTGGTATAACCACGGCTGCTTATTTGAACGATAAAACGTGACCCATTTGACTAGTGATCATAAAGCATGAAACGTGGCTTAGTGAAAGATGAGGTGAGGTGACCACTTTTGGTTAAAGGGACTATGAACAATTGTACATACGTTTATCATTTGGGCATTGACTGCTATCGACTTGTATAATGATAGATGTTAGATCTACGTTCGAGTCTATTGGAATTGAGATTGAGTTCGAGCTCTACTACATAAGACCGTTCTCAATAGAACGTTCTTAAATCTAAAAATACAACATCTTATTTGATACTTTAGAACAATGGCTATTAGATGGCTCTGTTTATACAACCCACGTTTATACGTATCAACATTAAAGAACGGCAGTTTTTAAGCTTAAGTGGGGCTATAGTGGGGACGGGTGGGTTGGTAATCTTTATCTTTATTTTACAAAACTAGCATTAAAAAAACCCGTGTATCACGATTTGGATATTGAAAAATATAAATCATAAATCAGTATATAGTTATACTAGCCTAACCACCCGTGTGTTACACGGGTTGAAAAACTTAAATTTAAAATAGAGTAAATTACACATACGATCCCTATGTTATGTTAAAATTTTGAATTTGGTGCTTAAAGTTTAATATTTTTTAATATGATTCCTAATTTTCTTTTTCTTTTTCATCTATGGTCTGAAGTTCTGTTAGTCAACAATTAATAATATTAAAAATTATAAAAATAACATTTTACTCGCATCGACTATCCATTTAATTTACCTTTTAAACTATAGTATTATTTTTATTAAGGAAAGCTTTATATTCGTGTTTTTTCAAAGTTTTTATTATTGAATATTTTTACTATTTTATTATTAATATGTTTATTATATAATAAAATACGTTTTAAATACATGAATAAAAATTTTATAATAACATAATTTATAAAATGTTTGCTTTTAACATGTTTAAACTGTTCATTTTTTAAATATTGTTCTTAAAACCGTTTAAAATTTTAAAAGTTTTTATAAAACTATTTGTTTTCTAAAGAATTTTTACTTAAACCATTTATTTTTAAATCATATTTTAAAAACAATCACTATTATTCATTTTCAAACGACATTTTTAGTTTTTTTTAAGCGTTCAATAAACAAATAGCTTTAAAAACAGTATTTAGAAAATTGATAATTATAAAAATTACATTTAAAAATCAAATGGTTTTAATAAAGAGGATAATGTTTTTGAAAAGTACCTTTAAAAATAAAAAAGTTTTAAGAGAGATATTTAAAAAATCAAAATTTTTAAAGAAACATTTAAAAACCTGAACATTCTAAAAATAACATTTTTAAAAATATTTTTTATTTAAATAAAAAGTAAATTACATTAATGATCTTTATAGGTAAAATAGTCATTTTAATAAAAACTTAACATTAGTAACTGAACTAACAAAATAAGAACAATTGATAAAAGATAAATATAGCATCTAGGACTATGTTTGAAATTTTAAAAGTTTAAGAAACAAATCTAAAATTTTGACCAAACTACAAGAACCATCCAGTAATTTACTCTTTAAAATAAATAGAAACATAAATTATCAGTTATTCTTAGTAAGCTTATAATATTATGCATTTGAAGGTCGATTAAATAAATGTATACATGTAAGTTAAATAAAAGAATCAAATACATAGTAAAACAATATTAATGTTTATAAATATTTAAAAATTTTATTGTATATAAATCTTTAATCATATTCAGTGATTAACTTCTCAAACTTATTAAATCATCTATTTAAAATATTCTCATGTATTGTAGTGTTCTGAAATTAAAAATATAAAAAATTAAGGATATATAGCAAATATGTTTTATAAAATAAATATTATAGAAATAAGATAACAATTCTATTAGTTGAATAATATCTCATCCTTAATCATAATAAACCTAATAGAGTAAGTTTCTACCTTATTATTATACATTGGCTGTCTAATTCATATACGAATCATGGCGTGATATGTCAAGATCTCTTAATAAAGTTACTTTTGATACTGATAATGCCCTGTTAAGCAAGGTAATTTGATAGTTATTTCGTATATTTTTTAAAGATCTTTGATAGTGGAATAACAGTAAACAGAAAATATTTGTTGTATATATATAATAAATAACGGTATTATGTTATATAATGCAGACAAATATTATACGGTATTGTTAAAATATAGAAGATTTTCAAATTAAAAACTATTAACCTAAAATACTTGGATTGATTGTTACCATTAGAATTTAAAATTTATGAACTACTTATGCTCCATTTGAATATTCAAATTGTTAGTTTTAAATTTTAAATTTTAACTAATTAAGTTAGTTATTTTTAGATAAAATATTGGATTGAATTGGATATTAAATTTGAATTTTAAATTTCCGTTTCTAATATTAATTTTTAAAATCTAATTTTGGAAGTTGTTTAATTAGAAACTAAATGATATTTAAGCATTTCCTTTTAGAAGCATATTGCTAATAAAACGTCACGTGGCAATTGTATGATGTGAAGATGCCATGTGGCAGTGTATTTGCTAAAATCTTACCACATGGCAAAACCTCTTTTCATTTATTATATATAGAGATTTACTGAAATTATAAGTAAAACAGAAAACATTGAAATTTTTCTTTGAATAAACACAAATTGAAACGGTTTCCATAAAGTGTGAAAAACTTATAGTTCTAATTATTAATTACCATAAAACGGGTGAAAATAATTTGGACGGAAAAATAAAAAGTTTGATAGTTTGAAATTGTTACAATTGTCATATTAACATACTCTTTTTTTTAAAATAGGAAGATAAAATTAATTATTGAATGCCCTTTCGTTATTATAAACCATCTAAGTTTTTAGGAGTTTTCCCAAAAGATTGTTGTTACAAAATTTATTTACCAAAACGTGTATATTTAATATTATATACCAAAATGACGTTTAGTTGGGAAGAGAAAAGAAAGTCTCACTAAACGTGTATATTTAAAATACTATACTAGTTTCTATATGTTAAATACTTGCTAATCAATTTATTTCAATATCTTTAACAAAAGAAGTACGCAAAGTTAAAAATAATGTTACTCTCTCCAATTAAATATTAAGTAGTTTTTCTAACCCGTCGTGTGTTGCGACGGCATCGTACGCGGTGTGATAAAGTACAGACACAAGTCAACCCGACTTGTCTCTGGACTAAATTTACGTCGAATCATAAAGCCACTCGAATTTATACCGTCGAATGAAACATATTATACTTGATTACTTGACCCACTATTTCCAAATAAAATTATGTCGAAATGTATAATAACTCAAAACATACATAAAAAGCACATAGATTACAATCGACCCGACTCGTTTCCAAACTAAATTTAGGTTTAAACATAGAGTAACTCGGATTTATACCGTCGAATGAAAAGGTTTTATATATGACCCAACTCATTTCTATATATAATTTTCATCAAACGTCAAAACGGAGATAATCTCAAAACGTATATAAAGATATGAACGAAAACCATTTTTTTATTTTACGACACACACATAAAATTACCAACATTAGGCATTAGTTTTGTAAAATAAAAATTGTACTGATGTAGAGTAGTTAGATCTGAATTCTATAAACAAATGCAATAATTATTGTTGTTTTACATTTGTAATAAACCAGAATCCATAAAGGCAACTAACATGAATGTCAGAATCAATGTTTTCAGAACCGGATCGGACGTCTAACCGGTCGTCTTACTGGTTTGGTGGTCGGACAGGTCGGACCGGATTTAAGAACCGGATAACGTCATAATTATATATATAGTATATTATATATATAGTTATATATATAATCAAATATAAGTAATTTATATATGTATTTTATAGTTATATATAAAACTTAACTATATTTGTATGTCTAACACACTAATTTATGGTTCAAACCCCATTTTTACCCATAAAAATAAAAAAAATCAAATTCCGATCCGAACCGGTCCGTTTTTCCGGTCCGACCACCAGTTCGGAATGAACCGGCCGGTTCGACCAGTTCAAAACGAATCACACCAAACCGGACCGACCAGCTAGCCGATCCCCGGTCGAACCGGTCGGATCGGCCGGTCCGATCCGGTCCGGATAGAATGTAAAATTAAGACTTATGTAGTTAAAATGTCAAACTATTAAACATCATGTTTGTCATTTGAAAACTCCTAAAACCTTACTATTTCTTTTGTTCTAAAATTAACAGTACTAGGTATATACCACGTCGCGCGTTGCGCGACTCGTGAATGTTGTTTTTAACAGTGAAAACTGTATATTAACCTGTATTAGGCACAGAATAGGTAATCTGTAGTGGCTGCAACCTAGAAATATTGTCACACCAAGCAACGGATACCTTCTTTTCTATCATCACAACCTTGATGTAATATAAATTAACACATCAAGATTATGCAATATGTTAACATTTGAACGAAAAGAAAGGAACAACGGTATACAATAATGAGCTGCCCAACATAATCATGACAAACCACACCATTTCATGTATGTCTCAGACGGATATACGCCCAACATCATCTACCCGACTATGCAAGATCACAAAAGCACATCATCATCGACTTGCCACAAACAATCAGGCACAATATCAACCATAGCCAAAGATGACAATATCAACCGCATGAGCTACCTATCGTTACAGCTTCAATCATGTCTCAGCTAGCCATACGCATATCATCTATCACTGTAACACCCGGATATTTTCTTTGAAGCCAACGAAAGAAGAAAAAGAAATAAAGTCCAAAGTCGGGGGACCAAACTCGCCAACGTGAGAAAGTTGGGTAAGTGGAGATATTTGAAGGGAGAGGGTAGCCCTTACCCTCTCCCCACACCCATATTTTCAGCAAAGAAAAGAGAGGAGAAGAAGAAAGGGAGAAAAGAGAGAAAAAGGTTGGTTAGGGTGAATTCGAGCACGAAAATCGTCGTATAGCGGGTCAAATCGAAGCTCTACTTCTCGGGGTATTTTTTGTGAGTTCTAGGACCCCTATTTTACATGTTTTTGAATGGTTTTGGGGCTGGAACACATCTGAAACCCGTTTTATGTATGTGTGTGTTTGACCCATTTGTATGTGTTTGCGTGTGATGCGTTTGGAGTTTGTTTCTAAGCTTGTGTGTGCTTGAATGGTATTATGGTATGCATTCCTAAGGTTTAGGTCGGTTGATTTGGGCTTAGACTGGGTTTGGATGAGCTTGGAGGTCGAAAATGGCAGATTGGGTTCGGGATGAACTGCATTCTGCATCAGCTAGGGCTAGGCGATCGACTGGAGGCCATACGGCCGAATGAAATGTGATTGGAGTTCATTCGCACGACTGAGGTTCATTCACACGATTAGGGCGCCAGTCGCATTGGGAGTCATACGATTGAGAGCCCATTTGCATAAGTGCTCATCCGTATTGGTGTCCAACCGCATGAGGTCCATTCGCACGACTGGGTGTTCATCTGCATTGATGTTCATCCGCATGGGTCCATTCGCATGATGTTCAGTCTCCTGGAGGCCATGCGATTGAAGGGTGCCCATACGCCCAAATAGGGCTGGTGTACCCGAGGAAAAGCGTAGTTTAATTTATGACTTTCGGGGGAAAGTGCAGATGTAAGTTTTGACATGCAAGTTCCCGTAAGTTCAAGTAAGATGATTGTTGGGATCTTAGAGGGTATGTTGGGCATGATGATGTTGCATGTTATGCATGAT
Source organism: Flaveria linearis (assembly GCA_024085815.1). Taxonomy (NCBI): domain Eukaryota; kingdom Viridiplantae; phylum Streptophyta; class Magnoliopsida; order Asterales; family Asteraceae; genus Flaveria; species Flaveria linearis. Next base: position 52,209,014 of record CM044006.1, read on the forward strand.
GTATGTTATGTATGTATGATGATGCCCTGTATGATGATGATACTGTGTATGTTGATGTTCCTTATTATGATGTATGTTTATCTTTCCCGTAGCTTTACGTGTTATGTTAATGAATGAAATGAAAGTATTATGTAACGTAAAGTGGAAGATAATGAAAGAGGAACACGATGAATGAATGCATACATTAACAAATGAAAGAATGAATGTAAGAAAGGCTTGCAAGCAAATATATGGAGGTTCACACTCAATGAAGGGTGTTAGCTCAACTGTGTGCGGGTTAGCTACCCCAGAAGGATGCACACTGAGGTCCAATCCTTGTGATTGACCATATGTATGGGATCCTTGCCGCTTGCCTTAGGTACTGGAGTCAGCTTCGTGCACAATATTTGAGGTCTATGAAAGACCTCAGGCCCAGTAACCAGCTTCGTGCATAATCTTCGGGGTATAGCACATGGCATTGATCCGTAATGAAAGAGAAAAGATAAGTGGTGAATGTACTTGCCCTACGTACTGGAGTCAGCTTCGTGCATAATGTTCGAGGTCTATGAAAGACCTCAGGCCCAGTAACCAGCTTCGTGCACAATGTTCGGGGTATTGTACATGTCATCGAAAGTAATGAACGTACGAATGAAACAATGTATGAATTGAACGTTAACGAAATATCATAATAAAGAACGAAACGAGATCCTTGTCATTCGACCTCAGTAATCGTGGCTGTGTGCCATGAGGAGGGTAAAGCCTGACGGGATCTAGATAAGAAATGAATGATATTAATGTACGTTGAATGAACGAAAGTTAACGAACATAAAGAAAGATAATAATGATATTATCTATGTGTACGTATGATGTGTGATCATATATGAAAGTATGGTATGATTTGAAAGAAAGTAAATAACGGTTTTAACGAAAGTAAAGTATTTTATTTATAAAACTAGAACTCACTCAGCAACGCTGACTTTGATGTGTTTCCAGTTGGCAGGTAATGTTGCTGAGGATGGCACGGGGTGGCTACTCAGCTCTTTTGGATGGCATCCATTTATATAATGCTTTTATGATGTAATGCAACAACGTATTTTGTAACTGAATAATGATGTATTATTTTGCAAAAGCTTTTATGATTAAATGAGATGTCATTTTGATTGTTTTCACTGCATTATTTATATAAGATAAATGAAAATGTATGTTTTGTGCGATGGTCGAACAGTTGTAAGCGTCCCGGGAACGGGGCCTTACAAGTTGGTATCTGAGCTAAACTTTAAGTGAAATGGGTAAATTTTCAAAATAAACCTTAACTTAAACTGAGAATGGGACGGAAAGGAAAGGGATGCAAGTCTGAGTAGCTACGTGCCATCAGGTATTTTTATAATATTAACCGGTATTATGTGCGCATGTTATGTGGTTTATGTGCTATTTATAGATTTAAATATTGATGTAGTCAGGACAGGTAATGATTGGGGTTTGAAGAGTAAAGTAAATGGCTAATCACCACTGACCACTGTAATTAGGGACTTACTATACTTGACATAAACTAAGCTATTCCCTTTAATGACCGTATTGGTGTTTGAATCTTTCAGTGTGTGTTAGAGGATGGTCGGTGGTAGATCATCTAAAGTCTCGCGGGGTGGACTAGGTACTGCGTCGCGGCCCAAAAGAGGCAGGCCTAGAGTTGAAAATGTGGTTCCTAAAGGACCCGAGACCCCTCATCCGGAGGGTGGAGATGAGAGAGAAAACTTGAGGGCCTCGGTGAAAGAGGCGGTGGTTGAGGAAGTGCATCAGGTCATGCAGACAATCTTACCGTTTGTGGTGACCGAAGTGATTAAGGCAGTACGGGAAGGGGAAAGACAAGAAAGGAACCGGTCCTCGGGAGGTCGGGATCAACCGGAGACTGAGACGATTCCCTCCGATGATGAGGAGGAGGAAGCGCCTGTGCAGGAGCTGACACGAGGCTGTAACTACTGGGCATTTCAAAGTTGTAAGCCCCCTACCTTTGATGGAAATGGTACTGCTGCTGCTGCTCATTGATGGGTGAGGGAAATGGAAGCTGTTCTGAATATCAGCGAGTGCCGAGAAGACCAGAAGGTGAAATTTGCTGCCCACTCGTTCGTGGACTCGGCTTTGTATTGGTGGGACAATATAGTCCAAGCCGAGGGTAGTCGGGAAATTGGGAGAATGAGATGGTTGGAGCTGAAGAAGTTGGTTATTGAGGAGTTCTGTCCTCACCGGGAGATGGACAAGGTTGAGAGGGAGTTCCTGCAACTGGAGGCGGGAACCATGACATATTAGCAGTACACCACGAAGTTCAATGAGATGGCACGTCTGGTGCCGGATCAGGTGACGCCTTTGTCATGGAAGATTAAGAGGTGCATTCAGGGTTTGCCGACAAATATTCGCAGGCACATGATCGCTGCCCGACCGAGCACGTTTAGGTCGGCGGTGGACTTGGCAGGGAGGTTATATGATGAAAGGGCTGTAGTAGTGGTGGCTGAAGGTAGTAGGAAGGGTGGAGGTGATCGAAAATGGAGTGGAAAGAGGTTTGGTCGGGGTGATGCCTCGACTGGTAACAAGAAGGCACAGGTGGATGATCGTCGTGTAGCCACACCGGGTACGGGATCGAAAAAGTGAGGCAAATATGGGAAGGAGCACAGTGGCGAGTGTAGTGGGGAATGAATGTGTGCTTCAAATGTGGGAAGCTAGGTCATATGGCATGGGAGTGCAAAACGGGGAAATGTTTTAACTGTGGCGGGGAGGGCCACATGAGCAGAGACTACAAGAAGCCAAGGGCTGAGGGTTCCGGGGTGAAGAAAACGGGGAGTGAGGGACCGAGAGCAAGCGCCAGGGCATTCACCATGACACAAGAGGAAGCTAGGACGGACCCTGATGTTGTGTCCGGTACGTTTCTGGTGAACCAAACTTTAGCTTCCGTGTTATTCAATTCTAGTGCTAGTAAAAGTTTTATTTCTGCCGCTTTCTGTACTAAGCTGCATGTTAGTAGTAGACGTGTTGATGTGCCCTTTGATGTAGAAACTGCTATAGGCGAGTCTACCAGGATTTCTGAGGTGATAGAGGGTTGTGACGTGGAATTAGAAGGTCATAAATTTCCGTTAGACCATTCGTGATGACCTTAGATGGTTTCGGTTTGGTTCTCGGGATGGATTGGTTAGCGGATTATGAGGCAAACATTATGTGTCGCAAGAAGATGATTGGTTTGACAGCGCCCGACGGTAGCTCGGTGACGGTTTATGGTGATCGGGTTACTACGATTCCGAAGGTGATTTCAATGGCAGTGGCGGGGAAGTGTATGAGGCGTGGATGTAGTTCCTACTTGGCTTATGTGAAGGATGTGGATACGCCAGCACCACAACTGTCTGATGTACCGGTGGTGTGTGACTTTTCAGACGTGTTCCCAGAAGACTTACCAGGAGTGCCACCTGACTGAGAGATCGAGTTTCAGATTGATCTGATACCGGGTGCCCAACCTGTTGCCAAGGCACCGTATCGGTTGGCTCCGACTGAGATGAAAGAGTTGATGGAGCAATTGCAAGAGCTGCTCGATAAGGGGTTCATTAGACCGAGTATCTCTCCTTGGGGTGCTCCGGGTCTTATTTGTAAAGAAGAAAGATGGTAGTATGAGGATGTGTATAGACTACCGTGAGCAGAACAAGTTGACGGTGAAGAATTAGTACCCTTTACCGAGGATAGATGATTTGTTTGATCAGCTTCAAGGTGCCAGATGGTTTTCAAGGATAGATTTTCGATCCGCACCATCAGTTAAAGGTGAAAGAGCAGGACATTCCTAAAATAGCTTTTCGCATACGTTATGGTCATTACGAGTTCCTCGTTATGTCATTTGGGTTGACCAACGCGCCAGCTGCTTTTATGGACTTGATGAACCGAGTGTGTCGGCCGATGTTGGATAAATCAGTGATTGTGTTTATTGATGATATCCTGATTTATTCAAAGAGCGAGATAGAGCATGCCGGTCACATTCGAGAAGTGTTGGAGACGTTGAGAAGGGAGAAGTTGTATGCCAAGTTCTCCAAATGCGCGTTTTGGTTGTGCGAGGTTCAATTCTTGGGTCACGTGGTGAATCCGGAGGGGATTATGGTGGATCCGGCAAAGGTGGAAGCGGTGATGCAATGGAAGTCTCCAAAGACGCTATCCGAGATTCGCAGTTTCTTGGGTCTGGCGGGCTACTACCGAAGGTTTATTCAAGACTTCTCTAAGATCGCTTATCCACTAACCAAGTTGACCCAGAAAGATGTAAAGTTTGTGTGGGGTCAAGCTCAGGAGAAGGCATTTGAGGAATTGAAGGTGAGGTTGACTCAAGCTCCTGTATCATCATTACCCGATGGAAGTGAGGATCTGGTGGTTTATTCTGATGCTTCCTACTTGGGGTTGGGGTGTGTGTTAATGTAGAGAGGAAAAGTTATAGCATACGCATCCCGACAATTGAAGGTTTATGAGACTATCCTACTCATGACTTGGAGCTAGCAGCCGTGGTCTTTGCACTAAAGATTTGGAGGCACTATCTTTACGGGACGAAGTGCACCATTTTCACTGACCATAAGAGCTTGAAACCTTGGTATCACTCCTAGCATGACTTTGAGCTAGCAGCCGTGGTCTTTACGGGACGAAGTGCACGATGATGGGTCGAAACACCAACATAGATTCGCCCTTCAAGTTACTACATGTTTCTTGTCAATTGATTAAAACATTGGTAAGTTTGAGATCAAGAAATGAGAATAGTCACCAAGGTGTGGTTATCACTTCTAGCTTGATGATGTATTTCCCAAATTATGCCTCTTAACCACCAAATCAGAAAGTTCGATCCTAACTTATTGTTAAGGATCCATAGAAATAAGACGAGGTAACTCACCATTAAGGTAAGGGAAATCACTCCTATCTTAACGGTAAAGTTTTTACAAAAATAAAATATAGCATAATGAAATTCCCCCATCAAAATTCAGAATTCACTTCTACTTTGATGAGGTCGTTTCATTTGAGAAAATACAGTCCATGCAATTATCATCAAGGTATGGAATTTACGCCTATCTTGATGGTTGAGCTTCACAATAACAAGAAAACAATCGAAGGTTGACATTTGTCACCAAAGTACGGGTTTCAATCCTATTTTGGTGAGGTCATGTCATTTGTGAAATGCAAGTTCCAAAGAAAATAATTGGAGTCAGTCCTCAAGATAGGGAAATCACCTCGATCTAGAGGATGAAATTTCATAAAACACTCAATTGGAAACCATTTATCAAGGCAAATAAAGAACCATCACCAAAGTATAGGAGTCACCCCTGTTTTGATGAGATAAAATCATTTAGGAGATACGAGTGTCCTTAGTCATAAGTTGACTTGCAGACTCTTGCATCTCCCATGGCGCAAAATAGTACAAAGTTCGACTTAACAACGAATGGAAAAGAATATCAATTAGTAATTCAGCAAAATTTCAAGTTACATCAATGTAACAGAAGGGAAAATCATGCTTTCAAGAATTAAGGTCAAAGTTCGGGATAGCAGAATTAGCTATGGTGGTTCTCGAATCTTGTATGGTTTAAATCAGGAAGACGAAATCAATGACAAGAATAATTCAACACCACAACGAGATGTGAACATTTGATTCACAATCAAAAGGGAATACATGGACTTCAAGATGTGAGGTCAACCATAACTTTATTGAAGACATGCGTACCTATAAGCGATCACTCATCTCATGGATTCCAAGTCAAATAAACGGATCCAACGGTCGAACCAGATTTATGTGTATACCTTGCCTGGACAAGGTATCCCGAGATGCAGGTATTCCACCTTTCGGCGTTGCATGATTTCGGTTGTGGGACACACTTTAAGGACATTTGAAAACCCTAAGTAACAATTTTAAGTTTTGAAAACCATTTGGTTTAGACTACCAATATCTTTGGATATATTAAGATTAATGTACACGTTGGTCAAGGTGTAAAGATAGTTACATAAGGCGTACAACGTATGACGATGTTTAATCGTAGGAATCGAGGAGTATAACGAGTTCAATATTAACGAGAACATTCTGTAAGATAGGAATGGAAAGATATTAGGGTTTCGATGATAAACAAGTCCAAGGAATCAAAGATTTTTGATATTTTAAATATAAACCGGATGGTTCCATTTGGTAACACATTACCATTTGGAAACGTCGACACGTCAAGGTAAATTGACCCATTTGCCTTAGAAACTTGTATATGTTGACCATAGTTTATCACTCATCCCAAAAATCCCCAGGTAAGCATAACTGGTCTTGCAATGAGATTTATACGATATGCTTGCCTTAGCCCAAAGGCCTTTTGTCAGGAAATCCAGAATACAGGTGTCCATGTGTCACATAGATTTCTTAGGTTCATGAAATCAAAACCTTGATGAGATTTTCATAGATTAGACATAAAGTCTAAGGAATTAAACCCACGATAATAAGTGTAGATTCCACATGTCGTCAAGAATAAGTTTTGAAAGCTTCATTTGTCGAGGAGATATCAAAGAGTTAAAGATAAGTTAGGGAGAGACAGGTAACAAAGTTTAAGCATACATAAAGGCAATCCTATGCTAAAGCATCAAGTTGCACGTAAGAAGATGTAGCATTATGTAGCATGCAAAACATATGTGTATCTACAAGAATAAAAATATTATCCTATAAGGTTCATCCATAAGCTATAGTCTAGGTCACCATTTCTAATAACCTAATTCCCTATAGTTATGGGCTCTGATACCAATCTGTCACACCCCAACCTTGACGGCGGAAACGTCGAGATGTGAGAATTAAGATCGTTCACAGCCACATAACGCTATTATTAAATCCAAATATATTATTCATAAGTTTCAAAGGTAACATTACAAATATAAGTCTCAAATGAAGAAATTAACAAGCATAATAAGAAATATAACAAGCTCATTTATTTTTTAACTAGGTCCATTCCTATGGGTGAACAAGCTTCAAAAGTGGCGATCAAACTTGAGTGTTTCCTGAAACATGTTAAAAATAAAGGGTCAACAAAATTGTTGGTGAGCTTTCCATAGTTTTCAATACATAATTCATAAAAGATGGCAATTCAAGTTATAAGTTAGTGAAATAAGTAATTAGGGATGTTATGAACAAATGTAACAATCAAACCTTGACAGATTTTTACAAGTCTCAAACGTTTACAAGTATATACGATTAGCTAAGTGTACTTGGATCAACCAAGTAGGCTTGTCAGGCCCATAGATCTATGACATCGCCAGGCTAGCAATAGCTAATAATTGTACATATATACGCGATAACATGGTAATCACAAAAGTTCAACTAACCACAACTTTGCATGATGAATTGCCATAATGTTTACAAGTCTTAAATAAGTTTACAAGTGCAATGATATAAGTTAATATGTTTCACCCCAAAGTGTGAAAATAAGAAAAAGGAGTATGGAAGAACTCACATGGATATAAGCATTACAAGATGATATAAAATATCAAAAGATGTATTCCATTACAAGGCACCTAAATATATATTACAGGTTTAATGTTAATAATAAGTTTAACGTTCAAACAAGGATTAGATTTTAGATAGAATTATAGGGTTTTGACAAATAAACAAATTTATAGAGTAATTATTCACATTTTGATCCATTAGAAGAATTATATATGTATATTTAAGTATTTTAGGAATGAATTTAAGTATAAAAATTGATAAGGTTCAATATAAATAAAACTTTATAATTATTTAAAATTAATTGGAATAACGTTTTGATTAATAACAAATTATTAATCTAACCTTTAGTTAGTATATTTTATACGAAAATAATATTTTTGAATAATTTGTGAAATTATAAAATATATAGTTGCTACAATTATCATGATAAAATTTTAATTAAGAAATGCCTATTAATATTATAAAGATTTATTGTTTCAAGTCAAATTATAAAATATATAATATTCTACAATTATTTAGTCATTTAACAAGAAAACAATTTAAATATAAGAGTTAGATAAACATTAGAGATAATTATGTCTTTAAAAGTATCATTTAGACCAAAATTTATTATTTATTATTTGAAACAAATAATAATTAGTAAGCTAAAATAAAAAAATAATCCAATTGTAATGTTTTGTTAAGATAAATAAATTCTAAAGTCTATTTTATAAATTATTTAACTAGTTATATTATTTGTTTTAATAAAATAAAATGTTAAGATATTATAAGAAATAAATTTTCAGAAATTTGTTTGATGTTTAAAAAATATTTAAAGTTTATAAAAATTATTTTTATATTTATTAAAAATTTTCTAAAATTAATATATGGCTGAAAAGCCTTAAAAAATATTTGAGGGTGCCCGGGCTCGAATCCGGGACCCCAAGGTTAGCAAGGGAACATGGAACCGATGAACCAAGGCTTACAGCCGTGGTATCACCCGGTTTTTAAAGTTTATAAACACAAACACCAAATAGCCCCAAATTCATACAAACCCTAGGATCGAATTGTTCCAAATTGAACACCTATTCATATGAGTTAATCCAATTAACATTAGGGCTATTGTTTAACACATCAAAACGATTGTGAAGGTAGAATAAATTTACCTTTTCGCGATCAAAACAATGAAAAATCATAAGAACCCATGTCGCGACCGAGAAGAAAAGGGGTTCGGGTGCAAATGACGATGATAATCAAATTCCTTGTACAGGAAGCTTCCAATGCGTTCTATGAACAAAAGCCCTCTATCAATTTCGTGTAATGGAACTATAAGATAGGAATCGACTGAGTTGCAGGTCGAGGAAGATGATGGTGATCGACCACGACGTGCGTGTGTGTTTCGAATGGAATTGGTGTTATAGAAAGTTTAAGGATGTTGATTTGAAGGTTTTAACATTATTCTATAGGTCCAATTTAGGTTGTTTCATAACGATCGGGCAATGATTTTAATTCAAAGCTTCGGTTTCAAGTTAAAATGGTTTTAAGAGCGTTTAATCCAAATTAAATTGGGTGTTTGATTCGAAACCGATGCGCAAACGTTTATGAGTGGTTCAATTGCATTTTAATCGAGCGTTTTAAGATTGGAGGGTTGCCGGACTTAGGCCGGAGGTGGTGGCCGGAATAGGGTCGACGGGGAGGGGGTTGGGTTTCAAACATAATTTCACAAATGGTCCCTGAGGTTTTAAAAGTTTAACAACAAAGATTTAAAATTTGTGTTTTAGTTTTAGTTAAATTACAATTTAGTCCCTGAAGTTTAGAATGTTATTATTTCATGTAAAAACTTATTAATTACAAGATTAAAGTTTTAAAACTTAGATTATCATTATTACTAATAATATTATTATTGTTATTATTATTACTATTATTATTATTATTGTTATGATAATAATAATAATTATTATTTAAGTTTATTATCACTTTGAGCTTATAATATTAAGTAAACATTATAATGCTTATAATATTATTATTATTTATTATTATATTAATTTGTTAACTACCAAATTAATTATCAAGCATAACAAGCCCTCAAAGTTTCACAAAAGACACAAAAGGTCCTTTTAAAACTTAACAAAGTTAACTTTTAATTTAACGAAAAATATGAGATGTCACAGTAAATGCCTTACTTGCTTGCAAGTGAAGGCCGAGCATCAAAAGCCGTATGGGAAGATCCAGCCTTTGGATATACCAGAATGGAAGTGGGAGCACATCATCATGGATTTCATTACTAAGCTACCGCGTACCCCGAAAGGGTATGATGCTATATGGGTGGTTGTTGACTGCTTGACGAAAAGTGCTCACTTCCTACCAATCCGCGAGACATATTCATCTGAGATGTTGGCTGATCTGTTCATCAAGGAAATTGTAACTCGTCATGGTGTGCCGGTGTTTATTATGTCTGATCGTGACACCCGGTTTACATCCAAATTCTGGAAGAAATTCCACGATGCCATAGGGACTAGTTTACATATTAGCACGGCTTATCATCCCCAGACTGATGGTCAGTCAGAAAGGACCATTCAGACATTGGAGGACATGCTTCGGGCATGTGTGATTGATTTTGGGGGAAGTTGGGATGACCACTTACCGTTAGCTGAATTCTCATACAACAACAGCTATCATGCCAGCATTGGTATACCACCTTATGAGATGCTATATGATAGGAGATGCAGAACACCCGTTTGTTGAGGTGATATTGGTCATAAAGAGTTAGGGAGCGTCGAGGTGATCGAGGCTACGACTGAAATGCTTGAAAGGATCAAAGCCTTCATGAAGGCAGCCAAAGATAGACAGACGTCGTATGCTGATAAACGACGCAGACCGATTGAGTTCTAGGGTGGGTGACCGGGTTATGTTGAAGGTCTCACCTTGGAATGGTATCATTTGTTTTCGAAAGCGGGGCAAGTTGAGCCCGAGATACATATGCCCTTTCCAAATCATTGCTCGAGTAGGAGAGGTGACCTATAGATTGGAGTTACCAGATGAGTTAAGTGGAATTCACCCGACATTCCACGTATCTCATCTAAGAAAGTGTTTGGTAGATGAAGATATGATTGTTCCATTAGGGGATATCGAAGTAGACGAACTGCTCAATTATGTGGAGCAACCAGTGGCCATCATCGATCGAATAGAGAAGAGGCTAAGAAATAAAGTGGTTCCTCTTGTGCGTATACAGTGGAAACACAGGAAGGGATCCGAGTCAACGTGGGAGACCGAAGAAGAAATGAGACAACATTACCCACGTTTGTTTGAGGAATAACAGGTTTCGGGGATGAAACCTATATAAGGGGGGTGGACTTGTAACACCCGGATATTTTTTTTGAAGCCGACGAAAGAAAAAAAGAAATAAAGTCCAAAGTCGGGGGACCAAACTCGCCAACGTGAGAAAGTTGGGTAAGTGGAGATATTTGAAGGGAGAGGGCAACCCTTACCCTCTCCCCACATCGGGACGAATCAATGTTTTAAGAATCAGATAGAAATCAATGTTTTCAGAACCGGATCGGATGTAGAGTAGTTAGATCTGAATTCTATAAACAAATGCAATAATTATTGTTGTTTTATATTTGTAATAAACCAGAATCCATAAATCAAACAAACATGAATGTCAGAATTAATGTTTTCATAACCGGATCGGACGTCGAACCGGTCGTCTTACTGGTTTGGTGGTCAGACAGGTCGGACCGGATTTAAGAACCGGATAACGTCATAATTATATATATAGTATATTATATTTATAGTTATATATATAATCAAATATAAGTAATTTATATATGTATTTTATAGTTATATATACAACTTAGCTATATTTGTATGTCTAACACACTAATTTATGGTTCAAACCCCATTTTTACCCATAAAAATAAAAAAAATCAAATTCCGATCCGAACCGGTCCGTTTTTCCGATCCGACCACCAGTTCGGAACGAACCGGCCGGTTCGACCAGTTCAAAACGAATCACACCAAACCGGACCAGCCAGCTCACCGATCCCCGGTCGAACCGGTTGGATCGGCCGGTCCGATCCGGTCCTAACAACAATGGATAGAAGGTAAAATTAAGACTTATGTAGTTAAAATGTCAAACTATTGAACATTATGTTTGTCATTTGAAAACTCCTAAAACCTTACTATTTCTTTTGTTCTAAAATTAATGTGATCGGACCGGGGTAGTTTTTGTGACAACATTCTCGGGGTAGTTTTTGTGAGTTCTAGGACCCCTCTTTTACACGTTTTTGAATGGTTTTGGGGTTGGAACGCATCTAAAATCCGTTTTATATGTGTGTGCGTGTGTTTGACCCATTTGTATGTGTTTGCGTGTGATGCGTTTGGAGTTTGTTTCCGATCTTGTGTGTGCTTGAATGGTGTTGTGGTATGCATTCCTAAGGTTTACGATGGTTGATTTGGGCTTAGACTGGGTTTGGAAGAGCTTGGAGGTCGAAAATGGCAGATTGGGTTCGGGATGAACTACATTCTGCATCAGCTAGGGCTAGGCGACCGTCCGGAGGCCATACGGCCGAATGAAGTGCGATTGGAGTTCATTCGCATGACTTAGGTTCATTCGCACGATTGGGGCGCAAGTTGCATGGGGAGTCATACGACTGAGAGCCCATTCGCATAAGTGCTCATCCGTATTGGTGTCCAACCGCATGAGGTCCATTCACACGACTGGGGTGTTCATCCGCATTGATGTTCATCCGCATGGGTCCATTCGCCTGATGTTCAGTCGCCTGGAGGCCATGCGACTGAAGGGTGCCCATATGCCCAAATAGGGCTGGTGTACCTGAGGAAAAGCGTAGTTTAATTTCTGACTTTTGGGGGAAAGTGCAGATGTAAGTTTTGACATGGAAGTTCCCGTAAGTTCAAGTAAGATGATTGTTAGGATCTTAGAGGGTATGTTAGGCATGATGATGTTGCATGTTATGCATGATGTATGTTATGTATGTATGATGATGCCCTGTATGATGATGCTACTGTGTATATTGATGTTCCTTATTATGATGTTTGTTTATCTTTCCCGTAGCTTCACGTGTTATGTTAATGAATGAAATGAAAGTATTATGTAACGTAAAGTGGAAGATAATGAAAGAGGAACACGAGGAATGAATGCATGCATTAACGAATGAAAGAATGAATGTAATAAAGGCTTGCAAGCAAATGTATGGAGGTTCACACTTAATGAAGGGTGTTAGCTCAACTGTGTGCGGGTTAGCTACCCCAGAAGATGCACACTGGGGTCCAATCCTTGTGATTGACCATATGTATGGGATCCTTACCGCTTGCCCTAGGTACTGGAGTCAGCTTCGTGCACAATGTTCAAGGTCTATGAAAGACCTCAGGCCTAGTAACCAGCTTCGTGCACAATGTTCGGGGTATAGCACATGGCATTGATCCGTAATGAAAGAGAAAAGATAAGTGGTGAATGTACTTGCCCTAGGTACTGGAGTCAGCTTCGTGCATAATTTTCAAGGTCTATGAAAGACCTCAGGCCCAGTAACCAGCTTCGTGCACAATGTTCGGGGTATTGTACATGTCATCAAAAGTAATGAACGTACGAATGAAACAATATATGAATTGAACGTTAAAGAAATATCATAATAAAGAACGAAACGAGATCCTTGTCATTCGACCTCAGTAATCGTGGCTGTGTGCCATGAGGAGGGTAAAGCCTGACGGGATCTAGATGAGAAATGAATGATATTGATGTACGTTGAATGAACGAAAGTTAGCGAATGTAAAGAAAGATAATAATGATATAATCTATGTGTACGTATGATGTGTGATCATGTATGAAAGTATGGTATGATTTGAAAGAAAGTAAATAACGATTTTAACGAAAGTAAAGTATTTTATTTATAAAACTAGAACTCACTAAGCAACGCTGACTTTGATGTATTTCCAGTTGGCAGGTAATGTTGCTGAGGATGGCACGGGGCGGCTACAAAGCTCTTTTGGATGGCATCCATTTATATAATGCTTTTGTGATGTAATGCAACAACGTATTTTGTAACTGATTAACGATGTTTTATTTTGCAAAAGCTTTTATGATGAAATGAGATGTCATTTTGATTATTTCCGTTGCATTATTTATATAAGATAAATAAAAATGTATGTTTTGTGCGATGATCGACCAGTTGTAAGCGTCCCGGGAATGGGGCCTTACAATCACATCCTGCCTAAGTATTCATTTGTTGTCGATGCAGCCTAATTTTTGTGCCAAAAAATGTTCATATCGCAATAGCAGTAATGAGCGGCTTAGAACAGGCTGCCGATCGCGGCTGCCAGCCATAAACGGCAGCCACACCAATGCAAACGGTAACATAGTTATCGTTTCATCACAGCCACACACCGTATGACAAATAAGGTCATAAATGAGCACAAGCTCATAGTCTCAGACGACCTAAGGCTCGTCATCATCTCAAAACGGACATAAGAACAATTTTCCTAACACCAAGACAATGCAGAGCCAATCCCAACAATTCTTATCATAAAGTAGATAACAAATGAACACAGGGTCACAGTCTCAGACGAGTAAAGGCTCGTCATCATCAACATCGTGTTATTTCCAACCTTAACATCAAAATGATTTTTCTAACAACCACCTCAACCAAGCACAAGCACTATTTTGAAATGCACATATTGAATTCTAGAGGAGCCATGGCTCATTAGTAACAAACCAAAATAAGGTAAGTTTAAAACCTTTGATAAACATAAGACCAACAGGAAGAATAAAGGGCGTACCTGGTGCTGCAAAGAGCTCCCGCGTTTTCGCAAGGTCCGGGGAGGGTCCGTCCCATTTAAGGGAAGATATACGCGGTCTTTCCCCCACATTTTGTGGGGAGGCCGTTTCCACGGATCGAACCTGAGACCTTCGGTCCCTTAGGAACAGCTTTTACCGCTGCGCCAAGGCCCGCCCTCAAGACCAACAGGAAGAATAGTGAACAAAAATCAAAACAAATGCATAAGTTTGTCAATAATAAAGTTCAACAGCACACATCATGAAGAGAGGGCAAAAATCATAAAAAAAACAACCTGATCTCCTTTCGAAAACCAAAGTTTAAGAAAATCAAGTCAACAACCCTAATAATCTGAAACAATACCAAAATAAATAGATAATCATTGAACTAAGCTTAGAACCTACGTCGACAACATTCAAAAGAAAGCCCCAAATAACAATTAATGGGTTCTCAGATGGGTCATAATGAAAAACCATAGAACCATTTGGGTGTAGATCTGAAAACTAAAATAGAAACCCAACAAATACAGCCTGCTCATCATCATCGAACAAACAACAACAACAAAAGGATACATCCACTAATTTTAATGGATTCTACTATGAGGCCATCCTTGTCATCATCGGCAGCCATGTTAGTATCACTTCCAACCATGATGGTGTAACATCCGACCCATTCCTACTTGTAACCCGGACCCGTTTATTCTAGTCAATGGAATCTATTGTATTTCGATGTGAGCACAGTAATATTGTCATTTAATCCGAATTGAAATCGTATGGTTTATAAATACAATTTTATAAAAATTATAAATAGTAATGATGCTTATGAAGTTTAAGTATCAAATTTGAAATTAAATAAAATAAATTTTTATATAAAATATGAAAGGTTTTCAAAGACTTTTATATAAAAATAACAATAAAATAATAATAATAATAATAATAATAATAATAATAATAATAATAATAATAAATTCATTATTCAAAACCTAACCCTAAAAAGTTTTGGGTTGAAAGTGTAAAAATTAAAACTTGTTTTATAAAACTTTAACATGAAATAATAACAATGTAAACCTCAGGGGGCCAAAATGTAAAATTATTTTAAACCCAACCCCCGCCCCGTCAACCCCTGTTCTCCACTCCCACCTCCGGCCACCTTTCGTCCGCTCTCCGGCGAGACCTCAACGCCCCAAATAACGCGGTTTCGACAAAATTAATAACCCCCGGCAATCACGCGTGATGATTCGAACCTATGATCCAATGCAATTCGAATTCCTTGTTGATTTACGCGTTTTAAACTTGAACCCGGGTACCCCCATTAAAACCAAATCGGATTAACTTGGAAACACGAGTAATTGATTCAATCAACCAACCTGGAACGCGTAATCACAATTCTAACCATATTCAAAACATCAATTTAACGTAAAACCTGTCCAATCACACACAAATTCGACCCGAACCTTCGACAATTGAGTTGAAATCATTCGCATGGTTTAACATCAAATTACCACTATATAATAGAGGGCAAACCTCCGAAATCACGCCCACAAACCCTCTGTAACTCCAATTCGATCAAAACACGCACGCACACATCGATTCCAGTTGGGTTTCAGGCCGAGAGCTACTCGAACTCGTTTACCTCAATCTCCACATCATTTCAGGTAATTAAACACACTCACACACTCGATTTTTCATATGTAATCAAAGCCCCAGGTTTGATTTGATTATTGGATTCATTTTCATGTTCAATTTGATCATATACGAATTAGGGTTCATATGGGATTTTGGGGAAACAACTAAAGAATGACTTTAACAATTAAAATCGAGTTCCTTGACAGATCTGGGCTTTAGCCCAACTGGTAACATCCTCAACATTCCAACCTGGAGGTCCCGGGTTCGACCCGGGCCTCCCTCATATTTTATTTTCTTCTTTAATTAGTTTCTTTTTTTTTTACTTATTTTAAAATTTAGAAAATGTTTATAAAAAAACTATTTCAGAAATTATTTCAAAATAATACATATTTGCATTATTTATAAGAAACCCTAAACTTATTTGTAAATTTTAAATTTTATAAACTATTAATTTTACATAAAGCGTTTCAAATTATCCAAAAACTAACAATTAATTATCCAAATAATTATTCCTTTGACCAATAATTATTTACTTATTAATAATTATTATTTTCATTCTTTAATATTTCAAACTTTAACATTATAAGTTGATATTTTATAAAGTCACTAAAAGTCGACCTAGATCCTTTCAAATTATTTTTATTTCTTTTTAATCACTTAAATAATTAAAATTTAATTAATTATCATATAATTAATTAATAAAATTAATTATTTATTTTTCCCGTATTTTAACAATCAATCAAATGGTCAAATGTATTGGTAGATTTATTTCTATATAATTACTTGAAATGAATTCATTTTATTTATTTCAAGACATTTGAACTAAATAAATTATTTCATTTAAACTACCAATCAAAACCCAATCCTAATGGAAACCCTAATCCATTCCCAATTCTCATATCAATATTATTCTAAATCAAGACACCGCTCCGTAGGTTACTCATAAGAAAATCGTTGGTGCCTAATCTATCACGTTCAAATTCAAATCTCATCAATCAGGTGAGTATTCATTGCCCATTTTATGTATTTATATTTTAGGGAAATCATGTAACGCTATAATCAAACATTGTTTTTTTTATTTTATTTCACTTATAAATTCAATTCTTTACATGTTATGTCTTTTCTACTAATAATGTATTCATAGTTAGATAAATTGGATGATAACACAATCATTAATTCATACAACCACGGTAACAATGATAGATCTATTGGTTTGACAACCCACCCATATTAATATTCGAGTGGTGATTGAATCTGGATTCACACATTCTATCACGACTTCGTCTGCGGATCAAGTCAGTTTAGTCATTTAAATTGATTGTGTTGATTTGTCTTTTATGTTACATTATTATACTATAAGTCTCGACATTACCATGTGAATTGAATTATTAAATCATTTGACCAACTTATATATATGTACATCAAAACTGTGTTTACTCACTGGCTAATTTATAGCTGACTCGTTACTTTTCAAATGATTTCAGGTTAAGCAAGTTAGTGGACTTCTACATGCTCATCTAGGACCCGGACTTAGTCAAAATAAAAGACAATTACTATTACGTTATTTGGATTATTGTTTAAATGTATTAGAATTCTTTAATGCAAGTGACATTTAATATTACTTCAGTTTATTTAGTCCCATGTGCTGTGAACAATCGATTCCCATTGGTCCGCCCCGATGATTCCGCCGTCGGTTGGGGTGTGACAGATTGGTATCAGAGCCATGGTTATAGGGAATTAGGTTATTAGAAACGGAATGACCTAGACTATAACTAAGACCTTACTTACGAGTCCGCTCGTACTTAAATGGGATTTTTACGTGCCTTACATGTTTAGACACTCTTCTAAGTTAGGTGCCTTACATGGATACCCTTCTACCCTTGATCATGACTAATACACACCCAAATTCCCAAAACATATACTAAGGCATTGGTGCCTAAATCACATGATTTTCAAATTTCAAATTTCAAATCTTAAATTGATACTTATGGTTTTCAAAATCTCGTCAAGGTCTGTGTCCCACCACTGAATACATGCAATGCTGGAAGAGTGGGATGCCTGTATCTTGAGGTGTTCTGTCTAGGCAAGGTACTCATATAAATCCAAATCAACCGATGGATCCGTTTACCTTACCTGGGAACCGTTGGGGTGAGTGTCCACTTATAGGTACGCATGTCTTCAACAAAGTTATGGTTGACCTAATACTTTGGTTAGTCAACGTATTCGCTTTGATTTACGAATCAAACGATTACACTCGGAACATCTCATTGTTATTAAGCCCAATTCCCGATTGTCGTTTTCACGTTGTATAGCTCATATTACCCAATTCTCATAAAATTTCTTAATGATATTTCAGAATGTCTTCTCATCAAATCCGTTCACGGTCTAGAAACTCCGGCTGCAAGATTGCTGCCCTTGTAGCCAGGGAGGTTGCTGCGGTCATACCAACTCTCCTAACTCATCTGAATCAAGGCGCGAACCCTGCTCCAGTCCCTGTTGGTCCTAACCCTCCACGTGCTTGTACCTACAAGCATTTCAGTTCTTGCAACCCCACTAAGTTCAGCGAAACCGAAGGTGCTACCGGTCTTCTACAGTGGTTCGAGAGCATTGAGAACACGTTTCTTAACAACGAGTGTCCCGAGGACCTCAAAGTTCGCTACGCTACTAGTGTTTTTCAAAAAAGAGCACTAACTTGGTGGAACGGGGAGAAACGAACCCGTGGGACTGATGCTGCACTGGCCCTGACTTGGGCTGAAGTCAAGGAACTTATGACATGGGAATTCTGCCCGAGGAATGAAATCAAAAAGCTAGAAGCCGAGTTCTAGGATTTGACTCAGGAAAGTGGCGAGAACCTAGCTTACACCAGCCGTTTTCACGAGTTGAGTCTCTTGGTTCCTCATTTGGTTACTCCATCATCTCGAGCTATCGAGAAGTACATAGGTGGTCTCCCTATGCGGATTCAGGACACCGTGTGGGGTAGAAACCCTACAAACTTAGAGGATGCTATCCGTCTAGCAGCACAGCTAACCGACAATCATATCAAGGCTGGTTCTTTAACCAGAAAGGGTGACAAGAAGAAAACCGAGAAGTCTCCCATCGAAACAACCAAGGAAGACAAGCCTGAAACTTCTAAGAACAAGAAGAGGAAGGCTAGATCTCAAAGTTTTGCTGTGGTTACCCCTGCTGTTCCAGTCAATCAAGTCACACTGACTTACCAACCGACTCTTAATAACCAAGCTCCGACAAATAAACCTTACACTGGGCCTTTCCCTCAATGCAACGTCTGCAAGTATCACCACCCTACTAGTGCTCAGTGCCGTCAGTGCACTAACTATGGTCGTTTCGGCCATACATTTAACTTGTGCAAGAGTGCTGCTAAGGCTCCGATTAATGCACCAGTCCACCAACACCCTCCTGCAATTGCTCAAGGTCGTGCATGCTATCAATGCGATGATCCAACCCACTTCCGTAACCGATGTCCTCAGCTCATCAATACCGTGCCCGCAGCACAAGGGCGTGCTTTTAACATCAATGCCCAACAAGCTCAAGCCACCAATGATGTGGTGAATGGTACGTTCCTAATCGATCACCAATATGCTTCAATCTTGTTTGATACCGGGGCTGATAAAAGTTTTGTATTCTTAGGATTTGAGCCTTTGCTTGTTAACACCCGAACTAAGTTAGAGGAACCATTTACAGTAGAAATAGCTGATGGAAAACCCGTGATAATCGATTCTGTCATTTCGAATTGTACCCTTAAACTTAGCGAGCACGAATTCTCTATCGACCTTATACCGATGCAACTTAGAAGCTTTGACGTCATTATAGGCATGGATTGGTTATCAAAGAACCATGCCGAGGTTGTCTGCTTTGAGAAGATCATCCGGATTCCTCTTGCATCCAAAAGCGTCCTAAATATTTACGAGGAAAAGCCTTCCAAAGGGCTTAAAATCATGTCTTGTACCAAAGCCCAAAAGTACCTCCGCAAGCATTACGTGGCTTTCTTAGCCCATATCGTGAAAGCGGATGAGAAATCTAGGAAGATTGAAGACATTTCGATTATTCGAGAATTCCCTGAAGTCTTTCCTGAAGACTTAACCGGTCTTCCTCCCGTTCGTCAAGTTGAATTCCGGATCGACCTTGTGCCTGGTGCAACTCCCGTGGCAAAATCTCCTTATCGACTTGCACCATCTGAGATGCAAGAGCTTGCAAGCCAACTCCAAGAGCTATATGATAAAGGTTTCATTCGACCAAGTTCCTCACCTTGGGGAGCCCCGGTTTTGTTTGTGAAGAAGAAAGATGGCTCATTCCGTATGTGCATCGACTATCGGGAGCTTAACAAGCTTACTGTCAAAAACCGGTATCCCCTACCGAGAATTGACGATTTGTTTGATCAGCTGCAAGGAGCCTCTCATTTCTCTAAGATCGACCTTCGTTCTGGCTACCATCAGCTACGAGTGCACGGTGATGATATTCCAAAAACAGCCTTCCGTACGAGACATGGCCATTACGAGTTTACAGTTATGTCATTCGGATTAACTAATGCACCTGCTGTGTTCATGGATTTGATGAACCGCGTGTGCAAGCCATATCTAGACAAATTCGTAATTTTCTTCATTGACGACATTCTGATTTATTCAAAATCCAAATCTAATCACGAACATCATCTTCGTTTGATCCTTGAACTTCTGAAAAAGGAGAAGCTTTATGCAAAATTCTCCAAGTGCGAATTTTGGCTTAAGGAAGTTCAATTCCTTGGTCATATCGTAAACGATAAAGGAATTCACGTGGATCCTGCAAAGATTGAAGCAGTGAAGAATTGGGTAGAACCCAAAACTCCGACCGAGATTTGTTCGTTCCTTGGTCTAGCTGGTTACTACCATCACTTCATTCCAAATTTCTTAAAGATCGCTTTGCCTCTCACCGCCTTGACTCATAAGGACAAGAATTTCTTGTGGGGACCAGATCAGGAGAAAGCTTTCCAAACCCTCAAGCAGAAGTTGTGTGATGCCCCAATCGAGACTCTCCCCGATGGGTATGACGACTTTATTGTCTATTGTGATGCTTCGAAGTAAGGTCTCGGTTGTGTTCTCATGCAACGAGGCAAGGTCATAGCATATGCCTCGAGGCAGCTCAAGATCCACGAGAAGAATTACACAACACATGACCTCGAATTGGGTGCTGTTGTTTTTGCACTCAAAATCTGGAGACACTATCTTTATGGCACCAAGTGTGTTGTATTAACTGATCATAAGAGTCTCCAGCATATTTTCAATCAAAAGGAATTGAACATGAGACAACGACCTTGGGTGGAGTTACTTAACCGCGAGATACGTTACCATCCTGGAAAAGCGAATGTCGTAGCCGACGCATTGAGTCGTAAGGATTATGTCATGCTTCAAAGCGTTACTAATCAAAACAACCTTAAGACTCGCGTTCTCCAAGCCCAACATGAGTCAGTCACCGAAGGCAATATGTATGATGAGATGTCATGCGACGCTGAACTGCAATTGGAAACAAAACCCGATGGTTTGTTGTACTTTCTAAATCGTCTTTGGATTCCCACCCATGATAACCTCCTGACAGGATCTCAGTCTCTAGTTTGATCAATTAGATTGTGTTCGCAGCGGATTTAGCATGATAATTAGCAATTAATGCAAGAACATAAGGAATATTGCATGTAAAGTAAATTGTAGAGAGAGAGAATAATTCTGCCTTAAAAGGAATAATATTCGTTTATTTCACATGTTTCGGCGTGGAATACATTCAGGTCACTGCCCTTTTATAGGCAAATGACCCATACTGTTGTCAGATTCCACTGATATTAAACAGTTATTTAACTAACTACTGATAGAACACAACTACTGAAGATGTCACAACAGCTGACATCTTCTTACAAAATTTCCTAAGTGTTCTACCTATTACAAGTACTGAGAAGGAAACTACTGAAAAGCTACAACGACTGAAGAACAAACTCTTCAGTCGTTTACAACTACTGAACTATAACAGCTGAAGAACAAACTCTTCAGCTGTTGTACAAACTACTGAAATGAAAAACATAAAACTACTGAAAAGAAAATAAACCATCACAACAACTGAAGAAGACTTCTTCAGCTGTTGTGACAAACTCTGAAACTTCAGCACTTTGGTCTTCAGACTTTGGTCTTCAGATGATTCATCAGCTAATGACTTCAGTAGTTGTCATCAGCTGATGTCTTCAGTCGTTGTCTTCAGACTTTGTGCGTCAGCAGTTGATCATCAGTTCTTCAGTTCTTCAGACTTTGATCTTCAGCACTTGTCTTCAGTACTTGAAGTCTTCAGTACTTGTGTTTATCAGTACTTTAGACTTCAGTACTTATCTTCAGTACTTTGGGATCTTCAGCTGTTGTACTTCAATTCTTTGAACTTCAGCTGTTGATTCTTCAGACTTTGTCAGAACAGCTGATGGGAGTCTTCAGCAGTTGTTGTGATGTCATGTGGGACTTAGAGGTTTTCCTGATCTTGGCTCATTGGTTCTTTTGGTCCAACAAACTCCCCCTGAACCAATGCAGCCAAAACCTCTAATTATTTGTTGTCCCACTTATTGTTGGCATAAGGATTGGTCTATTTCCTTCTAGATCAGATCAGAAGTTGACCCTAATAAGCACTGGCCTGGGAGAAGGTTTCTGGTATTTGTTTGGCTAAGTATGGATGGGAGCTCTGTTTTGGGGAATTGGACACAGATCTGTTGTCCTATCCATGAAACCTACCTCCCACGTACAAGCCTGTAGGATTCTTTGGTGTAGGCTCGGACAAAAATCATTTGTTCTTCTTTAGATAGGTCCTCAGCCCCACCATCAAATAATCGTTCACGGCCGTACAGCTCTGAGACAAACTTGACCTGTTTGCCATTCTTGAGCTCAACTGTTGTGATTTGCCTATAAGCAAATTCATCTGGATGTCTGCCCTCTAGCAACAAGTTGAGCTCATCTTTGTGGAAGTTCTCAAGCCTCTTATAAACTAAGCCTTTCCTAACCACCCTATTCTCCAACATTATTTCGGGTGGTTGCTTAGACTTATAGGCCTTCTCGAACTCATCCACAATTTCCCAAGGTGTTAATACAAGAGCCACTGTGATCACTTCATCTACAATCCTCTTCATCTGGCTCTTGTACCTCACAGGAATGTCTTTCTTTGTAATCCTGTGAGCCACCCTCGGATCAGGCCAAGTCCTCACTCTCTCTTTGTTATATTGGAAGGTTTGTTTGAGAGTGAAGAGTCTCAGAGCTTCTTTCTTCATGTTCATGATAGAGGTAGAGGCAGCATATGCTTGGTCAATTGACTTAAGCATTTCAGCATCATGAAGCTGCTGCTGCGCCTCTTCCTCTATCTTTACCCTCACAGTGTCCATCTGTGAGGTGGGAGTGATGGTTTGGGGTTTGGCTTTTGGTAGAGGGATGACTGCTGAAAGGGACAGTCTATCCTCCTCTTCTTCTTCTTGTTGCAGCCTCAACACCCTTCTCTTCTTCTTCAAGGGTGGATCATTGGCTGCGGGTTTTGATGGTGAAGGGGTTGGTTTTGTGGGTTGTGTTTGGGTTGTTGGTGTGGGAATATTGGCAGGCACTGCTAGTAACCTAGAAATAAGAGCAGGTTTGGTTTGTTTTACTAGCAGGGTCCTGTTCCCAGCACCGGCTTCTGAGAGGGCCTCAGCGACCAGTCCTTTAGTGAAATCACCAGCCGAATAGATCTTGGTGGTTATTGCCAAGAGTCTGTCCCTGGTCCATGCCTTGACATCAAGGACTGGCCTGCCCAGGTACTTCGAAGTGAACCTACTCATAGCCTCAAGTTTTTTTCTTTCCTCTTGGCTATAAGTAGTCCATCGGTACTCAATCTCTCTTCTCTCCATATTCCTGATCTCCTGATCTAGCAAGGCAGTGTCCTTGTCAAAGCCTTGCCTGAACAGCTGATCAATGACAGAGTCCATTGATCGGCTATGCTCAGCATCAGCCTCCTTGACAAGGGCTGCTAGATCAGAGTCAACACCCTCCCTCACCTTCTCTTTCTTTTGATAAGTGACACTGAAATCCTTTTGGATTCCAGTCACTTCTTTTTCAGCTCTCTCCTCCTTCTCCCTCCCCTTCCCCTTAGTCTCCTCAACCTTCTCCCTCTCAATCACCTCCTTTCTTCCTACTTCTAACTCCTCCTCTCCCCTCTTCCTCTTAACTTGCACTGAGGTCTCCCCCTTTTTGGGTGCATTGGTTGGGGTTTAACTCTCAGCAAGTGCTTTAGCAACAGCAACCTCCACCAGAGGTTGGATATGTGTGGGAAGCCTCTCATCAATGGTTTTCATCATAATTTATGTGATTATGGGTGTGATGAGAGGCAGGGATTTCTGGAGGATAGCATCTAGCTGCTCTGGGGGGTTCTGGCCCTGAGAGCTAGTGCCAGAAGCAGGGGCTGGTGGCTGAGTTTTTAGGAGTGGTTGTGTGTTTTGGAGACCTTCGGGTGAAGGTGCCATCTGTGGGTCAGTGGTGGCAGATGGATTTCTATCTTGAGTCATTTGAGCAAGCAGCTCTTTGAGTCTGCTTATCTCATCCTCTAAGATAGTGTTGTGAGCAACTACATCAAAGAAGAAGCTCAGGTCATCATCAGTATGAACTGAATCACCTGACCTCGTGACTGTGTCAGGATATACATGCTCTGAGTGTGGCTCAGTAGTAGCATGTGCCCCTTGTTCTTGGTACTGGGGACTACCAGCCACCGGATTGGATCCATCATCGGTAGTTGCCTCTGGTGAGGTCTTATTGCTTGTACCAGCTTCACCCTGCTCATGTGCTGATGCAGGGGAAGTGGCAGCCTCACCAGAATGTCCTATCTCCCTAGCCACACTGGGAGATTGGACATGTGATTCTCTGTGTTGGGGGCTCCCACCAGCACTTGTATCCACCCTCTCTTCGGTTGGAGTCTCCCCAGTAGTAATAGGTTTCTGGGGAGAGGATGGAGTGCTCAGGTGAGTCAACACTTTGGCGATGATTAGGGTAGGACTTTGTGGGGTGGCTTCTGTGGGAGATGGGCTTGAAGCAGAGTGCACATGGGGAGGAGTGTGCATTTCAATGGCAGTCTCCTCAAGTGAGAAAGACCCCAGATGTGTGGGTGCCCCAGTTGTGGTTGCATCAGGCTCCTGATGAGAGGAGACCTGTGCGGTTGTGGTGGGTGGAGTCATGGTAGCTGCTGGGAGAATCGAACCAGCAGCCACATCCTGCCTTTGTGTTGCAGGGGCATCCTCAGGGGACTCATTTCCCTAAGTAGCCTTTTTAGGCTTCTTCTTGGCTTTTGGCTTGGTGGGGACTTTGGATTTGGAGGTGGAGGCTGTGGGTTCCTGCTGCGTGGGTTTTCGCAGCCGGCCAACCTGTTTGAGTGTGTGGTCGGTGTTGTGCCTGGAGTATACCTCGGCTAGAACAGCCATGGCAGGGACCCCAGTGCCAACAAGTCCCTCAGCTTGAAGCTGACTCTGGATGATGACCATTATGAACTGAGGATACAAGATCCAACGGTTAGAAATGGGTTTTGTGGCCATATCCTTGAGTTTCAAAAATATAATATTAGTAAAATTTAGGGGTTGTTTATCAAGGATAGAATACAATACCTGTTGCCACCTTGTTGACATCTGGTCCTATGAAGAAGTTTTGGGAGCCAGACACACATTCACCATGTGGAAGATTAGTCGTTGGGGATCTGGGAAGTGTTTCTTCAACAAGGTGGTGGCAGAGAGGTCGTCCTGATAGTCGTTGGTAGTGAAGCATAGATCGAGGGCGCCTTTGGGGTAAGAGGTTGGGTAGGTGGCATCCTCCAGCTTTAGGGTTTCTCGAATGGTAGCTGGAGTGATAACCACTTGGTGGTTGTTTACGGAGGAACGGAGAGAGACCTCGCCATCATTCTCTCCGGTTTGGACGATGATGTTCGTCCAGAACTCCGATAGGGAGTTGGTGTATATGGTGGGGTTGAGAAGGAATGCCGTCTGGTATGGTGAGTTGGTCATTAGATCGACGGCATTATGAAACTTGGGCCATAATGGCGATTTAGTGAGATGAGCTACACAGTTGTGTCGAGGTTCGAGTTGCATGGCCGCCATTAATGGTGTATGGGATTTTCATAGGTTTTGAAAATTTAGGTCAAGTGAGAATGAAAAGCTCTGAAGGTTGGGTATTTATAGGGTAAGGCAAAGGCTGAAAGAAAACTACTAAAGATTTTGGTGTTAGTCATCAGTTGTTGTAACGACTGATGACGTGGTTTTAGCCTTCAGTGGTTGTAACATCTGAGGACTTGGTGTTAGTCTTCAGTAGTTGAAACTACTGAAACCTTGGTTTTGTCCTTCAGATGTTGTAAACGGCTGAAGACTTATTGTCAGTCTTCAGTAGTTATAAACTACTGAAGACCTAGTTTTCATCTTCAGACGTGGTAACAACTGAAGACTTGGTGTTAGCCTTCAGTAGTTGTGAACTACTGACATCAGTAGTTGTGAACTACTGAAGACATGGTATTGCTTCAGTTGTTGTAAACAACTGAGGACTTGGTGTTAGTCATCAGTAGTTGTGAACTACTGAAGACATGGTTTTGTCCTTCAGTTGTTTGGGTATGAAACAGTAGCTGTTGGCATCAGCTGAAGAGTAAAATTACTCATCAGCTGTTTCCATCAAATCAGTTGTTTCATGCTGACCTCCACATTTACTCATCAGCTCTTTGGCTGACTTTCAGATGTTTCATTGACCCTTCAGCTCTTGTGAGTATTTATGCCTTCAGCTCTTGTGATCAGATGTTCACAAGTGCTGATGAAATACTCCAGAGCTGGTGAACAAATTTTGTCTTTAGTACTTGTGTAAATTACACATCAGTACTTGTGAACAAAATTTGTTCTTCAGTACTTATTTGTTTGAAAATGATACATCAGTAGTTGTAATCCACCTCACTACATCAGTTGTTTTCAACAAATAATGTACATCAGTACTTTGAAGCCTTTTAGTCTTCAGTAGTTATGAAAATGCTGAAGACTAAATTACTCATCAGTACTTATATTTGACCTTTGCATACTAATGCTCATCAGTACTTGTGAACTGAGAGCATCAGTATTGGTCAAATTATTCGAGCTGCAGCATACCAAGCCTTAGTACCAAGTTTTGAAATGTGGCACTATCTAAAGGCTTAGTAAATATATCTGCAAGCTCATCAGCACTAGGCACAAACTTTGGATCAATCAGACCTTTTTCATAGCAATCCCTAATAAAATGATGTCTGATCTCTATATGTTTGGTCCTAGAGTGCTGGACTGGATTCTTGACAATACAAAGAGCTGAAGCACTATCCATTAATAATGGAGTCTTAGTCTCTGTAATTCCATAATCCAAGAGTTGGTTCTGAAGCCAGAGTATCTGAGATGTACAACTTGCAGCAGCAATGTACTCAGCTTCAGTAGTGGATGTAGCAATTGATGTTTGTTTCTTACTCTGCCAAGAAACTAAACAATTGCCTAGGAATTGGCAACCACCAGAAGTGGATTTTCTGGTGACTTTGCATTCTGCATAGTCACTATCAGAGAAAGCAACTAATTTGCAAGAATGCCCAGTTGAATACCAAAGACCTAGTGATTGGGTACCTTGCAGATATCTAAAGATCCTTTTGACTGCAATCAAATGGGATTCTTTAGGTGCAGCCTGAAATCTAGCACAAACACATGTTGCAAACATGATGTCTGGTCTAGAAGCTGTAAGGTACATCAAGGACCCAATCATACATCTGTAAAGGGTTTCATCAACCGCTTTACCTTTCAGATCTACATCTAGTTGTGTGATGCTGCTCATGGGAGTAGAACAGGGCTTACAGGTTTGTAAATCAAACTTATTCAACAACTCTTTGGTGTATTTGGACTGATGGATGAAAATTCCATCATCCCTTTATTTGATTTGCAAACCTAGAAAGAACTGTAATTCCCCCATAGCACTTATTTCAAACTTTTGCTTCATGAGCATTGTAAATTCATCACACAACTTTAGATCAGAGGATGCAAAGATGATGTCATCTACATAAATTTGAACAAGGAGCTTATGTTGTCCCACAGTCTTGATGAATAAGCTTTTATCAATGGTGCCTCTAGTGAACTTATTCTCTAAAAGAAAAGTTGAGAGTGTCTCATACCAAGCTCTAGGAGCTTGCTTCAGCCCATAAAGAGCCTTATCAAGCTTGTACACCCAATTAGGATGTTTGTTGTCCTCAAAGCCTGGTGGTTGACACACATAAACTTCTTCTTTTATTTTTCCATATAAGAAGACACTTTTGACATCCATTTGATAAACCTTAAGACTGTGAAAGGCAGCATAAGCTAAGAACAGTCTGATTGCTTCCAGTCTTGCCACAGGAGCAAAGGTCTCATCATAATCGATGCCATCCTCTTGTGCAAATCCTTGGACAACCAGCCTGGCCTTGTTCTTGACGATTTGGCCCTTATCATCTGTTTTGTTCCTGAATACCCATTTGGTGCCTATTGCACACTTCCCTTGGGGTAAAGGAACAAGCTCCCACACTTGCTGTTTCTTGAACTGAAGAAGCTCAAGCTGTATTGCTTCAACCCACCCATTGTCTCTTAAAGCAACATGATAGTTCTTTGGCTCTTGCTGACTGATGAAGAGAGCATAGAAGCAGAAATTGGACAATTGACTCCTGGTTGAAACTCCAGCATTGATATCACCAATGATTTGAGATGTGGGGTGATTCTTCAGCTCTTGATAGACTATAATGTCAGTGCAAGTGTTTGTAGGACTTTCAGCAGCAACAAATGGTGATGGAGATTCTTGAAACCATGTAGGAGATGGCAGCTCAAATGAAGTAGAGCATGCAGAAATCTCATCAGCATTTGTTGTGGATGGGGCTGCTGAAGCTACAAAAGCATCAAGTTTAATGGACTCAGGCAGGTTGTCACTAAACCTGAATAGGTGAGTACTGACTACATCATCATCAGTACCACCAGGTGGAGAACTGTTGACAGGCTCAACAGCTGGAGGTTGATAAGGAACATATTGCAGTATGTCCAGATCAAACAACTCCACAGGGTTTTATGGAATCTTGTCCTTTGGAGATTCATTGAACTTAACATGCAGAGTTTCTTCAACCACCTTTGTCCTACAGTTGAAGACTCTGTATGCCTTGCAAGTTGATGAATAACCAACAAAATACCCTGCATCCACCTTACTAGCAAATTTCTGGAGTGGGTTGCTAGTGTTGAGAATAAAACATGGACACCCAAAGGCTCTAAAGAATGAAATCAGAGGAGCCAAATGATGAAGTACTTCATAAGGAGTCTTCATCAACCTCTTATTCACTAAAGCTCTATTTTGTACATAGCAAGCTGTATTGACAGCTTCAGCCCAAAAGGTCAGTGGCAAACCTAAGTCAGCCAACATTGACCTTGCTGCTTCAATGAGAGTCCTGTTCTTTCTCTCCACCACTCCATTCTGCTTAGGAGTTCTAGGAATGCTAAACTGCCTTTTAATTCCCTTGGACAGGTAGAAGTCATCAAGTGTGTGGTTTCTAAATTCTGTTCCATTGTCACTCCTCACACACTTGACCTGTAGGGAATACTGCTTTTCTACAAATAACACAAAGTTCATGATTGTCTTGGCTGCTTCATCCTTTGAGTGCAAGAAGAAAGTCCATACATACCTGGAATAATCATCCATAATTACCAGGCAGTATTTCTTCTTTGCCATGCTCATCACTCTGACAGGACCAAAGAGATCCATGTGCAGGAGCTGCAAGCAGGCAGTGGACTTTGGTTCTTCTATTGAAGGGAATGAAACTTTGTGTTGTTTTCCTTTTAAGCAAGCAGTGCAGTTGTCTTCACACTTGAACTCCTTCAAAGGCAATCCTCTTACTAAACCATGGCTTATAAACTGATTCATGTTCTTGAAATTAACATGCCCCAGCCTTCTATGCCATAGAGTAGATTCTTGAGGAGATGCCTTGGAGAATAGGCAAGGATGGCCTTTTAGATCTATCTTTTTGGAAAGATCTATGGCATACACTCTTCCTGTCCTGTTGGCCTTCAGGAGAGTGTATTCATCCAACACCTTGTCAATCAAATTTAGAACTTTGGATGACAGAATCCGACAGTTCTGGCTTGTGAAAAGGGCAACATGGCCTTTATCACACATTTGACTGACACTCAAGAGGTTGTACTTGAGATTCTCCACATGGTTAACATCATCAAACCTTATTTCCCCATTGGAAACAAAGCCTTTTCCGATGATGTAACCCTTTGCATCATTGCCAAAGGAGACAAATCCCTTCTTTCCTTGAGAGTAGTCATTAAGAAGGGAGCTGCTTCCTGTCATGTGCATAGATCCTCCACTGTCTACATACCAGATGCTTCTTTGGCATGTTGAAGAACCCTGCAATCATAACCATATGTTAGTTAGTTTTAGAGACCCAAACCTGTTTGGTTTTGGGTCTGTTCTCAACTATAGGTGCAGCACTAACAGGTGTGTTATGTGTAACAGCCTGAGGTGAAGAAGATGGTGTAGAAGAGGAACCCTTTGGCTTGGACTTCCTTTTCTGTGGTTTCAACACAGGAGCATCTAAATGGTTGACTCTTCCCATTAGATGCTGAACCATCATCACCAGTTGTGTCTGACTTTGTGATAAAGCTTTCAGCTCTTCAGACACACTGGAGTTTGCTGATGATGGATTCCTATGTTGTACCATCTTTTTCTGAGCAACCTCAGCTGTTGCCTGAGTATTCCCTACTTTCTTTTTAGATTTAGCTTTGGGTTTGGGGATTTCAGGCTTTGATGTTGCTAGTACAAACTTGGTTTCAAACTCATTTTTCATTTTCTTTATTTGCTCTTTAATTTCCTCCTGTTGTTTGAGTTTGGAACCCCTTTTGTACCAGCAATCATCAGTAAGATGATTGAACAAGCCACATATCTCACATGGCTTCTTCTTCATCTTGTGTTGACCATCAACCAAAGAAGATGAAACTACTGAAGACTTGTTCTTCAACTGTTTGTTATCAGTACTAGCAGTTTTCTTCCCTTTAGTACCTGCTTTCCTGACCTCTTCTTTAGTTGTCTTCAAACCTTTTCTGCTGTCAGTTTTCTTCTCTTCAGTGCTGGCAGTAGTTGAGGTTTGAACTTCAGGTGTTATCACTTGCTCTCCAGTACTTTCAGTACTTCTAAAGACAACACCTGAGTTGATCAACCTTTTGATCATGTGACAGTCAGCATTTGAACCATCAGCTCTTGTAGCATCAGCTGATTGGTTGCTGACTTCTATCTCTGATGATGCTGAATCAGAAGATAGTAGGTCACATGATGAGAAGGATTGGTTATTGCTCTCTCCATCAGATTCAACTTCTGCTCTTGAAGTGAAATCTGTAGGAGGAGCAGTGTGATTATAACCAATCCCAAACTTCACATTGGAAGCTGATTGCTTCTTAAGAAGCAGTTCAAAACCCTTGCATGATTGCGCCCATCGATCACACTCTACTTGGGTGTTTGCAAGAGTTTCCTTGAGGTCTCTGTACTTCTCTAGAAGTACATCTTCCCTAGCTTTACCATCTTTGATTTGGCATTTAAGCTTGTAAATCTCATCATTTTTCTCTTTTAGTACAACCTCAAAATCAGGTTTTCTTTTGGAAATAGTGTGCTCTAGCTCAAGATTTTTATCTATTAAAGCTACATTTGCTTCTCTAATAGAAGCAAATGCTGCTATGCATGATTCAGAACAAAGCTTGGCTTTGGCCTCAGATGATACCTGTGATGAGGCATTGGATGATGACCCCTCAGCAGACTCAAGGGCCATCAGAGCAAGATTTCCAAAAGGACTATCACCACCATGTTGACCAGCACCTTGGAGTAGTTGTTCCTGACCAGATAGATCATCTGGTAGACTACTCCAGTCAACAACTCCTGGGGTGAAGAAGCTGTGTTGTTGAAGTTGTGTTTGATGATGAGATGGGGAAGATTGAGGCTCAGGAAGAGCCTGTGGTGGTTGAGCAGAAGGTGCTTGAGTTTGACTGGACTGAGGCACGTAGTAGCAGGGGTATGAGTATGGCATATACCCCTGAGGCACAAAATAAGCAGGTGATGCCTGTGCTTGTGATGGATGACCAGAACTGGAGGAAGGTTGCCCTCTGTGCTGTGAGCTATTGCTTGGAAAAGTCACAAAGGGTGCAGAGGAGTTAGATCCAGATGATCTACACTCTCTAGCAAAGTGTCCAAGCCTTTGGCACTTGTGACACCTCAACTTGCTCTTGTCAAAACCAACTTTGGTTTTGCCAGAGAGACCAGGGAATTTTCTACCAGTTCTTTTGTAGAACTTTTGAGATCTAATATTGATTATTGCCATTTGGCTCAAAATATCCATCTCTTCTAGATCATCATCTGGAATGCCCTTCAAATCCTCCATCAAGAAGCACCAGTTATCACTGCTGCCTCCTGAACTACTACCTACACCAACAAAAGCTTGTTCTGAGTTGGTAGAGAAATCAATATGCTCATCATAAGAACTTTCTGATGAAGCATATTCTGACTCTTGACCTATCAAGGCAGCATTTCCTTGAACAAAGTCATCAGCGAGCTTGCCAGAGGTGGACAACTTCCTCTTTTGCTCTATCTCTCTCTCTCAAAAGTAAGCAGTTTCCTATGAAGTTGGGTGAGAGATAGAGTTTCCAGATTTGCACTGGAGCGTAGGACAATGGTATAAGTGTCCCATCTCTCAGGCAGTGATCTGAGGAACCTGTTGTTCATCTGGCTGTTGGAGTACTCTTGTTTGACCATCTTCAGCTCAGAAATCAAACAAGAGAACCGCTCAAACTGCTGGGTCAGAGTCTCACCCTTTCTATATGAGAATGTCTCATATTGTTGGGCGAGGATTTCCCTATTGTTTGCTAAGACCGAATCAGTTCCTCCAAATTGTTCCTTTAGAGCAACCCATAGGTCATGAGCAGTTTCATGATGCAAGAGCCCTGAGTAAATCTCATTTGGAATAGCCATGGCTAAAATTCCATGGGCTCTAGCATCAATCTCGAACAACTTTAGATCTTCGTCCGAATATTGTTTAGGTTTCTTCGGAACCTGTTCATTAGATTCAGGGACGCTCACCATAGGCTTGTATGGTCCATGCACCACTGACTTCCAACAACCAGCACTGTTGACAGACAAGTGGTGAAGCATACGTCTTTGCCATATGTTGTACTCATTCCTCACAAGCATCGGAGGCTTGGTTGAGGAACCAGTATTGTGAGGATTGTTTGTTGGTGTAGTCATCTCAGTTATTAGTCAAACTCAAGTTTAAACAAAACAAATGTAGCTCAAAACCACCAAGAGACCTCAAGTTTACGGCCAGAAACAGCAGAATCTTTCTCTCTACAGCTAATTCTTGCAAATTGCTAATTCGATCAAACTTAGAGATCAAAAGAGCAGTTTCAAATGATCAATAGTGAAATCGATCAATGATTGACCCGCTCTGATACCATTTGACAGGATCTCAGCCTCTAGTTTGATCAATTAGATTGTGTTCGCAGCGGATTTAGCATGATAATTAGCAATTAATGCAAGAACATAAGGAATATTGCATGTAAAGTAAATTGTAGAGAGAGAGAATAATTCTGCCTTAAAAGGAATAATATTCGTTTATTTCACATGTTTCGGCGTGGAATACATTCAGGTCACTGCCCTTTTATAGGCAAATGACCCATACCGTTGTCAGATTCCACTGACAATAAACAGTTATTTAACTAACTACTGATAGAACACAACTACTGAAGATGTCACAACAGCTGACAGCTTCTTACAAAATTTCCTAAGTGTTCTACCTATTACAAGTACTGAAAAGGAAACTACTGAAAAGCTACAATGACTGAAGAACAAACTCTTCAGTCGTTTACAACTACTGAACTATAACAGCTGAAGAACAAACTCTTCAGCTGTTGTACAAACTACTGAAATGAAAAACATAAAACTACTGAAAAGAAAATAAACCATCACAACAACTGAAGAAGACTTCTTCAGCTATTGTGACAAACTCTGAAACTTCAGCACTTTGGTCTTCAGACTTTGGTCTTTAGATGATTCATCAGCTGATGACTTCAATAGTTGTCATCAGCTGATGTCTTCAGTCGTTGTCTTCAGACTTTGTGCATCAGCAGTTGATCATCAGTTCTTCAGTTCTTCAGACTTTGATCTTCAGCACTTGTCTTCAGTACTTGAAGTCTTCAGTGCTTTTGTTTATCAGTACTTTAGACTTCAGTACTTATCTTCAGTACTTTGGGATCTTCAGCTGTTGTACTTCAGTTCTTTGAACTTCAGCTGTTGATTTTTCAGACTTTGTCAGAACAGCTGATGGGAGTCTTCAGCAGTTGTTGTGATGTCATGTGGGACTTAGAGGTTTTCCTGATCTTGGCTCATTGGTTCTTTTGGTCCAACACCTCCGGACCCTCATCATGAGTGAGGCTCACAAAACCCGTTATTCCATTCACCCCGGTGCGAATAAAATGTTCATGAACCTCTGTAACCAATATTGGTGGCCTGGCATGAAAAAGGACATAGCTTTGTACGTGTCCAAATGTCTCACCTGTTCAAAGGTCAAAGCCGAACATCAACGTCCTTCTGGATTACTTGTTCAACCCGAAGTGCCTGTGTGGAAGCGGGAAAACATATCTATGGACTTCATCACTAAGTTACCTCATACTTCGAGTGGTTATGATAGCATCTGGGTCATCGTTGACCGTTTGACTAAGTCGGCACATTTCATTCTGATTCGGGAAGATTATCGAGTTAAGAAACTAGCTCGTATTTATATCAATGAGATAATCAGCCGACATGGTGTGCCATTGAACATCATTTCCCATCGTGATGGTCGATTCAGCTCTCGTTTCTGGCAAAGCCTCCAATCGTCCTTAGGGACCCAACTCAACCTCAGCACAGCTTATCATCCCCACACCGACGGTCAAACAGAAAGGACGATACAAACCCTAGAGTATATGCTCCGATCTTGTGTCATCGATTTCAATGGTTCTTGGGATTCTCACCTTCCGTTGATTGAATGAAATCCAAGTATCCTCATCTTTTCGTTTCAGCCTCCTTGTGAACAAATTTCGGGACGAAATTTACTAAAGTAGGGGAGACTGTAACATCCGACCCATTCCTACTTGTAACCCGGACCCGTTTATTCTAGTCAATGGAATCTATTGTATTTTGATGTGAGCACAGTAGTATTGTCATTTAATCCGAATTAAAATCTTATGGTTTATAAATACAATTTTATAAAAATTATAAATAGTAATAATGCTTATGAAGTTTAAGTATCAAATTTGAAATTTAATAAAATAAATTTTTATATAAAATATGAAAGGTTTTCAAGGACTTTTATATAAAAATAACAATTAATAATAATAATAATAATAATAATAATAATAATAATAATAATAATAATAATAATAATAATAATAATAATAACAATAAATTCATTATTCAAAACCTAACCCTAAAAAGTTTTGGGTTGAAAGTGTAACAATTAAAACTTGTTTTATAAAACTTTAACATGAAATAATAACAATGTAAACCTCAGGGGGCTAAAATGTAGAATTGTTTAAACCCAACCCCCGCCCCGTCAACCCCTGTTCTCCACTCCCACCTCCGGGCACCTTTCGTCCGCTCTCCGGCGAGACCTCAACGCCCCAAATAACGCGGTTTCGACAAAATTAATCACCCCCGGTAATCACGCGTGATGATTCGAACCTATGATCCAATGCAATTCGAATTCCTTGTTGATTTATGCGTTTTAAACTTGAACCCAGGTACCCCCATTAAAATCAAATCGGATTAACTTGGAAACACGAGTAATTGATTCAATCAACCAACCTGGAACGCGTAATCACAATTCTAACCATATTCAAAACATCAATTTAACGTAAAACCTGTCCAATCACACACAAATTCGACCCGAACCTTCGACAATTGAGTTGAAATCATTCGCATAGTTTAACATCAAATTACCACTATATAATAGAGGGCAAACCTCCAAAATCACACCCACAAACTCTCTGTAACTCCAATTCGATCAAAACACGCACGCACACATTGATTCCAGTTGGGTTTCAGGCCGAGAGCTACTCGAACTCGTTTACCTCAATCTCCACATCATTTCAGGTAATTAAACACACTCACACACTCGATTTTTCATGCGTAATCAAAGCCCCAGGTTTGATTTGATTATTGGATTCATTTTCATGTTCAATTTGATCATATACGAATTAGGGTTTATATGGGATTTTGGGGAAACAACTAAAGAATGACTTTAACAATTAAAATCAAGTTCCTTGATAGATCTGGGCTTTAGCCCAACTGGTAACATCCTCAACATTCCAACCTAAGGTCCCGGGTTCGACCCAAGCCTCCCCCATATTTTTTTTCTTCTTTAATTAGTTTCTTTTTTTTACTTATTTTAAAATTCAGAAAACGTTTATAAAAAAAACTATTTCAGAAATTATTTCAAAATAATACATATTTGCATTATTTATAAGGAACCCTAAACTTATTTGTAAATTTTAAATTTTATAAACTATTAATTTTACATAAAGCGTTTCAAATTGTCCAAAAACTAACAATTAATTACCCAAATAATTATTCCTTTGACCAATAATTATTTACTTATTAATAATTATTATTTTCATTCTTTAATATTTTAAACTTTAACATTATAAGTTGATATTTTATAAAGTCATTAAAAGTCGACCTAGATCCTTCCAAATTATTTTTATTTCTTTTTAATCACTTAAATAATTAAAAATTTAATTAATTATCATATAATTAATTAATAAAATTAATTATTTATTTTTCCCGCATTTTAACAATCAATCAAATGATCAAATGTATTTGTAGATTTATTTCTATATAATTACTTGAAATGAGTTCATTTTATTTATTTCAAGACATTCGAACTAAATAAATTATTTTATTTAAACTACCATTCAAAACCCAATCCTAATAGAAACCCTAATCCATTCCCAATTCTCATATCACTATTATTCTAAATCAAGACACCGCTCCGTAGGTTACTCATAAGAAAATCACTGGTACCTAATCTATCACGTTCAAATTCAAATCTCATCAATCAGGTGAGTATTCATTGCCTATTTTATGTATTTATATTTTGGGGAAAACATGTGATGCTATATTCAAACATTGTTTTTTTTATTTTATTTCACTTATAAATTCAATTCTTTACATGTTATGTCTTTTCTTGTAATAATGTATTCATAGTTAGATAAATTTGATGATAACACAATCATTAATTCATACAACCACGGTAACAATGATAGATCTATTGGTTTGACAACCCACCCCATATGAATATTCGAGTGGTGATTGAAACTGGATTCACACATTCTATCACGACTTCGTCTGTGGATCAAGTCAGTTTAGTCATTTGGATTGATTGCGTTGATTTGTCTTGTGTGTTACATTATTATACTATAAGTCTCGACATTGCCATGTGAATTGAATTATTAAATCATTTGACCAACTTATATATATGTACATCAAAACTGTGTTTACTCACCGGCTAATTTATAGCTTACACGTTACTTTTCACATGATTTCAGGTTAAGCAAGTTAGTGGACTTCTACATGTTCATCTTGGACCCGGACTTATTCAAAATAAAAGATAATTACTATTACGTTATTTGGATTATTGTTTAAATGTATTAGAATTCTTTAATGCAAGTGGCATTTAATATTACTTCAGTTTATTTAGTCCCATGTGCTGTGAACAATCGATTCCAATTGGTCCGCCCCGATGATTCCGCCATCGGTTGGGGTGTGATAGATGGCCACCGAGAAATGTAACCAGCCGACTAAGGGCGACGGAGGGCAGCAGATGCGTGGTAATGGCCGACGGGAGGTCACAAAATGGCAGTAAAAACGCCGCCCAACCTGGCTGACACCGCCACCGACACCACCTTGTTTACTCCATTAAACCTCTGATCTGTAGGTTTTAATCCCCATCATAGGACCCCCATCAAAGGAAGACGACACACGGTGGTGAGGAAATGATGCCGCCACCGCCACCAAGGAAACCCATGCAAGCAAAGGACCGGCGGTCACGAGGCTTAATACACCCCGCTGGTGTCGATTTCAGGCAAGATGGATCGCCGGGAGCCAAAACAACCACCACAAACATCAAATTAGAGGAAAAAAGGTACACAGGGAGGAACCCGATGCGTCGGTGAAGCCGGAGACAGAAGACCGGCGACAACCTCCACCGGTGTTCCGGTCACCCACATACCAACCTCCATTCTCTGAAGAAGAAAGTGAAAAATGACATTTAAAGTGGCGGTAGAGAGGCAGTGGAGCATAACCGGGTTGTACAACACGCATAAAATCTCCATATTTACTGTTCATTTCCCTCTTCTATTAACATATAGGTTAACTAGTTTTTTACCCTGCCGCGCGCTGTCACACCCTCAAAATCCGCTAACGGGGTTTTACCGTCAGGCGTGTGACACAACCAGGATCTCAGATAAGCATCAGTTACACCAAACGACTCGATAATTACAAATCATATAAGTTGTTTAATTTTAATGAAACAAACCAAATATACTTAAGTTGTGCGGAAGCGAAAACAGGAAAACATTTAACAATAGTTTTGGAACACGCAAACACGCGTCCAATCCAATTTATGTAAAGTAAATACAAATTAAATCTTGAAAACAGTTTGAGATGAACGCGGAATGACATGCAGTGGATGCTGTGCTCCTAGACGTGCCACATCAATGTCCTGAGAGAAAACATGCAAAAATCTCAGTACAAGACTGGTGAGTTTACAGGTTTATCAGAAAACAGTAAGTATCAGTAATGAAATCCCAGGATTATGTAATCCGATAAGTATCAGTAATGAAATCCCCGGATTATGTAATCCGATAAATATGTAATTCCCGGATTATGTAATCCGTCAAGTATGAAATTCCCAGATTATGTAATCCGTCAAGTATGTAATTCCCGGATTATGAAATCCGTCAAGTATGAAAATCCCGGATTATGTAATCCGTCAAGTATGTAATTCCCGGATTATGTAATCCGTCAAGTATGAAAATCCCGGATTATGTAATCCGTCAAGTATGTAATTCCCGGATTATGTAATCCGTCAAGTAT
This sequence comes from Flaveria linearis, assembly GCA_024085815.1. Classification (NCBI taxonomy): domain Eukaryota; kingdom Viridiplantae; phylum Streptophyta; class Magnoliopsida; order Asterales; family Asteraceae; genus Flaveria; species Flaveria linearis. The sequence continues at coordinate 52,248,030 of CM044006.1, forward strand.
GAAAATCCCGGATTATGTAATCCGTCAAGTATGTAATTCCCGGATTATGTAATCCGTCAAGTATGAAAATCTCAGATTATGTAATTGTGGATCACACACCACAACCTTTAACAGGCTAACTGTTCACCCGTTTGCGTACGTTGTGCTAGCGCGACCTAGCCCGGGTGGGGTATGTCACTCCCAGTAGATCTACTAACAATCACCTCGCTATTTGCATATTAACGGTCCGAAGGGCAAAGTATAACACCATAGCATCAAGTATATGCAGTATTACAAAAATCCAATGTAATGTAACGTTTATGAAAACAGCATGTTTCTCTCCCCCAAAAAGAGTATAAGGTAAAAGTGGGGCTGTAAACTCACCTCGGTTCTTGTGTGATGTTGATAAGCTAGTAAATTACTCCTAAGGAATTATAGTTCACATAAGTAAATAAATACAAATTCATAATCTGGTGTTTAATTGATCGAGGGTTTGGTTTTTGGAATTGGTTATAAATATTAAATCACTTAATTATTTTTGTTAATTCTTTAATAATTAAAGATTTGCGTTTCATTAATTTAATAATGATTTTAACATATCATTATATTAAAATGAATTTTAGACATATTTAAATATGTAGGTTTGTATTTAATTTAGTAAGAGTTTATAATTAAATTTATAAAATCTAATGTGTATTTGTCTTATCAAATATGTAATGTTTACAAGTTTTAATTAATCTCTACCTTTATATATTTTATAAAAAAAATAACTTGAAATAATGCTCGTAATAATTTATGAAATTATAAAAATATCTTTATAATTTCCATAATTATCATGATACAATATCCAACAATGAATTTATAATTTAAATTATTATTTAGAGTCCATTTTTATAAAAATGATTATTTATAACATTTATAAATAATATTTTATAAATATTATTAAGATGTTTTTGGTAAATAAATTTACAGAAAATAATTTATACTTTCTAAAATAACCAAAGTTTATAAAAATTATTTTTATAATTTTTCAGAATTTTTTCTGTATTTTTAAAAGTCTCAAAAAGGCTTTAAAAAAATATGTTGGTGGCCGGTTCGAACCCGTGACCTCCAACCCAATTGCACACGCACCAAACCAGTGAGCCAAGGGACTCACCCGCGGTAATATTAGTTTCCATTTAGTTTTAAACTCTGTTTTCAAGTTACCCCCAAATCGTATGAACCCTAGTTCATAGATCGATCAAATTGAACATTAAATCAATAATAATTACTGAAATAGACATGGGGCTTTGATTCCCCATGTAATTTCATGCATGCATGTGTGTTTAATTTACCAGAGCGAGATCGGATTGATGATGAACATACCTAGAACAGTCGTGACCAAGGTGGAATCTGTTTGATGTTTAAATGATGATTATAATCGAATAGGTTGCACATACAGCTTCTACAGATGTTAGGGATGGATATCCCTCTGTTAATTTGGGTATATAATGTGTTTATGTATGGTTTCGAATGAGTTGCAGGTCCGCGGCAGGGGAATAATCAAATCCGATGTAGGTGTGTGTTTTAGGTGCGATTTCAAATGGTATTCGACTGGGAACTTATATAGGATTGTTCGTGCTTAATTAATTCGATTATTATTATGGTTAATGGGTGATTGTGGCCCGATTTTTGGTCGATAATGGGGTGGTCGGGTTGGGTGGGTTTTGCACTATGATTTCTAAATTAAAAGAGGGTGCGAGTTCGAGTCACCCACACGAAGTTGTCGGTAGCTTTTGATTTAATTAAATCCGTGTATTTTGGCGTATTGGGTCTCGCCGGCGTTTGGCCGGAATTTTGGCCGGAAGGGGGAAGTCGACGGGGATGGGGGTTGGGTTTTCAAAATTACAAATTTGGTCCCTGTGGTTTAGGAATGGTTTATTGTTGTTTTAAAAGTTTTAAAACAAGTTTCTTAAATTACATTATCAGTCCCTGAACTTAATATCAAATTTTTATATTTATTTCTTAATAAATTATTAATAGAAATATTATTATTATCATGATGTTTATTATTATTATTATTAATGTTATTATTATTTTTATATAATAATATTATTATTATTATTATCATTATTTTTATTATTATAAATATTATTCAATAAAAATATAAATACTAATTTGTAAAATCACTTAATTATTATATTAAATAAAAAAAAAATTCCGGGTTGTCACATCATCCCCCTGTTAGAGGAATTTTCGTCCCGAAAATTAAGATGTACTGACAGCATCCTTGAACAGGTTAGGATACTTGCGCATCATTTCGTCCTCTCGTTCCCAAGTGAACTCAGGACCACGCCGGGAGTTCCACCGAACTTTGACAATAGGGATACGACTGTGTTTGAGTGTCTTGACCTCTCGGTCAATAATTTCCATAATTTAACTGTTCTTACTTTCTAGCTATAGCCATTTCCTAATTCTGATTGTTTCTAACTTGTCTTGGGGTCCTAATCAACCTAGGGCACACTTATAGTAATGGTCGGAACTCCAACCTTCTTAATGTCCCCGTTTAACACACGTTAGCTTAATCATATTAACCAACATAGCTAGGTTCACAACATTGGCATTCTTGTCTACCTTACCGCTAGATTGCTTGTTTGACCCTCCAACTTCTTTCTACTACTCACTAGATTTTTCCAGTGTCCTTAATTCTATTTGGTCTAATGTCATAAGGTATGACATCAGCTTTGTCAATTTATGGAGTTTGTCAGTATAAAAAGCACAACCTAACCCTACCATTGCACGATTTTTGAATTACAATTCTAACTTTTGCATTTCATTCCTTAATCACCAAGGCTTTGAACTCACCTCAATAACCCTATATACAAACATCACCGGTATACTAAGAATGTGCTTAAACCGGTTACACGACATCCTAATTTTTCTTAGCATCATCCCAAAGAATATGTACAATGAGTTTCATCACTCTTCTATATTTCCTGTAGCCCACTTCCATTCTAAGTATTCAATCAGTTCCTCAGTTACCGAAATACTAAGTGGAGGAATGTCTCTTAAAATGATTGGAAATACCATGAAGGCTCTAAGTAGGACAGGACTTAAGTAATAGCAAGTGTCAGTAATGTTTTGTTACCCTTTACAAGGTCTTACTAGAATTATGATCCTAGCACCCTAGGGTATAGAATAGAAACTTGTAATACTCATGATCGTTACTTCTCCCTACGTCCACGTCCTCTTCCAGACATTCTTTAAATTACCAAATATCAAAAGCTATCAGTCGTATGAAAATAGACCTTTTGCCTTGAAATGAAAAGGAAGAGAAATTCAAGGATTTAAAGAAACAGACAAGCTAGAGAATCAGTCCGAATCCGTGGGATTAACACAAATGTCATGGTTTGAATTTCGTCCAAATTCAAGGTAAGGGTGAGCATTCCTACAAGTAGAACTGATAGATAGTTAGTGGTTATGTTTTATGAAGACCGAGACTTTCTTGCTCAAGGTGTAGGAATGATGACTTATACTGACTACAATGTTACTACCCGACCAGATTCACCGGACTTAGCATGCACGACAAATTACAATTACGTGTGCACCCGTAATGGTAATTTGCTTTGCATGATCACCCCGGTTTCTCCTATCAGGCTAACATATCTTATCAAGTACAGTGGTCATCAATGATAGAAGTACCAAGTATGTATGTATTATATCAAAGTATACGAAAGGATCAGTAAAGTTTTGGGAATCCTTGACACGCCAAGGTAATTTGACCCATTTGCCTTAGAGACCTGTGTATTGACCATAGTTTATCACTCATCCCAGAAATCCTCAGGCAAGCATACCAGGTCTCGCAATGAGATATATGCGATATGCTTGTCTTAGCACGAGGGCCTTTTGCCAGGAAATCCAGAATACAGGTGTCTATATGTCACACAAATTTCTTTGGTTCATGGAATAAAACTTTAGAGCGAAATTAAAGGCACGAGTTATCAGTTTCTTTTCCTCAGGTATCTATGTGTCATAGAAATATGTTAAAGCAACAGTTCTCAGGCATCTAAAGTTAATAAGCTTAGTAATCATGTGTGTGTAACTAATGCAAATCCAGCTATAGTCTAAAATGCAATGCAAATGAGATGCAAAGTCCATTTTAGTTCGCTATAACTAATGCTCTGATACCAATCTGTCACACCCTCAAAATCCGCTAACAGGGTTTTACCGTCAGGCGTGTGACACAACCAGGATCTCAGATAAGCATCAGTTACACCAAACGACTCGATAATTACAAATCATATAAGTTGTTTAATTTTAATGAAACAAACCAAATATACTTAAGTTGTGCGGAAGCGAAAACAGGAAAACATTTAACAATAGTTTTGGAACACGCAAACACGCGTCCAATCCAATTTATGTAAAGTAAATGTAAGGCCCCGTTCCCGGGCACCTCACAGTTGGTCATTCATCGCACATAAAACGTTTTAGAACACATATTTACTCGCAGCGGAATTTAAAAACATTCATTAATAACAAAAACATGTCATTTATTTCATTACAACATTCTTTTTCATTTCAAAATACGTTGACATGTCAAAATATGGATGCCAGCCTCAACAACTGAGTAGTCACCTCGTGCCATCCTCAGCAAGATACCTGCCAACTGGAAAATACATAAAACGTCAGCGTTGCTGAGTGAGTTCTAGTTTTATAATAAAACATACTTTTCTTTTGTTAAAACCGTTCTTTACTTCTTTCAAAAACATACTATACTTTCGTAGATGAACACACATCATACGTACATGCACATAGATAATATCGTTATTATCTTCATCATTCATTCCTTAGCTTTCGTTCGTGCGTTTCTTACTTTCACTCATACGTTCGTTACATTCGTCTTTACGTATGTTACGTTCATTCTTACGTTCATTTCATTTATTAGTACGTTCATTACTTTCATGCATCCTCTATCTTTCACTTTTATCTAGGGCCAGTCAAACATTACCCTCTTCATGGCACACAGCCATGATTACTGAGGTCAAGTGACATGGATCCCATTTCATACGTTATCATTGTGTTCCTCCGTTCATTTCTATCATTCGTACGTTCTTTAACTTTCATTCGTTAAGCATGCAATTCTCTAAGGGTCACCTCCCTTCTCTGCCTACGTGGTTCATACCCAAGAGCCAACAAGGCATACTCTAACATACTGGTGCCCCTATTGCTCTCAGTCCATAGACCGACACTCTGTTACCTCTAGACCATGCAAGACTTTCTTTCATATTTCTCATTCTCATCTAGATCTTGTCTTATGCAATATCCCCGACTCATGTCCGAAGACTAGCACAGCAGCGGGATACACGACAAAGATCCCGTACGAGTCAATCACAGAGATTGAACTCCATCCGAGTCTGTTGCAACACAAAGTCGCTCACCTCATAACTATGTTTGGCCTTATGCCACACCCCCGAAGTTAAACATAACTCGGGTAGCAACACCCCCACCGAAATGGGTATCATCACCCCCACCGAAATGGGTATCATCACCCCCACCGAAATGGGTATCATCACCCCCACCGAAATGGGTAACTACACCCCCACCGAAGTGGGTAACTACACCCCCACCAAAGTGGGTAACTACTATACACCGCGTACCACACCGAAGGTCAGTCTCAAGACTAGAACCTCTACGTGCACTCTTAATGATTAGCTGAACCTCACGCGGTTAAGCTTGAGGCATTTAGGACCGTGCACTTTGGTACACTTCGCTTGCAAATCTCTCACGTTTTTCGTTCATTAAGGATTCATTATCATTCACTTTACGTCCCATTTTTTCTTTATCATTAATCTTTCACTTTATTAATGATAATACTTCTTCGTTAATTCTTAAACATTCTTTATCGTGTTATACCATACTTAACAATATTAAAATAATAATATTGTTAACAATAATAAAATACTGATAAAATCAGTAACAATAATCAAGGGGTTAATCATTAATCATCATCGTGTGCACAAAACATCATCATTAAATGGCCCTTGGTCAACCTCGGTCAAATCCCCGAAATCCAGATTTTCAGAAAAATTCTGAAAATAATTCCGTTGGACACATGAGCACTGTTGGAAGCATGAGCACTGTTGGGCGTATGAGCACTGCTGGGAGTATGAGCACTGCTGGACTTTTCACCCTACACTTAGAAAAATTCTCTGGTCATACGACCACTGTTCAGACTTTTCATCTTATACTTAACTTATTTACGGGCATATGTGCACTGTTAGACTTATGAGCACTATTGGACTTATCACCTTATACTTAACTTATTTTCGGGCATATGTGCACTGTTAGACTTATGAGCACTATTGGACTTATCACCTTATACTTAACTTATTTTCGGGCATATGTGCACTGTTAGACTTATGAGCACTATTGGACTTATCACCTTATACTTAACTTATTTTCGGGCATATGTGCACTGTTAGACTTATGAGCACTATTGGACTTATCACCTTGCACTTAGTTTTTCTAAGTCAAAATTTAGACTCATGAGCACTACTAGACTCATCAACTTATACTTATTTATTCTAAGTCCAAATTTCAGACATATCACTACTATTTGGGCTTGTTAGTCGTTTTAGTAACCTGCTCATATGACTAATTCATATTTCAAATTCCCAAACATCAGATTGCCTAGTACTAAACATATACACATGATACTAGGCATAAATCTAACATAAACATAAACATACATACATTCATATCATACGGGTATTATACCCAAACTTATAAAAACATACTTACATGCATTTCCAGCCCCAAAACATTTTAAAAACGAGTAAAAAGGGGACCTAGAAACTCACCTTGAGCAGCCTTTCGAACAACACTTCAAATCCGAGACCCACTTTCAAATTCTGCTCTTAAATCTCGAAAATAAGCACTTTCACAGCTTTTTCTTCCTTTCTCTTTCTAAAACCAGGAGTTTTTCTTCTTTTTCTCTTTCCTTCGAAAGCAAAAAGCAGCTTTCTGCTTTTGATATGGGTGGCCATACCCATTTCTAATATAAAATATTAGATTTTTGTACTTTGTACACTTTATCCCCTTCCACTTTTATCCATTATCTATTCTTTCTATTTACTTTTCTTTTTCTTTTCTTTAAATGAAATTTCGGGGTGTTACAAGTCTACCCCCTTAAAGGGGTTTCGTCCCCGAAACCTGTTGTTCCTTAAACCCTTGTGGGCAATACTGTCTCACTTCTTCTTCCAGTCTCTCACCTGGAATTCAATCGCTCTATCTCGTTTATCAACATTCGACTTCTGGTCTATCTTTGACTATTCTGCATTGACAACCCATGCATACTGATAAATGTTCATTTGAATAGGAATTACGGCCTCAAATATGCCATGTAGAGTACGGTCACTATAATCAAAAGAAACACCACAAGATTTGAGCAAAGGCTCGGCGTCATAATCATTGAGCTTCAGAGCATCACTGAGAACAAAACACGGCCATCAACTTGCGTAAAGTTGCTAGCCCTTGTTTGATGTTCTTTACGTATGAATAATGACCCTTTGGCAACCCAACACTGACAAGAAAGACAATTCGGCTTATTTGGTGACTCAATCCAAATTTAGCTCTTTCCTTTACTCCCAACCTCCCATTCTACTTGTTTGTTACAACGTCGAAACTATCGTACGTTGCCGTTCAATAAGCCACTCACAGGCTGAAATTGTTCCTCAGACAACGGGTGACATAACCTTCTTAGTTGCATCACGCAATCCTCTAGGGCATCAGGTAACCTAGTGAATCCACTAATAGTAATCTCTACATCGAAGGGTTCATCGATGTTCCTTCTCCTTTTGTTTCCGTTCTCTTCCGATCGTCGTATATCCTTCTCGGTGAAGCCTCCATCATAATCCATAATCCATTGTCGCAGATCGGCACCGAACTTTTATCGGGCACCACCAATCAATCCATCTCTTTTGCAGCACTTAGTGCTTGCCTCATAAGTTACTATTCGATTCACCCGGAGGTGTACGTCTATCCGCATACGTCTATCAGGGATGGTCTAACAGAAAAACAAGCGCTCTCTCAATTCTATTGCGGGGTCCTTTAGCGCACTGGGTAATCTAGTAGACTTACCTATAGTAGCTCCTAAGTCGAATGACATATCTTTCTATTCCTAACATGCAACTTATCACAAAAGGCAGCCGGAATGAAACCAGAGCCATAATCAAACTACACAAAGGCTAAAGGTCAATTGACTAGAAACATACCTGACGTAACATCGGAGTTCACCCTAGCCTCCTCCCGCGTCATCGTGTAGTTGCTGCGTTTGCCCTCCGTCATTCTCTTCCAGCCTTCTTCACTCCCGAACCTTCTGCCCTTGACTTCTCACAATCCTTGCTCATGTGACCTTCCTCCCCACAAGAATAACACCTCCCCATACCGCAGTTCTTCGCCACATGTCCGGTCCTACCACAACGGAAACAGACATTTGTCCCCAGTCTACATTCCCCGGGGTGCTTGTGTCCGCACTTGTCACACTTTTCCGACCCCGTCTCAGTTATGACTGCACGCTGATCATCCACCCGTGCACCTTTGTTACTTGGAGCGACTTCGCCACGTTCCAATCGCTTCCCGTTCCAATCCCGATCGCCTTCTCCTTTCTTGCTAGCTTCTGTCACCACCATCGATCTTTCATCGTATAACCTTCCCGCCAAATCTACCGTCGACCTAAACGTACTTGGTCGGGCAGCGATCATGTGCCTGCGAATATCTGCTGGCAAACCCTGAATATACCGCTTTATCTTTCGGGATAGTGGAGTCACCTGATCCGGCACCAGACGTGCCATCTCGTTAAACTTTGTGGTGTACTGTTGATGCGTCATCGTCCCCGCTTCTAACTGCAGGAATTCCCTTTCTACCTTGTCCATCTCACGGTGAGGACAGAACTCCTCAATCACTAACCTCTTCAACTCTGGCCATCTCATCCTTCCGATAGCCCGACTACCCTCAACTTGAACTATGTTGTCCCACCAGCATAAAGCTGAGTCCACGAAAGAATGAGTGGCAAACTTAACTTTCTGATCTTCCCGGCACTCACTAATTTCCAGCACCGCTTCCATCTCTCTGACCCAACGATGAGCCGCGGCAGCAGTGCCATTACCATCAAAAGTTGGGGGTTTGCATCGCCGAAACGCCCCATAATCACAGCCTCGTGCCGTCTCCGGCGCAGGCTCTTCTTCCTCTTCGTCATCGAAGAAGACCGTTTCAGTCTCGGGCCGTTTCCTTGAGCCTGATGATCTACCCCTTTCCTGTCTTTCCCCGTCTCTAACAGCCTTTACTACCTCGGTCACTACAGATGGTAGGATCGTCTGCATGACCTGATGCACTTCTTCAGCTACCGCCTCTTTCACCGAGGCTCTCAAGTTAGCACTCTCATCACCACCTCCCGGTTGAGGTGTTTCGGACTCCTCGTGAACCACCTGTTCCACTCTAGATCGTGCTCTCGTGACTCGTGGTTCAACACCACGTCCGCCACCACCTCCACCTCGGGAAGCCTTAGAAGGTCTGCCACCGGCCATTCTCTAACTCACACTGAAAGATTTAAACACTACACGGTCATTCAAGGGAATGGCTCAGTTTATGTCAAGTATAGTAAGTCCCTAATTACGGTGATCAGTTGTAATTAGCCACTTACTCTACTCTTCACACCCCGAGCATTACCTGTCCTGACTATATTAGCATCTAAATCTAACAGTAACACATAAACACCTAACATGCGCACACAATGCCTGTTAACTCTAAGAAAATACCTGATGGCACGCAGCTACTCAGTTGGGCATCCCTTCCCTTTCCGTCCCATTCTCAGTTTAAGTTAAGGTTTATTCTGAAAAAAATTTTTACCCAATTCACTTAAACTTTGGCTCTGATACCAACTTGTAAGGCCCCATTCCCGGGCACCTCACAGTTGGTCATTCATCGCACATAAAACGTTTTAGAACACATATTTACTCGCAGCGGAATTTAAAAACATTCATTAATAACAAAAACATGTCATTTATTTCATTACAACATTCTTTTTCATTTCAAAATACGTTGACATGTCAAAATATGGATGCCAGCCTCAACAACTGAGTAGTCACCTCGTGCCATCCTCAGCAACATACCTGCCAACTGGAAAATACATAAAACGTCAGCGTTGCTGAGTGAGTTCTAGTTTTATAATAAAACATACTTTTCTTTTGTTAAAACCGTTCTTTACTTCTTTCAAAAACATACTATACTTTCGTAGATGAACACACATCATACGTACATGCACATAGATAATATCGTTATTATCTTCATCATTCATTCCTTAGCTTTCGTTCGTGCGTTTCTTACTTTCACTCATACGTTCGTTACATTCGTCTTTACGTATGTTACGTTCATTCTTACGTTCATTTCATTTATTAGTACGTTCATTACTTTCATGCATCCTCTATCTTTCACTTTTATCTAGGGCCAGTCAAACATTACCCTCTTCATGGCACACAGCCATGATTACTGAGGTCAAGTGACATGGATCCCATTTCATACGTTATCATTGTGTTCCTCCGTTCATTTCTATCATTCGTACGTTCTTTAACTTTCATTCGTTAAGCATGCAATTCTCTAAGGGTCACCTCCCTTCTCTGCCTACGTGGTTCATACCCATGAGCCAACAAGGCATACTCTAACATACTGGTGCCCCTATGGCTCTCAGTCCATAGACCGACACTCTGTTACCTCTAGACCATGCAAGACTTTCTTTCATATTTCTCATTCTCATCTAGATCTTGTCTTATGCAATATCCCCGACTCATGTTCGAAGACTAGCACAGCACCGGGATACGCGACAAAGATCCCGTACGAGTCAATCACAGAGATTGAACTCCATCCGAGTCTGTTGCAACACAAAGTCGCTCACCTCATAACTATGTTTGGCCTTATGCCACACCCCCGAAGTTAAACATAACTCGGGTAGCAACACCCCCACCGAAATGGGTATCATCACCCCCACCGAAATGGGTATCATCACCCCCACCGAAATGGGTATCATCACCCCCATCGAAATGGGTAACTACACCCCCACCGAAGTGGGTAACTACACCCCCACCGAAGTGGGTAACTACTATACACCGCGTACCACACCGAAGGTCAGTCTCAAGACTAGAACCTCTACGTGCACTCTTAATGATTAGCTGAACCTCACGCGGTTAAGCTTGAGGCATTTAGGATCGTGCACTTTGGTACACTTCGCTTGCAAATCTCTCACGTTTTCATTCGTTCATTAAGGATTCATTATCATTCACTTTACGTCCCATTTTTTTCTTTATCATTAATTAATGATAATACTTCTTCGTTAATTCTTAAACATTCTTTATCGTGTTATACCATACTTAACAATATTAAAATAATAATATTGTTAACAATAATAAAATACTGATAAAATCAGTAACAATAATCAAGGGGTTAATCATTAATCATCATCGTGTGCACAAAACATCATCATTAAATGGCCCTTGGTCAACCTCGGTCAAATCCCCGAAATCCAGATTTTCAGAAAAATTCTGAAAATAATTCCAAGTGTTGGACACATGAGCACTGTTGGAAGCATGAGCACTGTTGGGCGTATGAGCACTGCTGGGAGTATGAGCACTGCTGGACTTTTCACCCTACACTTAGAAAAATTCTCTGGTCATACGACCACTGTTCAGACTTTTCATCTTATACTTAACTTATTTACGGGCATATGTGCACTGTTAGACTTATGAGCACTATTGGACTTATCACCTTATACTTAACTTATTTCCGGGCATATGTGCACTGTTACACTTATGAGCACTATTGGACTTATCACCTTATACTTAACTTATTTTCGGGCATATGTGCACTGTTAGACTTATGAGCACTATTGGACTTATCACCTTATACTTAACTTATTTTCGGGCATATGTGCACTGTTAGACTTATGAGCACTATTGGACTTATCACCTTGCACTTAGTTTTTCTAAGTCAAAATTTAGACTCATGAGCACTATTAGACTCATCAACTTATACTTATTTATTCTAAGTCCAAATTTCAGACATATCACTACTATTTGGGCTTGTTAGTCGTTTTAGTAACTTGCTTATATGACTAATTCATATTTCAAATTCCCAAACATCAGATTGCCTAGTACTAAACATATACACATGATACTAGGCATAAATCTAACATAAACATAAACATACATACATTCATATCATACGGGTATTATACCCAAACTTATAAAAACATACTTACATGCATTTCCAGCCCCAAAACATTTTAAAAACGAGTAAAAAGGGGACCTAGAAACTCACCTTGAGCAGCCTTTCGAACAACACTTCAAATCCGAGACTCACTTTCAAATTCTGCTCTTAAATCTCGAAAATAAGCACTTTCACAGCTTTTTCTTCCTTTCTCTTTCTAAAACCAGGAGTTTTTCTTCTTTTTCTCTTTCCTTCGAAAGCAAAAAGCAGCATTCTGATTTTGATATGGGTGGCCATACCCATTTCTAATATAAAATATTAGATTTTTGTACTTTGTACACTTTACCCCCTTCCACTTTTATCCATTATCTATTCTTTCTATTTACTTTTCTTTTCTTTTCTTTAAATGAAATTTCGGGGTGTTACAGTAAATGCAAATTAAATTTTGAAAACAGTTTGAGATGAACGCGGAATGACATGCAGTGGATCCTGTGCTCCTAGACGTGCCACATCAATGTCCTGAGAGAAAACATGCAAAAATCTCAGTACAAGACTGATGAGTTTACAGGTTTATCAGAAAACAGTAAGTATCAGTAATGAAATCCCCGGATTATGTAATCCAATAAGTATCAGTAATGAAATCCCCGGATTATGTAATCCGATAAATATGTAATTCCCGGATTATGTAATCCGTCAAGTATGAAATTCCCAGATTATGTAATCCGTCAAGTATGTAATTCCCGGATTATGAAATCCGTCAAGTATGAAAATCCCGGATTATGTAATCCGTCAAGTATGTAATTCCCGGATTATGTAATCCGTCAAGTATGAAAATCCCGGATTATGTAATCCGTCAAGTATGTAATTCCCGGATTATGTAATCCCTCAAGTATGAAAATCCCGGATTATGTAATCCGTCAAGTATGTAATTCCCGGATTATGTAATCCGTCAAGTATGAAAATCCTGAATTATGTAATTAAATCATATAATAGGTAGCTAGTCCAAAATGATCACTATGTGTATGAAGTCGCGACCGAGCTGACATGTAATCAAATAATAAAGTAGGCCCGATTGTGGATCACACACCACAACCTTTAACAGGCTAACTGTTCACCCGTTTGCGTACGTTGTGCTAGCGCGACCTAGCCCGGGTGGGGTATGTCACTCCCAGTAGATCTACTAACAATCACCTCGCTATTTGCATATTAACGGTCCGAAGGGCAAAGTATAACACCATAGCATCAAGTATATGCAGTATTACAAAAATCCAATGTAATGTAACGTTTATGAAAATAGCATGTTTCTCTCCCCCAAAAAGAGTATAAGGTAAAAGTGGGGCTGTAAACTCACCTCAGTTCTTGTGTGATGTTGATAAGCTAGTAAATTTCTCCTAAGGAATTATAGTTCACATAAGTAAATAAATACAAATTCATAATCTGGTGTTTAATTGATCGAGGGTTTGGTTTTCTGTAATTGGTTATAAACATTAAATCACTTAATTATTTTTGTTAATTCTTTAATAATTAAAGATTTGCGTTGCATTAATTTAATAATGATTTTAACATATCATTATATTAAAATGAATTTTAGACATATTTAAATATGTAGGTTTGTATTTAATTTAGTAAGAGTTTATAATTAAATTTATAAAATCTAATGTGTATTTGTCTTATCAAATATGTAATGTTTACAAGTTTTAATTAATCTCTACCTTTATATATTTTATAAAAAAATAACTTGAAATAATGCTCGTAATAATTTATAAAATTATAAAAATATCTTTATAATTTCCATAACTATCATGATACAATATCCAACAATGAATTTATAATTTAAATTATTATTTAGAGTCTATTTTTATAAAAATGATTATTTATAACATTTATAAATAATATTTTATAAATATTATTAAGATGTTTTTGGTAAATAAATTTACAGAAAATAATTATATACTTTCTAAAATAACCAAAGTTTATAAAAATTATTTTTATAATTTTTCAGAATTTTTTCTGTATTTTTAAAAGTCTCAAAAAGGCTTTAAAAAAATATGTTGGTGGCCGGGTTCGAACCCGTGACCTCCAACCCAATTGCACATGCACCAAACCAGTGAGCCAAGGGACTCACCCGCGGTAATATTGGTTTCCATTTAGTTTTAAACTCTGTTTTCAATTTACCCCCAAATCGTATGAACCCTAGTTCATAGATCGATCAAATTGAACATTAAATCAATAATAATTACTGAAATAGACATGGGGCTTTGATTCCCCATGTATTTTCGTGCATGCATGTGTGTTTAAATTACCAGAGCGAGATCGGATTGATGATGAACATACCTAGAACAGTCGCGACCAAGGTGGAATCTGTTTGATGTTTAAATGATGATTATAATCGAATCAGTTGCACATACAGCTTCTACAGATGTTAGGGATGAATATCCCTCTGTTAATTTGGGTATATAATGTGTTTATGTATGGTTTCGAATGAGTTGCAGGTCCGCGGCAGGGGAATAATCAAATCCGATGTAGGTGTGTTTTAGGTGCGATTTCAAATGGTATTCGACTGGGAACTTATATATGATTGTTCGTGCTTAATTAATTCGATTATTATTATGGTTAATGGGTGATTGTGGCCCGATTTTTGGTCGATAATGGGGTGGTCGGGTTGGGTGGGTTTTGCACTATGATTTCTAAATTAAAAGAGGGTGCGAGTTCGAGTCACCCACACGAAGTTGTCGGTAGCTTTTGATTTAATTAAATCCGTGTATTTTGGCGTATTGGGTCTCGCCGGCGTTTGGCCGGAATTTTGGCCGGAAGGGGGAAGTCGACGGGGATGGGGGTTGGGTTTTCAAAATTACAAATTTGGTCCCTGTGGTTTAGGAATGGTTTATTGTTGTTTTAAAAGTTTTAAAACAAGTTTCTTAAATTACATTATCAGTCCCTGAACTTAATATCAAATTTTTATATTTATTTCTTAATAAATTATTAATAGAAATATTATTATTATCATGATGTTATTATTATTATTATTAATGTTATTATTATTTTTATATAATAATATTATTATTATTATTATCATTATTTTTATTATTATTAATATTATTCAATAAAAATATAAATACTAATTTGTAAAATCACTTAATTATTATATTAAATAAAAAAATTTCCGGGTTGTCACACGCGCTGCGTCGGCGTCATACGCGACGTGATAAAATATAAACTACAATCAACGAGGCTCGTTTTTAACTTAGAGCAATTTGAATTTAATCTATTTATGATTATTCCGATATTTTAAGACTTATTTGTTTGTCGTACACAAAGGACTTTTTAAAATTTCCAGTACAAAGAGATTTTTTAGTGATAAAACCTTTAATGGCGCCGCATAAACTTTATGTTTCCAAGTATTTTTATGAATACGTTTTTTTATATCCAGATAGTTTTGATTGGAACTGTCTATTTAAAAATTACTCATGGTTATAGTTTGATGTGAAAGACATTTATCGTTCAAATATTCAAAACGAATTCTTATTTCATATATAAAAATACGTCAAATGTCAAAGACCCGTGAAATTAGATAAAAAATTACTCGAAAACCGAAATAGCGAATACAATTACGTAATTCGTACAGTTAAGTTGGTTAAAATGAGAAGAATTAAAACTAAAAATTAAACTAATACGAAGCCGTATGAACTTAAATATATATAGATTATAGACAAAAGTCACACTTAAAACAATAAAAAAACCAACAATACTTAATTTTAAGCCAACAATAAATTATGGTGGGCAGTGGCCCGGAGGTGGCATTAGCCAGAGGCCGGGGTGGGATTGGCGGATGGCGGTCCTTGGTTGCTGCGACAAGAGATGGGTCTGCGGTGCCGGTCGTCGTTGTCCTTTCCAGCGGCTAAGGGGAGGTTAAGTTTTGGTTGTTGTTGGGTGTACACCACATGTTATATACCACTGGATAAGGGACTTGTAACATAGGGGATGGATAAAATGAAAATTGTAGAAACTATTTTGGTTAAAGCATAAACATGAAGATCTTACTATGCCTTTCACTTGGTTTTTAAATATTATGCAATGTAATAATAATTAATCTTTACTTTACTTCTGTATAAAACAAAACTTTGGTCAAAATAAAAAAATTAGCCCTTTTGTAAGGCGCGCTCGTCTATCTTCTCCGCCAACTACACAATCTCAAGTTTAAACGTTGCACAATTCATTCATTGAAGCTCTGTTCATTCATTACGATTGAGTTAATGGTTTAATCAGTTCCACATCAAATCGATCAATTCTTTGAATCGTTTGCTAAAACGAAAGGTTGAAATATGGTATAAAAACTACAATGAATGAATTGAGCAAACAATATACATTACATATTTATGTTGTTTAATTCATTCATCGCAACTAGAGCAAAGGCTTTTGTTTTTTGAAAGAATTTGATGAAAATCTCATCTCAATTGTTTTAATTCTTGCACGATTGCAACATGAGAATGGCAGAGATGATGGTCTGCGACGACAATCCTCCGAATAACACAATATAACTCTACAATTTTGTTACAGACCAAACAGAAAAACTCAACACAAAAGACTAATTTGATGGGTGAGATGATCAAACTTGATTGTAATCTTATTTCTGTTTGTACATATTGTAATTTCTAAACTACTTTTTTCTCTAAATTTTCTTCCTTTGAATCCTTTGTGTTGGGATTTCGGTTTATAATACATAACTACGTAATGCATATTGTTTTCAACTAGAGTTGAAGTGATAACTACAACCTGTGTTCTAGCAATTTGGAATATTTTTGGAGATACTTGCATTCAAAACCCTAAAACACAAGGGTGGTTGCTCTTGAGGATGCTTCATCCTACATCAACGCACTAAAGTAGATGCAGGTTTTCCATTTTACGACAAACCCATGGTATGTTGAGTTGAAATCAGTTTGATACTTTGTATATTATAACATAATATTTTGGGTATGGCTTTTATTAGAGTATAGATATATTTGTTGATGATTTTATAACTATCTAGTCCTTATTTATTATTGTATTGTCTCCCTATGTAATGGGAGTTAGGGGTTGATGATTATTTAAGAAATATAATTATCATAATAACTTTTACGGTAATCAGAGCCTCCACTAAACCCTGTTTTTTTCTTTTTGGCCGTCGACCTCACCATGGGAGACAATAATCCTCCTGGTGTCTCATAGTCGACCCCAAAAACTCTTCATCCTGCTTATTCCATAACCAACATTCTCACCCAAGTTCGAGGTTTAGATGGTGTTAAAGTTACTTATTCTCACTAGAAGAAATTGTTCGTTCTACATGTCAAGGCCTATAAGTTTCATGAAAACATCAATGGTACAAAAGCATCCGAAGAAACCGCAGAAAATTACAAAGATTGGGTTGAACTCGATTCCCTAGTGTTACAATGGACATATGGATCCTTATCTGACGAGATTCTGGTGCGAGTCATTGATGGAGATACTACAACATTTGCGGCATAGAAGAAGGTTGAAACCATCTTTCTCAATAATAAAAGCTCTCGAGCAGTCGCGCTAAAATACGAGTTTGCTAATCTCCAGTTGAGTTCATGCGCATCTATGGATGCATATTGTCAAAAATTTCAGGATCTAGCCAACCAACTTGGGGATGTTGACCATCCCGTTGCTGAATTATGACTCGTACTTTAACTAGTTCGTGGCCTTCCCAAAGAATACGATGTCGTGGCCGCTCTCATCAACCAAACCCTCCCACATGGGATGAAGCTAGAAATATGGTGGATCGTGAGATGTAACGGCAAGCTCGCTCGTTGAATTAATCGGCCTCCGTGATGGCAGTAAGCAATGATCGCACAAATCCATCTCCCAACGCCACCCGAACTAATGGTTATCAAGGAAGAAACTACGACCCCAATTACAATGCTAATCGAGGACGCAATGGAAACTTTCGTGGTCGCGGCCGATATCAACGTGGTCGAGACAAAAATAATTCAAATAATTCAAGTAATCACTTTGGAAATCAATTTGCTCCATCTCAAAAGTTATGGTCAACAATTTCAAAATCAACGATGTTGGCCCATTCAGTCCATGGCCCCACCAGCCCACTTTGTAGGTTATTCACCAGGCCAACATATGGCAGTAGGAGGCCCAACTGGACAGTTACCACTTACCAGTTTACGGCCCAAATGGGTAGCAATTACAAGGGGCCCAATTTTCAGTTTAATAACAGTTGTCCACTTGGACAATTTTATCCATACTCTGAATTTGGCCCATTAGCGCAAGCCATGCAACAAGTTAACCTCACCAGCAGTGATCCATGGTCCATGGATACATGAGCATCAAACTACCTTTTATGTAGACGACATTGTTCTCACTGCTTCTGATCCTCGTCTTTTATCAACCATCATTGGTACTCTTTCGAGAGAGTTTGCTATGTCTGATTTGGGATCTTTGAACCATTTTTTAGGAATCACGGCCACTCGTAATGATAAAGGTTTGTTTTTATCCCAATCATCTTACACGCGAGATATTCTTCGAGCAAGGATGACAAATTGCAAACCCACTGCTACTCCTATTGATGTGTCAACCAAAATTAGCGCCACCGAGGGCCCCCTTTTGCGGTACTCTTTATCGCACACTTGCTCGGGCACTACAATATCTCGCGTTCACTCGTCCAGATATCACCTTGCTGTACAACAGGTTTATCTTTTTATGCATGCCCCACTGGAGCCACACTTTGCTTTTATGAAGCATATATTGTGATATCTTGGTGGTACAATTGACTATGGCTTATGGATTGTTCCTTCCACTATTACCTCCCTAACCGCTTACTAGGATGCTAATTGGGGAGGGTGCTCGGATTCCAGAAAATCTAACTCGGGCTATTGTGTTTTTCTTGGTAATAATTTAATCTTGTGGTCATTTAAGCGACAAGCTACTATATCTCGGTCTAGTGCCGAGGCAGAATACCGGGGGTGGCTAATGCAGTGGCAGAGACCACTTGGTTGCGTAACTTGCTCTTGGAGTTCCATGTTCCTTCGCCAAAAGCTACTATTGTGTACTATGATAATGTTTCGGTTGTTTATCTATCTCACAATCCTGTACAACATCAGCATTCCAAACATGTGGAGATCAATATCCACTTTGTTAGGGAAAAGGTTCATTTGGGTCAGGTCCGTGTTTTGCATGTTCCCTCTTCTGCTTAATATGCAGACATCTTCACCAAAGGCCTTCACCAACAACTGTTTTAATAGTTTCGGTCTAGTTTGTGTGTTCGTCCTACTACCGCTCAAACTATGAGGAATATTAGAGTATAGATATATTTATTAATGATTTTGTAATTATCTAGTCCTTATTTATTATTGTATTCTCTCCCTATATAATAGGAGTTAGGGGTTGATGATTATTTGAGAAATACATTTATCATAATAACTTTTAGCTTTAACTTGAAACATTAACATAGTACATACATTGTTTCTAAGATTAAGGGGGTATTTGAGATGGGTAATTACAACTGCTTATTAGCTGCTGTGAGCTATTCTGAGGGTGTCTATGCTTATTTATCAAAGGTGTTTGTTTGATTATTTATTTGTATTTTGATCTATTATGAATAAGCAGTAATTTGAAGTTTGATATTTCAAAAGGAAGTAACAAAGTAGCAGTTTTGTACACAATTCCAAGCACCTCATCGTAATAAGAAGGAAAGGACCCATAAAAGTTCTCTTTACAATTACTAAAGGATAAAATTGGCTTAAAGGATACGTGAGCTGGTAATGAAATTAATTAATCACGTGGTATGTTCTAGACATGATGATTCGTATTCTTTGAGTTCATGACATAGTTCATGGTTAACATGATAAAAGAACACCCAGAACCCAAAGTTGAACAAACTAAGATGGTATGGTTTGATCTTCAACAAAAGTTTCTCTAATTACATCTGATTATATCATATATTTATAGATACAAACTACAACTTACATTATTGTTAGTGTAAAAGCTACTAATGAAAACTAGACATGGGTTGTATTAAAAAGGAAATTTTGAGCACATGTGTAGAATTTTGGTGTTGCTAATGGATTAATTAAGTTTTAAATGGCTATTTTTATTTTGATGTTGGCCCCCTAAAAGAGTGCAAGATTATTTCTATACTACTTATTGGCCAAATAGTAGTAATAGAAGAAGTTTATATGGCATAAGCCTAAACGGCAAAGTATATGTTATGGCAATTCAAGTTTCCAACATTTAAAATTTATTATCCATCATTTTCGTAAGGAAGTATTCATGTGACTGATGATCCTTTTTTTATGTTGATATGTGTTATGGCTGGATTTTCAAGTTTAAAGAATACAACATACTATCACTTGAAGTATGGCGTATCCTCTGAAAGGATCCAGCATCCTCAACACACGTTGAGTATTTGACTAACGGTCACTTGGGCTTCAAGCTGTCAATGAGACGCTCATCGACCACGTTCTCCTATTTTTATGGAAGGTGAACGTTGGTGGGATCGTGAAAGAAGAAAGTAACGGCTGAAAAACCAAGTCTTGAGAATTCTGGATTCTTAGGATAATTAGTTAGTTGTATTTCCTATTTAAATGGAGCTCTAAAGATCGAGTATGTCACTTAATTTTTGCTCTCTGAACACACACATACGCTTATAATCATTGCTATAACACCATAGTTCGATCTCACAAAGCTCCCATCAATTGTATTTTATTTTTTTATCAAGTTTTATAAATCGGTGGTGATAATTTTCACCACCCGTGGTTTTTGTGCCGGAGATCTTCATTGATCAAGTGTTTTTCCTCGTATAAATCATTGTGTTCATCGTTGCTTTTAGTTACAATCATTTTGCTTTGATCAAACACTTCACTTCACTTTAGTAATTTGAATACAAAATACTTAAGTAGATTTTTAACCAAAACAATATGTAGAAATTTGTTGCAAACTGTATATTTTTTTATAAAAAAAGTTATTTTGCTAGGTACAAAAATGAACTTGCACAAAGTCACAACCTTCTATTTTAAAACACTTTACATGAAAAGTATATCAACTTGTAACTTAACTTTTGAAAGGCATTCCCTCCCTGGACCCTGCGAAAACGCGGGAGCTCTTTGCAGCACCAGGTACGCCCTTTTATGCTACAAACTTATAAGGAAATCTTGACATGGCTGATGATTCTTTTTTAATGTTGATGTGTAGAAACTTCTTGCAAGCTGGGAAACGGTGGGAATAAATATGAGCTTGCACAAACTACTACTGTATAATAATATACATCAACATATATAAATATGTTTTTTGAAACTCGTGAATTTCTTGATCAATGACAAGCATAATCTAATGGGAAATGGTGACCTGCTAGTCCAGAAATTGGTTTTCAAGGTGCTTTTGGGGCGATGATCACCTCACTCATATATTATCCTTCAGATTTCTTCTAATCAGCGAGTCTACCAGGATTTCTGATGTGATAGAGGGTTGTGACGTGGAATTAGAAGGTCATAAAATTCCGGTTAGACCATTCGTGATGACCTTAGGTGGTTTCGGTTTGGTTCTCGGGATGGATTGGTTAGCAGATTATGAGGCGAACATTATGTGTCGCAAGAAGATGATTGGTTTGACAGCGCCCGACGGTAGCTCGGTGACGGTTTATGGTGATCGGGTTACTACGATTCCGAAGGTGATTTCAATGGCAGTGGCGGGGAAGTGTATGAGGCGTGGATGTAGCGCCTACTTGGCTTATGTGAAGGATGTGGATACGCCAGCACCACAACTTTCTGATGTACCGGTGGTGTGTGACTTTTCAGACGTGTTCCCAGAAGACTTACCAGGAGTGCCACCTGACTGAGAGATCGAGTTTCAGATTGATCTGGTACCGGGTGCCCAACCTGTTGCCAAGGCACCGTATCGGTTAGCTCCGACTGAGATGAAAGAGTTGATGGAGCAATTGCAAGAGCTGCTCGATAAGGGGTTCATTAGACCGAGTATCTCTCCTTGGGGTGCTCCGGTCTTATTTGTAAAGAAGAAAGATGGTAGTATGAGGATGTGTATAGACTACCGTGAGCTGAACAAGTTGACGGTGAAGAATTAGTACCCGTTACCGAGGATAGATGATTTGTTTGATCAGCTTCAAGGTGCCAGATGGTTTTCAAGGATAGATTTTCGATCCGTACCATCAGTTAAAGGTGAAAGAGCAGGACATTCCTAAAATAGCTTTTCGCATATGTTATGGTCACTACGAGTTCCTCGTTATGTCATTTGGGTTGACCAACGCGCCAGCTGCTTTTATGGATTTGATAAACCGAGTGTGTCGGCCGATGTTGGATAAATCAGTGATTGTGTTTATTGATGATATCCTAATTTATTCAAAGAGCGAGATAGAGCATGCCGGTCACATTCGAGAAGTGTTGGAGACGTTGAGAAGGGAGAAGTTGTATGCCAAGTTCTCCAAATGCGCGTTTTGGTTGTGCGAGGTTCAATTCTTGGGTCACGTGGTGAATCCGGAGGGGATTATGGTGGATCCGGCAAAGGTGGAAGCTGTGATGCAATGGAAGTCTCCAAAGACGCTATCCGAGATTCGCAGTTTCTTGGGTTTGGCGGGCTACTACCGAAGGTTTATTCAAGACTTCTCTAAGATCGCTTCTCCACTAACCAAGTTGACCCAGAAAGATGTAAAGTTTGTGTGGGGTCAAGCTCAGGAGAAGGCATTTGAGGAATTGAAGGTGAGGTTGACTCAAGCTCCTGTATCATCATTACCCGATGGAAGTGAGGATCTGGTGGTTTATTCTGATGCTTCCTACTCGGGGTTGGGGTGTGTGTTAATGCAGAGAGGAAAAGTTATAGCCTACGCATCCCGACAATTAAAGGTTCATGTGGCTATCCTACTCATGACTTGGAGCTAGCAGCCGTGGTCTTTGCACTAAAGATTTGGAGGCACTATCTTTACGGGACGAAGTGCACCATTTTCACTGACCATAAGAGCTTGAAACCTTGGTATCACTCCTAGCATGACTTTGAGCTAGCAGCCGTGGTCTTTACGGGACGAAGTGCACGATGATGGGTCGAAACACCAACATAGATTCGCCCTTCAAGTTACTACATGTTTCTTGTCAATTGATTAAAAGATTGGTAAGTTTGAGATCAAGAAATGAGAATAGTCACCAAGGTGTGGTTATCACTCCTAGCTTGATGATGTATTTCCCAAATTATGCCTCTTAACCACCAAATCAGAAAGTTCGATCCTAACTTATTGTTAAGGATCCATAGAAATAAGACGAGGTAACTCACCATTAAGGTAAGGGAAATCACTCCTATCTTAACGGTGAAGTTTTTACAAAAATAAAATATAGCATAATGAAATTCCCCATCAAAATTCAGAATTCACTCCTACTTTGATGAGGTTGTTTCATTTGAGAAAATACAGTCCATGCAATTATCATCAAGGTATGGAATTTACGCCTATCTTGATGGTTGAGCTTCACAATAACAAGAAAAAAATCGAGGGTTGACATTTGTCACCAAAGTACGGGTTTCAATCCTATTTTGGTGAGATCATGTCATTTATGAAATGCAAGTTCCAAAGAAAATAATTGGAGTCAGTCCTCAAGATAGGGAAATCACCCCGATCCAGAGGATGAAATCTCATAAAACACTCAATTGGAAACCATTTATCAAGGCAAATGAAGAACCGTCACCAAAGTATGGGAGTCACCCCTGTTTTGATGAGATAAAATCATTTAGGAGATACGAGTGTCCTTAGTCATAAGTTGACTTGCAGACTCTTGCATCTCCCACGGCGCAAAATAGTACAAAGTTCGACTTAACAACGAATGGAAAAGAATATCAATTAGGAATTCAGCAAAATTTCAAGTTACATCAATGTAACAGAAGGGAAAATCATGCTTTCAAGAATTAAGGTCAAAGTTCGGGATAGCAGAATTAGCTATGGTGGTTCTCGAATCTTGTATGGTTTAAATCAGGAAGACGAAATCAATGACAAGAATAATTCAACACCACAACGAGATGTGAACATTTGATTCACAATCAAAAGGGAATACATGGACTTCAAGATGTGAGGTCAACCATAACTTTATTGAAGACATGCGTACCTATAAGCGATCACTCATCTCATGGATTCCAAGTCAAATAAACGGATCCAATGGTCGAACCAGATTTATGTGTATACCTTGCCTGGACAAGGTATCCCGAGATGCAGCTATTCCACCTTTTGGCGTTGCATGATTTCGGTTGTGGGACACACTTTAAGGACATTTGAAAACCCTAAGTAACAATTTTAAGTTTTGAAAACCATTTGGTTTAGACTACCAATATCTTTGGATATATTAAGATCAATGTACACGTTGGTCAAGGTATAAAGATAGTTACATAAGGCGTACAATGTATGACGATGTTTAATCGTAGGAATCGAGGAGTATAACGAGTTCAATATTAACGAGAACATTCTGTAAGATAGGAATGGAAAGATATTAGGGTTTCGATGATAAACAAGTTCAAGGAATCAAAGATTTTTGATATTTTAAATATAAAGCGGATGGTTCCATTTGGTAACACATTACCATTTGGAAACGTCGACACGTCAAGGTAAATTGACCCATTTGCCTTAGAAACTTGTGTATGTTGACCATAGTTTATCACTCATCCCAAAAATCCCCAGGTAAGCATAACTGGTCTCGCAATGAGATTTATACGATATGCTTGCCTTAGCCCAAAGGCCTTTTGTCAGGAAATCCAGAATACAGGTGTCCATGTGTCACACAGATTTCTTAGGTTCATGAAATCAAAACCTTGATGAGATTTTCATAGATTAGACATAAAGTCTAAGGAATTAAACCCACGATATAAGTGTAGATTCCACATGTCATCAAGAATAAGTTTTGAAAGCTTCATTTGTCGGGGAGATATCAAAGAGTTAAAGATAAGTCTAGGGGAGACAGGTAACAAAGTTTAAGCATACATAAAGGCAATCCTATGCTAAGGCATCAAGTTGCACGTAAGAAGGCGTAGCATTATGTAGCATGCAAAACATATGTGTATCTACAAGAATAAAATATTATCCTATAAGGTTCATCCATAAGCTATAGTCTAGGTTACCATTTCTAATAACCTAATTCCCTATAGTTATAGGCTCTGATACCAATCTGTCACACCCCAACCTTGACGGCAGAAACGTCGAGATGTGAGAATTAAGATCGTTCACAGCCACATAACGCTATTATTAAATCCAAATATATTATTCATAAGTTTCAAATGTAACATTACATATATAAGTCTCAAATAAAGAAATTAACAAGCATAATAAGAAATATAACAAGCTCATTCATTTTTTAACTAGGTCCATTCCTATGTGTGAACAAGCTTCAAAAGTGGCGATCAAACTTGAGTGTTTCCTGAAACATGTTAAAAATAAAGGGTCAACAAAATTGTTGGTGAGCTTTCCATAGTTTTCAATACATAATTCATAAAAGATGGCAATTCAAGTTATAAGTTAGTGAAATAAGTAATTAGGGATGTTATGAACAAATGTAACAATCAAACCTTGACAGATTTTTACAAGTCTCAAACGTTTACAAGTATATACGATTAGCTAAGTGTACTTGGATCAACCAAGTAGGCTTGTCAGGCCCATAGATCTATGACGTCGCCAGGCTAGCAATAGTTAATGATTGTACATATATACGTGATAACATGGTAATCACAAAAGTTCAACTAACCACAACTTTGCATGATGAATTGCCATAATGTTTACAAGTCTTAAATAAGTTTACAAGTGCAATGATATAAGTTAATATGTTTCACCCTAAAGTGTGAAAATAAGAAAAAGGAGTATGGAAGAACTCACATGGATATAAGCATTACAAAATGATATAAAATATCAAAAGATGTATTCCATTACAAGGCACCTAAATATATATTACAGGTTTAATGTTAATAATAAGTTTAACGTTCAAACAAGGATTAGATTTTAGATAGAATTATGGGGTTTTGACAAATAAACAAATTTATAGAGTAATTATTCACATTTTGATCCATTAGAAGAATTATATATGTATATTTAAGTATTTTAGGAATGAATTTAAGTATAAAAATTGATAAGGTTCAATATAAATAAAACTTTATAATTATTTAAAGTTAATTGGAATAACGTTTTGATTAATAACAAATTATTAATCTAACCTTTAGTTAGTATATTTTATAAGAAAATAAATTTTTTAATAATTTATGAAATTATAAAATATATAGTTGCTACAATTATCATGATAAAACTTTAATTATGAAATGCCTATTAATATTATAAAGATTTATTGTTTCAAGTCAAATTATAAAATATATAATATTCTACAATTATTTAGTCATTTTACAAGAAAACAATTTAAATATAAGAGTTAGATAAACATTAGAGATAATTATGTCTTTAAAAGTATCATTTAGACCAAAAATTTATTATTTATTATTTGAAACAAATAATAATTAGTAAGCTAAAATAAGAAAATAATCCAATTGTAATGTTTTGTTAAGATAAATAAATTCTAAAGTCTATTTTATAAATTATTTAACTAGTTATATTATTTGTTTTAATAAAATAAAATGTTAAGATATTATAAGAAATAAATTTTCAGAAATTTGTTTGATGTTTAAAAAATATTTAAAGTTTATAAAAATTATTTTTATATTTATTAAAAATTTTCTAAAATTAATATATGGCTGAAAAGCCTTAAAAAAATATTTGAGGGTGCCCGGGCTCGAATCCGGGACCCCAAGGTTAGCAAGGGAACATGGAACCGGTGAACCAAGGCTTATAGCCGTGGTATCACCCGGTTTTTAAAGTTTATAAACACAAACACCAAATAGCCCCAAATTCATACAAACCCTAGGATCGAATTGTTCCAAATTGAACTCCAATTCATATGAGTTAATCCAATTAACATTAGGGCTATTGTTTAACACATCAAAACGATTGTGAAGGTAGAATAAATTTACCTTTTCGCGATCAAAACAATGAAAAATCATAAGAACCCATGTCGCGACCGAGAAGAAAAGGGGTTCGGGTGCAAATGACGATGATAATCAAATTCCTTGTACAGGAAGCTTCCAATGCGTTCTATGAACAAAAGCCCTCTATCAATTTCGTGTAATGGAACTATAAGATATGAATCGACTGAGTTGCAGGTCGAGGAAGATGATGGTGATCGACCACGAGGTGCGTGTGTGTTTCGAATGGAATTGGTGTTATAGAAAGTTTAAGGATGTTGATTTGAAGGTTTTAGCATTATTCTATAGGTCCAATTTAGGTTGTTTCATAACGATCGGGCAATGATTTTAATTCAAAGCTTCGGTTTCAAGTTAAAATGGTTTTAAGAGCGTTTAATCCAAATTAAATTGGGTGTTTGATTCGAAACCGATGCGCAAACGTTTATGAGTGGTTCAATTGCATTTTAATCGAGCGTTTTAAGACTGGAGGGTTGCCGGACTTAGGCCAGAAGTGGTGGCCGGAATAGGGTCGACGGGGAGGGGGTTGGGTTTCAAACATAATTTCACAAATGGTCCCTGAGGTTTTAGAAGTTTAACAACAAAGATTTAAAATTTGTGTTTTAGTTTTAGTTAAATTACAATTTAGTCCCTGAAGTTTAGAATGTTATTATTTCATGTAAAAACTTATTAATTACAAGATTAAAGTTTTAAAACTTAGATTATCTTTATTACTAATAATATTATTATTGTTATTATTATTACTATTATTATTATTATTATTGTTATGATAATAATAATAATTATTATTTAAGTTTATTATCACTTTGAGCTTATAATATTAAGTAAACATTATAATACGTATAATATTATTATTATTCATTATTATATTAATTTGTTAACTACCAAATTAATTATCAAGCATAACAAGCCCTCAAAGTTTCACAAAAGACATAAAAGGTCCTTTTAAAACTTAACAAAGTTAACTTTTAATTTAACGAAAAATATGAGATATCACAATAAATGCTTTACTTGCTTGCAAGTGAAGGCCGAGCATCAAAAGCCGTATGGGAAGATCCAGCCTTTGGATATACCGGAATGGAAGTGGGAGCACATCACCATGGATTTCATTACTAAGCTACCGCGTACCCCGAAAGGGTATGATGCTATATGGGTGGTTGTTGACTGCTTGACGAAAAGTGCTCACTTCCTACCAATCCGCGAGACATATTCATCTGAAATGTTGGCTGATCTGTTCATCAAGGAAATTGTAACTCGTCATGGTGTGCCGGTGTCTATTATGTCTGATCGTGACACCCGGTTTACATCCAAATTCTGGAAGAAATTCCACGATGCCATAGGGACTAGTTTACATATTAGCACGGCTTATCATCCCCAGACTGATGGTCAGTCAGAAAGGACCATTCAGACATTGGAGGACATGCTTCGGGCATGTGTGATTGATTTTGGGGGAAGTTGGGATGACCACTTACCGTTAGCTGAATTCTCATACAACAACAGCTATCATGCCAGCATTGGTATACCACCTTATGAGATGCTATATGATAGGAGATGCAGAACACCCGTTTGTTGAGGTGATATTGGTCATAAAGAGTTAGGGAGCGTCGAGGTGATCGAGGCTACGACTGAAATGCTTGAAAGGATCAAAGCCTTGATGAAGGCAGCCAAAGATAGACAGACGTCGTATGCTGATAAACGACGCAGACCGATTGAGTTCTAGGGTGGGTGACCGGGTTATGTTGAAGGTCTCACCTTGGAATGGTATCATTTGTTTCCGAAAGCGGGGCAAGTTGAGCCTGAGATACATATGCCCTTTCCAAATCATTGCTCAAGTAAGAGAGATGACCTATAGATTGGAGTTACCAGATGAGTTAAGTGGAATTCACCCGACATTCCACGTATCTCATCTAAAAAAGTGTTTGGTAGATGAAGATATGATTGTTCCACTAGGGGATATCGAAGTAGACGAACTGCTCAATTATGTGGAGCAACCAGTGGCCATCATCGATCGAATAGAGAAGAGGCTAAGAAATAAAGTGGTTCCTCTTGTGCGTATACAGTGGAAGCACAGGAAGGGATCCGAGTCAACGTGGGAGACCGAAGAAGAAATGAGACAACATTACCCACGTTTGTTTGAGGAATAACAGGTTTCGGGGACGAAACCTATATAAGGGGGGTGGACTTGTAACACCCGGATATTTTTTTGAAGCCGACGAAAGAAAAAAAGAAATAAAGTCCAAAGTCGGGGGACCAAACTCGCCAACGTGAGAAAGTTGGGTAAGTGGAGATATTTGAAGGGAGAGGGCAGCCCTTACCCTCTCCCCACACCGGGTCGAATCAATGTTTTAAGAATCGGATCGAAATTAATGTTTTCAGAACCGGATCGGATGTAGAGTAGTTAGATCTGAATTCTATAAACAAATGCAATAATTATTGTTGTTTTATATTTGTAATAAACCAGAATCCATAAATGCAACTAACATGAATGTCAGAATTAATGTTTTCATAACCGGATCGGATGTCAAACCGGTCGTCTTACTGGTTTGGTGGTCAGACAGGTCGGACCGGATTTAAGAACCGGATAACGTCATAATTATATATATAGTATATTATATATATAGTTATATATATAATCAAATATAAGTAATTTATATATGTATTTTATAGTTATATATAAAATTAGCTATATTTGTATGTCTAACACACTAATTTATGGTTCAAACCCCATTTTTACCCATAAAAATAAAAAAAATCAAATTCCGATCCGAACCGGTCCGTTTTCCGGTCCGACCACCAGTTCGGAACGAACCGGCCGGTTCGACCAGTTCAAAACGAATCACACCAAACCGGACCAGCCAGCTCGCCGATCCCCGGTCGAACCGGTCGGATCGGCCGGTCCGATCCGGTCCTAACAACAATGGATAGAAGGTAAAATTAAGACTTATGTAGTTAAAATGTCAAACTATTGAACATTATGTTTGTCATTTGAAAACTCCTAAAACCTTACTATTTCTTTTGTTCTAAAATTAATAGTACTAGGTATATACCACGTCGCGCGGTGCGCGACTCGTGAATGTTGTTTTTAACGGTGAAAATTGTATATTAACCTGTATTAGGCATAGAATAGGTAATCTGTAGTGGCTGCAACCTAGAAATGTTGTCACGCCAAGCAACGGATACCTTCTTTTCTATCATCACAACCTTAATGTAATATAAAATAACACATCAAGATTATGCAATATGTTAACATTTGAATGAAAAGAAAGGAACAACGGTATGCAATAATGAGCTGCCCAACATAATCATAACAAACCACACCATTTCATGTATGTCTCAGACGGATATACGCCCAACATCATCTACACGACTATGCAAGATCACAACAGCACATCATCATCGACTTGCCACAAACAATCAGGCACAATATCAACCATAGAATAAGATGACAACATCAACCGCATGAGCTACATATCATTACAGCTTCAATCACGTTTCAGCTAGCCACACGCATATCATCTTTCACTGTAACACCCGGATATTTTCTTCGAAGCCGACGAAAGAAGAAAAAGAAATAAAGTCCAAAGTCGGGGGGACTAAACTCGCCAACGTGAGAAAGTTAGGTAAGTGGAGATATTTAAAAGTAAAGGGCAGCCCTTACCCTCTCCCCACACCCATATTTTCAGCAAAGAAAAGAGAGGAGAAGAAGAAAGGGAGAAAAGAGAGAAAAAGGTTGGTTCGGGTGAATTCGAGCGTGAAAATCGTCGTATGGCGGGGTCAAATCGAAGATCTACTTCTCGAGGTAGTTTTTGTGAGTTCTAGGACCCCTCTTTTACATGTTTTTGAATGGTTTTGGGGCTCGAACGCATCTAAAACCCGTTTTATGTGTATGTGCGTGTGTTTGACCCATTTGTATTTGCGTGTGATGCGTTTGGAGTTTGTTTCCGATCTTGTGTGTGCTTGAATGGTGTTGTGGTATGCATTCCTAAGGTTTACGATGGTTGATTTGGGCTTAGACTGGGTTTGGAAGAGCTTGGAGGTCGAAAATGGCAGATTGGGTTCGGGATGAACTACATTCTGCATCAGCTAGGGCTAGGCGACCGTCCGGAGGCCATACGGCCGAATAAAGTGCGATTGGAGTTCATTCGCATGACTGAGGTTCATTCGCACGATTGGGGTGCAAGTCGCATGGGGAGTCATACGACTGAGAGCCCATTCGCATAAGTGCTCATCCGTATTGGTGTCCAACCGCATGAGGTCCATTCGCACGACTGGGGTGTTCATCCGCATTGATGTTCATCCGCATGGGTCCATTCGCATGATGTTCAGTCACCTGGAGGCCATGCGACTGAAGGGTGCCCATACGCCCAAATAGGGCTGGTGTACCCGAGGAAAAGCGTAGTTTAATTTCTGACTTTTGGGGGAAAGTGCAGATGTAAGTTTTGACATGGAAGTTCCCGTAAGTTCAAGTAAGATGATTGTTAGGATCTTAGAGGGTATGTTAGGCATGATGATGTTGCATGTTATGCATGATGTATGTTATGTATGTATGATGATGCCATGTATGATGATGCTACTGTGTATGTTGATGTTCCTTATTATGATGTATGTTTATCTTTCCCATAGCTTTACGTGTTATGTTAATGAATGAAATGAAAGTATTATGTAACATAAAGTGGAAGATAATGAAAGAGGAACACGAGGAATGAATGCATGCATTAACGAATGAAAGAATGAATGTAAGAAAGGCTTGCAAGCAAATGTATGGAGGTTCACACTCAATGAAGGGTGTTAGCTCAACTGTGTGCGGGTTAGCTACCCCAGAAGATGCACACTGGGGTCCAATCCTTGTGATTGACCATATGTATGGGATCCTTACCGCTTGCCCTAGGTACTAGAGTCAGCTTCGTGCATAATGTTCGAGGTCTATGAATGACCAAAGGCCTAGTAACCAGCTTCGTGCACAATGTTCGGGGCATAGCACATGGCATTGATCCGTAATAAAAGAGAAAAGATAAGTGGTGAATGTACTTGCCCTAGGTACTGGAGTCAGCTTCGTGCATAATTTTCGAGGTCTATGAAAGACCTCAGGCCCAGTAACCAGCTTCGTGCACAATGTTCGGGGTATTGTACATGTCATCAAAAGTAATGAACGTACGAATGAAACAACGTATGAATTGAACGTTAACGAAATATCATAATAAAGAACGAAACGAGATCCTTGTCATTCGACCTCAGTAATCGTGGCTGTGTGCCATGAGGAGGGTAAAGCCTGACGGGATCTAGATGAGAAATGAATGATATTGATGTACGTTGAATGAACGAAAGTTAACGAATGTAAAGAAAGATAATAATGATATTATCTATGTGTACGTATGATATGTGATCATGTACGAAAGTATGGTATGATTTGAAAGAAAGTAAATAACGATTTTAATGAAAGTAAAGTATTTTATTTATAAAACTAGAACTCACTCAGCAACGCTGACTTTGATGTGTTTCCAGTTGGCAGGTAATGTTGCTGAGGATGGCACGGGGCGGCTACAAAGCTCTTTTGGATGGCATCCATTTATATAATGCTTTTGTGATGTAATGCAACAACGTATTTTGTAACTGATTAACGATGTATTATTTTGTAAAAGCTTTTATGATGAAATGAGATATTATTTTGATTATTTCCGCTACATTATTTATATAAGATAAATGAAAATGTATGTTTTGTGCGATGATCGACCAGTTGTAAGCGTCCCAGGAATGGGGCCTTACAATCACATCCTGCCTAAGTATTCATTTGTTGTTGATGCAGCCTAATTTTTGTGCCAAAAAATGTTCATATCGCAATTGCAGTAATGAGCGGCTTAGAACAGGCTGCTGATCGCGACTGCCAGCCATAAACAGCAGCCACACCAATGCAACCGGTAACATAGTTATCGTTTCATCACAGCCACACACCGTATGACAAATAAAGTCATAAATGAGCACAGGCTTATAGGCTCAGACGACCTAAGGCTCGTCATCATCTCAAAACGGACATAAGAACAATTTTCCTAACACCAAGACAATGCAGAGTCAATCTCAACAATTCTTATGACAAAGTAGATAACAAATGAACACAGGGTCACAGTCTAAGACGAGTAAAGGCTCGTCATCATCAACATCGTGTTATTTCCAACCTTAACATCAAAATGATTTTTCTAACAACCACCTCAACCAAGCACAAGCACTATTTTGAAATGCACATATTGAATTCTAGAGGAGCCATGGCTCATTAGTAACAAACCAAAATAAGGTAAGTTTAAAACCTTTGATAAACATAAGACCAACTGGAAGAATAAAGGGCGTACCTGGTGCTGCAAAGAGCTCCCGCGTTTTTGCAGGGTCCAGGGAGGGTCCGTCCCATTTAAGGGAAGATGTACGCGGTCTTTCCCCCACATTTTGGAGGGAGGCCGTTTCCACGGATCGAACCTGAGACCTTCGGTCCCTTAGGAACAGCTTTTACCGCTGCGCCAAGGCCCGCCCTCACGACCAACAGGAAGAATAGTGAACAAAAATCAAAACAAATGCATAAGTTTGTCAATAATAAAGTTCAACATCACACATCATGAAAGAGGGAAAAATCATAAAAAAACAACCTGATCTCCTTTCGAAAACCAAAGTTTAAGAAAATCAAGTCAGCAACCCTAATAATCTGAAACAATACCAAAATAAACAGATAATCATTGAACTAAGCTTAGAACCTACATCGACAACATTCAAAAGAAAGCCCCAAATAACAATTAATGGGTTCTCAGATGGGTCATAATGAAAAATCAGAGAACCATTTGGGTGTAGATCTGAAAACTAAAATAGAAACCCAACAAATACAGCCTGCTCATCATCATCGAACAAACAACAACAACAAAAGGATACATCCACTAATTTTAAAGGATTCTACTATGAGGCCATCCTTGTCATCATCGGCAGCCATGTTAGTATCACTTCCAACCATGATGGTGTAACATCCGACCCATTCCTACGTATAACCCGGACCCGTTTATTCTAGTCAATGAAATCTATTGTATTTCGATGTGAGCACAGTAATATTGTCATTTAATGCGAATTAAAATCGTATGGTTTATAAATATAATTTTATAAAAATTATAAATAGTAATGATGCTTATGAAGTTTAAGTATCAAATTTGAAATTAAATAAAATAAATTTTTATATAAAATATGAAAGGTTTTCGAAGACTTTTATATAAAAATAACAATAAAAAATAATAATAATAATAATAATAATAACAATAAATTCATTATTCAAAACCTAACCCTAAAAAGTTTTGGGTTGAAAGTGTAACAATTAAAACTTGTTTTATAAAACTTTAACATGAAATAATAACAATGTAAACCTCAGGGGGCCAAAATGTAAAATTGTTTTAAACCCAACCCCCGCCCCGTCAACCCCTGTTCTCCACTCCCACCTCCGGCCACCTTTCGTCCGCTCTCCGGCGAGACCTCAACGCCCCAAATAACGCGGTTTCGACAAAATTAATAACCCCCGGTAATCACGCGTGATGATTCGAACCTATGATCCAATGCAATTCGAATTCCTTGTTGATTTACGCGTTTTAAACTTGAACCCGGGTACCCCCATTAAAACCAAATCGGATTAACTTGGAAACACGAGTAATTGATTCAATCAACCAACCTGGAACGCGTAATCACAATTCTAACCATATTCAAAACATCAATTTAACGTAAAACCTGTCCAATCACACACAAATTCGACCCGAACCTTCGACAATTGAGTTGAAATCATTCGCATGGTTTAACATCAAATTACCACTATATAATAGAGGGCAAACCTCCGAAATCACGCCCACAAACTCTCTGTAACTCCAATTCGATCAAAACACGCACGCACACATCGATTCCAGTTGGGTTTCAGGCCGAGAGCTACTTGAACTCGTTTACCTCAATCTCCACATCATTTCAGGTAATTAAACACACTCACACACTCGATTTTTCATGTGTAATCAAAGCCCCAGGTTTGATTTGATTATTGGATTCATTTTCATGTTCAATTTGATCATATACGAATTAGGGTTTATATGGGATTTTGGGGAAACAACTAAAGAATGACTTTAACAATTGAAATCGAGTTCCTTGACAGATCTGGGCTTTAGCCCAACTGGTAACATCCTCAACATTCCAACCTGGAGGTCCCGGGTTCGACCCGGACCTCCCTCATATTTTATTTTCTTCTTTAATTAGTTTCTTTTTTTTACTTATTTTAAAATTTAGAAAATGTTTATAAAAAAAACTATTTCAGAAATTATTTCAAAATAATACATATTTGCATAATTTATAAGGAACCATAAACTTATTTGTAAATTCTAAATTTTATAAACTATTAATTTTACATAAAGCGTTTTAAATTGTCCAAAACTAACAATTAATTACCCAAATAATTATTCCTTTGACCAATAATTATTTACTTATTAATAATTATTATTTTCATTCTTTAATATTTCAAACTTTAACATTATAAGTTGATATTTTATAAAGTCACTAAAAGTCGACCTAGATCCTTTCCAAATTATTTTTATTTCTTTTTAATCACTTAAATAATTAAAAATTTAATTAATTATCATATAATTAATTAATAAAATTAATTATTTATTTTTCCCGCATTTTAACAATCAATCAAATGGTCAAATGTATTGGTAGATTTATTTCTATATAATTACTTGAAATGAATTCATTTTATTTATTTCAAGACATTCGAACTAAATAAATTATTTCATTTAAACTACCATTCAAAACCCAATCCTAATGGAAACCCTAATCCGTTCCCCATTCTCATATCAATATTATTCTAAATCAAGACACCGCTCCGTAGGTTACTCATAAGAAAATCGTTGGTGCCTAATCTATTACGTTTAAATTCAAATCTCATCAATCAGGTGAGTATTCATTGCCCATTTTATGTATTTATATTTTAGGGAAATCATGTAACGCTATAATCAAACATTGTTTTTTTTATTTTATTTCACTTATAAATTCAATTCTTTACATGTTATGTCTTTTCTACTAATAATGTATTCATAGTTAGATAAATTGGATGATAACACAATCATTAATTCATACAACCACGGTAACAATGATAGATCTATTGGTTTGACAACCCACCCATATTAATATTCGAGTGGTGATTGAAACTGGATTCACACATTCTATCACGACTTCATCTGCGGATCAAGTCAGTTTAGTCATTTAAATTGATTGTGTTGATTTGTCTTTTATGTTACATTATTATACTATAAGTCTCGACATTGCCATGTGAATTGAATTATTAAATCATTTGACCAACTTATATATATGTACATCAATACTGTGTTTACTCACTGGCTAATTTATAGCTGACTCGTTACTTTTCAAATGATTTTAGGTTAAGTAAGTTAGTGGACTTCTACATGCTCATCTAGGACCCGGACTTAGTCAAAATAAAAGACAATTACTATTACGTTATTTGGATTATTGTTTAAATGTATTAGAATTCTTTAATGCAAGTGACATTTAATATTACTTCAGTTTATTTAGTCCCATGTGCTGTGAACAATCGATTCCCATTGGTCCGCCCCGATGATTTCACCGTCGGTTGGGGTGTGACAGATTGGTATCAGAGCCATGGTTATAGGGAATTAGGTTATTAAAAACGGAATGACCTAGACTATAACTAAGACCTTACTTACGAGTCCGCTCGTACTTAAATGGGATTTTTACGTGCCTTACATGTTTAGACACTCTTCTAAGTTAGGTGCCTTACATGGATACCCTTCTACCCTTGATCATGACTAATACACACCCAAATTCCCAAAACATATACTAAGGCATTGGTGCCTAAATCACATGATTTTCAAATTTCAAATCTTAAATTGATACTTATGGTTTTCAAAATCTCGTCAAAGTCTGTGTCCCACCACTGAATACATGCAATGCTGGAAGAGTGGGATGCCTGTATCTTGAGGTGTTCTATCTAGGCAAGGTACTCATATAAATCCAAATCAACCAATGGATCCGTTTACCTTACCTGGGAACCCTTGGGGTGAGTGTCCACTTATAGGTACGCATGTCTTCAACAAAGTTATGGTTGACCTAATACATTGGTTAGTCAACGTACTCGCTTTGATTTACGAATCAAACGATTACACTCGGAACATCTCATTGTTATTATGCCAAATTCCCGATTGTCGTTTTCATGTTGTATAGCTCATATTACCCAATTCTCATAAAATTTCTTAATGATATTTCAGAATGTCTTCTCATCAAATCCGTTCACGGTCTAGAAACTCCGGCCGCAAGATTGCTGCCCTTGTAGCCCGGGAGGTTGCTGCGGTCATATCAACTCTCCTAACTCATCTGAATCAAGGCGCGAACCCTGCTCCAGTCCCTGTTGGTCCTAACCCTCCACGTGCTTGTACCTACAAGCATTTCAGTTCTTGCAACCCCACTAAGTTTAGCGGAACCGAAGGTGCTACCGGTCTTCTACAGTGGTTCGAGAGCATTGAGAACACGTTTCTTAACAGCGAGTGTCCCAAGGACCTCAAAGTTCGCTACGCTACTAGTGTTTTTCAAAAAAGAGCACTAACTTGGTGGAACGGGGAGAAACGAACCCGTGGGACTGATGCTGCACTGGCCCTGACTTGGGCTGAAGTCAAGGAACTTATGACATGGGAATTCTGCCTGAGGAATGAAATCAAAAAGCTAGAAGCCGAGTTCTGGGATTTGACTCAGGAAAGTGGCGAGAACCTAGCTTACACCAACCGTTTTCACGAGTTGAGTCTCTTGGTTCCTCATTTGGTTACTCCATCATCTCGAGCTATCGAGAAGTACATAGGTGGTCTCCCTATGCGGATTCAGGACACCGTGTGGGGTAGAAACCCTACAAACTTAGAGGATGCTATCCGTCTAGTAGCACAGCTAACCGACAATCATATCAAGACTGGTTCTTTAACCAGAAAGGGTGACAAGAAGAAAACCGAGAAGTCTCCCATCGAAACAACCAAGGAAGACAAGCCTGAAACTTCTAAGAACAAGAAGAGGAAGGCTAGATCTCAAAGTTTTGCTGTGGTTACCCCTGTTGTTCCAGTCAATCAAGTCATACCGACTTACCAACCGACTCTTAATAACCAAGCTCCGACAAATAAACCTTACACTAGGCCTTTCCCTCAATGCAACGTCTGCAAGTATCACCACCCTACTAGTGCTCAGTGCCGTCAGTGCACTAACTGTGGTCGTTTCGGCCATACATTTAACTTGTACAAGAGTGCTGCTAAGGCTCCGATTAATGCACCAGTCCACCAACACCCTCCTGCAATTGCTCAAGGTCGTGCATGCTATCAATGCGGTGATCCAACCCACTTCCGTAACCGATGTCCTCAGCTCATCAATACCGTGCCCGCAGCACAAGGGCGTGCTTTTAACATCAATGCCCAACAAGCTCAAGCCACCAATGATGTGGTGAATGGTACGTTCCTAATCGATCACCAATATGCTTCAGTCTTGTTTGATACCGGGGCCGATAAAAGTTTTGTATCCTTAGGATTTGAGCCTTTGCTTGTTAACACCCGAACTAAGTTAGAGGAACCATTTACAGTAGAAATAGCTGATAGAAAACCCGTCATAATCGATTCCGTCATTTCGAATTGTACCCTTAAACTTAGCGAGCACGAATTCTCTATCGACCTTATACCGATGCAACTTAGAAGCTTTGACGTCATTATAGGCATGGATTGGTTATCAAAGAACCATGCCGAGGTTGTCTGCTTTGAGAAGATCATCCGGATTCCTCTTGCATCCAAAAGCATCCTAAATATTTACGGGGAAAAGCCTTCCAAAGGGCTTAAACTCATGTCTTGTACCAAAGCCCAAAAGTACCTCCACAAGCATTACGTGGCTTTCTTAGCCCATATCATGAAAGCGGATGAGAAATCTAGGAAGATTGAAGACATTCCGATTATTCGAGAATTCCCTGAAGACTTAACCGGTCTTCCTCCCGTTCGTCAAGTTGAATTCCGGATCGACCTTGTGCCTGGTGCAACTCCCGTGGCAAAATCTCCTTATCAACTTGCACCATCTGAGATGCAAGAGCTTGCAAGCCAACTCCAAGAGCTATATGATAAAGGTTTCATTCGACCAAGTTCCTCACCTTGGGGAGCCCCAGTTTTGTTTATGAAGAAGAAAGATGGCTCATTCCGTATGTGCATCGACTATCGGGAGCTTAACAAGCTTACTGTCAAAAACCGGTATCCCCTACCGAGAATTGACGATTTGTTTGATTAGCTGCAAGGAGCCTCTCATTTCTCTAAGATCGACCTTCGTTCTGGCTACCATCAGCTATGAGTGCACGGTGATGATATTCCAAAAACAGCCTTCCGTACGAGATATGGCCATTACGAGTTTACAGTTATGTCATTCGGATTAACTAATGCACCTGCTGTGTTCATGGATTTGATGAACCGCGTGTGCAAGCCATATCTAGACAAATTCGTAATTTTCTTCATTGACGACATTCTGATTTATTCAAAATCCAAATCTGATCACAAACATCATCTTCGTTTGATCCTTGAACTTCTGAAAAAGGAGAAGCTTTATGCAAAATTCTCCAAGTGCGAATTTTGGCTTAAGGAAGTTCAATTCCTTGGTCATATCGTAAACGATAAAGGAATTCACGTGGATCCTACAAAGATTGAAGCAGTGAAGAATTGGGTAGAACCCAAAACTCCGACCGAGATTTGTTCGTTCCTTGGTCTAGCTGGTTACTACCATCACTTCATTCCAAATTTCTTAAAGATCGCTTTGCCTCTCACCGCCTTGACTCATAAGGACAAGAATTTCTTGTGGGGACCAGATCAGGAGAAAGCTTTCCAAACCCTCAAGTAGAAGTTGTGTGATGCCCCAATCGAGACTCTCCCCGATAAGAATGATGACTTTATTGTCTATTGTGATGCTTCGAAGTAAGGTCTCGGTTGTGTTCTCATGCAACGAGGCAAGGTCATAGCATATGCCTCGAGGCAGCTCAAGATCCACGAGAAGAATTACACAACACATGACCTTGAATTGGGTGTTGTTGTTTTCGCACTCAAAATCTGGAGACACTATCTTTATGGCACCAAGTGTGTTGTATTCACTGATCATAAGAGTCTCCAGCATATTTTCAATCAAAAGGAATTGAACATGAGACAACGACCTTGGGTGGAGTTACTTAACGATTAAGACCGCGAGATACGTTACCATCTCGGAAAAGTGAATGTCGTAGCCAACGCATTGAGTCGCAAGGATTATGTCATGCTTCAAAGCGTTACTAATCAAAACGACCTTAAGACTCGCGTTCTCCAAGCTCAACATGAGTCAGTCACCGAAGGCAATATGTATGATGAGATGTCATGCGGCGCTGAACTGCAATTGGAAACAAAACCCGATGGTTTGTTGTACTTTCTAAATCGTCTTTGGATTCCCACCCACGATAACCTCCGAACCCTCATCATGAGTGAGGCTCACAAAACTCGTTATTCCATTCACCCCGGTGCGGATAAAATGTTCATGAACCTCCGTAACCAATATTGGTGGCCTGTCATGAAGAAGGACATAGCTTTGTACGTGTCCAAATGTCTCACCTGTTCAAAGGTCAAAGCCGAACATCAACGTCCTTCTGGATTACTTGTTCAACCCGAAGTGCCTGTGTGGAAGCGGGAAAACATATCTATGGACTTCATCACTAAGTTACCTCATACTTCGAGTGGTTATGATAGCATCTGGGTCATCGTTGACCGTTTGACTAAGTCGGCACATTTCATTCTGATTCGGGAAGATTATCGAGTTAAGAAACTAGCTCGTATTTATATCAATGAGATAATCAGCCGACATGGTGTGCCATTGAACATCATTTCCCATCGTGATGGTCGATTCAGCTCTCGTTTCTGGCAAAGCCTCCAATCGTCCTTAGGGACCCAACTCAACCTCAGCACAGCTTATCATCCCCACACCGACGGTCAAACAGAAAGGACGATACAAACCCTAGAGTATATGCTCCGATCTTGTGTCATCGATTTCAATGGTTCTTGGGATTCTCACCTTCCGTTGATTGAATTCTCGTATAACAACAGTTACCATATCAGCATCAAGATGGCACCGTTCGAAGCCTTGTATGGATGCAAATGCCGGTCCCCTATCTGCTGGTTTGAGGTTGGTGAAGCACAAATCACCAGCCCAGAACTGATTCAAGAATCCACCGACAAAATCCTTAAGATTCGCGATAACTTGCTTGCTGCTAGAGATCGTCAAAAGCATTATGCTGACAAAGGACGAAGACCCATGGAATACAATGTCGGTGACCTCGTACTTCTTAAGGTATCACCTTGGAAGGGAGTGATTCGCTTTGGAAAGAAAGGGAAACTAGCACCTCGTTACGTGGGTCCATTCAAAATGCTCGAGCGAATTGGGAAAGTGGCCTACAAGCTTGAACTACCTCAAGAACTCAACAACGTGCATCCAACGTTTCATGTTTCAAACTTCAAGAAATGCCTCGCCGATGAAAATCTCCACATCCCACTCGACGAAGTTCAAATTGATGAATCTATGCACTTTATTGAGAAACCTGTGAAAATTATGGATCGGGAAGTCAAACAACTCAAACGCAGCCGAATACCAATTGTCAAAGTTCGTTGTGAGTCTAAACGTGGGCCAGAGTTCACCTGGAAACGTGAGGACCAAATGAAATCCAAGTATCCTCATCTTTTCGTTTCAGCCTCCTTGTGAACAAATTTCGGGACGAAATTTACTAAAGTTGTGGAGACTGTAACATCCGACCCATTCCTACTTGTAACCCGGACCCGTTTATTCTAGTCAATGGAATCTATTGTATTTTGATGTGAGCATAGTAATATTGTCATTTAATCCGAATTAAAATCGTATGGTTTATAAATACATTTTTATAAAAATTATAAATAGTAATGATTATGCTTATGTAAGTTTAAGTATCAAATTTGAAATTAAATAAAAGGTTTTAAGGACTTTTGAAATTTTCAAGGACTTTTATATAATAATAAATAATAATAATAATAATAATAATAAATAATAATAATAATAATAACAATAAATTCATTATTCAAAACTTAACCCTAAAAAGTTTTGGGTTGAAAGTGTAACAATTAAAACTTGTTTTATAAAACTTTAACATGAAATAATAACAATGTAAACCTCAGGGGGCTAAAATGTAAAATTGTTTAAACCCAACCCCCGCCCCGTCAACCCCTGTTCTCCACTCCCACCTCCGGCCACCTTTCGTCCGCTCTCCGGCGAGACCTCAACACCCCAAATAACGCGGTTTCGACAAAATTAATCACCCCCGGTAATCACGCGTGATGATTCGAACCTATGATCCAATGCAATTCGAATTCCTTGTTGATTTACGCGTTTTAAACTTGAACCCGGATACCCCTATTAAAATCAAATCGGATTAACTTGGAAACACGAGTAATTGATTCAATCAACCAACCTGGAACGCGTAATCACAATTCTAACCATATTCAAAACATCAATTTAAGGTAAAACCTGTCCAATCACACACAAATTCGACCCGAACCTTCGAGAATTGAGTTGAAATCGTTTGCATGGTTTAACATCAAATTACCACTATATAATAGAGGGCAAACCTCCAAAATCAGACCCACAAACTCTCTGTAACTCCAATTCGATCAAAACACGCACGCACACATCGATTCCAGTTGGGTTTCAGGCCGAGAGCTACTCGAACTCGTTTACCTCGATCTCCACATCATTTCAGGTAATTAAACACACTCACACACTTGATTTTTCATGCGTAATCAAAGCCCCAGGTTTGATTTGATTATTGGATTCATTTTCATGTTCAATTTGATCATATACGAATTAGGGTTTATATGGGTTTTGGGGAAACAACTAAAGAATGACTTTAACAATTAAAATCAAGTTCCTTGATAGATCTGGGCTTTAGCCCAACTGGTAACATCCTCAACATTCCAACCTAGAGGTCCCGGGTTCGACCCATGCCTCCCCCATATTTTTTTTCTTCTTTAATTAGTTTCTTTTTTTACTTATTTTAAAATTCAGAAAACGTTTATAAAAAAACTATTTCAGAAATTATTTCAAAATAATACATATTTGCATTATTTATAAGGAACCCTAAACTTATTTGTAAATTTTAAATTTTATAAACTATTAATTTTACATAAAGCATTTCAAATTGTCCAAAACTAACAATTAATTACCCAAATAATTATTCCTTTGACCAATAATTATTTACTTATTAATAATTATTATTTTCATTCTTTAATATTTCAAACTTTAACATTATAAGTTGATATTTTATAAAGTCATTAAAAGTCGACCTAGATCCTTCCAAATTATTTTTATTTCTTTTTAATCACTTAAATAATTAAAAATTTAATTAATTATCATATAATTATTTAATAAAATTAATTATTTATTTTTCCCACATTTTAACAATCAATCAAATGGTCAAATGTATTGGTAGATTTATTTCTATATAATTACTTGAAATGAATTCATTTTATTTATTTCAAGAAATTCGAACTAAATAAATTATTTTATTTAAACTACCATTCAAAACCAATCCTAATAGAAACCCTAATCCATTCCCAATTCTCATATCACTATTATTCTAAATCAAGACACCGCTCCGTAGGTTACTCATAAGAAAATCGTTGGTACCTAATCTATCACGTTCAAATTCAAATCTCATCAATCAGGTGAGTATTCATTGCCTATTTTATGTATTTATATTTTGGGGAAATCATGTGATGCTAAAATCAAACATTGTTTTTTTATTTTATTTCACTTATAAATTCAATTCTTTACATGTTATGTCTTTTCTTGTAATAATGTATTCATAGTTAGATAAATTGGATGATAACACAATCATTAATTCATACAACCACGGTAACAATGATAGATCTATTGGTTTGACAACCCACCCCATATGAATATTCGAGTGGTGATTGAAACTGGATTCACACATTCTATCACGACTTCGTCTGTGGATCAAGTCAGTTTAGTCATTTGGATTGATTGCGTTGATTTGTCTTTTGTGTTACATTATTATACTATAAGTCTCGACATTGCCATGTGAATTGAATTATTAAATCATTTGACCAACTTATATATATGTACATCAAAACTGTGTTTAGTCACCGGCTAATTTATAGCTTACACGTTACTTTTCACATGATTTCAGGTTAAGCAAGTTAGTGGACTTCTACATGTTCATCTAGGACCCGGACTTATTCAAAATAAAAGACAATTACTATTACGTTATTTGGATTATTGTTTAAATGTATTAGAATTCTTTAATGCAAGTGACATTTAATATTACTTCAGTTTATTTAGTCCCATGTGCTGTGAACAATCGATTCCAATTGGTCCGCCCCGATGATTCCGCCGTCGGTTGGGGTGTGACAGATGGCCACCGAGAAATGTAACCAGCCGACTAAGGGCGACGGAGGGCAGCAGATGCGTGGTAATGGCCGACGGGAGGTCACAAAATGGCCGTAAAAACGCCGCCCAACCTGGCTGACACCGCCACCGACACCACCTTGTTTACTCCATTAAACCTCTGATCTGTAGGTTTTAATCCCCATCATAGGACCCCCATCAAAGGAAGACGACACACGGTGGTGAGGAAATGATGCCGCCACCGCC
This sequence comes from Flaveria linearis, assembly GCA_024085815.1. Lineage (NCBI taxonomy): Eukaryota > Viridiplantae > Streptophyta > Magnoliopsida > Asterales > Asteraceae > Flaveria > Flaveria linearis. The sequence goes on from CM044006.1 coordinate 52,292,979, forward strand.
ACCAAGGAAACCCATGCAAGCAAAGGACCGGCGGTCACGAGGCTTAATACACCCCGCTGGTGTCGATTTCAGGCAAGATGGATCGCCGGGAGCCAAAGCAACCACCACAAACATCAAATTAGAGGAAAAAAGGTACACGGGGAGGAACCCGATGCGTCGGTGAAGCCGGAGACCGAAGACCGGCGACAACCTCCACCGGTGTTCCGGTCACCCACATACCAACCTCCATTCTCTGAAGAAGAAAGTGAAAAATGACATTTAAAGTGGCGGTAGAGAGGTGGTGGAGCATAACCGGGTTGTACAACACGCATAAAATCTCCTTATTTACTGTTCATTTCCCTCTTCTATTAACATATAGGTTAACTAGTTTTTTACCCTGCCGCGCGCTGCGTCGGCGTCATACGCGACGTGATAAAATATAAACTACAATCAACCAGGCTCGTTTTAACTTAGAGCAATTTGAATTTAATCTATTTATGATTATTCCGATATTTTAAGACTTATTTGTTTGTCGTACACAAAGGACTTTTTAAAATTTCCAGTACAAAGAGATTTTTTAGTGATAAAACCTTTAATGGCGCCGCATAAACTTTATGTTTCCAAGTATTTATATGAATACGTTTTTTTATATCCAGATAGTTTTGATTGGAACTATCTATTTAAAAATTACTCATGGTTATAGTTTGATGTGAAAGACATTTATCGTTCAAATATTCAAAACGAATTCTTATTTCATATATAAAAATACGTCAAATGTCAAAGACCTGTGAAATTAGATAAAAAAATTACTCGAAACCGAAATAGCGAAAACAATTACGTAATTCGTACAGTTAAGTTGGTTAAAATGAGAAGAATTAAAACTAAAAATTAAACTAATACGAAGCCGTATGGACTTAAATATATATAAATTATAGACAAAAGTCACACTTAAAACAATAAAAAAACCAACAATACTTAATTTTAAGCCAACAATAAATTATGTTGTTTAATTCATTCATCGCAACTAGAGCAAAGGCTTTTGTTTTTTGAAAGAATTTGATGAAAATCTCATCTCAATTGTTTTAATTCTTGCACGATTGCAACATGAGAATGGCAGAGATGATGGTCGGCGACGACAATCCTCCGAAGATGATGGTCGGCGACGACAATCCTCCGAATAACACAATATAACTCTACAATTTTGTTACAGACCAAACAGAAAAACTCAACACAAAAGACTAGTTTGATGGGTGAGATGATCTGTTTGGCCTATAAACCTACATCAATTAGACATACAACCAATGTGGGGCAAGTCTCATATCTTATAATAGTTTCGGTTCTTAACAAATTTCAAAAGAAAATCAAACTTGATTGTAATCTTATTTCTGTTTGTACATATTGTAATTTCTAAACTACTTTTTTCTCTAAATTTTCTTCCTTTGAATCCTTTGTGTTGGGATTTCGGTTTATAATACATAACTACGTAATGCATATTGTTTTCAACTAGAGTTGAAGTGATAACTACAACCTGTGTTCTAGCAATTTGGAATATTTTTGGAGATACTTGCATTCAAAACCCTAAAACACAAGGGTGGTTGCTCTTGAGGATGCTTCATCCTACATCAACGCACTAAAGTAGATGCAGGTTTTCCATTTTACGACAAACCCATGGTATGTTGAGTTGAAATCAGTTTGATACTTTGTATATTATAACATAATATTTTGGGTATGGCTTTTATTAGAGTATAGATATATTTGTTGATGATTTTATAACTATCTAGTCCTTATTTATTATTGTATTGTCTCCCTATGTAATGGGAGTTAGGGGTTGATGATTATTTAAGAAATATAATTATCATAATAACTTTTACGGTAATCAGAGCCTCCACTAAACCCTGTTTTTTTCTTTTTGGCCGTCGACCTCACCATGGGAGACAATAATCCTCCTGGTGCCTCATCGTCGACCCCAAAAACTCTTCATCCTGCTTATTCCATAACCAACATTCTCACCCAAGTTCGAGGTTTAGATGGTGTTAAAGTTACTTATTCTCACTAGAAGAAATTGTTCGTTCTACATGTCAAGGCCTATAAGTTTCATGAGCACATCAATGGTACAAAAGCATCCGAAGAAACCGTAGAAAATTACAAAGATTGGGTTGAACTCGATTCCCTAGTGTTACAATGGACATATGGATCCTTATCCGACGAGATTCTGGTGCGAGTCATTGATGGAGATACTACAACATTTGCGGCATAGAAGAAGGTTGAAACCATCTTTCTCAATAATAAAAGCTCTCGAGCAGTCGCGCTAAAATACGAGTTTGCTAATCTCCAGTTGAGTTCATGTGCATCTATGGATGCATATTGTCAAAATTGCAGGATCTAGCCAACCAACTTGGGGATGTTGACCATCCCGTTGCTGAATTATGACTCGTACTTTAACTAGTTCGTGGCCTTCCCAAAGAATACGATGCCGTGGCCGCTCTCATCAACCAAAACCCTCCCACATGGGATGAAGCTAGAAATATGGTGGATCTTGAGATGTAACGGCAAGCTCGCTCGTTGAAACAATCGGCCTCCGTGATGGCATTAAGCAATGATCGCACAAATCCATCTCCCAACACCACCCGAACTAATGGTTATCAAGGAAGAAACTACGACCCCAAATACAATGCTAATCGAGGACGCAATGGAAACTTTCGTGGTCGTGGCCGATATCAACGTGGTCGAGACAAAAATAATTCAAATAATTCAAGTAATCACTTTGGAAATCAATTTGCTCCATCTCAAAAGTTATGGTCAACAATTTCAAAATGAACGATGTTGGCCCATTCAGTCCATGGCCCCACCAGCCCACTTTGTAGGTTATTCACCAGGCCAACATATGGCAGTAGGAGGCCCAACTGGACAGTTACCACTTACCAGTTTACGGCCCAAATGGGTAGCAATTGCAAGGGGCCCAATTTTCAGTTTAATAACAGTTGTCCACTTGGACAATTTTATCCATACTCTGAATTTGGCCCAGGGGAGTTAGCGCAAGCCATGCAACAAGTTAACCTCACCAGCAGTGATCCATGGTACATGGATACATGAGCATCAAATAACCTTTTATGTAGACGACATTGTTCTCACTGCTTCTGATCCTCGTCTTTTATCAACCATCATTGGTACTCTTTCGAGAGAGTTTGCTATGTCTGATTTGGGATCTTTGCACCATTTTTTAGGAATCACGGCTACTCGTAATGATAAAGGTTTGTTTTTATCCCAATCATCTTACACGCGAGATATTCTTCGAGCAGGGATGACAAATTGCAAACCCACTGCTACTCCTATTGATGTGTCAACCAAAATTAGCGCCACCGAGGGCCCCCTTTTGCGGTACTCTTTATCGCACACTTGCTCGGGCACTACAATATCTCGCGTTCACTCGTCCAGATATCACCTATGCTGTACAACAGGTTTGTCTTTTTATGCATGCCCCACTGGAGCCACACTTTGCTTTTATGAAGCATATTTTGTGATATCTTGGTGGTACAATTGACTATGGCTTATGGATTGTTCCTTCCACTATTACCTCCCTAACCGCTTACTAGGATGCTAATTGGGGAGGGTGCTCGGATTCCAGAAAATCTAACTCGGGCTATTGTGTTTTTCTTGGCAATAATTTAATCTTGTGGTCATCTAAGCGACAAGCTACTATATCTTGGTCTAGTGCCGAGGCAGAATACCGGGGTGGCTAATGCAGTGGCAGAGACCACTTGGTTGCGCAACTTGCTCTTGGAGTTCCATGTTCCTTCGCCAAAAGCTACTATTGTGTACTATGATAATGTTTCGGCTGTTTATCTATCTCACAATCCTGTACAACATCAGCATTCCAAACATGTGGAGATCAATATCCACTTTGTTAGGGAAAAGGTTCATTTGGGTCAGGTCCGTGTTTTGCATGTTCCCTCTTCTGCTTAATATGCCGACATCTTCACCAAAGGCCTTCACCAACAACTGTTTTAATAGTTTCGGTCTAGTTTGTGTGTTCGTCCTACTACCGCTCAAACTATGAGGAATATTAGAGTATAGATATATTTATTAATGATTTTGTAATTATCTAGTCCTTATTTATTATTGTATTCTCTCCCTATATAATGGGAGTTAGGGGTTGATGATTATTTGAGAAATACATTTATCATAATAACTTTTAGCTTTAACTTGAAACATTAACATAGTACATACATTGTTTCTAAGATTAAGGGGGTATTTGAGATGGGTAATTACAACTGCTTATTAGCTTGCTGTGAGCTATTCTGAGGGTGTCTATGCTTATTTATCAAAGGTGTTTGTTTGATTATTTATTTGTATTTTGATCTGTTATGAATAAGCAGTAATTTGAAGTTTGATATTTCAAAAGGAAGTAACAAATTAGCAGTTTTGTACACAATTCCACGCACCTCATCGTAATAAGAAGGAAAGGACCCATAAAAGTTCTCTTTACAATTACTAAAGGATAAAATTGGCTTAAAGGATACGTGAGCTGGTAATGAAATTAATTAATCACGTGGTATGTTCTAGACATGATGATTCGTATTCTTTGAGTTCATGACATAGTTCATGGTTAACATGATAAAAGAACACCCAGAACCCAAAGTTGAACAAACTAAGATGGTATGGTTTGATCTTCAACAAAAGTTTCTCTAATTACATCTGATTATATCATATATTTATAGATACAAACTACAACTTACATTATTGTTAGTGTAAAAGCTACTAATGAAAACTAGACATGGGTTGTATTAAAAAGGAAATTTTGAGCACATGTGTAGAATTTTGGTGTTGCTAATGGATTAATTAAGTTTTAAATGGCTATTTTTATTTTGATGTTGGCCCCCTAAAAGAGTGCAAGATTTTTTCTACTACTTATTGGCCAAATAGTAGTAATAGAAGAAGTTTATATGGCATAAGCCTAAACGGCAAAGTATATGTTATGGCAATTCAATTTTCCAACATTTAAAATTTATTATCCATCATTTTCGTAAGGAAGTATTCATGTGACTGATGATCCTTTTTTGTATGTTGATATGTGTTATGGCTGGATTTTTCAAGTTTAAAGAATACAACATACTGATCACTTGAAGTATGGCGTATCCTCTCAAAGGATCCAGCATCCTCAACACACGTTGAATATTTGACTAACGGTCACTTGGGCTTCAAGCTGTCAATGAGACGCTCATCGACCACGTTCTCCTATTTTTATGGAAGGTGAACGTTGGTGGGATCGTGAAAGAAGAAAGTAACGGCTGAAAAACCAAGTCTTGAGAATCCTGGATTCTTAGGATAATTAGTTAGTTGTATTTCCTATTTAAATGGAGATCTAAAGATCGAGTATGTCACTTAATTTTTGCTCTCTGAACACACACATACGCTTATAATCATTGCTATAACACCATAGTTCGATCTCACAAAGCTCCCATCAATTGTATTTTATTTTTTTATCAAGTTTTATAAATCGGTGGTGATAATTTTCACCACCCGTGGTTTTTGTGCCGGAGATCTTCATTGATCAAGTGTTTTTCCTCATATAAATCATTGTGTTCATCGTTGCTTTTAGTTACAATCATTTTGCTTTGATCAAACACTTCACTTCACTTTAGTAATTTGGATACAAAATACTTAAGTAGATTTTTAACCAAAACAATATGTAGAAATTTGTTGCAAACTGTATATTTTTTTATAAAAAAAGTTATTTTGCTAGGTACAAAAATGAACTTGCACAAAGTCACAACCTTCTATTTTAAAACACTTTACATGAAAAGTATATCAACTTGTAACTTAACTTTTGAAAGGCATTATGCTACAAACTTATAAGGAAATCTTGACATGGCTGATGATTCTTTTTTAATGTTGATGTGTAGAAACTTCTTGCAAGCTGGGAAACGGTGGGAATAAAAATGAGCTTGCACAAACTACTACTGTATAATAATATACATCAACATATATAAATATGTTTTTCGAACTCGTGAATTTCTTGATCAATGACAAGCATAACCTAATGGGAAATGGTGACCTGGTAGTCAAGAAATTGGTTTTCAAGGTGCTTTTGGGGCGATGATCACCTCACTCATATATTATCCTTCAGATTTCTTCTAATCAGTGAGATGATAATTTCTGATCTGTTTATGATATGATTAAACTTGTTTAATAAAAATAATTTTTTTTATATTTTTTAAAATAATTAAAAGCAGAAGGCTAGACTCTATTATTTCATATTCTTGGTTCATAAAACCTATAAAAAATATAGGCATAATATATAATTAGTTAAACAAGTCTTTTGTATGTTTGATACGTGAGTTTTACACGTCATCTCTAACCTGTTAAATACGATAAGACCTGTTTTGCCGGCCTTAATCTATATATGCTAGTTACTATTGTTACCTATATGCTCTTGAAATTGTATTAACCTTATAGGGTTTGTTGATTTGAATGGGAAACTGAGACAATTGGTATTGAGGTTTCAAGATTTTTATTATTGATGACTTGTATGGATTGCTTATGTTGAAATTATGATTATTTGATTTGGAGATTATATGTGTGTTTGAATAAGATATTTTTTCTTTTGTTGATCTGAGTGATGAATTGATCTGTTAGGGGCTGTTTGTTTGCCTCTTAATGAGGCTGGTCAGACCTTAATGTCTGACTCGGTTAGACATGGGTCAGGTAAGAGCGTTTGGTTAGATGCCTCTTAGTGAGAAAGAGGTCTTACCAAAACACTTATTGGGTCAGATTTCATCCCAAGTCTGACCAAAACACTTCCACCCCCTCGACCCTCCCACCCCCATCGACCGAGCTTTGCCATCTTACGGCCATCTTCTGCTCCAACTCGCCGTCGCCGCCCTTCAGCTCCAACTCGCCGCCGCTCCAACTTGGTTTCGATTTAGGGTTTCGGTGGAGAATTGACCCCACCCGAGCTTCCGTTGAGCGATGAACCGACCTGCGGTGAACAAATCACCGATTCTGACCGCGTGGTATCCTCCTTTCCTGTACGAATCAAAGTCCTCATTGTGTTGTTTTCGTTCTGCAAGTGGTTAATTTCACCGGGTACGGGGCGGTGGTCGATGCTGCTTCTTCGCACGAGACCTACGTGCAGATTCCCTGTTTGATATCATCCTTTTTGCTTCTTTTCGTCAAGGTTTGCACGGATCTCAAATTGGAAGCTTGTTGTTGTTGCAATGATGCCATATAGAATTTACAGAGGAATTAGGAATACTCCAAATTTGAAACCGAACGGTTGATTAGGGTTTACAAAACTTGGGGGTTTTTATTTTATTAATTTTTCTTTTTACAACCAAAAACGCTTATTGGTTCAGACCACTTATTGGTTCAGACCACTTATTGGTTCAGATCACTTATTGGTTCAGACATCTTACGGGTTCAGACCTCTTACTGGTTAAGCACTTATTCAATCAGATGTTGCCAAACAGTCCCTTAAATAACCTTCATTGATCATGTAAGTTATGATGTTCAGATTTAATTGTTTAAAGGTGTAATAAAGTTTTAAAAGCCGTAAAAAATTTATCTAGTACCTTTTAAAGGTTGAGGCTAAAGTTTCATGGCAGAATTCCTATGGTACCTTTGCAGCTCTATCACACGTATTCTACTATTCTTTAACTCCTTTAATTTTTTCGTATTTTACAGGGATAATACTAATATTTATTTTGAGTGTAGTGTTTATTACTTTTTATATGTAAGTTATTTAGTGTTTTCTTGCTTATTCATTGTGTAACTGATAAGTCTTTGAAATCACTATATGAAGTGATCAAATCATTTAAATCATTTCTCACTTCACTTATGCAGAAAACGTTGCACATGCCCTTACGTGTCCTGAAGTTGCTTTAAATCATTAAATATTATTGTGGTCTTGCCTTCAATTGTAGAAAAAACCATTTAGGTTTCTAGAAAATTACTGGTATTATCGTTTATGTTTAAAAAATATTCTAATCGTCCTTTATGTGTAGTTTTTATAACAGATTTCGTCATTTAGACTAACGAAAGTAAAAATTCACCGTTAAATCAAGGGCATTTTTGTCTTTCTACCCTTAAAGGACTATTTTTATAATTCTAAACCTAATTAAATGATGTTTTTTGTAATTAGCTTTTAATTTAAAATTTTATATATCTATATATAATTTTTTAATATAGATAATTTTGTTTTAATATTAATACACGTAACATAAATACAAATTAATATTTTTATCAACTTTTAATGTTACAAATTATAATTAGTAAAAATTATTTACTAACTAGTTAATTTTTTTATTATTAAAGTTGTATTAATAACTATCTGATTAAATATAAAATTTAGATATAGTATGGATTTTTACTAATTAAAAAATTACTTATAAAAGCATGATAAAATCCTATAAAACATATTGAACTAAATTAATATTAGAACACACTAATGTTAATCATACACCCTTTGTTTAATCGAACAACTGTGTTTAACTGATGAGCCTTCTTTCGGAGGCTATTCTCCATTTCCTTATCAACATTTCAATAAAATCGAGGGTTCATGAAATTTATTTAAAATTAGAATTTAGTTATACTTAAAAACACAAGAGTAATGGTTGAAATTTATTCGAAACTTAATAAAAAACTAGTTATGCGTGACCCTCTCTGTTGATCACTATTATATCTTATACTAAAAAATAGGTTTAAGGTAGTAATATATAATTATATAAAAATATCTTATAAAAACATTAAAGGTAAAGTATATAGGGTAAAGGGCGTATGTATTAAAAATTAATTAAAAAATATTTACATAATTTATATTTATATGTAAAATGTGGATGAAAATTATTAAATAATATATATTATGTTATATAAAAAATCATATGTATATATATGTTTGTGAAAATACATGAATTAAGTAAAACATAAAAGAGTTGTAAAAAAAATCCTTTATGTTTGAATATTTCACTTAATATTGCAAGTTACAATATATTGCACAATTAAAGCAACTATTAAATTTTTTACATATTAACTATTACATTTCATGTAGGCAACCAGTTGAAAAACGAAAAAACTGTAGAATATTAAACCAATCTACACTGAAGATTGTGAACTCGAAATTATCGATTAAGCAATGATCAAATCAAGAATGCAATAAATTCACTATGATTGTTATCAACGATTACAAAGAAAAGAAAAACTATACTCTGACTTAATGAAAGTCAAAGAAGACAACTAACTATCCCACGTATTAACTAGCTATTAATAGATGAAGCATATACATTCTATACCCTACAAATATAAAGTTTACAATATTTGTCCCTGTACTATCTACATAACATTCTCCACCTTAGTACATGACCAATAACTAACCCACATCTAACATTTCCAAGCACCTGGTAAACTTAGATCCAGGAACCACCTTAGTTAAAGCATTAGCTGCATTATCCTCTGTATCAACATTAGCAACTCTAACCTCTTTAGACTAAATAACCTCCCGGATAAAATGACATTGATATGTTTTGTTCGTTCATGATACACTTGATTCTTTGACAAACTCATTGCATCTTGATTGTCACACAGAATCGATGTATCAACCAAATCAACTCTCAATTCAGATATAAATCACTTCACCCAAAGAGATTCCTTTACAGCCTCAGTTAATGATATATATTCTGCTTCAGTAGTTGACAAAAGCAACCACATGCTGAAGAGTAGACTTCTAACTCACAACACCACCAAGCACCTTAAAGGCATATCCAATTATAGATCTGCCTTTATCACGGTCTTTAGCAAAAATAGCATCAACGTAACCAAGAATACTAGGCTTTGAATCTTGACACTGACCAGAGATTAATCCCAAATGCCTTATACCATTAAGATACCTCAAAATCCACTTCACTACCTCCTAATGAAGTTCACCTGAATTTGACAAATACTTGCTAACAATGCTTACGGCATATGCAATATCTGGTCTTGTACAGACCATTAAGTACATTAAACTACCAACTGCATTAGCATAGGGTATCTTCTGCATTCTTTCAATATATTCCTCTTGAGTAGGAGAATCATTTGATGAAAGCTTAGATTGTTGACCCAAAGGAGTCTGCACACACTTGCTATCAAGCATTGAGTACTGAGCTAACACTTTATTTATATATCTTGTTTGAGTCAAGAATAACCTATGATTGACCAAATCCCTTGAAATCTCCATACCCAAGATCTTCTTTGCTATCCACAGATCTTTCATCTCAAACTCCCTATGCAATAGCTCCTTAGTTAACTCTATTTCAGACTGATCCTTATAACACACCAGCATGTCATCAACATAGAGTAACAAATATAGATACTCATTAGGTTTGTAACTCTTAAAATACACACGACTATCATAGCTACTCATATAAAATTGCTGACTCAGTATGTAATCATCAAACCTTTTATACCAACACTTGGGAGATTGCTTTAACCCATAGAGAGACCTTTTGAGTAAACACACTTTGTTTTCTTCTCCTGGTTTAACAAAACTAGCTGGTTGTCTCATATAAATCTCTTCATCTAGAGTACCATGTAGGAAAGTTGTTTTAACCTCAAGTTGTTCAAGCTTCATGTTATTAGCAGCTACCATAGAAAGAATTACTCTAATAGAAGAGTGTTTTACCACAGGTGAGAAAACCTCATTGTAATCAATGCCTTCTCTTTATGTAAAACCTCTAGCCACCAACCTGGCCTTAAAACCTTGGTGGATCAGCCCTTGTTAATCCCTCTATCAGCTTATACAACCACTTGCAGTCAACTAGTTTCTGCCTTGCTGGTTTATCCACCAACACTCATGTGTTGTTCTTTCTCAAAGAATCCATCTCATCTACCATTGCACTCATCTATCTGTCTTTTATTAACATACTCAACTGCTTCATCATATGACAATAATTCCATCACACTCTTTTCTTCAGCTCCACTAAACACAAATGCACATAAATCTGTATTAGTCCTATACCTGGCAGACACCATAGGCTGCTATCTGGATCTATCTCTAGCTAAACTATACTCATCTGATGAGTGTGACGAGTGATAACCCTACTGTGAACCTCTCCCTGCTTTAGAAATTGCTTTGGAAGTAACTTGAGTTCCTTCAAAAGCTTGAGAAATCCCTTCGGAAGTTCTATGAATACCTTTGGAAGTTTTTCAAGTACCTTCGGAAGATTGAGAAATGCCTTCGAAAAATGGAGGCTCCACCTCAATTTGAACACCATTTTCTTGTTCCTTTCGACCTTTCTCCTTATCAAACAAATCTTTATACACCACCTCCTCCTTGAAGACTACATCTCTACTAGTTATTACCTTAGGACTTCCATCATCCACCCTCTATAATCTGTAGCCTTTTACACCTTCAGGGTAGCCCAGCAATACACATCTTTGAGCTCTAGGATAAAGTTTGTCTTTCTTAACATGAACATAGGCTAAAGAACCAAAAACTCTTAGATGAATGCACTCAGGTTTAACACAAGTCCATACCTCCATAGGTGTCTTCATATTTGTGGCTGATAAAGGAAACCTGTTAACAAGATAGGATACAGTTGTCACTGCCTCTGCCTAAAACGACTTTGGCATCCCCGAGTCAGACAACATACACCTAACCTTATTAAGAAAGATCCTATTCATCCTCTCAGCCAATCCATTTTATTGAGGAGTGAGAGGCACTGTTAAGTGCCTACCAATGCCATGTTCTTTACAAAACTGATTGAATAAAGAACTACAAAACTCTATACAATTGTCAGTTCTCAGTCTCTTAACCCTTTTACTTGTCTATGTTTCAACCAGCTGCTTCCACTCTTTAAACTTTAAGAATGCTTCATCCTTATGCTTAAGTATATAAACCCAAACCCTTCTTGATTTATCGTCAATGATAGACAAGAAGTACCTTCATCCACTAAGGGGATTATTTCTAGCAGGTGCCCATAAGTCTGTATGGATATATTCAAGAATATCTCTAGTCTTATGAATTCCCTTTCCAAACTTGACCCTTGTCGATTTTCCCAACACACAATGCTTATAGAATCCCACATCATAGCCATTAACTCCTATGATGACTTGTTGCTTCCTCAGTTCTGCCAACCTCTGATCACTTATATGACCCAATCTCTTGTGCCACAATGCTTCAGTGTTCAGCTTGTTGACATCAGCAACTGAAGCAGTGCCACAGATGACAGTACCATTAAGAACATATATGTTGTTCTCCTTTCTTAAGCCTGACAGGATAACTAATGACCCCTTTATCACTTTCACCTTCCTATTCTTGAGACTTACAGTGCAGCCTTGGCTTTCAAGGGTACCCAATGAAATGAGGTTCCTCTTGAGTTTAGGTATGTACCTGACATGATCAAGAGTGAACTCTACCCTACTTTCCAGTCTGAGTGTGATAGATCCAATGCCTTTGATTATATATGGCTTATCATCACCTAGTTGTACAGTACCCAACTCCACCATCTCTAAGCCTGAGAAAAACTCCCTGCTTGGGGTCATATGATATGAGCAACCATAATCCATGATCCAATCTTGATCCATCTGACCTCTAGACACCATCAAGACATCAGCACTATCATAACCATCAAGGTTACTACCAACAGACATACTACCTTGATTTCTATATTGTTGAAAATCTGCTTGTTTCTTACATTTATCTGGGCATTCTCTTTTAAGGTGCTTATCAAAATTACAAATATACCATCTCCTCTTGAATTTGGACTTAGATATTTAGGTTGACCTTTGTTTCGAGGTTTTTTGATTTAGGTCTTCCCCTCAAAAACAAGCCATCACCAGCATCATCTTTGACATCAGACCTTCGCTTTAATTCCTTTGAATTTATGACAGCCAACACCTCTTCCATTGACAAAGACTCCCTCCCAAACATGAGAGTATCAACAAAATGCTCATACGTTTATGACAATAAAGCCAAGAAGATGATTGCTTGATCTTCATCTTCTAACTCAACATCAATGTTCTCAAGATAAATCACAAACTTATTAAATTCACCCACATGATCATCAATTGACTTCTCAGCAGCCAATTGAAGCGTATAGAGCCTTTTCTTGAGGTATAGCCGGTTAGCCAGGAATTTCGTCATGTGCAACCCTTCAAGCTTTGACCACACCCCACTGACTGATGTCTCTTTTGATACCTCCCTGAGCACTCTACCTCCTAGACTCAGAATGATGGTACTTTGAGCTTTTTCCAAGATATCCTTCTTCTCTTTTGCTGATAGGGTCGTCAACAAGCCATTCTCCCCTTTCAATGCATCAACAACACCCTGATACACCAATAATGCTCGCATCTTCACTCTCCATAGTCCAAAGTCATTCTTGCCATTGAATTTCTCGATTTCGAACTTTGTTGATCCCATTCTTCAATTGAATTTAACTTCGACACTTGAATCTTCAATCCCTAAGCCAAACCAGACTCTGATACCAATTATGGAATATTAAACCAATCTACACTGAAGATTGTGAACTTGAAACAATCGATTAAGCAATTATCAAATCAAGAATGCAATAAATTCACTATGATTGTTATCAACGATTGTAAAGAAAAGAAAAAATAATACTCTGACTTAATGAAAGTCAAAGAAGACAACTAACTATCCCCCTATTAACTAACTATTAATAGATGAAGCATATACATTCTATACCATACAAATACAAAGTTTACAATATTGGTCCCTGTACTATCTACACAACAAGGACAACTATCTACATCGTTTATCCTAAGGCTTTGACCAATGGCTTCATCTCAGCCATTGATCTACACAATATGGTATATCATGATTGTGTAATATTATTAGATAACATAAAGTAAACAACAAGAGAAATAAAGTTATATTACAAATGAACCGGGGAATCTTCTATAGTGGTAGAGTTAAGGTTATTCCACTACTTATCAGAACTAACACAAACTTGGATTTTAAAAGTTTAGAGTTTATCAAAATCAGAAACAGTCTTTAGAAGTGCAATGTCTTAAAATATGTCTTGTTTATAGCAGAAGACTATGCTTCGAAAGCACAAATGTGGGAGGAGGGGGCTAGATCACTACAAAATATTCGGCCATTAGCGGCGACAACTATCGCCGCTAATACCCTAAATGTCACCGCTATAGGTATTAGCGGCGACAAGTCGCCGCAAAAAAGGTCGCCGCTAATAGTTCGTCGCTATTGGCCAACTCATTGCCGCTATTGGCCAACTCATCGCCGCTAATGGGTCGCCGCTAAAGGTGTCGCCACTAAGACCCTCAAAACCACCGCTAAAAGTTGTCATCAGCTGGTGGTTTTTTGTAACTATTAGCGGCTACAGTTGTCGCCGCTAATGGTGTTTTTTTTTCAATTTTTTTTTAAAAATCCAGTTTTCATCCAAAATAAACCTAGATTTTCCAATAACATTATCTAGATTATGCAATAACATAAAAATTATACATAAACTACAATCTAGATTACGAAATATCATACAATCATACATAGATAATTTAGTCATAAATAAAAGCTAAAAATCTAGATTACGTAATATTATACAATCATACAATAAACTATTCATCCCCCTAGACTGAATCGTCTTCTTCGGCTTGATTTGGAGCCTTTTGCGAAGCAATTAATTGCGTCATTTGTGACATAAATTGCGTATTTTGAAACAGACTTGAAATTTGCTCCTGCAAAAACAAAATATACATTTATATTTTGACAAAGTATATGAAGTGTAAACCAAACACACTATGTTGAACCAAACACACTTAGATAATTAAACACATTTTGACCCGTTTAAACTCAAATAACGGAAACCAAACAACTATGATGAACTTAAAACCTCCAAGTTTAAGTCATTTTGACCCGTTTAAACTCAAATCATGTCCTTTTCACCCGTTTTGACCCGTTTAAGCTAAACTTAGATAATTAAACACACTAATAGCGTCGCCGCTATTGCTGTCGCCGCTAATGACGCTGTCGCCGCTAATAGTGACGCCGCTATTAAGGGCATTTCTTGTAGTGGATATTAGAAAAGGTAGCATTTAGGGCCTGAGACCACTCATGATCGTCATGCAATCACACATGATCCCCATATATCCAGTATCAAGAAATCTCGTACAGAGGTACACACAATACTAAGGGAGATGGAGACTAAGTGCATGGTTATACACCTTCGTTGAATGAACATGGAAGAAGTTTTGCGCTAAAAGAGCTACGAGCGACGATCGTCCTCATACTTAGCTAGATGTTTTCTTTTGTACATAATTTGTATAAACATATTTTGTATTTAAATTTTATCCTAATCGGATTTTTAGTTGTACCTCTTTCATTATTTGGACGTATAGTTACATTTACAAAAAACCGACAATATTTTTTTCTTTATTTGTTAAAATATGATATTTAAATAATTACCAAGGTAATCCGTTGATATTATCAACGGATTACCTTGGTAATTATTTACATATCATATTTTAACAAATAAAGAAAAAAATATTGTCTTAATATCGAAATCTAAAATGGTGCTTAACGACCACCATTTTAGATTCCGATATTAAGACAATATCGGAATCTAAAATGGTGCTTAACGACAGGCTAGAACAGTGGTGCATGTTCTTTGCGGATGATATTGTCTTAATATCAGAATCTAAAATGGTGCTTAACGACAGGCTAGAACAGTGGAGAGCAGCACTAGAGCGCAAAGGTTTAAGGATAAGTCGTTCTAAGACATAATACATGCATTGTAACTTTAGTGGTGAGGCGGAAGAGGACACTCAAATCAGTATTCAGGGTATGGCGGTCCCACAAATGTCTAGGTTCAAATACCTGGGCTCGTACCTGCAGAACGACGGAGACATACATAGCGATGTAGCGCATCGTGTTCAAGCAGGATGGTGCAAGTGGAGAGCAGCATCAGGGATCCTATGTGATAAGAGGTTTCCAGCAAAACTAAAGGGAAAACTATACCGAGTGACAGTACGCCCAGCTATGTTATATGGAACAGACTGCTGGGCCATAAAGAAATCGCACGAGAAACAAATAGAAGTAGCGGAAATGCGAATGCTGAGGTGGATGTGTGGTCACACAAGACTGGATAGGATAAGAAACGAAGTGTTTCGACAGAAACTAGAAGTGGCTTATATCACAGATAAAATTCGAGAGGGAAGATTAAGATGGTTAGGGCATGTCAAGAGGAGACCAATGGCGGCACCAGTTAGAGCAGTAGAGAACATTATCTTAGAGGGTAGGAGGAGTAGAGGAAGACCTAGGTTGACTTGGGATGATGTAATTAGGCGAGATATGTTACACTTGCACCTCTCTGAGCACATGATCGAGGATAGGAGTGAGTGGAGGCGTAGAATTAAAATTAAGGACTTTTAGTGGGACCTATAGGCACGAAGGGTATTTGAATTGTTGCGGGGCCTGATGTGTAAATAGTCCACATCTGCTCTTTAACGGTGATTCTAGCTGCCACTCTGATGTATGCTTTTTCTTTCTCTAATTCTTTAGCTGTTTTATTTTTTTGTATACTGTATGTTATGTGTTGTATGATTTATGTTACGATGTCTTCCTATCATTATGTAGAATTGTTGCGGGGCCTGATGTGTTCGTAGTCCACATCTGCTTTGTAGCGGTGATGCTAGCTGCCCCTCTGATGTATGCTTTTGCTTGCCCTAATTCTTTAGCTGTTTATTTTTGTATACTGTATGCTATGTGTTGTATGATTTATTCTACGGTGTCTGCCTAGCATTATTGCTTTTGCTTCGAGTCGGGGGTCTCTTTGGAAGCGGTCTCTCTACCTAACAAGATAGAGGAAAGACTCGCCTACACCTACCCTCCCCAGACCCTGCTCATTAAGTGGGATATACTGGGTTTGTTTGTTTGTTTGTTTGTAATCCGTTGATATTATATCCCTGAATATTCCAAGGTAATACTGTCAGGATAACAACCACTAACCCATCGTTTATGTGTTGATTTTATATCCCTGAATATTCTATCGTTTATTTCATCGCATTAATGGTTGATCATGTGATCGATGCACCTTTTAAAATATGAGAAGTTAGGATTGTAATTGGTGCCAAATGTGTCACAGCTATCGATCGTGTTGTTTTTTTCTCATTAATTGATTTATAACAAAAACTTTTGAAAAAATTCACTCTGCAAAAAAAACATATAAAATGAACTAACTAAAAGCTTATGCATTGAGTTACCGTTTAACAATTTTGAGCTATCCTCTTCTGCATTTTCACATTAAGGCACAACTTTAACTGCACGACAAATAAGTCTATATAGCTTCCTTGTTTCGGATTCACTCATGATCATCCCCGGATAAAGGGTTTGCCTTTTTAAGCTGTTTTTGTCGCGTTACAAATATTTACAGCCCAAAAACATAACCTACTCATGTTATAGAGTTTATCGGTTGATCTTTAAACATCTTCATGCTAATTGCATTAAGCATTGCTTGCGAATACTGCCTCGAAGCCATTTTCCAGTCCATTCCTGTTGTCATCATGGCTGCAAACTCGGGGTAACTGATCCTTCCATCCTACATTTTAACAAAATGGTTAAACTCGAGGTATGTTTATTGATGTTTTGACATTAGAATTCAAGTCAAACCTTATCTAGATCTGCATCAACAATGATCTCGTGGACCATCTTTTCATTGTGTGGATCCATGTGCCCATCGAACAAACATTCTTTCAACTCATCAAACTCGATGTAACCATTTCGATTTTTATCGAAATGGTGGAAAGCTTTATGGAGTTGTTCTTCGTTGCTAATTTTCTTTAGGTGCACGACAATTGTCATAAACTCCTCACAGTTTAGCACCCCGTTGTGATCAAGATCAGCCTTTTCACAAAGAAAATGTGATCAAGATCAGCCTTTTCATCAAATTCGATGTATCGTAGTGCTGACACTTCAAAATTTTACAGAACGACAAAATGGGTAGTGCTAACACTTCATAAGATTTAAGAAACTAACGGCGTTAAATATATTATAAAATTTAGTATATATGTATGTGTATGTAAATTTAAATCAAAATATGAAAGCATCTTATGTTTTGATATAAATTTATAAATTTGAAGACTTAAATTAATAAAATATGAAGATTATATATAGTATTAAAGTAGCTAATAACTTGAGATCCTAAAGAAAATTATAAAAAAAAAATAAGTTCCGGTCTTAACATTCAATTAACCATCCATCTAGTCTGATACGTGAATTTGGTCTAGTTTTGAAAACACTATAAATAAGATGTGTACTCACGGCTTCCATGAACATTTGGATATCTGGATCACCCACGGGTTGGTCCCCGATTGCAGTTAGACCATCCTTGAGCTCTTGGAAAGTGAGTGCACCATTCTTGTCTCGGTCCATGTCATGGAACATCTTTTTTAACCCGTCCATTTGTTCGTTGGGTAAGTTTTCTGCTACAAGCTAATCTCATCCATTGACATTTTATAAAAATAGTTAAATTTTGAATTTTATGATGAAATTAACAATTATAATAGTGAAAGAAGTTACCCTGATGACTTTCTTTTTGAACTTGTTCATGAGAGAGAACTGTTGAATTTTTGCTCGAACATTTTCTCCCAAAGGAATATCAGGGACCCCATCAGCATTTTGTATCCACCGGCTTCCTATGGGTATAAAAAGTACATATATTTAACCCTTGGGAATATGCATGGATGTTTTTGAAAAGTAAAATAAAGGTTCAAAACTACCAACTTAAGATAAAAGTACATTTAACCCTTGAGAATAGGGATAATTACAAAAATAAACGATTGACCAATGAAACTACTAATTTGATTGTAACTTTTTTTATATAAACACTCCTGTTACTTCCAAACTTTTACTTTTCCACCCTTCTAAATTTAAGTTCTCTAATATAATATAATAAGTCCAGTAATTTTAAGTTTTATTAACACTTAAAATACATTAAGTTGTAAATTCAAACTTTTGTAAGTTTTTTTATATTTAAGTTAATTAAAAGGTTTAGTTTTACAAATAAATTTCTAGTTTCTAAATGTGGTCTTTTTTCATTGGTTTAACTATTTTTATATTAACTTAACTAGTATATGAACCCGCGCTTTATCACGGGTTGTTAAAATTTATAACACTTGATTTCGCTTACTTGTACATTAGTATTCAATCCGTAGATATGAATACAAATTATATTGACAACTCTGTTTTTTAAAAAAAATCATGTCGAAACGTTGATATAATTTAGCACGTCATAACGAAAAATTTAGATCTTATAAACAATCATATTTGTATGATTATAAGAGAAAAACTATATAAGATTCAGAAACTTGAAATAGTTTTGAGAGCTTGTATATTTTTAATTTGATGAGTTGTATATTATTACACATTATTACTTATTACTAAAATTAATTTTATTTTGTTAATAACTATTATAATTACTTTAAATACTATTAATATTATTATTACTATTATTATTGTTATTATTATAAAATTCAATGAATTCATATACATTAAAAAAATTAAATTAAAATCCACTATAATATTACCATACTAACCCTATAGGTGTATTAAGTTCAAGATAAAATTATTATTTTGACATCCTAAAATGTTATATAAAAAGTATAAATAATATAGATATTCATTATTACTTTCTATATGTTATGTATAATGAATTGACTCGCGTGATGCCGGGTGCTACTGAGTCTATTTTCCGACCAGCATTAAATATTGACTATATTATTATTATTATTATTATTATTATTATTATTATTATTATTATTATAACTATGTAAATATTTGGTAAATAGTATTTAGTTAATAATATAATACTCAATTTAAATAGTAAAAATATAAAACAAAAACAAAATATAATCTTAATTTAATTATTATAAATAAAATAATACTTAATATAATGAATTTAGTCATATGCATTAACTCATGTATTAATTAGAATAAGTTTTTTAAATAAGAACAATTTAGGAACACTTGTATAAAACACTTATACCATATGCTTCAATAGTTGTTCTAATTATATTACAAAATTAATAAATTACCATTCTACACATGGATTTTGTATTCTATAATATTAACTTAATTATTTTCCAGACAAAGTTAAATGTAAGTTATTAATTAAATTCAATTGTTTAAGTTGTCTTATAAATATATTAAGCGCTTTACCATTTAATTGATATTTGTTTATTTCTTTTTTAAGTTTGTATAGACATATTTTGCCAAAAAAAATTTATAAGTCAAACAATATAATTTTAACGATCACTAGTCAGATTAATCAAACCTAATGACATTAAAGATAATAAAAATTCAAAACATACATGTATATCTAGTATCTAGTCTAAAACAAAATGAGAAAATACTTTCTTTTGCTGTAGATTTATAATTCTAATAAAAATTAAAAAAATTAATAAATAAAATATGAAGCTTAAACGCTAAATTATATGAAATAAAAGTTTAAAGTTTTTTAAACAATAAAATCTTGCCCGATCATCCCTTCCGGTTCACCGATGTGATCAGAAACAACAAAATATTATCGATCTATGTTTTATATGAAACAAAAATACAATAGAACTATTTATTATTATTAATACTTTTTTCACTTTTTATAAATAAAAATAATATATAATAATCTTTGATATTTTATCTAATATATAAAATTATATTTTCATTTATCGTGAGTTCTCATAATGTCTTTTAAGTTATTTTTTAATTTTAAAATTTTAAGTAAATGTTTAATTATATTAGTAATTTATAGTTAATATATTTTATTGTTGTTTTAAAGGTGGTTGGTTATCTCCATGATTAAGTGGCAAAACTCAAAGTTTAAGCGGTGAAAGTGAATAAAAAATAAAGAAGAAGGGTGCATAAAAACAATATGAATGGAAACTAGGAAAAGGAATATTGGCGAGGAAGAAGTCAAATGCCTCGCTAGATGGCAATATTTGCATTTCAGCGAGGATTTCATTTAAAATCTCGCATACGTGGCGGGAGGTTTTAAAATGGGCGAGGAATACCTATAAAATCTTGTTGACGTGGCTAGTTTTCAAAAGTAGGCAAGGAATGCCTATAAAATCTTGCTGACATGACGGGATTTGGACACATGACACTACCCTCTTGGTTGGATGATTTGATAATTACTTTTTTCAATGACTAGTTGGTAATGATGATGAGTAAAATGTATAGTTTGGTAATTTTCCCTTGAGAATATGCATGGATGTTTTTGTAACTGATCCAACCGACCATCTTACTTCTTATTTGTTTTAAAACCAGATGAAATTATAAATAACTTAAAGTTTTTTTTAAATACTTAAAAACTACCATATCGGCCTTTTGATGTGAATTTATAAGCATGGTGCATACATACCGAGCACTTGTTCGACGGTGAGACGTTTGCGCGCCTCGGGTTCCAACATGCCCTTAACAAGGTCTTTAGCATCATCGGATACATCAGGCCAAGGGTCTCTTCGGAAGTTTATCTCACCCTTAATAATCGTCTTTGCTATTCCTTCTTCAGTTTCTGTGCTAGTTACATCCAACCCCTCCATATATAAGAAATTATGCATATATATAAACCCATAACTTACATAAATAACAAACTAGACCTTCTTAATCATAACTATTACATGTAACATTTGTACCTGCCCAAAAAGGAGGAACTCCACATAGCAATATGTATAAGATGACACCCGCGCTCCACACATCAATCTCGGCTCCATAGTTCCGTCTAAGGACCTCGGGAGCCATGTAATATGGGCTTCCTACGATTTCCTTGAAACGTTGCTCTACGTCACAATGATAAAATTAACCATAACTTTATACTTGCTTCAAGAACATTTACAAACTAATCAAACACCTACCTGGTTCAAAGAAGATAGATAGACCAAAATCAATTGCTTTTAGAGAAGCATTTTCGCCTCGGTTTGCATATAAGAAGTTTTCAGGCTTCAAATCGCGATGTATTACACCGTGTTTATGACAAACCTACATATATAAGTATATAACAACGATTATTACACAACTTTATCATGTTTTTGTGGCTAAATTGTATATGTAGGAGTGATAACCTGAACAACTTCAACAATGGTTTTGGTAACAAGAGCAGCAGCTCTTTCGGTATAATGACCTTGCGCGACGATCCTATCGAACAATTCACCACCTTGACAAAGTTCCATAACCAAATAAATAGCTTCTTTGTCCTCGAACACGTCTTTATACCTCACAATATTCGGGTGCACGGGCAAATGCCTCATGATCTCAACCTCTCTCCTAACATCATCAATGTCGATCTCCGTCCGCAACCTACTCTTTGATATCTTTTTACACGCGACTTTCTCCCCGTTCTCTTTATCTTGGCATTCATACGTCACCCCAAACTCGCCTCTCCCGAGCTCTTTCCCAAAGCGGTATCGCCTAAAAATCTCGCCTCCTGAGGAATCGTCGAGCACGCGCACGGGCCGGAGGTATTTCTTTGAGCCAACATGTTTTTTAGTGGTTTGAAGGTTATGGTCTAATGGGGCTATGTGTTTGACATAGTTCTTGTGTTTCTTGGTTATCTTTTTGTTGACAATGGACATGCAACCCCCCATGGGAATGATGCTCCTGCTTTTGATGATATTGTTGTTAAAGCAAATTTAGGGTTTGAGTTTGGGGGGTAGCATGAGAGGGTCAAAGCATCATGATCATTTGAAATGTTATTAGGATAATGGACTCCTGACTTTGTGGAGATATTGAGTGATTGTACATGGTTCGTTAATTATGTGGCTCCTGCTTTTATTCTATGACTCTGAAATGTGTGGATTCTTTATCCTCCTTGGTTTGACTCTATTAAACTTAACATTTTATGCATCTCGTTATTAACAATGGAGAATAGTTGAGAAATTTAATATTGTTGTTTTAAACGAAAACACTAAAGTACGCATGTCAAATCCATAAATATCGCTCTAAACATTCATTCATCGTATGTATTGAGGATGTAATTTTTCATTATTTATATTATATTAATTATCAAGTTTTATATGTAACGCAAGTGGTACTATATGTTTTATGGGTTGTGCTTTCTTTTTGTTTCTTTTTTTAATCTCCAACTTTTTTTTATTTTAACTCGACATTTTTACATATTTTACACTTTAAGCTTAATTTTTTTTAACTTTCAACTTTGGACCCCTATATCTTTTATATTTTACAATTTTTTCGTTTTACGTTTCGGTTTTAATTTTACGAGTTAACACGCCGTAGCGTGCGTGTGTAGTTCAATATTTTTTCGTATAGTATTTTCACTTTAATGGCCCCATCCCAACGTGCTAGATCGTTTTACTTATTGTTCTATATGTTTTATGTTCTGCTTGCATCACTGCATTGTTCAATGTTTTTACGTCTACTTTTCATTCCATTTATTTTCTTACGTTTTTATGCTTTTTCCAGTGTTGGTGGTCACACTGGCGGTGTGCCATCAGTGTTACTTGGCACAGTTTTACATCTCCCGCTGTAACGCGGGGTGTTTAACGTGGGTTGCTTAATACTAGTTTTTTCTATGGTTGAAAAATCGATCAAACCACAAATTAATCTAGTGGGTGAATTGTTGGGTTTTTAATTCCGACATGTATAATTGATCGCTCATTTTGGTCATTTTTATAATATGGCTCTGTGCTGGATTTTGTTTATTTTAATAAATCTCCCGCCGCTCCCAAAAAAAATAAAAACCTAAAAAACTTTCATAATATATATATATATATATATATATATATATATATATATTAAGTTTTTTTTTATTTTATAATTTATATGTTATTAGTCATTAATAATATTTTGTATGTTATATGTTATTAGTCATGAATGAAATAATAAATAATAAAAATTTTAAAAATTATAAATAACAAATAATATAAACCAAGGATTATAAAATTATATTTTAAAATAAGATATAATTGATATTGTAATAGAATATGTTTTAATAATTTAATAGAATAAAAATATTTATATTTTAGATATTTAATTATTTAGTTTACTTATTTATAATCATATTAGTTTAATAGGAGAGAAATGCCGTAAACAAAAATTTAAATTTCATCAGAAGCGGTCACGTGTTTCTAAAATCTTCTTTTATTTTAGAGTATAGATATCTCATTTACAAGTGTTGATGGGTTTCTCCACCAGCACGCCATGTGGCATCAGCTGATTGATCACAACATTTCGTTTTTTTTCTTTTTTTATTGAAATTTTTTATCGGTTAAATACTATTGTTTGAAGACTGGGGTTTGGCGAGTTGGTTAAGCGTTTTTATGTTGTCGTGCGGCCTAATGGTTCAAACCCCATTACAAATATTTTTGTTTTATACTCTCCTGGGTTTTTTTTTTTTTTTTCCTGCTAACTTCTTTTTCCTTTTTTTTCTTTTTTGTGTTATCTTTTGTTTAAAAAACATTCTAATACTATATCACAATGTGAAAGTCACATCACGTTTTTATATCTATGTTTAATCTAAAATATAAAGCGTTCTAACTTCATACGTTTTTATCATGTTATTGTCACCACGCCAACACGTTAGTGTAATCGTACTGCTGCCCTGCGATGTACACGAGATAATCACATTAATGTACATACTGCAACGCGTGACAAACTTCTTAAACATGTTGTGCGGGCACATTAATCTCACCGTAACAAGGTTTGCAAATGTGTTATTACCATGTGAATTTCATTGTACGACCTCGCTGCGAAGCGCGGGTAACTTTAGTTGTTTTTACTCATATAGAGGGTGTAAACGAGTTAACCTCTAGGTTGTTGTTATATAAGTTGTTTTTAAGGGACATCTTTGTGGGAATGATATACTCTCCAATTAATGGTTATGGATTTTAATACTATAAAGTGTAAGGTGATGGTTTTAAGAACAAAGTGAGTATATAATATAGAATTAAACTTTCCATGTTGCGTGTGGGCGTAAAACCGTACAAAATAACTCCAATGTCACACCACCATTAATGATCATCAACACTGAAATTGCAATATGTTAATACCAAAAAATAAGACCAAAGTGCAAAACATATAAAAATATAACTAAGATGATTTAAGGCTCACGAGTTGCTACGAACCTGTTAAAGAGGGAAAATAAATGTAAAAATTATAAACCATGCACGCACGTTGTGCTGTGTCAACTCACAGAATTTAGAACTAAACGTAAAATTGGTGAATCGTACATGCATGTTTCTGTCGTGTTAACTTGTAAAACCTACAACGAACGTAAGGCGAAAATTTACAAAATATGAAAAGTATAGGGTACAAAGTTAAAAGTATAAAATTTTGTGAGATTAAATTGCAAAAGATAAAGAGTTTTGGGCTTAAATTAAAAATAATCAAATTTTGAAAGGTTACTTTGCAAAATATGAAAACCTTTGGGTCAAAAATGAAAAGTCAATTTTTTTTAAAAGCTCACTATGCATAAGGTACAACATCATTATGCATAAAATTTTGGTAATTAGTATAATATAAATTTGTACGTTAACCGTTAAGAAAAAGGTAATATTAAATAATGGGTTCGGCTCGGTGGTTGTTTACTATTAGTTAATTCTTTTAGTTATATGTGTAGAAAGAGATTTAAATACAAAATGTATATTTGTTATAAAGTGTGAGAACACACGATAAGTCAAAAAAAGTCATAAGAAAATTATATCTCACAATCTAAATCGAATTTCAAAAAAGTAATTCCGAGCATTTCTTCCCCAACCGTTCTCACTAAGAAAAAAATAAACGAAAAATAAAAAAATAAAAAATTAACGTTTTTTATTGTGTCATTTATGAAAGATACAGTGCAGTCATTGTGTTATTATAAAAGACACAATGATGTCATTGTGTCATCATTAAAGACACGATAACATCATTGTGTTATCATTGGTGGAGGATAAGGGAGACCGGGGGGCCGCCGTCCCCCCTCCTTTTTTCGTCGGTAGTGTTAAATCTTAGTCCGGTTGTGTAAATTTTTTGCCCGGTAGTGTAAATTTTTATATAAATATCAAGTTCGCCCCCCCTAAAAAAATTAATTTCGTCGCGCCCCCCTACGTGAATGTTCAAGCTCCACCACTGTGTGTTATACAAATTATGGACATATATAAAGCTTTGATTCAAGTTTGTTTATAAAATAAGTTTTAATTTAGACTTGAGCTTAAGCCTATTTAAACTCGTCTTAGTTTGATATTTAGTAAGACGATATTTTATAGCTCACGAGCAGATCAAATAGTTTACATCTATATTCTCATTTTAGAGGTACACTGACCATTTATTTGGAATTTGGTGCATCATTTTCAAGCTACCATACTTATGTTTCCTTGATACCTCTTATTTTATTTAATTTTTTTTGCCAGTATTATTTGTTACGCCATCAGGTTGCCATGTATGATTTCGTACGTGGTAAAGTACTTAATCAAATTTTAAAAATGATACATGGACAAAATATAATACACTAAAAGTATATATATGAGTATAAAATCACGTTTATAGTAGAATTTTTTTGAAACACCCCTAGGGAACATATACATTTAATCTGAGTGTGTAGGAGCAATCCAGACTAGAGGCTGGAACCGGTTTGTAACATCAAACAAGAACTAGTACTTAAACCAGTGGCGGAACCCAAAACTATTTTCTAGGAATTTAGGCACCGTTTGATTCACATAATTCTAAGGAATTGAAATTGGATTGAAAAATTTTCCATCCAAATTTGTTTGTTCGGTAAACGGATGAATTTGAAATTGAAAGATTTTCTCACATTTATTAGAATTTATATTTTCTTTCACTTACCCATGAAATGTGTTGAAATATACATATATTTGCAATTTAAGATCAAACAAATGTTATATACTTATTCTCTAATGAGTTGTATATTTTTCTTGTGTTTTATGTTATGTTGAGAGGGAGAATGAATATGGGTTGCTATTTCATTATAGGCCCATTATCTGTAGATTGGATTTGGTTATATCAAGAAGAGAGTGTAGATTCATGTTTGAGAGGCCCTAGCTGTTTTGAGAGTCGCTTTTGATCTCCATCTTCTACGTCATCAGCTGCACTTGGGTTGTTAGTTATGGTTCTCATTCTCTCTTTTCATCTCATGCTTTCTGACCAACTTATTGTGTTCTTGGTCTAGGCTTTCTTGTCACAGTGACCGAATCTGTCTTTGTCTGAGTGTTTGAGTACATTATGTTAGTCATCTGAGTCTTGTTTATATTTGATACGGTCAGATAGGATTCGATTGT
This sequence comes from Flaveria linearis, assembly GCA_024085815.1. Taxonomy (NCBI): domain Eukaryota; kingdom Viridiplantae; phylum Streptophyta; class Magnoliopsida; order Asterales; family Asteraceae; genus Flaveria; species Flaveria linearis. Next base: position 52,320,186 of record CM044006.1, read on the forward strand.
TCTTGTTCAATATTAGGGTCTAAACAACATTGTTTGTGATTGAATAAAGTACAGATTTATCATTTCTTGATAGAATGTTTAATGTTCAAAATTAACATCCCAATTCCACTTAAAATTGACAAACTAAACACGTTACAATTTTAACAAGATTTCAATTTTAATTTCAATTCCATTTTCAATTTCAGTTTCTTTGTAAACATTCTGTCAACCAACCGAACCCCTTACTATTTATTAACTATTGGATTTCTAATGAAAACCATCACATTTTTATAATAGACAAACAAATGTGCAACACAAGAAAGAAGGTCACTTCTAAACTAATGTGGTTTCTCATAATTTGTAATCAAAGCAACAAAAAAAAATATATTATCAATTGAAAGATTAATTTACTTCCATTTCTTATCAAAGCATCTTCCATCTAGATGAGAGTGTAGTTTGACCTCCAAAACCATATCATATGGATTTTACAACACGTAAAAATAGTACTCATCATAAAATAATAAGAAATTGTTACAAAAATACAATCTCAAAAGCAATTAAGGAAAACGTATATTTTATAGTTTGTTCTTATGCCTCTTTATCTTTTCAAATCATCCTATTACATCTTCGACCGGAATATTTGCGAAAAATAAGAAAAAACCCTTCTCGAAGTAACAAAGACAAGAGTTTTTCATGTGCTCATCGATTATACGATTATGCTACTTCGTCTTCACATGCTTAATTGAATAAAACCACATCTCAACATTTGTCGTTTGTGACAGGTTAAAATAGTGATAACTTTTATTAACAATAAACCAACCAATAAGCAACATGCTTCATTGTTCCCTCCATCGTTTTTATAAGACTAGATTAATAATTCATGTCAGCAAACCTCGTATCTCTTTGATACTTCTAGTGTAGATATCAAACTCATATATAAGCTTGTCTTTATATGTTCATAATCAAAATCATATAGATGCATCTCATCAAAGACGTGTATGTATTGTTTTTGTTTCCACCAAAGGATAATCAACATGCTTCTTTGTTTTCATCATCTTAATTTATGACCAATACTTTTTTTTTTCTTATGACCAATGCTTCTTGAGGGCGGGCCTTGGCGCAGCGGTAAAAGTTGTTCCTAAGGTACCGAAGGTCTTAGGTTCGATTCGTGGAAACGGCCTCCCCACAAAATGTGGGGGAAAGACCGCGTACATCTTCCCTTAAATGGGACGGACCCTCCCTGGACCCTGCGAAAACGCGGGAGCTCTTTGCAGCACCAGATATTTTTTTTTTCTTATAACTTTGCTTTTCAACGACAACATGTACAGAGTGTTCTTGTTTAAGTAAGAAATCACCTTTTTTACGTGCTTTGTTGTGAAAGTTATTGACATCACCAATATATTAGAAAATCTTTCGGGTTTAGTCTAAGCATTAAAGCATTCATTCACAAATGCATCTTTTCAACGACTTTTCTTAAACACATGACTAAACAAGCAATAAGCTCTATCTGTTTTCACACTATGCTCTAATCAAATTTCATATTGTTTAAACCCTTCAATACAAAATCACCTTGATTTACCACTAAATCTCGTTACGGAAAGTCATGCCTTGACATGGACCTCTAAACAAATATGTTCTTCTAATTTAATCTTTTTGATAAGGGTGATAAAATGAAATTTATTTTCACCCCTAAAGATCCCATGAAAGATCATCCAATTCAATTCTTATTGGATTACTATTATTAGATGAGGAAGCAAACTCCAATGGCTTTCTTTTCATAAAAAAGTGTTTCATGTTTTTAAAAATTCAAGCTTAAGCAATTACTAAAATCTTTTAATTGAGCATATACAATTTTGATGCGCATACACAAAACCATTGAGCCAAGTTATATTATTGGTTTGTATTCTAAAACTAATAATATTAATGGGCTCGCTTTCAAAAGCCCTATGGGTTCATTTGAAAATTCAATATTATACGGTTTACCACTGATTCAATAATCATTGGAGTCTCTTAACCCCGTTCCCTGAAGGATAATCCAGCCCCTGATTCAAACCATTTTAACAAGAATCAGTTAGGAACCGATTGAATCGAACCGTTAGTTTGTAATCGGGTTGGGAACCCTTTCATTGAAACCAAACTGAACCGGTACTAAGTTGGACCGGCCGGGTTTGGAACCGGCCCAGTCCTTTTTCACTAGCTAGGATTGTGCAATGTGCATAAATCAGCATTAATTAACGTTTGTTTTGTTGTTCTATTTTCATTCCCTTTTTATGCAAAACTGCTTGAAAACATCCACACAAACATAACAAAACATCAATTACACAACAAACAACCCAAATATTAAACCCAAATTACACCCCTAATATGCTTCCATCCTAGGAGGAATTGGTGTCTTGATAACTTGCAAAATCTGCACCACTTCCGCCATTGATGGTCTACTTGAAGGTATCTGTGATGTACACACCAATGCCAGTTTAAGCACAGGCAACACCTCTTCTTCAGGATACTCCCCCATACTCTCATCAACACACTCCAACACATTACCTTCTTCCAGCATAATCTTCACATGTTCATTCAATATCAACACGTTATCTTCCCCGTATTCGATCGGCCTTCGCCCCGTGACCACCTCCATTATCAGCACCCCGAACCCGTAAACATCACACTTCTCGTTCACCCGTAGGCTCTGGCACGCCAGCTCGGGCGCCACGTAGCCCAGCGCGCTCTGGAACCGGTTGTTCATCACATGTTTGTCCAGCTTTGAGAGAATTCGGGTCAGCCCGAAATCGGATATCTTCGGGTTCAGATTGGCGTCAAGGAGGATGTTGTTTGGTTTGATGTTGTAGTGCATGATCGGTGGGCGAATCGAGTGGTGTAAGTACGCGAGCCCTTTCGCGGTCCCTAGAAGTACCTTGAACCGATTTCGCCACGAAAGAGGGGGGCTTGTTGGTGATTGTTGATGTAGTTTTGTGTGTAAGCTACCATTTGGTACAAAATCAGTTACTAAAAGCTGCAACTTTGGTGTCCAGTAGTACCCTTTAAGGGACACGAGATTCGGGTGTTGTAATTTGCCTAAAACGCCAATCTCTCGATCGAAATCCTCAGGATACGGGATCATGTTCGAGACCACAAGACTCTTGATCGCGACAACATCGTTGTCGTCAGCAATCGAAGCTTTGTATACAGTACCAAACACTCCTCCACCGATCTCATTTGCCTTTTGTAACAAAGATTCAGGGTTCACAACACAAAAGTCATTAAGGTTGGTGTTCGAATCGAACCAAACAAACTTCCCCATCGATAAACCTGCACCCGATCGCGAGGAGCTGGAGCAACTCTCGATCGCGTTATCCACAAACGCGAGGCGTCTTCTAGCCGAGACATTGAGCAGGAGAGTTACCACAACCCCGATGCATATTGCGATAGCAGCTAAGATAGCGATGATGACCGACACGCTTAAAAACCGATGGTGTTTGAGTCTTGAAGGTTCATTATCATGTCCTCCATGTTGATTTCTGTATGCAAATGGGTCAAGGTATAGAGGCTTTGGGACGTTCATTTTGCATGGGCCTTTTAAAAGAGGTGAGCAAATACCCAAATTGCCCTCTAGGGAACTTGCCCCAAGGGTTTGAAAGACGCCACCGGAAGGAAGTCTGCCTTGCAGGCGGTTGTAAGATATGTTTACGGAGAGAAGGTTTTCGAGCTGACCGAGCTCGGGTGGGATCTCGCCGCTGAGTTGGTTGTGTTCTAGCTTCAAGATCTTGAGCTTTTTTAGTTTTGACATTGATTTTGGAATTGAGCCATTTAAGCTGTTGTGAGACATACTCCTGCATGTTTATAGAGACACATCATGTGTGAAATTACAGTTTTACCCTTCTACAGTATGTGTTAGAAATGTCATTGTAACAAGTACGTATATTATATATGCTATTTATGAACACTTTCTCAACATGAATGTTTACTAAACTTAGATAATCAGGGGAAAATGACAGTTATAGTAAGAAAAAGCGTCACCAATGTTAAGTTTTATATTCTCTTAAGTTGGAATTGTTTTTCATAGTTATAAGCATGTAATTTTTACAAAATTTTGTGCTTTTCCACTTAACAAAATGTTAAACATTTTAAAGTGTAAAAAACTATACAATATATTGATTCTATTTCCTGTACTAAGTAAAACAAAGGGTATAAGTTATTTATTTGTTCAGGGGTGATCATTTCAGATTTCAGAATGGTAAACTTATGTAACATAATTAATAGGTATGAGTTATTTAATTATTCTTTTGTTAATGGTGCATATCTTTTGTACTTTATATTGCTTCATGTATATGTTTAAGCTAGTTAATAAAAGTAGATTACATATCTAAAAAATGTATAACAAAACACATCAAATTAATTTGTTCATATTATTTTTCTAATTTTGTATCATTAACTTACACCTGCCTATGTACACGTAAAATAAAACTACTCTGTCTCATAGATTTGACTTGTATACATTGGATTTAAGTTGCATACATAAACAAATAAATGTTCATACTTTTTTCTTGATTCTTATCGTTTACCTGCATGTCTATGTGTAGGTTATTAATTTAAACGAGTATTAAATCTATAATGTCAATTTAAGGATAAAGACAGAAACAATAAACATTACATTATACATTTTTTTAAAATTCTTAAAATCTTAAGGATTGGAAAAAGTGTATAACACGTTAAAATGTTGTAGTGTGTTAAGAGCTAGAAATACACTTACAGCAAGTAGAGTGAAGAACAATTTCTGATGGCATTCGGTATCGCGCCCGTGAGAGAATTTCCGTCAAGCTGAAGGATTCCGAGGCTACCCGAATCACAAAGGCTACTCGGGATGGACCCGCGAAACATACCATTTCTAAGATCTAACACTGTTAGACTCTGGAAGTCCCCCAACTCTGGGGGCACTCTAGTATGAAAATCATTCCATGACAAGTTCAAGTATCTTAACTTAGAGTTAAGTCCCATTTCAGCTGGGATATCCCCGGTGAGGCGGTTGGCCGAAAGATCTAGAGACTGAAGAGACTCAAAAAGCTTACTTGACCCCGGTGGGATGGACCCCGTGAGCTCGTTCCTAGACAAGTCGATTTTGTCTAACCCGAGCTCGAATAAACCATCAGGAATGCTGCCATTGAACCTATTCCCACTTAGCGATATCGCGGTTAGTTTACTAGAGGAAACTAGTGACATTGGAATGTTTCCGCTTAGTTTGTTATTTGAAAGACTTAGGTATCTCAATGACGTTAATCCTCCGATAGATTCGGGTAGATTCCCGGTTAAACCATTGCCCGAAATATCCATGTGTTCCAAGCTAATCAAGCTTCCAATCCATTGCGGGAATTCACCGGTTATCATGTTATTGGCTAGATTCATGTAACTTAACGAAGAAAGGGCTCGAAAAGACTCGGGAATTGTGTCTGTAAACAGGTTATTGCTAACATCTAGCTTCTTTAGATGTGGGCACAAACCTAGGTCAAAAGGTAAAGATCCTGAAAAGTGATTTTCTTCCAATGAAAGCTCTTTTAGATCATGCAAAGCCATTACACCCTTTAGTACGGATCCGGAAAACGAGTTGTGAGAAAGATCCAGAGTTCGGATCCGGGTCAACGACCAGATACCCAAACCGAACTTTGGATTTCCCGAAAAACGGTTGATGGAAAGATTAAGATGGTTCAGACTTGTGCAATTGTAAAGTGAGGTAGGAATGGGACCTTCAAAGTTATTTCCTGATAAGGAAAGTGACCTAAGCGATAAACAGTTCATAAAGAACTGTTCAGGAATCGGTCCAGACATAAAGTTTCTTGACAAATCAAGAAACTTTATGCTGCCAGCATCCATTAAGGAACCAGGTATTCTATCAGAAAAACCGTTTCCACTTAGATTAAGGCGCTCGAGCCTCGTAAGAAGCGATAACTCAGGGTTAATCTCTCCAGTAAAGTTATTATTAGCAAGTGACAACACCTTGAGACTCTGCAACTTCTCGAGCCCTTTCCCGATCTTCCCCGAAAGGTTTAACCCATCGAGCGAGACCTCGTTGACCTTACCGTTGACCGGATTGCACGTTACGAACTTCCAAGAACACGGGGTCTCATCATCTTCACTCCATGATGAAAGATACGACAATGGGTCAATAACAGATGATTTAAACACTATCAATCCAAGAACTTCATCGTTTAGGTTTAAAGATTCATCGCCATTGACGACTAATGAAGCGACTGATACGAATGCGAATACAAACAGATGAAGAAAGCCACCCATTGTTGATTGTGTTTAAAAGCTATTTGGAGGTCATAATGAAATGGGAAATTAGGGTTTTTCTTTTTCTTGCAGGATGAATTGAAAATGAATTGAATGAATGATGATGGAATAAAGAATGTTTAGGGGAAGAGACAATCAAGAAATGAAGCATAAAAAACAGATATTAAGTGGGCCAACTTCACATGCATTTGCTTTAGTGTCCAAGAAACCCGTGAGCAGAGTTTGGATGTTGTGTGATCATCATCCTAATAATTGCATATTTTTCCGTGTTTCTTGTCTCCCTGTAAAATTCTTGTAGAATCATTAGTACAGAGTGTGTTTAGTTAATTCGTTTAAGTGTTAAATAATTCAGCATAGTGGTGATTTATATATTTGTAAAGTTTTATTATATTATATATTATATATTATATATATTATAAGCTCACATAATAATAGTTAACTAGAATTTAAGTACAACGTGACGCGCTTACAAACTTCTTTATGAGTCTTGTGACAGTAATATTAATGTAGGTAAGTATAGAAAATAAATGTATAAAATTGTTATGGTTCGGTTTTAAAGATTGAACATAGAAAGAAAATATTATTGTGTCTCACATATTACAACTTAATAACTTAAAGAGTAATTTCAAAGAAAAAATATAAGTAAAGTAGAAAAAACAAAAAGGCCCAAAAGAAAAAATAAATGTAGGTTGTAAGGTTCGAACCCACATCACCCGGCTTCAAGCGGACACGCCTAGCCACCTCCGTCGCCTCCACCTATAATGTCGGTACTTGAAACAAAGATATTTAAACAATAACAAAATACAAAAAAGATGGGGAAAATAATATGTTTGCAGACCAATAGGGTGGCAACATGTGGCATGACGGTGTAAAGTCGCCAACCATGCTTTTTAAGGTATAGTAAAAATTTTTTATATACAAATGACTCCTATACAGATAGAAATCTGAGTCCCTATAATATGCTCGTAAAACTTACTACAAAATGACATTGATCTAGAAATCAGCCACAACCATCAATTTCGTCACAAAATTCGTAATCGTTAAATTTTATTGCAAACCGATCGTAAATTTGCGACCATCAAAATAATAAAACAACTTATAAAACTTTTTGGACTAAAATTAAAACAACTTATAATACTTTTGGATGTAAATTGATATTTTTTTACTTATTGAAGAAAAATGATTAATTTTATCAAATCTAGGGAGCAAAATTGAAATTAAGTATATTTAATATTTAGAGATTTAGATAAAAGCTTTTAAGTTAAAAAAGTTAATTTAGAATATTTATAATTAATTTCTATTTTGTTAATGCTATAATAACTATCTATAACTAAATTCATATTAAATATCTAAAATATATTTTCTTAATATCCTTATTATTTAGCATTAATATTTTATAGGAGATATAGGCGGCAGAACCAAATTTATATGCATGGTGACCGGTGTCCGAAATTGTTTTTAGAGTAAATTGCAATTTTCATACCTGTGTTTTGGGGGTGTTAACAGGATCAGCCCCAGCTTAACAGTTTGCATACCTGAGTTTACGAATGCTAACACTTTACGTACCTCACGTCCATTTTTCGTTAAACAACCGTTAAATCTCCCCCACGTGCTCCTCACGTGAGGTGCAAAACTGTCAATTCACCCAATTTATCAATCTTTTAAGAGTAAATTGCAATTTTCATACATGTGTTTTAGGGGTGTTAACAGGATCAGGCCCAGCTTAACAGCTTGCATACCTGAGTTTACGAATGCTGACACTTTACGTACCTCCATCCACTTTTCGTTAAACAACCGTTAAATCTCCGCTATGTGCTCCTCATGTGAGGGGCAAAACTGTCAATTCACCCAATTTATTAATCTTCCACCGTCGGTAGGGTTCCGGTGTGTTTATGCCGTTTGTGTTCCGTTAGTTTTCATATTCTGATCTTACTGTCCTAGTGAGATGTGAACACTTTTCCGTTATGAAACGTGAGGGATTTGACGGAACCTGATGAGGAATCATTGACAGTGAAAGTGTCGATGGGGGAGAACGATGTCGTGTCGAATACGTGGATGCAGTGCCGGAGGCGGCGTAGAGGCGGTGGTTGTTGATGGCGAGGTGGCTGATGTGTGCGGCGGGGTATGGTTTGAGGGCGGTGAGGCAGCGGTGGGAGACGGTGAGTTTGAGAGTCTTCGGTGAGAGGTTTTGGAGGGAGGGGATTGAAGGTAGGTTTGGAGAGAGAGGTTGCTATAGAGGCTGCTCACGGTGAATTGACAACATTGCCCCTCACGTGAGGAGCACGTGAGGAGATTTAATGGTTGTTTAACAAAAATTGGATGGAGGCACGTAAAGTGTTAGCATTCGTAAACTCAGGTATGCAAACTATTAAGCTGGGGCTGATCATGTTAACGCCCTTAAAACACAGGTATGAAAATTGCAATTTACTCTTAAAAGATTAATAAATTGGGTGAATTGACAGTTTTGCCCCTCACGTGAGGAGCACGTGGGGGAGTTTTAATGGATGTTTAACGGAAACTGAACGTAGGTACGTAAAGTGTTAGCATTCGTAAACTCAGGTATGCAAACTGTTAAGCTAGGGCTGATACCGTTAACACCCCAAAACACAGGTATGAAAATTGCAATTTACTCTTGTTTTTATTTATTAATGTAAAGATTAATATAATTTCACTTTATCGTTTTACGTTTGTATAATTTGAATATTTTGTTAATTCTTAAAACTCTGATGAATTTTGGATATTTAATAATCTAGTAATTTGATTATTAATTTTAAATTGAAAACAAAAATGCTTAAAAAAGAGAAAAGTTCAAATACAAAGGGAACATTATCTAAAAAGTGCGAGAAGCAATCGGTGAGTGACATGTGTCATATTTTTAAAAATGGAAGGAGGGGTATTTTAAGAAGTCTAATTAATTAAGATGAAGGTGTGGGATATATTGACTTTTTCTGTACGATTGAGGTTTTCAACAGAATTTTCAATTTATCGTTGAAGATTCAAACGTACGAAGTTTCAGCTTACATCAATTTCAATCATTGAAGATTCAAAAAATCGAATTCATCTTTTGAAGATTGTTTTACATCAATTACTTCACCGATGTCGACGATTGATCATCAGTTTGGTACGTATGAGGATGATTATGTACTGTAATTGAAATAGTATGTTAATTTTCACACTGTAATTTTGTCGTTTTGATCATCGTTGTGTCTATACTGTATGATTTCTGTTAATTTTGTTATTGATTGACATCATCATTGTGTCATAGGTATCATCACTGTGTCTTTTTGTTCGTTATTGTGTCTTTTGTATCGTCATTATGTCTGAATAAAATAGTTATTGTGTCTATACTGTTAGATTACTCTGGACATTATCAGTTTGTTTTTGAACATATTTTATAAATATTAGGTGAGTTATATGATACTATTTATACTGATTATGTCATTTATATTGTGTTTTTATATGATATCAACTGATCTCATTGTGTCTTTTATGTTGTTGTGTCTTTATGGCATGCTGTTTTTATTCATATAGATGCTGAAAATTATAAAGATGTTGGCCAACAATGTGTATCCCTTGGTTCTGGAAGAGTATCTTACATACCTTTTTGCAAAGAGTTCAATTAAACCTGTTGTACGAATGGAGTTTGTTTCTATTGAGTATGCATTTGCATTTTACCAAAGGTATGCTCTTTCTTGTAGTTTTGAAGCTAGGAAGCATACAGAATATTTACAAGCTGGTAAAGTACTTCTGAAGTATTTTGTTTGTTTGAAGCAAGGGTTTAAAAAGGGAAAAGTATTTGATTCTTTAAATGATGAGGATGATAATTGTAAATGGAAGCGTAGTAAACCATCTAAGAGAGTTGGGTGTGAAGCGATTCTTAAGCTACGTTTAGTTAATAGTAAGTACTGTGTTTATTATTTCAATGAAGAGCACAACCACTTGTTTGTTGATCAAGATGATGTGCATCTTGACCTGCTGCTAGAAAGGTTGATTATGTAAAAGAAGGTGCAATTCAAGCTTTGTCTGGTATAAATATTGGTCCCGTTCGAGCTTTTCATATATTAAGAACTTTGTGTGGTGGTTATGCGGAAGTCGATGCGACGAAAAATGATTTCAAGAATTATAAGAGGGATTTAAATAAATATGTTGGTGAATATGATGCTGATATGCTTGTTCAAATTCTTATGAAGAAAAAGGATCACTTGATGAATTTTACTTGTGATATTTGACTTTTTGTACTATTTTACACTTTGGCCCCCTTCACTTGTGATGACCTTTATTTCTTTCTCTTTTTCTTTCTCTTTCTTTCTCATTCTTTTATTTCTTTATGAAAATTACGGGGGTTACAGATCTATAAGTAGCATCAAATCCAACAATATCACCAAAGATCAAGTAATAGAAACTCTCGGACTTTGAAGGAGAACAAGAAGAAAACCGATTTCAAGGTAAGAATTAGTGCTTTTATGTTGATCTTAGTCAATATATGCCTCGGTTAAATGCTTATCTGTGTTCATGTGTGTTCGAGTGTGTGTTTTAGACACATTTAGGCATCCGGATCTTTGGAAAAGCCCAAGTTGAGGAGTTTGAACTTGGAAGCAGCAAAGGTGAGTTTCTAGATCCCCTTTTTACATGTTTTCAAATGACTTTGGGGCTGGAAAATACATGTAAAATGTTTTTACACTTATTATGAATGTTGCCCGTAAGTGCATGCGTATGTATGTTGGTGATTTATGTTATGATACATGCTTAGTATAGTGTGTATATGCTTAGAATAAGGCATTATGATGTTTGGGACTGGAATAGACTTAGAAATATGTTAGACAGGTTGTTAATGTGCCTATACGAGGCTCATGAGTCCAAACGGTGCTCATGAGTCTGAAATTTGACTAAGTGTAGGGTAATAAGTCCAAACAGTGCTCATGAGTCTGAAATTTGACTAAGTGTAGGGTAATAAGTCCAAACAGTGCTCATGAGTCTGAAATTTGACTAAGTGTAGGGTAATAAGTCCAAACAGTGCTCATGAGTCTGAAATTTGACTAAGTGTAGGGTAATAAGTCCAAACAGTACTCATGAGTCTGAAATTTGACTAAGTGTAGGATCATAAGTCCAAACAGTGCTCATGAGTCTGAAATTTGACTAAGTGTAGGATCATGAGTCCAAACAGTGCTCATGTGTCTGAATTCGGACTTAGAAAAACTAAGTGCAGGGTAATGAGTCTAAATAGTACTCATGAGTCTAAACAGTGCACATATGTCTGAAAATAAGTTAAGTATAAGGTGATAAGTCTTAACAGTGCTCATGAGTCTAAACAGTGCTCATATGCCTAAGGTGAAAGTTTCTAAGTGTAGGATGGTGAGTCTACATAGTGGTGAAAAGTCCAAACAGGGCTCATGCTTCCCAACAGTGCTCATGTGCCCAACACTTAGAATTTTTTTTTCAGAAATTTTCTGGGAATCTGGATTTCGGGGAATTGACCGAGGTTGACCAAGGGCCATTTAATGATGATGTTTTGTGCACACAATGATGATTAATGATTGACCCTTGATTATTGTTACTGATTTTATTATCAATATTTTATTATTGTTAACAATATTATTATTATTTTTATATTGTTAAGCATGTACTAGCATGATGAAGAATGATTAAAAATTTAACGAAGAGCATAATCATTAATAAGTAAAATATTAATGATAATGAGAAATGGAACGTAAAGTGAAAGATAATGAAAGAGGAACATGATGAATGAATGCATGCATTAATAAATGAACGAATGAATGTAAGAAAGGCTTGCAAGCAAATGAATGGAGGTGCACACCCCTGGCAGGTGTTAGCTCAACTGTGATGCGGGTTAGCTACCCCGAAGGATGCACACAGGGTCAATCTTTGGGATTGATAATGAGGTGAGCAACTACGTGTTGCAACAGACTCGGTTAGCAGGCAATCATGAGATTGCCACTGAGGTGAGCAGCCGTGTGCTGTAACAGACTTGGCTAACATACGATAGAATGTAAGTTAAAGATAAGTGGTGCATGTACTTACCTCAGGTGACTGGATCAGCTTCGTGCACAATGTTCGTGGTTGATCACCACAGGTCCAGCACCAGCTTCGTGCACAATGTTCGGGGTATTGTACATGTTACCAGAAGTAATGAAATGAACATATGAAAGAATGTAATGAATGTATGAATGAAAGAAATGATCGTACGTATGTCATGAATGTATGAATGAAAGAAATGATCGTACATATGAAACGAATGAATGAATGAAATGAATGTACGAACATATGAAATGAATGAATGAATGAAATGAATGTACGAGCGTATGTAATGTATGAATGAATGGAAGTAAGATACGTATGAATGAAAGAAAGAATATGAAGAGTATGAATGTTAATGATTAACGGCACACGAATGAAAGCTAGCGAATGAATGATGAAGATAATAATAATATTATCTAAGTGTACGTATGTGGTATGATCGCATGTATGTAAGAACGGTTATAATAAATGAAAAGTATGTTTTATTACAAAACTAGAACTCACTCAGTAACGGTGACGTTTTATGTATTTCCAGTTGACAGGTAGTGTTGCTGAGGATGGCGCGAGGCGGCTACTCAGCTCTTTTGGGATGGCATTCTTTTGTTAGATGCTTTTGTGATGTAATACAGCAATAGATATTTTGGAATTGATGTACGTTGTATTAACTGGCAAAAGCATTTACATTAAATTGAAAGTAAAAATTTAATGTTTCCGCTGCATGGTTTTTAATAAGTTAATGTAAATATATGTTTTATGTGCAATGATAGGCCAGCTGTGAGGTGCCCGGGAATGGGGCCTTACAAGTTGGTATTAGAGCAAAAGTTAAAGTAAAATGGGTAAATTTTCAAAATGAACCTAAACTTAAACTGAAAATGGGACGGAAAGGGGAAGAATGCCAAACTGAGTAGCTGCGTGCCATCAGGTAGTTTTCTTAAAGTTAACCGGTATTATGTGCGCATGATATGTGTTTATGTGTTACTATTAGATTTAGCTGCTAATGTAGTCAGGATAGGAAATGCTTGGGATGTGAAGAGTAAAGTAAGTGGCTAATCACAACTGGCCACTGTAATTAGGGACTTACTATACTTGACATAAACTGAGCTATTACCTTGAATGAATGTTTTGGTGTTTGAATCTTATAGTGCTTAGGAAATGGCTGGGAAGAAACCTACCAAAGCTTCTAGAGGTAGAGGTAGACCGCGTACGACTAGGAGCAGTGCTAAAGCTCCTAAGATGACTCCTGTGAACCCCGAGGTTCCTGACCGGAATGAAGAAACTGAGAATGCGAGCCTGAATGCCTCAGCTAGGGAGGCGATTGCTGATGAGGTACACCAAGTCCTGTAGGCAGTGATGCCGTCTGTAGTGACCGATGTTATTAGAGCTGTGAGGAACGAGGAAAGAAATGAGAAGGAGGACCGGACAGAGTTGACTGGAAAAGAAAGCAAGGGAGGAGAGGAACGACCGGATCCTGAGATAGTAGTATCTGATGAGGAGGAGGATGATGTAGTAGGGGTGACGACCAAGGGATGCAGCTATGAGGCATTCCAGAGGTGCAAGCCCCCGACTTTTGATGGAAATGGCAACGCTGCTGCTGCCCACCGTTGGGTAAGGGAAATGGAAGCGGTACTCGAGATCAGCGAGTGCCGGGAGGATCAGAAGGTGAAGTTTGCCACCCACTCCTTTACTGACTCCGTACTATGCTGGTGGGACAATATTGTCCAAGCTGAGGGTTCCAGGGCCATCGGGAAAATGAGGTGGACAGAGTTGAAGAAGTTGATAATTGAGGAATTTTGTCCTCACAGGGAACTCGATAAGGTCGAGAGGGAGTTCCTACAACTCGAGGCGGGAACCATGACACACCAGCAGTACACTACCAAATTCAATGAGATGGTGAGGCTGGTGCCGGATCAAGTGACACCGGTATCTCGAAAGATTAACCGGTACATTCAGGGACTGCCAGCTGATATCCGCAGGCACTTGATTACTGCCTGACCGAGCACCTTTAGGTCGGCAGTAGACTTAGCTGGGAGGCTCTATGACGAGAGGGAAGTGATGGTGGTGGAGGCAAAGAAAGCCGGTGGTGCTAACCGGAATTGGAATGGGAAACGGTTCGGGCGTAATGGCTTTACCCCGAATAACAAGAAGGCGAGAAGGGATGACCGTACGGTGGGGTCACCAAGCTCGGGATCCAAAAGATGTGACAAGTGTGGGAAGGAGCATGGCGGTGAATGTAGGTGGGGGTTAAACGTCTGTTTCAAGTGTGGGAAATCCGGTCATATGGCTAGAGACTGTAAGGCTGCGAGGTGTTTCAACTGCGGTGAAGTGGGCCATATGAGTAAGGATTGCAGGAAGCCGAGGGCTGAGAGTTCCGGGGGAAAGAAGATGGCTGGAACTGAAGGGCAGAGGGCGAGTGCCAGAGCTTTCACCATGACCAGGGAAGAGGCTAGGACGGACCCCGATGTTGTGTCAGGTACGTTTCTAGTAAATCAAACTCTTGCTTCTGTGTTATTTGATTCTGGTGCTAGTTAGAGTTTCATTTATGCTACTTTCTGTGCTAAATTGCCTGTTAGTAGCAAATGCATTGATGAGCCCTTTGAAGTAGAAACCGCTATTGGTAAGTCCACTAGAGTTACTGATGTGATAGAGGACTGCACTATAGAGTTAGAAGGTCATAGGTTCGCTGCTAGATTACATGTGATGCCACTAGGTGGATTTGACGTAGTGTTAGGGATGGATTGGTTGGCGACCTATGAGGCCAATATCGTATGCCGTAAGAAGATGATTAGACTGACAGCATCCGACGGAAGTCTGGTTACAATATACGACGATCGGGTGATGATGATTCCGAAGGTGATTTCGATGGCGGTGGCGGGAAAGTGTATGAGGCGTGGGTGCAGCGCCTACCTATGTTATGTAAAGGATGTGGAAACGCCAACACCACAACTATCCGAGGTTCCGGGTGTGTGTGAATTTCCAGATGTGTTCCCGGAAGACTTATCAGGATTGCCACCTGACCGCGAAATCGAATTTCAAATTGACTTAATACCCGGTGCCCAACCTGTCGCTAAGGCACCGTATCGATTGGCTCCGACGGAGATGAAGGAGTTGATGGAGCAACTGCAAGAGTTGCTCGATAAGGGTTTTATCAGGCCGAGTATCTCTCCTTGGGGTGCTCCAGTCTTATTTGTGAAAAAGAAGGACGGTAGCATGAGAATGTGTATCGACTACCGTGAGTTGAACAAGCTAACGGTAAAGAATCGGTATCCGTTACCGAGGATCGACGACTTGTTCGACCAGCTCCAGGGTGCCAGTTGGTTCTTGAGGATAGATCTTTGATCTGGATACCATCAATTGAAAGTGAAGGAGCAGGACATTCCTAAAATAGCTTTTCGTACGCGCTATGGTCACTA
The DNA here is from genome assembly GCA_024085815.1 of Flaveria linearis. Taxonomy (NCBI): domain Eukaryota; kingdom Viridiplantae; phylum Streptophyta; class Magnoliopsida; order Asterales; family Asteraceae; genus Flaveria; species Flaveria linearis. Next base: position 52,335,893 of record CM044006.1, read on the forward strand.
TGAGTTTCTCGTCATGTCTTTTGGGTTGACCAATGCGCCAGCTGCTTTTATGGATTTGATGAACCGAGTGTGTCGGCCAATGTTAGATAAGTCAGTGATTGTGTTCATCGACGATATCCTGATTTATTCGAGGAGCAAAGAAGAGCATGCCGGTCACATTCGGGAAGTGTTGGAAACTCTGAGAAGGGAGAAACTGTATGCTAAGTTCTCCAAGTGTGCTTTCTGGCTACGCGAGGTGCAATTTCTGGGTCACGTGGTAAATGCAGAGGGAATCATGGTGGACCCGGCAAAGGTTGAGGCCGTGATGCAATGGAAGTCTCCTAAGACGCCATCCGAAATTCGTAGTTTCTTGGGATTGGCGGACTACTACAGAAGATTTATTCAAGACATCTCCAAGGTAGCCTCACTTTGACAAAATTGACCCGCAAGGACGTGAAATTCATGTGGGGTCGAGAGCAGGAGACTGCCTTTGAGGAGTTGAAGATGAGACTAACACAAGCTCCTGTCTTGACATTGCCCGAGAGAAATGAAGACTTAGTGGTATATTCGGATGCATCCTACTCTGGGCTAGGTTGTGTATTGATGCAACGTGGAAGGGTAATAGCCTACGCATCTCGACAGCTGAAGACCCACGAAGTCAACTATCCCACACACGATCTAGAATTAGCCACGGTGGTTTTTGCGTTGAAGATTTGGCGGCACTATCTATACGGGACGAAGACCATCTTCACAGACCACAAAAGCTTGAAGTACTTCTTTGAGCAGAAAGATCTAAACATGAAGCAGAGACGATGGTTGGAGCTCATAAAGGATTATGATTGTGAAATCCATTACCATCCGGGCAAGGCCAACGTGGTGACAGATGCCCTTAGCCGAAAAGAAAGGCCCGAGCCGATCCGGGTGAAGGCTTATCAGCTAGTTATGACTTCTGATGTGATGACACAGATTAAGGAGTTCCAAAACGAGGCTTTGAAAGAAGATTGTCTTAACTCCGAAAGGATGAGAGGTCTAGTCATGGAATTGGGCGAGAACACTCTTGGTGTTAAGACCCGATTCGGGTGGATGTGGATTCCTCGATACGGGGATCTACGTGGGAAGATTATGGACGAAGCCCATAAGACTCGATACTCCATTCACCCCGGTGCTACCACAATGTACCACGATATGAAGAAGGATTACTGGTGGCCGGGTATGAAACGTGACGTAGTGGAGTACGTGAGTAAGTGCCTGACTTGCTTACAAGTAAAGGCAGAACACCAGAAACCCTACGGGAAGATCCAACCGTTGGATATACCCAAGTGGAAGTGGGAGCACATCACCATGGATTTCATCACGAAGTTACCACGTACCCCTAAAGGGTATGATGCTATATGGGTGATAGTTGACCGCTTGACAAAGAGTGCCACTTCCTACCGATCCGCGAAACGTACTCATCCAAAAGATTGGCGGATCTGTTCATCAAAGAAATTGTAGCTCGTCATGGTGTACCGGTGTCTATTGTTTCTGATCGTGACACCCGGTTTACCTCCAAGTTTTGGAAGAGATTTCATGATGCAATGGGAACGAGGCTACACATTAGTACATCATATCACCCTTAGACGGACGGTCAGTCTGAGAGGACGATCCAAACACTCGAGGACATGTTTCGAGCGTGCGTGATCGATTTTAGAGGAAGTTGGGATAATCACTTACCGTTGGCAGAATTCTCGTACAACAACAGTTATCATGCCAGTATTGGCATGCCACCCTACGAGATGCTGTACGGTAGGAGATGTAGGACGCCCGTATGTTGGGGGGACATTGGACAGAAGGAACTGGGAGGTGTCGAGGTAGTTGAAGCAACGACCGAGAAGTTAGAAAAGATCAAAGCCTTCATGAAGGCGGCGAAAGATAGGCAAAAGTCGTATGCTGACAAGAGGCGAAGACCGATAGAGTTCAAGGTTGGTGACCGAGTCATGTTGAAGGTCTCGCCCTGGAAGGGAATCATTAGATTCAGGAAACGAGGTAAGCTAAGACCGAGGTACATAGGACCTTTCCGAATTATTGCACGGGTAGGAGAGGTGGCCTATCGACTTGAATTGCCAGATGAGTTAAGTGGAATTCATCCTACATTCCATGTATCTCATCTGAGAAAGTGCTTAGCTGATGAAGGCATGGTTGTACCACTGGAGGATATTGAAGTAGACGAACGGCTCAATTACGTTGAGCAACCAGTGGCAATCATTGATCGTAAGGAGAAGAGGTTGAGAAATAAAGTGGTTCCTCTTGTGCGTGTACAGTGGAAGCACAGGAAGGGATCCGAGTCTACGTGGGAGACTGGAGAATTAGTGCTTTTATGTTGATCTTAGTCAATATATGCCTCGGTTAAATGCTTATGTGTTTTCATGTGTGTTCGAGTGTGTGTTTTAGACACATTTAGGCATCCGGATCTTTGGAAAACCCCAAGTTGAGGAGTTTGAACTTGGAAGCAGCAAAGGTGAGTTTCTAGATCCCTTTTTTACATGTTTTCAAATGACTTTGGGGCTGGAAAATACATGTAAAATGTTTTTACACTTATTATGAATGTTGCCCGTAAGTGCATGCGTATGTATGTTGGTGATTTATGTTATGATACATGCTTAGTATAGTGTGTATATGCTTAGAATAAGACATTATGATGTTTGGGACTGGAATAGACTTAGAAATATGTTAGACAGGTTGTTAATGTGCCTATACGAGGCTCATGAGTCCAAACAGTGCTCATGAGTCTGAAATTTGACTAAGCGTAGGGTAATAAGTCCAAAGAGTGCTCATGAGTCTGAAATTTGACTAAGTGTAGGGTAATAAGTCCAAACAGTGCTCATGAGTCTGAAATTTGACTAAGTGTAGGGTAATAATTCCAAACAGTGCTCATGAGTCTAAAATTTGACTAAGTGTAGGGTAATAAGTCCAAACAGTGCTCATGAGTCTGAAATTTGACTAAGTGTAGGGTAATAAGTCCAAACAGTGCTCATGAGTCTGAAATTTGACTAAGTGTAGGGTAATAAGTCCAAACAGTACTCATAAGTCTGAAATTTGACTAAGTGTAGGATCATAAGTCCAAACGGTGCTCATGAGTCTGAAATTTGACTAAGTGTAGGATCATGAGTCCAAACAGTGCTCATGTGTCTGAATTCGGACTTAGAAAAACTAAGTGCAGGGTAATGAGTCTAAATAGTACTCATGAGTCTAAACAGTGCACATATGTCTGAAAATAAGTTAAGTATAAGGTGATAAGTCTAAACAGTGCTCATGAGTCTAAACAGTGCTCATATGCCTAAGGTGAAAGTTTCTAAGTGTAGGATGGTGAGTCTACATAGTGGTGAAAAGTCCAAACAGGGCTCATGCTTCCCAACAGTGCTCATGTGCCCAACACTTAGAATTTTTTTTTCAGAAATTTTCTGGGAATCTGGATTTCAGGGAATTGACCGAGGTTGACCAAGGGCCATTTAATGATGATGTTTTGTGCACACAATGATGATTAATGATTGACCCTTGATTATTGTTACTGATTTTATTATCAGTATTTTATTATTGTTAACAATATTATTATTATTTTTATATTGTTAAGCATGTACTAGCATGATGAAGAATGATTAAAAATTTAACGAAGAGCATAATCATTAATAAGTAAATATTAATGATAATGAGAAATGGAACGTAAAGTGAAAGATAATGAAAGAGAAACATGATGAATGAATGCATGCATTAATAAATGAACGAATGAATGTAAGAAAGGCTTGCAAGCAAATGAATGGAGGTGCACACCCCTGGCAGGTGTTAGCTCAACTGTGATGCGGGTTAGCTACCCCGAAGATTGCACACAGGGTCAATCTTTGAGATTGATAATGAGGTGAGCAACTACGTGTTGCAACAGACTCGGTTAGCAGGCAATCATGAGATTGCCACTGAGGTGAGCAGCCGTGTGTTGTAACAGACTTGGCTAACATACGATAGAATGTAAGTTAAAGATAAATGGTGCATGTACTTACCTCAGGTGACTGGATCAGCTTCGTGCACAATGTTCGTGGTTGATCACCACAGGTCCAGCACCAGCTTTGTGCACAATGTTCGGGGTATTGTACATGTTACCAGAAGTAATGAAATGAATGTATGAAAGAATGTAATGAATGTATGAATGAAAGAAATGATCATACGTATGTAATGAATGTATGAATGAAAGAAATGATCGTACATATGAAATGAATGAATGAATGAATGAAATGAATGTACGAACATATGAAATGAATGAATGAATGAAATGAATGTACGAGCGTATGTAATGTATGAATGAATGGAAGTAAGATACGTACGAATAAAAGAAAGAATATGAAGAATATGAATGTTAATGATTAACGGCACACGAATGAAAGCTAGCGAATGAATGATGAAGATAATAATAATATTATCTAAGTGTGTGTATGTGGTATGATCGCATGTATGTAAGACCGGTTATAATAAATGAAAAGTATGTTTTATTACAAAATTAGAACTCACTCAGCAACGCTGACGTTTTATGTATTTCCAGTTGACAGGTAGTGTTGCTGAGGATGGCGCGAGGCGGCTACTCAGCTCTTTTGGGATGGCATTCTTTTGTTAGATGCTTTTGTGATGTAATACATCAATAGATATTTTGGAATTGATGTACGTTGTATTAACTGGCAAAAGCATTTACATTAAATTGAAAGTAAAAATTTAATGTTTCCGCTGCATGGTTTTTAATAAGTTAATGTAAATATATGTTTTATGTGCAATGATAGGCCAGCTGTGAGGTGCCCGGAAACGGGGTCTTACAAGATCTAACAAGTATGATTCTAATCTCTTCATTGTGTCATATTTTCATTGTGTCTTTTTTCCATTGTGTTATTACTTACATTATTCATTATGTCATATATATCATTGTGTCATATATATCATTGTGTCATAAGATTCATTATGTCATAAGACTCATTGTGTCATGGTGTTAATGTGTCATATATATCATTGTATCATAAGATTTATTGTGTCATATATTTATTGTGTCTAATTATAGTTATTGTGTCGTATATGATAGGTATGATATGGTTTTTGTACCTTTCACTGGTATAGATAACCACAACAGAAATGTTACTCTTGGTGCTGCCCTTCTTGGATCTGAACTGCAGATTCATATAGGTGGTTATTGCGTAACTATGTCAAAGCTTTTGGTAATCCACCTAAAGTTATTGTTAGTGATCAAGATCCTGCAATGAAGAGGGATATACTAGATGTTTTACCAACTTCCCGGCATAGGTTATGTATGTGGCATATATGGGACAAAGTGACATCTAAGGTATCAAGTGTTTACTCATTGTGTCTTTTTCTAATTTACTCATTATGTCTTTTTTCTTTTTAAACATTGTTTCTTTTTTATTTTTTACTCATTGTGTCATTTGATATTCAGCTATTCCTTTTTCAGTCATTGTGTTTTTATATTATCTGATATTGCTTTGCGCTTATATTTGTAGGTGGGACCAGTTTTGTGTAACACTACAGATTTTAAAAAGAGATTGGCTGCTATTGTATGGGCAGAATCTATTACTCCTACTAAATTTGAAAAAGAATGGGATGTAATTCTATCTGAGTTTGGTTTAACTACTCATCCATGGTTGTGTGAAATTTTTAATATCAGAGGAGATTGGATTCCTGCATATTATCAAAATGAGAATTTTTCTGGGCTTATGCGTACAACATCAAGATGTGAGAGTGAAAACCACTTTTTTAATCAGTTTTGTAACCCAAGATCAACTTTATTGGAGTTTAATAGTCATTTCAAATCCGTTATGCAGGCTCAGGTGTATGAGCATAGGAAGAATGATCATGACACTCGATTTGCTAATGTGGAGTTGTGCAGTTCATTTGTTCTTGAAAAACAAGCTGCACATATTTTTACACGAACTATTTTTTTGGATCAGCAGTTGGAGATAAATAATGCAATCAATAGTTGTGCATCTGTGAGCATTGAAACAGTTGATGATTTTGCAAAGTTTGAAATCAAAGATTTCAGGCAACCATGCACTGATTATTTTAAGGTATCAATTTTTCTTTGTTCTTGTTTATATATTGTGTAATATTTTACTTGATGTGTGTATTACTTTATCATTGTGTCAGGTTTTGAGGTTCATTGTGTCAACCGAGCATGATTGTGTCAAAATCTATCTTTGGTCATGTCTTTGTGAAGGTTCATTGTGTCATGATTGGGGATTCATTGTGTCATGGTTTGGGAATTCATTGAGTCATGATTGGGGATTCATTGTGTCATGAAAGTTGCTTATAATGTGTCTTTGTGATGGGGATTCATTGTGTCATGGTTTTGGGGATTCATTGTGTCACGTGTTGAGGTTCATTGTGTCACGTTAAATGTAATTGTGTATTTTGTGTATTTTGTTGTAGGTTATGTTTCAAAAGGAAGATTTGACCATATCATGCAGTTGCAATAGGTTTGAACAGTTTGGGTTGATATGTAGTCATATTTTCTATGTTCTTCGGCTTTATGATATTAGAGAGTATCCAAAAAAGTATGTTCTTAAGCTTTGGACAAGGGAAGCTGTGCCAAATACTTCTCTCAGATCTGATTTTATACTTCCTGGTTGTGACAACAACTGGCATTTTATAGAAGATGTGGTTCATGATATTAGGAGTGCCAATGATTATATTGTTAATAAATTGGTACCGAACAAAGACGACTTGTGTTTTTATCATGATTATTTGAATAGTTACAAGTCTAAGGCTGATGAAGTTCAAATGGTCGCCCCACCTCCAAGCAGGAGAGATAGGTTTGCAGAGCTAACTGGAGGGAGCGAACGAAATGAAGCAAAATTCCGTGTGCCTGTTAAGCAAAAGACAAAAGGTAGGCTGAAAAGAATGAAGTATGCTCGTGAGTTAGCCAACGAACAAGCAGGAAAAAAGTTGAGACATTGTGGGTTTTGCAAACAACCTGGTCATATTATACGCAATTGCAGTTTATATCTTCAAAGCATTAAAGATAAACAAGATTCAAGCAGCTCAACAATTGATTCTATGCCTATTCAAGAAAAGGATTCATTGTCATAAGATTCATTGTGTCAAATACTCATTGTGTCATTATATTCATTGTGTCATTATATTCATTGTGTCATTATATTCATTGTGTCATTAGACTCATTTTGTCATTATACTCATTGTGTCATATTTGAAGAGTTTTGTTTATGTTTGATTTTGACGATAAAAACATGTTACCAAAATAATATTGTGTAATGTAAAGCAACATATAGCATCAAATATTAACATGCCAACATAAAGCAAAATATAACAACACCAAATTACTATTGTTTCAAATTACCATTATGTCAAACTACCACTTGTGTCAAACTACCATTGTTTCAAACAACCACTTGTGTCAAACTACCATTGTTTCAAACAACCATTGTGTCAACTACCATTGTGTCAAACTACCATTGTTTCAAACAACCATTGTGTCAAACAACCATTGTGTCAAACAACTATTGTGTCAAATTACCATTGTTTTAAAGAACCATTGTTTTGAACTACGCCATTCCAAATGTCAGCCTTTTAAAGATTCTATCTTTTGATGTTTTTTGGAGGCTGATTTTTTTTGATGTTTTTTGGAGGCTGATTTTTTAGGACCAGGTAACTCCATGTAGTTCTTCACGTCTTGTATTACTAAATCCCTTGCTTCATTTATGTCATGCAATAGAATTTTTGTAGCATCCTTTCGGCGCAAGTCTTCCAATTCTGCCGCCTGCTTATTATCTTTTTCATCAGTGAATCCACAATCCCAGAACTTCACATCTTCTCCCAGGTACATCTCCATGTGTCGCATGAGAAATACTCCACAATCAATTCCATTTTTTAATGTTCTCCATGTCATTTTTAACCGTTCAATTGATGTTTCCTTCATTTTTTTGCTTTTCTATGTGAAATACTTGCAAGGTAATCTGCAAAAACATCTCTCTATAGAAAAAAATCAACATTGTGTTATATTTAAATAGCATATGTTATATTTAAATAGCATACGTTGTGCTATATTAATTATATGGGTTTTAAGTACTTAGTGCTCTCTCGGGTAGACCAAGGTACTTTGCTTCATATTCACTAGATGCACTGTTGTCAATCAAGATTGTCCTTGTGTCTTTTAGATTGAAACAAATAAGGTAATAATGACCCATTTGAAGGATTGGTAGCATCACCATATCAAACTTCTTTATATCTTTCACCAACTTCTCATTTTTTAAAAGGTTGTTCATGTTTTCTGTGAAGTCCTTAAGAACAACCTCATAATCTCTCATGTAAGTATTAGCGTTCTGTAAATCAAACAATATAAGATAAAATAAGTTAAATAAGACTTGACACAATGATATCATTGTGTCATAAGATTCATTGTGTCATATATAGCATTGTGTCATAAAATTCATTGTGTCATAACATTCACGGTGTCATCTATTCATTATGTCATATATTCATTTTGTCATAAGATTCATTGTGTCATGTATTCATTGTGTCATGTATTCATTGTGTCATAAGATTTCTTGTGTCATAAGATTTCTTGTGTCATGTATTAATTGTGTCATAAGATTTCTTGTGTCATAAGACTATTGTGTCATGGTGTTAATGTGTCATATTGTGACATCCGTCACCAAAGGTCCGTCATTTAACGTGATCGATAAACCTTCGTTGTCAGTCATTCCTCAATTTTATAAACCATCTACGTGGATACTATATTTGTTTTACTTAGTTGTCCTTATATGCGTGTTATCGTTGCTTGACATGTCGTTATCTTAAGACGTTTCTTCAAGATTTGCCCCGTTAACACTAAACACGTCATTTTTATATTAAAATAATTGTCACAAATAAAAATCATTTTTAACTTATAAATAACATTAATAACATTTTATCATCAACAAAACAAGACTAATTAATAACGTTTTCAACCGAAACAAAATTTGGGAACCTGGGGGCAAAGTGCGGGGACTAAACTTGACAAATGGCCAAACTAGGCTGGGTATAAATACCCATTCCCAGCCTCTTCTTCATCTCCTCCTCCTCATTTTCTTCTTCATCTCCACCATTTTCTCCATTTCTCTCCTGATCTTACACCAAAAATCGAACCGTTTGTTGCATTTTCGTCGTCAAATCTTGAGCATCATCGTGAATACTCGTTCCTAGCAGGTAGATAACCTCACTTACCTCGTTTTAGCCCGATTTAGCTGCTGCGTTTAAGGGTTTTCGGGTGCTCGGGTTCATCCGAGCACATGAGGTCGTGTGGGCTTGCATGTTGCGTTTTTAAGTGTGCATCTTGTCTAGACAGGTTAGGATATGAGTTCTGGAGGTTCTGGTTGTGTAAAACTCGTGTTCGGGCTGCCGAAGGCCGCCCTGCAACTTCCTGCAGTCGCGACCCCCGTCGACGCGAATGGGATTGTCGCGCGAATGGGGCATGCGACTGGGTGTGTGTGCGACTTGTGTCTGTGCGATTGGGTAAGTCGCGCGGTTGTGTCGCGCGGCTATCGGTGGGTGCGAATGAATGTGTGTCGCGCGACCGAGTGGGGCGACTGGAGTGAAATGTGTGAACGATTGTATGCGAATGTGAAATGTGTGCGATTGTGTGTGAATCGCACGATCGGAGGCCTGTCGCGCGAAAGAAGGTCCAATCGCGCGAATGAAGCTGATTCGCGCGAAGGGACGTTGAGTCGCGTGACTAGCTGTTGGGTCGTGTGACTGGTGATGCATGGTACGATTGAAAGCTTAGTCGCACGAATGAAGGTTCAATCGTACGAAAGTAGCTAATTCGTATGACTGAAGGTCCACTCGTGCGAATGGAGTGTCAGTCGTGCGTCTGGTCTTGTCGTGTAAATAAAATCATTGTGTGGAGTTTTCCTGTGTGTTGTGTGTGATGCGTGTATGTGTGGTTTCCCCTTTTGAGTGTCTGGTATTGACGAGGTCATTTAAAATAACCTAGCCTGATATGTGTATGCCTGCTTGTGTGTGTACTACCCACGACCGAACCGGAACTACCCGAATCTTGAACGTCATCTTATGCTTTATGATCATTACTAATGCTTATCAGTAACTGTCAATAGGTGTTTGACGGTTCCTAGCATCTTATCCCAGGAAATCTTACATCGATTGTGCTTATCATCTGTTCTTTGAGTTTCGTGGCCCCTTTTTACTCTCATAAAGCCTTTTCAGATATCTTTAACTTGGGGGAAAAAAATGCTCACTTACTTAACTTGATTTCAGGAACCTTCCCTAGTGGAAGTTGGCTACTACTTCTATGAGTATCTTGACTTGCTTATCTTGTGATTGCTACTATGTGAACTTGAACTATGTGCTACGTTACCCCTATGTATGACTTAGGGGTATCACCCTACTATGCACTACTACTTGATGTTATGTGTTGATTGATGCTATATGTGGATGCTATTGACCTTGGATGCTCTCGGCTGTGTGGTTCTTCTGTGTGGTTCTTCTGTGTGGTTCTTCTAAGCCGATCATCCACTACAACCATTAATCCCGGTAATTGGGACCTAAAGATTGGTTTGGTTGTAACCTAAACGTATGCGCTGTGTGGATCTTGCTACGTCACCTTAAACTTATTATGCTATGGAAAACCTTTTTTTATATATAACCATTAATCCCGGTAATGGGACCTAAGGATTGGTTTGGTTATAAACTAAACGTATGCGCTGTGTGGATCTTGCTACGTCTTAATAAACTATTTAAACTTTGGGAATGTTTCTTTACAGCCATCAATTCCCGTGAGGAACCGAACATTAGGTTTGGCTGTAGCTATTTATACCTAGTAAAACCGCCTATACATAAGTGTAGTCGCGGTATCTTTTATTAAACTTACTCACTGTTTTCATCTTAACATCTTTCATTACTTAAAACCTGCGAAGCTCACCAACAATTATGTTGACTGTTTTTGAGCATTTCTTTTCAGGTGATCAAGGTAATTGAAGTTCTAGGAGTGCTGCCTTTTAGTGGAGACCCTAGGATGCATTTTTGAGACTGAATATACATTTTGTACATTGTTGCAGTCCACTAAACAATTAACATTCTTTTGAACACTTGTTCCCGAGTTATGGGAATTTACATTACAAGTTATCCTTAATGCTTATGTGAACATTATGTTGTGCTTATGGCTATGCTGTCGTGATCTTTGACAATACACGACACAAGTCTCCATTTGTGTTCGGGTGTCGTCATGACACGCTTGTCATCATATTTTTATTGCTACTCTATCATATACCATATGTTATGACGATCCCATCTAGCTCGCATTCCCCGTGTTTCCGCTATCAGCGGGGGGTGTGACAGACTGGTATCAGAGCCATTGGTTATAGAGAATTAGGCAATTACACTTGACCTAGACTATAACCTAGGAACCTTCATGTAGATTTGCATGCTTAAGCTTGTGTGCATTTATATATCTCGTGTATGTGTTCCTCTTTACATGTTCGATTATCCTACTGTCATGTGATCTTCACCTTGTGTTTGAGCCCTGTGCTCGACGCTCATGAGGTGCTTTCTATTGGATCTTCCGTTCCCTCTGTGCGCCAAGTTATCATAGCCAAAATTCAGGTATTGAGACCCGAAGTGATCTTCACAGATCATACATCGCGCTTGACCTCATATACTGAGAGACCGACCCGAGGAGGCCATGTCTGAGTCCTCCCAAGGACGCGAGATAGACAACCTCCGCTAGACTATATGTGATTACATGTTTGGCTCTCAGTTGACTTGATGGATTATTATGGATATGATGTGAAGGAAGGTCGGATGTCATGTAACCGGATTAGGCATCATCCTCGGTACATCGTGGGTGTGGTGGGAACGCTGCGGGGAACCCTATATATAAACACCACCGATATACCGAGAATATGCTTATAATGGGCTGCATGGTGATCTTGACTGACCGGAACATGATACGTTGGAACTTGACAAGTGGAGTACTTGTGTAACTTAAGGTGACTAAAGCTTATTTGTTTCCTCTTGTATGAATAGAACATGCCACCTCGAAGATCTACCCCAGCAACAGTAGCGGAAGTGAAGCCCCGAGGGGCAGGGGCAGAGGCAGGGGTAGACCTCCAATAGCAAATGAAGGCCCTTCTGGCAATACCCAAGGGACTGGAAATGCTGATATGGCAGCCTTAATTGCTCAACAATTGACTGCCTTGATTCCAACTATCGTAGCTCAGGTGAGCGACGCGCTGCAACAGCAAAACCACCCCCACGGGATGGTGGTAATGAAAACGAGGACACTGGGAACCCGATTGGGAATGAAAGCAATCAGGAGGCTAGAAATGGTGGTACAGCAGGTAATGAAACTGGGGCTGCTAACGCCAAACGGGGCTGTTCTTACAAGGAGTTTGTGGCCTGTAAGCCCCGGGATTTCAATGGTAAAGGTGGGGCGATAGCCCTGATTAGATGGCTCGAGAAAATGGAGGCTGTGATCGACATCAGCGAATGCCTTGACAGCCAGCGGATCAAGTATGTTACATGCTCGCTGCAGGGTCGAGCACTAACCTGGTGGAACACCCAGGTTCAAGCTAGGGGAAGGGAATCTGCGATGCAGATGACCTGGGATGAATTCAAAGCCTTGATTACCGAGGAATACTGCCCTCTCAACGAGATGCAGAAGCTTGAGCATGAGTTCTGGAATCATGCTATGGTGGGGGCAGGGCACGCAGCTTATACAGACTGATTCCACGAGCTGGCTAGACTAGTTCCACACCTAGTCACTTCGGAATCTAAGAGGATAGAAAGGTACATTTGGGGACTCACGCCTCAAATCCGGGCAATGGTAACTGCAGCTGCACCTCCTACAATCCAGAGCGTTATTCTGAAAGCGGGCGCTCTCACTGACGAGATGATAAGAACAGGAGTATTGGGTAGGGGAGCGGAGAAAACGAAGGAGACTGGGGAAACAAGTCGGTCTGGCACTGGAAAGTTTGATAAGAGGGCCAAAACGACCAGAAACTTTGTGGCCGTGACTCAAGGGAAGAAGGAATATGCTGGGCCGCACCCGAAATGTGACAGGTGTAATCTTCATCATCCTCCAGCAACGCCATGCCGGTTGTGTTTGAACTGCAGACGCCCGGGGCATCAAGCAAGAGACTGCAGAGTAGCGCCAAACCTGGTGGCACCCATCAACGCGGTTAACCCCGCTGGGAATGCCAGGGCTTACTACGAGTGTGGAGCCCTCGATCACTTCAGGAACATGTGCCCCCGACTGAATAGGGCACCGGGTCAGCAGGGAAACAACCAGCAGCAGATACTGGCCATAGCGGGTGCTCAAGGCCAAGGAAACCAAGTTAATGCTGCACGGGGACACGCCTTCGTCATTAGAGCTAATGATGCCCGTCAAGATCGAACGTTGTCACGGGTACGCACTTACTCAATAACCACTTCGCATCTATACTGTTTGATACTGGGGCAGACAATAGTTTTATATCATCTGAATTTGTGCAAATGCTTGATTTGAGTGCCAGTAGACTAGAAACTAGTTACTCCGTAGAAATGGCAAATGGTAAGGTTGAACAGGCAGAGGAAATTATTAAGGACTGCACCCTAATGTTGGAAGACCAGGTCTTCAACATAGATTTGATACCTTTTGAGTTGGGGAGCTTTGACGTAATAGTGGGGATGGATTGGTTGTCGAAGCATGGAGCCGAGATTGTTTGCCGAGATAAAGTAGTGCGGATTCCCACGTCAGACGGGAAAGTACTCAGAATACAAGGAGAGCGACCGGGAAAGGGCTTGAAGCTTATCTCCTGCACGAAAGCACGCCAAGGTCTACGAAAGTAGTGTTACACCTTTCTGGCTCACGTGGTAGAAAAGAAAGAAGAAGAGACAAAATTGGCAGACATTCCGATTGTACGGGATTACCCGGATTTGTTCCCTGATGATTTGTCTGGATTGCCTCCTCCACGACAGGTGGAATTCCGTATAGAGCTAGTTCCTGGAGCTACACCGATAGCTAAGACACCGTATCGGTTAGCACCCTCAGAGATGCAAGAGTTGTCAAGCCAACTACAGGAACTACTGGAGAAAGGTTTCATTCGACCGAGTCATTCACCGTAGGGAGCACCGGTGTTATTTGTCAAGAAGAAGGATGGGTCGTTCCGTATGTGTATCGACTACAGGGAATTGAACAAACTGACCGTGAAGAATCGGTATCCTCTCCCTAGAATCGACGACATGTTCGATCAGTTGCAAGGAGCCTCGTATTTCTCTAAGATCGACCTTCGATCTGGTTATCATCAACTAAGAGTATTCGAGGACGATATTCCGAAAACAGCATTTAGAACTCGTTACGGGCACTATGAGTTCTTGGTCATGCCGTTTGGGTTGACCAACGCACCAGCTGTCTTTATGGATTTAATGAATCGGGTGTGCAAGCCTTATCTGGATAAGTTAGTGATCGTATTCATAGACGACATACTTATCTACTCCCGTTCAAAGGAGGATCACGAAAAACACCTCCAAGCAATTCTAGAACTGTTGAAGGAAGAGAAACTTTTCGCCAAATTCTCGAAGTGTGAATTTTGGCTTCGAGAAGTGAGGTTTTTGGGTCATGTGGTTAACAAAGATGGAATTCATGTGGATCCCGGCAAGATTGAAGCTGTGAAGAAATGGGATACACCCCAAACGCCTTTAGAGATACGACAATTCTTAGGATTGGCCGGATACTATCGTCGCTTCATTGCGAATTTCTCAAAGATTGCCCAACCGTTAACTTTGTTGACTCAGAAAGACAAGAAGTTCGATTGGGGGAAAGCACAAGAACAGGCGTTCCAAACATTGAAGGAGAAGTTGTGCAACGCACCGATATTGTCCCTCCCAGATGGAACTGACGATTTTGTAGTGTACTGCGATGGTTCACATCAAGGTTTGGGCTGTGTACTGATGCAGAAAGATAAGGTAATTGCTTACGCTTCGCGACAACTCAAGGTGCATGAAAAGAACTACATAACTCACGACTTGGAGTTGGGGTCGTAGTGTTTGCACTCAAGATATGGAGGCATTATCTATATGGAACCAAATACATCATCTACACAGACCATAAGAGCCTTCAACACATCATGAATCAGAAAGAACTTAACATGCGACAGCGACGCTGGGTAGAGCTACTTAGCGACTACGATTGTGAAATCCGGTATCATCCGGGGAAAGCTAACGTGGTGGCTGATGCTTTAAGCCGCAAAGAACACGTGAAACCATTACGTGCTCGAGCGTTAGGTTTGACTATTCAAACCAATTTAAAGGCTCAGATTCAAATTGCACAAAACGAGGCTTTGAAAGAAGAGAACCTTGCGGGAGAAGAATTTCGAGGATTGGATAAACAAATGACTCGCAAGGATGACGGCGTACATTACTTCGTGGATCGTATATGGATCCCCAGATGGGGAGGTGTACGTACATTAATCTTGGATGAAGCACACAAGACTCGATACTCTGTTCATCCTGGTGCAGACAAGATGTACCATGATCTGAAGGAGTTGTACCGGTGGCTAGGCATGAAGAAAGATATTGCTATATATGTGAGCAAATGCTTGACTTGTTCAAAGGTCAGGCTGAACACCAGAAACCATCGATATTATTGCAACAACCTGAAATTTCCGAGTGGAAATGGGAGAACATCACTATGGATTTCATTACCAAACTCCCGAGAACGCCAAGCGGACACGACACGATATGGGTCGTGGTGGACCGAATGACAAAATCCGCTCACTTATTGCCTATCCGAGAAGACTATAAGATGGATAAGTTAGCAAGGGTGTACATCAAAGAGGTCGTGACACGGAACGGGGTGCCGGTGTCAATCATATCTGACCGAGACAGTCGGTTCACTTCACGATTTTGGCAGACATTACAGAAAGCGATGGGCACTCGATTAGACATGAGTACTGCCTATCACCCACAAACAGATGGCCAAAGTGAACGAACTATACAAACCTTGGAAGACATGCTTAGAGCTTGCGTAATCGATTTTGGTGGTAGCTGGGACACTCATTTACCATTGATTGAGTTCTCTTACAACAACAGCTACCATATAAGCATTGGATGCGCTCCATTTGAAGCATTGTGTGGACGGAAATGTAGATCGCCTGTATGTTGGGCCGAGGTTGGTGAAAGCCAGCTAACAGGTCCCGAAATCATTCAAGAAACCACCGATAAGATCTTCCAAATCAAAGACAGACTCAAAGCTGCTAGAGACCGCCAAAAGAGCTATGCCGACAACCGTCGGAAGCCGCTAGAGTTTAACGTTGGGGATCGAGTGCTGCTTAAGGTCTCTCCGTGGAAAGGGGTTGTACGGTTTGGAAAGAAAGGGAAGTTGGCCCCAAGATATATTAGACCATTCGAGATTGTAGAAAGAATCGGTCCGGTGGCGTATCGATTACGGTTGCCACAAGAGCTGAACAGTGTACATGATACCTTCCATGTATCGAACCTCAAGAAGTGTCTAGCTGACGAATCACTTCATGTACCTATTGAGGATATCAAGATTGATGAAAGCCACCATTTTGTGGAGGAACCTATCGAGGTCATGGACCGAAAGGTTAAAAGATTAAGGCGTAGCAAGATACCTATCGTCCGTGTGAGATGGAGTTCCAAACGAGGGCCAGAGTTTACATGGGAACGTGAAGATCAGATGAGAATTAAATATCCACATCTATTCGAGGATGACGCTCTTAGACCTAGCACCAGTTGAATTTCGGGACGAAATTCCCTCAACTGGGGGATACGGTGACATCCGTCACCAAAGGTCCGTCATTTAACGTGATCGATAAACCTTCGTTGTCAGTCATTCCTTAATTTTATAAACCATCTACGTGGATACCATATTTGTTTTACTTAGTTGTCCTTATATGCGTGTTATCGTTGCTTGACTTGTCGTTACCTTAAGACGTTTCTTCAAGATTTGCCCCGTTAACACTAAACACGTCATTTTTATATTAAAATAATTGTCACGAATAAAAATCATTTTTAACTTATAAATAACATTAATAACATTTTATCATCAATAAAACAAGACTAATTAATAACGTTTTCAACCGAAACAAAATTTGGGAACCTGGGGGCAAAGTGCGGGGACTAAACTTGACAAATGGCCAAACTAGGCTGGGTACAAATACCCATTCCCAGCCTCTTCTTCAACTCCTCCTCCTCATTTTCTTCTTCATCTCCACCATTTTCTCCATTTCTCTCCCGATCTTACACCAAAAATCGAACCGTTTGTTGCATTTTCGTCGTCAAATCTTGAGCATCATCGTGAATACTCGTTCCTAGCAGGTAGATAACCTCACTTACCTCGTTTTAGCCCGATTTAGCTGCTGCGTTTAAGGGTTTTCGGGTGCTCGGGTTCATCCGAGCACATGAGGTCGTGTGGGCTTGCATGTCGTGTTTTTGAATGTGCATCTTGTCTAGACAGGTTAGGATATGAGTTCTGGAGATTCTGGTTGTGTAAAACTCGTGTTCGGGCGGCCGAAGGCCGCCCTGCAACTTCCTGCAGTCGCGACCCCCGTCGACGAGAATGGGATTGTCGCGTGAATGGGGCATGCGACTGGGTGTGTGTGCGACTTGTGTCTGTGCGATTGGGTAAGTCGCGCGGTTGTGTTGCGTGGCTGTCGGTGGGTGCGAATGAATGTGTGTCGCACGACCGAGTGGGGCGACTGGAGTTGTCGCGCGACAGAGACATGCGAATGTGAAATGTGTGCGATTGTGTGTGAATCGCACGATGGAGGCCCGTCGCGTGAAAGAAGGTCCAATCGCGCGAATGAAGCTGATTCGCGCGAAGGGACGTTGAGTCGCGTGACTAGCTGTTGGGTCGTGCGACTGGTGATGCATGGTACGATTGAAAGCTTAGTCGCACGAATGAAGGTTCAATCGTACGAAAGTAGCTAATTCGTATGACTGAAGGTCCACTCGTGCGAATGGAGTGTCAGTCGTGCGTCTGGTCTTGTCGTGTAAATAGACTCATTGTGTGGAGTTTTCCTGTGTGTTGTGTGTGATGCGTGTATGTGTGGTTTCCCCTTTTGAGTGTTTGGTATTGACGAGGTCATTTAAAATAACCTATCCTGATATGTGTATGCCTGCTTGTGTGTGTAATACCCACGACCGAACCGGAACTACCCGAATCTTGAACGTCATCTTATGCTTTATGATCATTACTAATGCTTATCAGTAACTGTTAATAGGTGTTTGACGGTTCCTAGCATCCTATCCCAGGAAATCTTACATCGATTGTGCTTATCATCTGTTCTGTGAGTTTCGTGGCCCCTTTTTACTCTCATAAAGCCTTTTCAGATATCTTTAACTTGGGGGAAAAGAATGCTCACTTACTTAACTTGATTTCAGGCACCTTCCCTAGTGTAAGTTGGCTACTACTTCTATGAGTATCTTCACTTGCTTATCTTGTGATTGCTACTATGTGAACTTGAACTATGTGCTACGTTACCCCTATGTATGACTTAGGGGTATCACCCTACTATGCACTACTACTTGATGTTATGTGTTGATTGATGCTATATGTGGATGCCATTGACCTTGGATGCTCTCGGCTGTGTGGTTCTTCTGTGTGGTTCTTCTAAGCCGATCATCCACTACAACCATTAATCCCGGTAATTGGGACCTAAAGATTGATTTGGTTGTAAACTAAACGTATGCGTTGTGTGGATCTTGCTACGTCACCTTAAACTTATTATGCTATGGAAAACCGTTTTTTATATATAACTATTAATCCCGGTAATGGGACCTAAGGATTGGTTTGGTTATAAACTAAACGTATGTGCTGTGTGGATCTTGCTACGTCTTAATAAACTATTTAAACTTTGGGAATGTTTCTTTACAGCCATCAATTCCCGTGAGGAATCAAACATTAGGTTTGGCTGTAGCTATTTATACCTAGTAAAACCGCCTATACATAAGTGTCGTCGCGGTATCTTTTATTAAACTTACTCACTGTTTTCATCTTAACATCTTTCATTACTTAAAACCTGCGAAGCTCACCAAAAATTATGTTGACCGTTTTTGAGCATTTCTTTTCAGGTGATCAAGGTAATTGAAGTTCTAGGAGTGCTGCCTTTTAGTGGAGACCCTAGGATGCATTTTTGAGACTGAACATACATTTTGTACATTGTTGCAGTCCACTAAACAATTAACATTCTTTTGAACACTTGTTCCCGAGTTGTGGGAATTTACATTACAAGTTATCCTTAATGCTTATGTGAACATTATGTTGTGCTTATGGCTATGCTGTCGTGATCTTTGACAATACACGACACAAGTCTCTATTTGTGTTCGGGTGTCGTCATGACACGCTTGTCATCATATTTTTATTGCTACTCTATCATATACCATGTGTTATGACAATCCCGTCTAGCTTGCATTCCCCGTGTTTCCGCTATCAGCGGGGGGTGTGACACATATATATCATTGTGTCATAAGATTTATTATGTCATATGATTCATTGTGTCATGGTGTTAATGAGTCATATACACAGTGTAATAATATCATTGTGTCATTTAGTTTACTTACCATCATTTGAGGATTGCAAAAAAACCTGTAATAAGACTCTCTTGCCTTCTTCTTTTCTTTGACATTCAATATATGTGCCCATATAGCAATAACATCAATATGAACTTCAATTTCTAGCCTTAGACTCTCCAGTTCCACCCTTGGGACCGTCATGTAATCTTTAGATACAAATAAAAGATCCCTGCAAAAAAACAAAAAGAAAAGTTAGTAAACTAATTAAAATTTAAATATATTCATAGAAGTTACTTTGCCATGGTTTTTCATTTCCTGCAAATAGACAACTTGATGTGTTATTTTCTGAAACCGTTCTTCTTTCTGCCATTACAACTTGTCGTTGTATGAATGGTGAGCATAAAGCTTCTGTTGGAATCTTTTTTCTCTCTGGTCTCTTTTTGATGTTTAAGTCATCTTGTTTTGGACATGTAATTGGTGAAATAGGATTAACATCAAGCACCATTTTTGAAGCAGGAGTTTTAAAAGAATCTGCATTTTCTAGTACTCCCTGAAAGATGATTGTATCTCCCTTGTTAATCAGATCGACATCCACATCATTCAGATTTTTCATTGTGTCATCCTTTCCCATTATGTCAATTTGAACCATTGTGTCATCCTCCAATTCCTTGTTTTGCACTTCCAACTCTTTACTAACATCATCATTTTCCTTTCCCACATCTATCTTCTTACTAACAGCATCAACATTATCTTCTTCTGGTGTTGGAGTCAATAAACAAAAGTTTGGTCTATCAAAGACATCATCCAACTTTTTGTTAACATCATCAATTTTGTTTGCCACCTCGCATTCTTTGTTAACATTATCTTCTTTTTGTGTTGGAGTCAATAGACAAAAGTTTGGTCTATCAAAGTCATCATCATTCATTGTGTCATCTGCAATTCCCATTGTGTCACTCTCATTCTGTCTAATCTTTGTATTCAAATTTGTAACAATTCTCAATATGTCAATGGTTGTTTGTTCTTCACATTCAACCATTGTGTCATCCTTTGCCATTGTGTCATCCTTTGCCATTGTGTCATCCTTTGCTATTGTGTCATTCACATTCACTGTGTCATCAGATATCACTGTGTCATTCAATTCTTTTCCTTCCCTTTAACTTACATCAACATCTTTCTCATTCCGTTCTAAACAAGCTCCTATCTCTAAACCTCCTAACTCTACAGCTCCAGATCCAACTGCCTCTCCAGCTCCAGCTCCAGCTCCAGCTCCAGCTCCAGCTCCAGATCCAACTGCCTCTCCAGCTCCTTCAACTTCAGCTTCAATTGTGTCATTCTTTGATTTTGCTTTATATGAGTTCACCAAACAATCCCATTCTTTTTGTTTATTTTGAATTATTGTGCTTCCAGGGAAATCTTTGATTGACTTCTCTAAGAATGACATTACCCATATTGCATGGTCATCAAACAACTCGAGCTCTTTTTCAATCTCTTTTACCCTTTCCTGTTGTATAAACAATAACTGTTGATGATCTTTCAAGTAAATTATTGAAAGCGTATTATAATAATTAAACGTCATACCTCTTCTGTTTCAGCCATCATATCCTTAACATTTTGTCCAACATCATCTTCCCTTACTTCTTCCAATCCTAGTGAAAACAAAATTAATATAAATTATTATGACACAATGTTTAAATAGAATGACACAATAGGATTTGACACAATGATACAATGATCATTGTGTCATATGTAAATACATACTTTTCTTGATTTTGACTTTTAGGCTTGGTTTCTCCTTCCTTTGAGTTTTCTTTTTCAATGCCATTGTGCCTTTTTCAGAAATTGTGTCATCCACAGGCATTGTGTCATCAAGTCTTCTTTCAATATCCAAAAATATTTCATAATTAAACTCTTCAAGGCTTATTGAAGATGAACTCTTCACATTCTCAAACTCATAAGCATATAAAATCTGCAATTAATAATAACAGTAATTGTGTCATATTCCATTGTGTCATATTCCATTGGGTAATATTAATTTTAGAGACAATATACTCTTACCGCAAGCACCAAAAGAGGACCATAGAATAAGTCCTTTTCATCAGCCTCCCATATTTGTTTCTGCTTGTTCAAGCAGTTGAATATGTAATCACACTAATCCACGTCCTGAATTTGGGTTTCTTTTGTTAATGACGGTAAAAATCTTTGGTTGACTGTGTTGCTTTTCATAGCCTCTCCCAACACAGTGAAAAAAATTACCAAAAAATTTAGTTGAAACATTTTGCTTGTGTCATTTTTTCTATCAGATACATGCTCAACAAATTTCTGATGAAGATCCCCCCAGATTCTCCAAACTGACTTCTCCACTCTTTTATTACTGGATTATTAGCATTAGGCTTAGCTTTTTCATCAAATTTTACACCACCAATAGGTATTCCAAATACTTCATGGATTAAATCTGGTGTTACTTTAAATTGACGAGTGCCATTATTGAATATACTTGTCTTGGCATCGTAGTTTTTCAAAATCCAATAACCAAAAGAAGTTGGAATTGTGTGCAAGTTCAAGAGTAGAGCTAGTCCAAAACCCATTGCTTTAACAACCTTTTTCTGCTTTTTTGTTAATTCTCCCAAAAAACTGATGAGGTTGTTCAGTGAACATCTCAAGTTAACTTTTTATCCATTGTATGCAAAAAAGCTCGCTTTTGTTGGGTCTTTAGCAACCTTGAGGCGTTTCTCTTTTCTTACATGATCAGTGGTCGATTTTCTCTTGCTTAACGTCTTTTCTTTTCCAGATTGTTTCTTGTCCAAAATATTAACCACAAAATCTTTTAGCAGCATGCTATCTTTCACATCTACAAAACAATGAATGAGACAACATATCATATAACTTATTAAAGAAAGTAAGTTTTTAATAGAAGAATTATGGTAGACACTAACTTTCAGAATCATCTTCAGGACTATCAATGATTAAAGGGTTTAACTTGTCATTTTTGAATTTAGTGAAATACTTCTTTGCTATTCTTTCACTTTTACTTTTACGTCTTGGACCTTCATAAAGACACATTATTAGTAGTTTCATGACACAATGAATCCCAAACTATGACTCAATGACCTTCACAAAGACATGACACAAAGATAGATTTTGACACAATAATGCTCGGTTGAAACCCCCCCCCCCAATCATGACACAATGAATCCTCAATCATGACACTATGGATCCCAAATCATGACACAATGAATCCCCAAACCATACCACAATGAACCATTATTAGCATGTTTTCATGACACAATGAACCTTCACTTGGTTGAAACCCCGCCAATCATGACACAATGAATTCCAAAACTATGACACAATGAATCCCCATTCATGACAAAATGGACCTTCACAAAGACATGACACAAAGATAGATTTTGACACAATGAATCCCCAATCATGACACAATGAATCCCTAAACCATGACACAATGAATCCCCAATCATGACACAATGAATCCCCAATCATGACACAATGAACCTTCACAAAGACACATTATTAGCAGGAATCATGGCACAATGAATCCCCAAACCATGACACAATGAATCCCCAATCATGACACAATGAACCTTCATAAAGACACATTATTAGCAGTTTTCATGACACAATGAATCCCGAATCATGAGACAACGAATCCCCAAACCATGACACAATGAATCCCCAATCATGACACAATGAATTCCCAAACCATGACACAATGAATCCCCAATCATGACACAATGAATCCCCAATCATGACACAATGAACCTTCATAAAGACACATTATTAGCAGGAATCATGACACAATGAATCCCTAAACCATGACACAATGAATCCCCAATCATGACACCATGAACCTTCACAAAGACACATTATTAGCAGTTTTCATTACATAATGAATCCCGAATCATGACATAACAAATCCCCCAATCATGACACAAGTAATCCCCAAACCATGACATAATGAATCCCCAATCATGATACAATGAACCTTCACAAAGACACATTATTAGCAGTTTTCATGACACAATGAATCATGCTTGGTTAAACCCCTCCAATCATGACACAATGAATTCCCAAACCATGACACAATGAACCTTCCCAAAGACATTATTAGTAGTTTTCATGACACAATGAATCCCAAACATGACACAATGAATCCCCAAACCATGACACAATCTGTGACATCCATCACCAAAGGTCCGTCATTTAACGTGTACGGTTAACTTTTGTTATCGGTCATTCCTCATCTCTATAACCCACCTATATGGATGTCATATTTGCTTGCTTGGTTAACTTTATGCTTGTACTATCGTTGCTTGCATTGTCATCATCTTAAAACGCTTTCTAAGATTTGCCCCCATTATCATTTAACGCACCATTTTTATATAAACCTAATATTACAAATAAAACTATTTTTAAATTATAAATAACAATAACTACATCTTTCATCATTAATAAAACAAGCCTGATAAATGTCGTTTCAACCGAAATAAAATTTGGGAACCCGGGGTAAAGTGCAGGGACAAAAATTGACATTTTACCAAACTAGGGCTGGGTATATATACCCCAATTTCCAGCCCTAGCCCTCATTCTTCACCATCTTCTTCATCTTTCTCTTCTTCACCTTCTTCACCATTCTAGCACCAAAACCGCTCGTTTTCTTGCGTCTTCACCGGCAAATCTTGGTTATCATCGTAAATACTTACTTCTAGCAGGTAGATAACCTTGTTTGACCCGTTTCTTGCTCGATATCACTTCTGCGTTTTTGAGGGTTTCGGGTGCTCAGGTTCATCCGAGCACAAGAGGTCATGTGGGCTTGTGTGTTGTGTTTCTGAGTGTGTTTCTTGTTTAAACATATTAGAATATGAATTCTAGAAGTTCTTGGGGTGTAAATCGAGTGCACGAAGCAGCCGGAGACTGCTCTGCACTCGGCAGTCGCGATTCTGCTGTTCTTCACGACGGGGTCTGTTCACACGACTGAGCCGTGCGATTGGGTGAATCGCACGACTGAGCCATGCGTCTGGTTGTGTCGCGCGACTGAGCCGTGCGATTGGGTAAATCGCACAATTGAGTCATGCGCTTGGGTGTGTGCGTTTGAATGTGTGTCCGATTGAGTCCATGCGAGTGAATGTGCGTGTGATTGAGTCAGTGCGGATGAGATTGTGTGCGATTGTGCGTGAGTCGCACGACTGAAAGGCCAGTCGCACGAATGAATGTTCAATCGTACGAATGAAGCTGCTTTGTGCGAATGAAGGTTCAATCATGCGTATGGAGGTTGAGTTGCACGATTGAGTGTTGCATGGTACGACTGAATGCTTAGTCACAAGAATGGAGGTTCAATCGTACGAATGAAGCTGATTCGTACGAATGAAGGTTGATTTGTGCGAATGGAGGGTTGAGTCGTGTGTCCGGTCCTGTTGTGTGACTGATGATGAGTGTATGTGTGAATTCCCTTTTTGAATGTCTTGTGATGATAAGGTAACAACAATAAAGTGTCATTGCTTGACCACAAAGATTAAAGTCAACGCTATCAACAGGCACATACTATTTCAATTTAAAATAACCTAATCTTTTACAATTATCAACAACCCATTTGGGACTACAAATATTTAACAAACACTATCTTTTATAATATTGGGATCCCCATACGGATGTCATTAGCAATGACGACTATTCTTAATACTTGGATCTACATAAGGTCTGATATGTGTATGCCTGCTTGTGTGTGCTACCCACGACCGAACCAACACAGCCCGAACTAATCGAATGTTATCTTATGCCTTATGCTCATATTAATGCTTGTTAGTAACTGTCAATAGGAGTTTGACCGTTCATAGCATTCTACCTTTGGGAATATTCATCATACATGCTTATCATCTATTCCGTGAGTTTCGTAGCCCCTTTTTACTATATTATAACCTTTTAAATATTTTTAACTTGGGGGAAAAGAATGCTCACCTACTTAACTTGATTTCAAGCATCTTCCCTAGTGGAAGTTGGCTGCTACTTTTATGAGTATCTTAACTTGCTTATCTTGTTGATTGATGCTATATGAACTTGACTCTATGCTATGTTACCACCTTTTATGTTACTTGGTGGTATTACATTACTATGCGCTACTACTTTGATATTATGTGTTGATTTATGCTACCTGTGATTGCTATTGTTGATGGATGCATCGGCTGTGTGGTTCTTCTGTGTGGTTCTTCTAAGCCGATCATCCAATACAACCATTAATCCCGATAATGGGACCTAAGGATTGGTTTGGTTGTAACTTATACGTATGCGCTTCGTGGATCTTGCTACGTCATGTAAAACTTCTGGAATGCTTTCTTTACAGCCATCAATTCCCGTGTGGAACCGATGTATAGGTTTGGCTGTAGCTATCTGTATCTTGCAAAACCGATTACACATAAGTGTAGTTGCGGTAACTCTTATTATACTTACAAGCTGTTTTCCTCTTAACATCTTTTATTACTTAAAACCTGCGACGCTCACCAACAATTATGTTGACCGTTTTGAGCATATCTTTTCAGGTGATCAAGGTAATTGAAGATTTTAGGAGTACGGCCTTTTAGAAGGGACCCTAGGATGCATTTTTGTGACTTATCATCTTTTGATTCAACATCAATCTTGGTGGATTAAACTTGTTCATTTGTACACTTGTTCCCGGGTTGTGGGAATTTACAATACAAGTTATCATTAATGCTTATGTGATCATTCTTATGTTATGCTTATGGCTATACTGTCATGAACATGGACTGAACGTGACACAAGTCTCCATTTGTGTTCGGGTGTGATCATGACAAGCTTGTCATCATATCTATATTGCTACTCTATCGTATACCATGTGTTATGACGATCCCGTCTCGCTCGCATCCCCGTGTTTCCGCTATCAGCGGGGGTGTGACGGACTGGTATCAGAGCCATTGGTTATAGAGATTTAGGAGATTACACTTGACCTAGACTATAACCTAGGAACCTTCATATAGATTTGCATGCTTAAGCTTGTGTGTATTTATATATCTCGTGTATGTGTTCCTCTTTACACGTTTGGTTATCCTTCTGTTTTGTGATCTTTTACCTTGTACTTGAGCCCTTATGCTCGTCCCTTATGGGATACTTCCTATTGGATCTTCCGTTCCCTCTGCGCACCAAGTTATCATAATCAAATTCGGGTATTGAGACCCGAAGAGATCTTCACAGATCATACATTGCGCTTAACCTCAGATACTGAGACCGACCTGAGGAGGCTATGTCTGAGTCCTTTTAAGGATGTGAGATAGACAACCTCCGCCAGACTATATGTGGTTACATGTTTGGGCTCTCAGTTGACTTGATGGACTATTATGGATATGATGTGAAGGAAGGTCGGATGTCATGTAACCGGATTCGGCATCATTCTTGGTACATCGTGGGTGTGGTGGGAATGCTGGGGGGAACCCTATATATAAACATCACTGGTATACCGAGAATATGCTTGAAATGGGCTGCATGGTGATCTTGACTGACCGGAACATGAAACGTTGGAACTTGTTAAGTGGAGTACTTGTGCATCTTAAAGTGACTAAAGCTTATATGTTACCTCTTTTATGAATAGAACATGCCACCTCGAAGATCTACCCGCAACAATAGTAGTAGAAGTGAAGCCCCGATGGGCAGAGGCAGAGGCAGAGGCAGAGGTAGACCTCCAAGAGCAAATGAAGGCCCTTCTGGCAATACTCAAGGGACTGAAAACCCTGATATGGCAGTCCTAATCGCTCAACAATTGGCTGCCCTGATTCCAACTATTGTAGCTCAGGTGAGCGACGTTCTTCAACAGCAAAACCACCAGGGAGTTGGTGGCAATGAAAATGAGGATAATGGGAACCCGACTGGGAATGAAAGAAATCAGGAGACTGGGAATGGTGGTACAGCCGGTAATGAAACTGGAGTTGCTATACCAAACGGGGCTGTTATTACAAGGAATTTATGGCCTGTAAGCCCCGGGAATTCGATGGGAAAGGTGGGGCGATAGCCCTGACTAGATGGCTTGAAAGATGGAGGAAGTGATTGACATCAGTGAATGCCTCGACAGTCAAAGAATCAAGTATGTTACGTGCTCACTACAGGGCAGAGCACTAACCTGGTGGAACACCCAGGTTCAAGCTAGAGGAAGAGAATCTGTGATGCAGATGACTTGGGATGAGTTCAAAGCCCTGATTACTGAGGAATACTGTCCCCTCAATGAGATACAGAAACTTGAGCATGAATTTTGGAATCATGCTATGGTGGGGGCTGGGCATGCAGCTTATACTGACCGATTCCACGAACTGGCTAGACTAGTTCCACACCTAGTCACTCCGGAATCTAAGAGGATTGAAAGGTATATTTGGGGACTCGCGCCTCAAATCCGGGCAATGGTAACAGTAGCTGCTCCTCCTACAAATCAGAGCGTAATTCTGAAGGCTGGCGCTCTCACTGATGAGATGATAAGAACAGGAGTATTGGGTAGGGGAGCAGAGAAAAGGAAGGAAGCTGGGGAAACGAGCCGGTCTGGTACCGGAAAGTTTGATAAGAGGGCCAAGACAACCAGAAATTTTGTAGCTGTGACTCAAGAGAAGAAGGAATATGTTGGGCCGCACCCGAAATGTGACAGGTGCAATCTTCATCATCCCCCGGTGTGATGTGTCGCGTGTGCTCAAACTGTAAACGTACGGGACATCTGGCAAGAGATTGCCGAGTGGCGCCGAATCTGGTAGTACCTATCAATGCGGTTAACCCCGCCGGGAATACCAGGGCTTGCTACGAGTGTGGAGGCCTCGATCACTTCAGAAACATGTACCCCTGACTGAATAGGGCACCAGGTCAGCAAGGAAACAACCAGCAGCAGATAATGGCCATAGCGGGTGCTCAAGGCCAAGGAAACCAAGGTAATGCTGCACGGGGTCATGCCTTCGTCATTGGAGCTAATGATGCCCGTCAGGATCCGAACGTTGTCACGGGTACGCACTTACTCAATAACCACTTCGCATCTATAGTGTTTGATAATGGGGCAGATAATAGTTTTATATCATCTGAGTTTGTGCAAATGCTTGAATTGAGTGCTAGTAGACTAGAAGCTAGTTACTCCGTAGAAATGGCTAATGGTAGGGTTGAACAGGCAGATGAAATTATTAAGAACTGTACCCTGATATTGGAAGACCAGGTCTTCAACATAGATTTGATACCCTTTGAGTTGGGAAGCTTTGACGTAATAGTGGGAATGGATTGGTTGTCGAAGCATGGAGCCGAGATTGTTTGCCGATAAAGTAGTGCGGATTCCCATGTCAGACGAGAAAGTACTCAGAATACAAGGAGAGCGATCGGGAAAGAACTTGAAGCTTATCTCCTGCATGAAAGCACGCCAAAGTCTACGGAAGCAGTGTTACACTTTTCTGGCTCGCGTGGTAGAAAAGAAGGAAGAAGAGACGAAATTGGCAGACATTCCGATTGTACGGGATTACCCAGAGGTGTTCCCTAATGATTTGTCTGGATTGCCTCCTCCACGACAGATGGAATTCCGTATAGAGCTGGTTCCTGGAGCTACACCGATAGCAAAGACGCCATATCGCTTAGCGCCCTCCGAGATGCAAGAGTTGTCCAGTCAACTACAGGAACTACTGGAGAAGGGTTTTATTTGACCGAGTCATTCACCGTGGGGAGCATCGGTGTTATTTGTCAAGAAGAAGGATGGGTCGTTCCGTATGTGTATCGATACATGGAGTTGAACAAATTGACCGTGAAGAATCGGTATCCTCTCCCTAGAATCGACGACCTGTTTGATCAGTTGCAAGGAGCCTCGTATTTCTCTAAGATCGACCTCCGATCTGGATATCATCAGCTAAGAGTATTCGAGGACGATATTCCGAAAACAGCATTTAGAACTCGTTACGGGCACTATGAGTTCTTGGTCATGCCGTTCGGGTTGACCAACGCACCAGCTGTGTTCATGGATTTGATGAATCGGGTGTGCAAGCCTTATCTTGATAAGTTTGTGATCGTATTCATAGACGACATACTTATCTACTCCCGTTCGAAAGAGGATCACGAAGAACACCTTCGAGCAATTCTAGAACTGTTGCGGGAAGAGAAACTTTTCGCCAAATTCTTGAAGTGTGAATTCTGGCTTCGAGAGGTGAAGTTTTTGGGTCATGTGGCTAACAAAGATGGAATTCATGTGGACCCCGGCAAGATTGAAGCTGTGAAGAAATGGGATACACCCCAAACACCCTCAGAAATAGGGCAATTCCTAGGATTGGCCGGATACTACCGTCGTTTTATTGCGAACTTTTCGAAGATCGCACAACCGTTAACGCTGCTAACCCAGAAAGACAAGAAGTTTGATTGGGGACATGCGCAAGAACGAGCTTTCCAGACGTTGAAAGAAAAACTGTGCAACGCTCCAATACTGTCCCTCCCAGACGGAACTAATAATTTTGTGGTATACTGCGATGCTTCACATCAAGGATTGGGATGTGTGCTAATGCAAAGAGACAAGGTAATTGCCTATGCATCGCGGCAACTTAAGGTGTATGAAAAGAACTACATAACTCATGATTTGGATTTGGGCGCTGTAGTATTTGTACTCAAGATATGGAGGCATTATCTATATGGAACCAAATGCATCATCTACATAGATCATAAGAGCCTTCAACATATTCTGGATCAGAAGGAACTTAACATGCGACAGCGACGCTGGGTAGAGTTACTTAGCGACTACGATTGTGAAATCCGGTATCATCCCGGTAAAGCTAACATGGTGGCTGATGCTTTAAGCCGTAAGGAACGTGTGAAGCCACTACGTGCTCGAGCGCTAGGTTTGACTATTCAAACTAATCTAAAGGCTCAGATTCAAATTGCAAAAAGTGAGGCTTTGAAAGAAGAAAACCTTGCGGGAGAAGAATTCCGAGGGTTGGATAAACAAATGAGTTGCAAGGATGACGGCGTACATTACTTCATGGATTGTGTATGGGTTCCCAGATGGGGAGGTGTACGTACACTAGTCTTGAATGAAGCACACAAGACTCGATACTCTATTCGGCCTAGTGCAGACAAGATGTACCACGATCTGAAGAATCGGTACTGGTGGCCAGGAATGAAGAAAGACATTGCTATATATGTGAGCAAATGCTTGACATGTTCAAAGGTCAAGGCTGAACACCAGAAACCATCAGGATTATTGCAACAACTTGAAATTCCTGAGTGAAATGGGAGAACATAACTATGGATTTTATTACCAAACTTCCGAGAACACCAAGCGGACACGACTCAATATGGGTCGTGGTGGATCGAATGACAAAATCCGCTTATTTCTTGCCTATCCGAGAAGACTATAAAATGGATAAGCTGGCAAGGTTGTACATCAAAGAGGTCATGACACGACACGGGGTTCCGGTGTAAATCATATCCGACCGAGACAGTCGATTTACTTCATGATTTTGGAAGACGTTACAGAAAGCGATTCTCACTTGATTAGACATGAGTACAGCCTATCACCCCCAGAAAGATGGCCAAAGGGAACGAACAATACAGACGCTTGAGGACATGCTGAGGGCATGTGTCATTGGTTTTGGTGGCAGTTGGGATACCCATCTACCGTTGATCGAGTTTTCCTGCAATAACAGCTACCATACTAGTACTGGGTGTGCACCGTTCGAAGCGTTGTATGGCCGGAAATGTAGATCACCGGTATGCTAGGCCGAGATTGGTGAAAGTCAGCTAACAGGTCCCGAAATCATTCAAGAAACAACCGATAAGATCTTCCAAATGAAAGACAGACTTAAAGCTGCTAGAGATCGCCAGAAGAGCTATGCCGACAACCATCGGAAGCTGCTAGATTTAACGTTGGGGATCGAGTGTTACTTAAGGTCTCTCCTTGGAAAGGGATCATTTGGTTTGGAAAGAAAGGGAAGTTAGCCCCAAGATATGTTGGACCATTCGAGATTACAGAAAGAATCGGTCTGGTGGCGTACCGATTAAGGTTGTCACAGGAGCTTAGCAGTGTGCATCATACTTTCCATGTATCGAACCTCAACAAGTGTTTAGCTGAAGAATCACTTCACGTACCTATTGAGGATATTAAGATTGATGAAAGCCTTCATTTTGTGGAGGAACCCATTGAGGTCTTGGACCGAAAGGTCAAGAGGTTGAGGCGCAGCAAGATACCTATTGTTCGTGTAAGATGGAATTCTAAACGAGGGCCAGGGTTTACATGGGAACGTGAAGATCAGATGAGGCTTAAACATCAACTGGGGGATACTGTAACATCCGTCACCAAAGGTCCGTCATTTAACGTGTACGGTTAACTTTTGTTATCGGTCATTCCTCATCTCTGTAACCCACCTATGTGGATGTCATATTTGCTTGCTTGGTTAACTTTATGCTTGTACTATCGTTGCTTGCATTGTCATCATCTAAAAACGCTTTCTAAGATTTGCCGCCATTATCATTGAAGGCACCATTTTTATATAAACCTAATGTTACAAATAAAACTATTTTTAAATTATAAATAACATTAACTACGTCTTTCATCATTAATAAAACAAGCCTGATTAATGTTGTTTCAACCGAAATAAAATTTGGGAACCCGAGGGCAAAGTGCAGGGACAAAAGTTGACATTTTACCAAACTAGGGCTGGGTATATATACCCCAATTTCCAGCCCTAGCCCTCATTCTTCACCATCTTCTTCATCTTCCTCTTCTTCACCTTCTTCACCATTCTAGCACCAAAACCGCTCGTTTTCTTGCGTCTTCACCGGCAAATCTTGGTTATCATCGTAAATACTTACTTCTAGCAGGTAGATAACCTTGTTTGACCCGTTTCTTGCTCGATATCACTTCTGCATTTTCTAGGGTTTCGGGTGCTCGGGTTCATCCGAGCACATGAGGTCGTGTGGGCTTATGTGTTGCGTTTCTAAGTGTGTTTCTTATTTATACATGTTAGAATATGGATTCTAGAAGTTCTTGGGGTGTAAATCGAGTGCACGAAGCAGTCGGAGACTACTCTGCACTCGGCAGTTGTGATTCTGCTGTTCTTCGCGACGAGGTCTGTTCACGCGACTGAGCCGTGCAATTGGGTGAATCGCACGACTGAGTCATGCGTCTGGTTGTGTCGCGCGACTGAGTCATGCGCCTGGGTGTGTGCGATTGAATGTGTATCCGATTGAGTCCATGCGAGTGAATGTGCGTGTGATTGAGTCAGTGCGGATGAGATTGTGTGCGATTGTACGTGAGTCGCACGACTGAAAGGCTAGTCGCACGAATGAATTTTCAATCATACGAATGAAGCTGATTCGTGCGAATGAAGGTTCAATCGTGCGTATGGAGGTTGAGTCGCGCGATTGGGTGTTGCATGGTATGACTGAATGCTTAGTCGCAAGAATGAAGGTTCAATCATACGAATAAAGCTGATTCGTACGACTGAAGGTCCATTCGTGCGAATGGAGGGTTGAGTCGTGCGTCCGTTCCTGTTGTGTGACTAATGATGCGTGTATGTGTGAACTCCCTTTTTGAATGTCTTATGATGATAAGGCAACAACAATAAAGTGTCATTGCTTGACCACAAAGATTAAAGTCAACGCTATCAACAGGCACATACTATTTCAATTTAAAATAACCTAATCTTTTACAATTATCGACAACCCATTTGGGACAACAAATATTTAACAAGCACTATCTTTTATAATAATGGGATCCCCATACGGATGTCATTAGCAATGATGACTACTCTTAATACTTGGATCTACATAAGGTCTGATATGTGTATGCCTGCTTGTGTGTGCTACCCACGACCGAACCGAAACAGACCGAACTAATCGAATGTTATCTTATGCCTTATGCTCATATTAATGCTTGTCAGTAACTGTCAATAGGTGTTTGACCGTTCATAGCATTCTACCTTTGGGAATATTCATCATACGTGCTTATCATCTATTCCGTAAGTTTCGTAGCCCCTTTTTACTCTATTATAACCTTTTAAATATTTTTAACTTGGGGGAAAAGAATGCTCACCTACTTAACTTGATTTCAAGCATCTTCCCTAGTGGAAGCTGGCTGCTACTTTTATGAGTATCTTAACTTGCTTATCTTATTGATTGATGCTATATGAACTTGACTCTATGCTATGTTACCACCTTTTATGTTACTTGGTGGTATTACATTACTATGCGCTACTACTTTGATATTATGTGTTGATTTATGCTACCTGTGATTGCTATTGTTGATGGATGCATCGGCTGTGTAGTTCTTCTAAGTCGATCATCCATTACAACCATTAATCCCGGTAATGGGACCTAAGGATTGGTTTGGTTGTAACTTATACGTATGCGCTTCGTGGATCTTGCTACGTCATGTAAAACTTCTGGAATGATTTCTTTACAGCCATCAATTCCCGTGTAGAACATATGTATAGGTTTGGCTGTAGCTATCTATATCTTGCAAAACCGATTACACATAAGTGTAGTTGCGGTAACTCTTATTAAACTTACAAGCTGTTTTCCTCTTAACATCTTTTATTACTTAAAACCTGCGAAGCTCACCAACAATTATGTTGACCGTTTTGAGCATATCTTTTCAGGTGATCAAGGTAATTGAAAATTCTAGAAGTGCTGCCTTTTAGAGGGGACCCTAGGATGCATTTTTGTGACTTATCATCTTTTGATTCAACATCAATCTTGGTGGATTAAACTTGTTTATTTGTACACTTGTTCCCGGGTTGTGGGAATTTACACTACAAGTTATCATTAATGCTTATGTGATCATTCTTATGTTATGCTTATGGCTATGCTGTCGTGAACATGGACTGAACGCGACACAAGTCTCCATTTGTGTTCGGGTGTCGTCATGACACGCTTGTCATCATATCTGTATTGCTACTCTATCGTATACTATGTATTATGATGATCCCATCTCGCTCGCATCCCCGTGTTTCCGCTATCAGCGGGGGTGTGACACATTATTAGCAGTTTTCATGACACAATGAATCATGCTCGGTTAAACCCCCCCCCCCCCCAATCATGACACAATGAATTCCCAAACCATGACACAATGAACCTTCCCAAAGACATTATTAGCAGTTTTCATGACACAATGAATCCCCAAACATGACACAATGAATCCCCAAACCATGACACAATGAACCTTCACAAAGACATGATACAAAGATAGATTTTGACACAATGATGCTCGGTTGAAATTCCACCAATCATGACATAATGAAACCCCTAGATCATGACACAATACATAGTTATATTTTGACACAATAATGCTTGATTAGGTTTTACCTGTTTGTGCTTGCTCTTCGATGGGAGTTATTCGTAGTGTTTCTGAGTTTATGCTTGTGGTTTTCGAGGTTGGCGAATGTTCAATAGACTTTGAAGACGTTTTCGACGATAATGCTTTTTGAACGGAATCCATGCTTACGTTTGAGGTTTTCGTTGGAGATGGTTCGTTTGAATGTTATGGAATTGAAAGGACGATGATGGAAGTGGTAGTGACGGTTTATTATGTCAAATTACTTTTTTGCCCCTCCACCTGTTAGCAGTTTTCCACTTATTTACATGTTTGCCATCGCGTTTTTTTGAACCATTGATCTATTTTAATGAGTTGATCCAACGGCCAGAATTACTTCTCACCCTTTTTAGGAAATATAGACTTTATAGCATATCCTCTCTCTAAAAAAAAGTCACAAAACAGTCTCTAAAACGCTAAAGCAAACAATGACAAAGCCCATCGCACATTGGCTGAAAATCTGAAGATCTCAATAATAGATGGTCGCAAAATCGATATTAGTAAATGATAATTAGGAATAAATTTAAAAAATAAAAAATGAAATTTGACCGATTCATATGTCCCGTCATTAGGGCTGTTCACGAGCCGAACCGAACCGAACCGAGCGGACCTTTGCTCGTGTTTGGCTCGTTTCCAAACCAAACCGAGCCGATCGGCTCGTTTACAACCGAGCGAAAAATCGAACGAGCATTTTTCGAGCGTTAAATTTTCGAGCAAACGTTTGAGCGAGCGCAAACGAGCGGTTTAATAACTTAAAAATCAGTCACATTTCATTACATAATACTTTCATGAATGACAACAGGTTGTGGCTGACGATGAAGCTAGCTAAGTCTGTAGTCGATAAGACGGAGAGCATATTGCAGATAACGGTGACGGTGAGAGCGGGAGATGATCGAAAAAATATCTTTTAACGGCTTAGGTTTTCACTTTTATATTAAGTGTAGAATTCTTTATTATGTTGATTGATCAAGTATACATAAATATAATTATATATTTGTATATAATGCATCAAATCTACTAGAGCACTACGTATAAACTATATATACATATTAATTCGATCCGAACCGAACCGAGCGGACCTTTGCTCGTGCTTGGCTCATTTACAAACCGATCCGAGCCGATCGGCTCGTTTACAACCGAGCAAAAATTCGAACAAGCACTTTTCGAGCAAATTCTGAACGAACGTTGAGCGAGTATCGAACGTCGAACAGTTTGAACAGTCCTACCCTTGATAGATTTTAAGGAATCTGCAATTTATTTTTATATAAAAGGTATTCCTGGAAAGAAAAGACCCTTTTTCCTAAAAGTAAATTTGTTTGAATTTGATTACTGACCCTTCTCATGTCGTTAAGCATAACGCCTAATATTAAGATGTCTTATTTTAAATTCAACCCCACCACCACCGCATTATTTAATATCCAAACAAATAAAATATACAAAAGTATACTTTTTTAAGAACTTTTAAACGACAAGTATATATTTTGTAAACATAAAATAGAAAATGAAAGAAATCCCTAAATCTATTAAAAAGCGCAACATGGAGCACTTGACTGATGAATGAAACCTAACCATTAGACCCTCAACATCCAATAAAACCTCAATTAATGAAGTCTAACAATTTGAACACCAACATAATTTGTCACCGCCAACACCTCATCACCATTAATTAATGTAACAAAAGTGAAACTAAAAGTATCGAGAAATAAGTTTGATGGGAGTCCAATGAATTTGTTATTAATGCTAGAATATAGGCGGTTATTGATCCTCAACAACTTGTGTATATAGATCCGGTCATGAGAAAACTTTACAAAATAATAAACAAGATTTAATAATGTTTTAATTAGCTCATTTATGTTTTTTAATAATTTTATAAATAATTCATAAATTCTTTTTGATAACTGGGTTTTTTCTATAAATATTGTTAATTAATTAAATATTTTTACTTTTTTAAAATATTTTATAATTTATGAATAACTTAATTATAATAATTTTAAAACTTTAGCGATCTGATTGGGACAAAAAATTTATGAGTGATCTGATTAGAAAAAAAATAAATTATGAGCGACTTAATTAGGACAATTCTGAAATTTGACTACTATTTTATAAAATTACCCCTTGTAGATATTACAACAACATCTATAGGTAACAAAAATATATCAAATAAAATCCTACTTAACAAAATTTACACTAACTTAGACCATGTGCATTTCATTGTCCAAACAATCTACGAATATGAAGTGTCATGTTATGCCATGTCAGTTTTTAAATATCACTAGCATTTTTTAACAAATCCTTTCAAATTAAGCATTTAATCATACGGTTATACTATGCTTTTACTTGGTTCTCGTTTCCTTTACATTAACTTATCTATACAATTGATATTTATATAATAAATTTTGTCCTTGCGTGTTCTCGTATAAGGAAAAATCCACCAATAATAGTGAATGACAATGAACCGCAATGGGGTACCACAGTACCAACCATGGATACCCTTGGCTCACGCCGCATTACGAGTGCTCTTAGCTGTCTATAAGTCTAAATTGAAAATATGTTATGTGTACGCCATGAATATCACTCGACCACCAAGTAAAACTTATATTAAACGCCATGCAACATGGTATAGCATATGTTTGTGTACACACACATACCAAAACAATAAGGAAATCCACATATGTATTGGCAGCCACTTACATGGATAAGGAAAGAGATGCTCAAATAAGGGTAAGATAACGTGAGATATCATCCAGTGGCTTGTCACAATCTTGTAACAAAGCATGCTTCCTTTCTTTGGGCGCATGTGTAACAGAACCATAACTTAATTGGACCCATACGCTAGCGACACCACACAACCCCTGTTGCGACGTACCCATTGACTCGTCAGTTTTGGATTATATATCACTGTTAGGTCATTGATCATTAGTTTACTCATCAAACAGGCTCTATTAAAATTTACAATAATGGCCTACAAATGCCAAAATGATAAAAACTAACAGTTACTACATGGGTTTCTTTACATGGTTTGGCACAAATCAAGAGAATTGTTCATTAATGTAGTAGCTCCAAAATCAGATGCCACCCGTGAACCAAACTCTACTAAAAGTGAACCACCCATGACCTTATCCATCCACTCCATGGGTAGACATATAACACAATATTGTCCCAAAATGATAGTAAAGTGGTGTAATCACCGGCTAAAAGTTTGTGTGTTGAAATCTTACACGGTGCAAATGTGGTGATAGTAGAAGTAAGATATGATAGAGTAGAGAGTGTGTGTATTAGCCGGTCAAGAAAAGATATAACACAATTGATCATTCTTGGAGTATGCCTTTATAAAAGATGCTAGTATAGAAACCCATGTACTATACGGCTTAAATAAAAATAATAAATTTATAGTTATTTATTAATATTTAAAAATTGTAAAATATTTTTAAGATTAAATATAATTAAAATTACATATAATTAACTATTTTTGGTAATAAAACAATAACAATAATTTTTCAAACTTTTGTTTTTAAAAAACTTTTGCTTTAAAAAATTACTTTTAAACACTCTTTTAAAAATGCTTTTTTTAAACAATGGCATTTTTATAAGTTCTTCCTATTTAAAAAATTCATATATTTTTAATTTTGTTTTAGAACAATTATGTTTTTTAGTAAAAAGAAGCATTTTTAATTTATCAAGCTTTAAAATATATATAAAGGTCGGTGGACCTCCTCCTCCTCTGACAACCGCCTCTTCAACACCTCCACCACCGCCTGTTGCCCCGCCACCACGTCCATATCATCCATCACATCCACATCCATCTCACCACGAGCGATTGCTGTTGAAAAGGAGCTGATCGTAGTTTTTGCGGCTTCTTCTGGAAGCTTCTCGAGTTTTTCGTTCCAGGCACGTAATAGTGGTTCAATTCTAGGGTTTTGAGGCTTTATGTTGTGACATGTGGTGATTAAGTTTAGGTTTAGCCAGCTGTTGAGAGATTTGACGTATTGCTTCTGGTGTAGCGTTAGTTTTTCGAACTCTGAACTCCAAATCGTCGCTTGAAGGTGAGAGCTACATCTGCTCTCTGCTCCCTCTCTTTGCTCTCTGCTCTCTGTCACCGTCACCCTCACCGGCTCCGGTCACTGGCCACCACCACCACCGGTCACCGGCCAGTACCAGCAGCATACTTGAAGCAGCATAATTGAAGAACCCTAAATTGGGTATACATTTGGTATGATCGTTCCATCTCGGGTTTGCATATCTGCTTTTACTCATCTTTAATTATATCTTTAATTATATCTTTTCGTTTAGATTGTTTGGCTGGGTTAGAGGTACCAGTATTCTGGTTTTAAAATAAAGAGAGGCATCCCTATTCTTGGGCTATTACTAATTGTGTGTGATTTGATGTATTTCTGTTTCTTGGGTTG
Organism: Flaveria linearis; assembly: GCA_024085815.1. Taxonomy (NCBI): domain Eukaryota; kingdom Viridiplantae; phylum Streptophyta; class Magnoliopsida; order Asterales; family Asteraceae; genus Flaveria; species Flaveria linearis. Next base: position 52,375,148 of record CM044006.1, read on the forward strand.
ATTGTGTATCTCATGTGTATTGTTGACCTCGTGTGACGGATTGTTTTTTATTGTGCTTTACTTGTGTTGTACTTCTATTTTTAAGGTGTTGTCCGTGTTTCAAGTTTTCGGTTGTATTAGTGGACTCTGTCTTGTAAAATAGAAAGCAGTAGCCATTATGCTGCCCCGAGATCATGTTCGGTGATGAGAGGTGCAACTACAGGGAATAAGAGTTATAGATTACGAGTGGCATCGTGGAATGTAGGAACCCTAACTAGTAAGTTACTAGAGTTAATTGATGTGCTGAAGAAACGTAGGGTCCAGATAGCGTGTCTTCAGGAGACTAGATGGCGGGGTGGGAGAGCAAAAGAGTGTAATAGTTATAAACTATGGTATTCAGGATCAGATGGAACAAAAAAGAAAGTAGGTTTTCTAGTTGCTAAAGAACTTCAAGATAATGTAGTGGAGGTGAGAAGGTACGATGATAGAATTATGTTGTTAAGAATAGTAATAGGGGATGAAGTAGTGGCAGTAGTTAGTGCGTATGCCCCACATGTTGGACTAGGGGAAACGGAAAGAAGTAAGTTCTGGAAGAGTTTAGATCACGTTATGGGTGACATACCTAGAGAAGAAAAAATATGCATAGGAGGAGATTTTAATAGGCATATAGATAAGGATAATGAACACTTCCAGTTGGTATATGGAGATTTCAGGTATGGTCTTAGGAATGATGACGGTAAGGAGCTTCTTGACTTTGCAGTAGCACATGATTTAGGCATCATAAATTCGTTTTTTAAGAGAAGAGACTCACATCTAATCATGTTTAGCAGCGGTGGGAGACACACACAGATAGACTATTTATCGATAAGGGAAGAAGATCGTAGCTCGTGGAAGGACTGTAAGACAATCCCGGGAGAGACAGTAGTGACTCAACATCATATGTTGGTGGCGGATATACATGTGAAGAGACTAATTGTCCAACAAAACAAGAGAGTTAGACCTACGATCAGATGGGGTCAGTTCAAAGACGAAAAGATTACCATTTTTAGAGATAAGGTCATACCAATGAACCAGACTGGGCCACAGGAAGACGCAAACCAAAAGTGAGAGAGTATGGAAACTAGAGTCATCCAAGCAGCTAAAGAAACTCTTGGAGTTACAACAAGGAGGACAGTCGGCCATAAGGAATCCTGGTGGTGGAACGAAAATGTACAGTAGAAGATAAAAATTAAACAACAAAGTTTTAGAGAGCCTATACACTGTAACAACAAGGAAGAACGCGCAGAGCTAAAAGATAAATACAAGGATGCTAAACGAGAGGCGAAAAAATTGATGTCAGAGGCAAAGAACATGGCGTATGAGAAGATGTATAAACGATTAGAGACGAAAGAAGGAGAGCATGACATGTTTAAGATTGCCAAGGCAAGAGAAAGTAGAAGACAAGACTTGAGAATGGTGAAGTTTATAAAGGCTGCGGATGGAAAGGTTTTGGTGAAGGAGAAAGACATCAGGGTGAGATGGAAAACTTACTTCGATAACCTTTTCAACATAAGGAACACTAACCAGCAAACTGAGATAGATAAAAGAATCCAAACAACGCAACAAAACAAATGTTATTGTAGAAGCATCACAGTCGACGAAGTGTCAAGAGCTATGAAGAAAATGGGAAGGGCTAAAGCGGTGGGGCCAGACAACATACCGATTGAAGTGTGGAAATGTCTAGGATATGAGGGTCTCCAATGGCTAACAGATCTATTCAACACTATCTTTAAGACAGGAAAGATGCCAGACCAGTGGAGAACTAGTGTCATAGTCCCCATATATAAGAAAAAAGGAGATGTCCAAGGTTACAAAAACTACAGGGGAATAAAGCTATTGAGTCACATAATGAAATTATGGGAAAGAGTTATTGACACGAGAATTAGACGGGAAACTCAGATAGCGATAAACCAATTTGGATTTATGCCAGGATGCTCTACAACAGAAGCCATACACATAATAAGGAGGATAATGGAGAAATATATAGAAAAGAAAAGGAACCTCCATATGGTATTCATCGACCTAGAAAAGGCCTATGATAGTGTTCCGTGTCAACTCATTTGGGAAAGTCTACGACTTAGAAGGGTACAAGAGAGGTATATCAAAATAATCAAGGATATGTATGACGGGGCAAAAACGTGTGTGCGAACACCGGTCGGAGACTTAGACTCCATCCCCGTGGAAGTGGGACTCCATCAAGGATTGGTATTGAGCCTATTTCTATTCACAATAGTGTTGGATGAGATGACCAAGTCTATACAACAGCTAGTTCCGTGGTGCATGCTCTTTGCGAATGATATTGTCTTAATATCAGAATCTAAAATGGTGCTTAATGACAGGCTAAAACAGTGGAGAGCAGCATTAGAGCGCAGAGGCTTAAGGATAAGTCGCTCAAAGACGGAATACATGCATTGTAACTTTAGTGGTGAGGCCAAAGAGGACACCTAAATCAATATCTAGGGTATGGCGGTCCCACAAACGTCTAGGTTCAAATACCTGGGCTCATACCTACAGGAGGACGGAGAGATACACAGTGATGTAGCTCACCGTGTTCAAGCACGATGGTGCAAGTGGAGAGCAGCATCAGGGATTCTATGTGATAAGAGGTTTCCAGCAAAACTAAAGGGAAAACTGTACAGAGTGGCAGTACGCCCAGCTATGTTATACGGAACAGACTGCTGGGCCATAAAGAAATCACACGAGAAGCAAATAGAGGTAGTGGAAATGAGAATGCTGAGGTGGATGTGTGGACACAAAAGACTGGATCGGATAAGAAACGAAGTGTTTTGACAGAAGCTAGAGGTGACTAGTATCGCAGATAAAATTCGAGAGGGAAGATTAAGATGGTGTGGGCATGTGAAGAGGAGACCAATGGCTGCACCCGTTAGAGCAGCAGAGAACATCAACCTAGAGGGTAAGAGGAGCAGAGGAAGACCTAGGTTGACTTGGGACGAGATAATTAGGTGAGATATGGTACACTTGCACCTCTCTGAGCACATGATCGAGGATAGGAGTGAGTGGAGGCGTAGAATAAAAATTAAGGACTTTTAACGGGATCTGTAGGTAGGAAGGATAAATGATAACATGTTACGGGGACTGATGTGTACGTAGCCCACATCTGCCCTATATAGATGAAACTTGGCGCTTCTCTGATGTTTGCTTTATCATTCTCTAAACCTTTTGGTGATATATAACTGTATGATGTGTGTTGTCACTGTTATGTGTTGTGTGTTGTATGGTTTATAATATACTGCTTTGCTACCGTTATTGCTTTTGTTATCAAGTCGGGGGTCTCTTTGGAAGCGGTCTCTCTACCTACCAAGATAGAGGAAAGACCCGCCACCACCTACCCCCCCAAGACCCTACTCTTGAGTGGGATATACTTGGTTTGTTTGTTTTTTGTTTTAATTTATCAAAAAATGTTTATAATTTGGAAAGTGTATATATAATAATAAACATTTAATGTATCATTAATTACTTAACTTTCATTCTACTCACGACACGCGTCCAAATTGTAGATGGAGCCTATGTGGACGTTGTAGAAATATGTCATGTGGCTTGTAGACATTTTGTTTTCTTTGTATAGATTTTATGTACATGTTATATCTTTTATAAAATATAACCCGTCTCTATTAGAAAACTGGTCTAAAGTCTAAGAACTTGTTACCTGGTAAATGACTTCCGTTATCAATTACGAATAATGTCCTGTTGGATATATTACTAGATCGAGTCAAACATAAAGTCAAAAGAAATTGCTTATGGTTGCTACTAAACATGAGTTACGCTTGGTCTATCAGTAGTGAAGTTGTTTAGAAAGAACTTATGTTGTCGGTAGGAACTAACATGAAGTTGAACACCTATGATCAACAGAAAGTTGTTGCTGATGGTGTGTTAGTACGGATGTGAAACTACTTATGATAAGTGTACGATCCTGTTTCGGATGATAAGTGTTTTATTAATCGGACTCACCTATCTGTTTCCCAGCCGGGACCACACCCCCAACCCTCTTAGGAGGAAACCTATTGCTTAAAAATCCTCTGGGTCAACTCTGAGCATTTTGCTCAGAGTGAGACTTGAACCCATGACTTCCCCTTATTTACATGTCATGCGTACCTCATTTTAACCAGTTGGGTTAAGTATCATTGGTGTTTATGATGACATTTAGTTATAAAAAATGTTTGATTTGTAGTCATTATTGTCACACCCTCAAAATCCACGTGCGGGATTATACCGCGAGGTGTGTGAACAAACCAGGATCTCAGTCATTAATTACTCAGAACGACACTATATGCAACGTATAAAATGAATCGGAATTTGTAACTTTAAAACATTTACGGAAGCGTTTTATAAATAAATTAAACTCAAAGTACTAGAAATGTAACTTGAAAAAACCCGCGCCAAACCGTAATTTAAACCAAATGTAAATCATTCAAAAAGTAAATGACATCAGTTTTCTAAATACACATTCTTGACCCGTGAGTGCTCCTACAACAGCTGTTAACCTCGACTTGAGAATAGCATACTAAAATGTCAACACAATGGTTGGTGAGTTCAAGAGTTTACGTTAAATCAAATCAGTAACAGTTAAATAAACATAAGTAATATGTTGACACAAATAACTAATCTAGTTTCACAGGTAGTAAGTATAGTGATTTCGCGATCGAAGCTGACATGTGTTTCGTTTGTTTGCCTCCCGTTACAACTTACCAGGTTGCGATGATGTTTGTGTTTAGGACAATATTTCACCCGGTTGACCTCGAGTCGCCCAGGTGGGGCTTGTCAGACCTAATATACCTACTCAAGATTTCCCCGCTAGTTACCATTATTAACGATCCGAAAGTGCGAGGGCTTTCATGGTATGCTACACTACCTTACACTAGCATAACTTATCTATAAAAGCGCTTGTAAAAGAAAACAATATGCTATCTCCCCCAAAAAGGAAGTAAGTAAAACAGTGGGACATGAACTCACCTAGTGCGTAACGAACAATACAACTTTAGCAAATAGAGAGTGAGAGGACAACCCTTTAAAAGTTACCTAGATCACGTGAGTTTGTAAGTATACCAGACTAGAATAGTTGAATAGACCCTAGGTATTTAAGATAGCACATTGACCTATGCGGTTTAGAAAGAAAAGACATAGTTGACCAAGTTGACCAGTTTGACTCGTTGGTGATATATTAGTTTAAATTCCATTTAATCAAGTGTAATAATGCATCATACATGATAATCATACAAGTAGTTCACGTATATCACATCATCAACTCAAGTTCTAACAAGATCCTTATACTACTTTAGTTTATCATAATCACATTGATCAATAAGATTCTTACCAACCAACATTCACAATAATGTTCAATTTCAATCCCAACATGATTCTCTAATTACTCACCATAGTCCATTACCATGTATAGTCATCAAGAACCTAAATTCTCTAAATGACCAATCAAGCATCCATACAACCCAAGCAACATATTTCACCACATTAGACATCATCCATAAGTATTCTAACATGGTCCTAGTATCATAAACATGCCTAAATCATCATATCCAATGTTTTTCAAAAATAAAGTTTCCCTTTTGGGAAAGTAACATCCAAAACCCTACATATCAACAATTTCAATGTAAATTCACCAATAACATGTTTAAACTAGTTCATGGATCCTATTAAGACACATAACCATTCATTACTGGCCAAAACATGTATTTACAAAAATCCAAAAGTGACTATTTTGGGAAACTTATGATCAAGATACCTAACTTCACTCAATCTCTTGCATAACATGCATCAAACAACATCCATTGAACATTATTAAAATCCTACTATTATCAAGAATCATCCATTGCCTAATTTCAAAATCTAAAGTTACTATTTA